>CM028384.1:5230868-5263379 GCA_013146195.2 Codonopsis lanceolata | reverse complement strand
TAGACCTTCATTAAATGTGGTAACATCATGTTTAGTATTGCCAGATCTTTGTTAGGAATTTCGAACTAAAAGGACATTATTTTAATGCCATACCATCTTTTCATGGGATGCCTAATGAAGATCTGTCGGTTCTTAAGAGAATATGAATACATGATGAGTACTTTTCCTTTAGGAGGTTAGCGAAGATCAAATTAAAATGAAATACTTTCCCAGTGCATTAAAAGAATTGGCAAAGAGATGGTTTATGAACCTAACACCAAGCAGTGTTTTACTTAAATTATATGATTTGTTTATGAGCAAATTTTACAAACATGCATCTCTTACAGTATAGAAAACAAATCATGTCATTCCAAAATGAACCGGTGAAACATTCCATGAGTCATGGGATAGATTTAAAAATATCTTATTATGTGTCCTCATCATAATTTGGCTCAACATGTGTTAGTGCTTCAATTCTATCATGGTCTTTCGCGGGGTTTACAAACTATGGTTGATAGTGCAGTTGGTGGTTCTATTAATAGAATGACACGAAGCATTAGAAGAATTATTTGAGATGCTAAGTATTAATTCCCCAGAGAGAAAAGTGTTAGAAGTAAAAATAGAAGCCTATATCAATTGCAAGATAATTCAAATACACAAGCTCAATTTGAAAATTGGCAAATTCAAGCATGTGCTTTATGTGGATTATATTCTCATGCTACTAATTTTTGTCGAGTCAAGTGCTATGTATGTATACGAGCAGGCTAATGCTATGAATATGTACCCTCAAGGCCAGGAATGATCCATATTCCAATACATATAATCTGGTTGGAGGAATCATCCTAACTTTTCTTGGGGAGGAAATAAGCCTTTGCAACCTCAACAATTCCAACCTCGGCCACCACAACCTCCACGGTTGCAAAATCAAAATCAAAATCAATTGAGAATTGAAGAAGTTCCCAAGCAAGAAGTAGCAAGTAAAGGTCAAGCATCGGCATTGATGAAGTACATGCTTGAAGAAATCGAAAATCTGAAAGAAATATATCGAAAATTCGAAGCAAATAAAGAGAAGAAGGGAAGTTCCTAGTCAAACCGAGCAAGCTAAGTCAATCACCGTCTGCGAAGTGGTAAGGTGATAGGTGAAGAGGTAAGTGATTACGATCCCCTTCTAATATGCACACTGCCGGTGAAAATTGAAAATTTTGAAGTAATAGAAAAGAAATCGAAAAGATAGTGTTAGTGATAAAGTGATTGATGATTTAAGTAATCAAGAGGTAGAAAGAAAAGAAGTAGAAGTAGAGTTAGAAGTTCCAAATAAGGAACAAGAAAAAGAGAAATTCAAAATAAAGAAAATACAACACGGTTGAAGTAGATAAAGAATTAGATCAAGAAGAAGGAACCTTATGTGGCTCCACCATTATGTTCCTCCATTTCCGTTTCAAGAAGACTTATGAAAAACCGAATGGACAAACAATTCACGGAAATTTATAATATGTTATCCAAAGTAAATGTAAATTTACCTTTGCTTAATGTTATTAAAAATATTCCGGCATACGCAAAGTTTTTCAAAGATCTTCACTCTAAGAAACACAAGTTTGAAAACAACGAAAAGATTGTTGTTTACGAAACGTCGGATTACGTTTTACAACCCGAATTACCACCTAAGTTGAAGGACCCGAGGCGTAGCTTTAATATTCAAGTTTCCTTGGGAGACTCTAAAAAGATGAAAGCAATGCTAGATTTAGGAGCAAGTATTAACTTGATGCCTTTTCGGTCTATAAACAATTAGGTCTAGGAGAACTAAAACCCACTAATATGCAATTACAATTAGGCGATCGCTCGGTTAAATATCCCTTGGGTATAGTGGAAGATATCCTAGTTCGGGTTGATAAATTAATCATACCAGATGACTTTGTGGTTCTTGAGATGGAAAGGAAGATATGCACTAATAATGAAGTCCCAATATTGTTAGGCGAGACCATTTATGGCAGCGCTAATACAATGATAAATGTGAAAAATGGTAAACTCACAATGTCGGTCCTAGGTGAAAGCAGTTGAAATTTACGTGTTTGATGCTATGAATAGACCTAGTGACATGAGTGCTTGTTTTTCAATTGATGAGATTGAGAAATTATCAATGAAACTTTTGAAGAAGAGCAAGATTATGAGAGAGATAGATTTATTGTCTATGATGATAGCCTATTCCTCCCATAAAAATTGACATTGAGGAAATTGAAAGAGAAATAGAGGAAGAAGAAAGACAAGAGAGAGAAAAGTTAGAAAAAGAAAAGCTAGAAGCTAGTAAAAGAAAGATGAAAAAAAGAAATAAAGGTAGAATCGAAAATTAATTACGAGTCAAAGAAAAGAGTTGAAGAAAGTTATGAAATTAAAGAAGATGAAGTAGAGATTCTAAAATCTCTCTTTGAGAAATTGAAATTGAAGATATTAAGGAAGAAAAACAAGAAGAGAATAATGAGGCTAAAATAAAAGAAACAATTCAAGCGAGAAAATTCGAATTTATGCCTTATTAATTCTCCCAAAGTCGAAAAATTAAAGCCATTACCATCCCACTTAAAATATGCATTTTTAGGGAAGGTAACACTTTACTGTTATTATAGCGGCCAGACTTATCGGAAAAACAAGAAGAAAGTTTGTTAAAAGTTTTATGGACACATAGAAGCTTTAGGATGGTCTTTAGGCGACTTAAAAGGAATTAGTCCCTCTATGTGTATGCATAAAATTCATTTAGAGGAAGGTAGTAAACCTTCAGAAAAGCAAGAAGACTTAACCCACACATGGAAGAAGGCTGTTAGGAAAAGAAGTTCTTAAGCTCTTAGATGCGGTATAATTTACCCTATATCGGATAGTAAATGGGTTAGTCTGTCCAAGTAGTTCCTAAAAAGTCGGGAATTCTTGTTGTCAAAAATGATAAAGATGAATTAGTCCCTACAAGGACTATTCGGTTATAGAATGTGTATCGATTTGCGTAAATTAAATGCGGCAACAAGGAAAGACCACTTTCCTTTGCCATTTATTGACCAAATTCTTGAAAGATTAGCGAGCCATGAATACTATTGTTTTCTTGATGGTTTTTACGGGTATAATCGGATCCTGTTGCACGAAGACCAAGAGAAAACAACATTTATGTCCCTTTGGTACTTTTGCCTTTAGGAGAATGCCTTTTGGGTTGTGTAATGCGCCAGCTACTTTTCAAAGATGCATGATTTCTATATTTTCAGACTTAGTTGAAAGATGCGTAGAAGTTTTCATGGATGATTTTTCGGTTTTGGAAATTCTTTTGATCCTTGTTTAGAAAACCTTACATACGTCACGAAAGATCTTTGCGAAACTAATTTAACGTTAAGTTGGGAGAAAAGTCACTTCATGGTAAAACATGGAATTGTCTTAGGGCATGTTGTTTCAAATAAAGGAATTGAAGTTGACAAAGCTAAAATTGAAGTTATTTCATAACTACCCCCTCCCACTTGAGTTAAAGGAGTTCGAAGTTTTCTAGGGTCATCTTTGGTTTTTATCGTAGATTTATAAAAGACTTTTCCAAAATCGTAAACCTCTATGTAATTTGTTAGCAAAGACACGAGTTTATTTTTGATAAAGAATGTTTGGAAGCTTTTAATTTATTAAAAGAAAAGTTGACTCTTGCCCTATCTTATCCGTAGGCCACGATTGGTCACTTAGTTCGAAATCATGTGTGATGCATCAGATTTTGCAATTGGAGCCGTGTTAGGACAAAGGGTAGATAGAAAGCCTCATGTGATCCATTATGCTAGTAGAACTCTGAATGATGCTCAATTGAACTATACCACTACTGAAAAGGAATTTTTAGCAGTAGTATATGCTTTAGAAAAATTTAGATCATATTTGCTAGGATCAAAGGTGATAATCTTTTTCGATCATTACGCATTAAAATATCTCTTAAGCAAGAAGGATGCTAAACCAAGATTAATTAGATGGATGTTATTGTTACAAGAATTTGACATAACTATCAAGGATAAAGAGGAGCAGAGAATGTTGTGGCCGACCACTTGTCTAGGTTAGAATTTTCACCCTTCTTTGGAGCGTCAATTTCTTGATGATCTGTCCCCATTAATGATAATTTTCTGATGAACAACTCCTAGCCATTAAAGACTCGACCCTTGGTATCTTGACTTTGTCAACTACTATGTGTCTGATATAATTAATCCGGATTTTGATCATTACGAAAAGAAGAAATTTTTGGCGGAAACGAAAAATTATTTTTGGGAAGCCCCTCACTTATACAAGATTTGCTCTGATTCTTTAATAAGAAGATGTATACCAGAAAAAGACCAACAAGGTATCATGGAATTTTGCCATGGATATTCGTGTGGTGGTCATTTTAGTGGTAATAAAACCGCTCGAAAAATTTTGCAATCAGGTTTGTATTGGCCTACTGTTTTTAGAGATTGTGAACTGTTTTACAAAACATGCGACAAATGTCAAAGAACAGGTGGTATAGGAAAGAGAAACGAGATGCCCTTACATGTTTATTTAGTAGTTGAAATCTTTGATGTTTGGGGTATTGATTTTATGGGCCCTTTCACGTGTCCAATAATTGTGAATATATTTTGGTAGCGATTGATTATGTCTCTAAATGGATAGAAGCGTGCAACTAAAACTAATGATGGAAAAACAGTAGTCAAATTTGTTGAAGATTTATTTGCTAGATATGGAGTCCCTAAGGCCATAATAAGTGACCAAGGAACTCATTTTACCAATAAGTTGTTAAACAGTGTTCTTAGAAAGCATGGTGTAACTCACAAGTTAGCTACACCTTATCATCCACGACTTACGGACAAGTAGAAGTAAGCAATAGGCGGATAAAAGCGGTGTTAGAAAAGGCTGTTAGGCCTAATCGTAAAGATTGGGAATCTAAACTTAAGGATGCTTTATGGGCATACCGAGGCGCTTTTAAGACACCCATAGGAATGAGTCCATATAGGATGGTATATGGTAAAGCTTGCCATTTACCGGTGGAAATTGAGCACAAAGCCTATTGGGCAATTAAAGAATTGAATTTAGATTTGACATTAGTGGAGAAGAAAGATTGTTCAGATTAAATGAATTAGAAGAACATAGACTCAATCGTACCAAAATGCAAAAACTTATAAAGAAAAGACCAAAAAGTATCATGACATGGGATTAGCCAACAAAATGCTTCATCCGGTATGAAAGTATTATTGTTTAACTCTAGGTTAAGGTTATTCCCGGTAAATTAAAATCCAAATGGTGCGGTCCTTTTAGAATAATGCAATTTATCCTCATGGGCATTGATATACAAAACCCCAAAAATAATGAAGTGTTTAAAGTGAATGGACAGAGCTCAAGCCGTATTTTGAGCCAATGTCGGTTGAGCGAACAATTGAATTAATCCGTTTGGCTGACAATGAACCACCAAGAGACTAGGCTTGCAGTTTGGTCGAGCCAAAGACGTTAAACAAAGGCGCTAAGTGGGAGGCAACCCACTAATTTGAAAGTTATTTGTTAACTAGTTAATTTAGATATGTTTTTCTCCGTTAAATTCTATTCTTGGACATTTAATTTTTAATTAAATATGCCAAAATTTAAGTTTGGGGAGAAAAACATCTTAATGTTGTATTTATATGTTGCTAATAATTTTTAGTTTAGAATTTTTGTTTAGATTTTTCATACGAGGAAAGATTATCAAAGACATAACGGAATTAACGAAAGGACTAAGCGCAAGCGTTGAAAAGTTGGAAAGACAAAGTGAAGTTTACGCCCACCTTGCGGACGCAAGGTGTGTAGGACTGCTGACCGCAAGGTCCCGATAAATGCGAAATATCGGGCGGAGTGTCGGACATGGGGAATGAATGAAGGAATCCCAACCGATTTGTTGTCCACCTTGCGGGACGCAGGTGTGGCGACCTGCGACATAAGGTCCCTTTATTAAAGCCACCGGGTCTTCTTCTTCAGATCACACACGAAACTCTCATCTCTCTTGCAAGCGGCCTTGATCAAATTCTTCAAGAATTCGGCGAGATCTTCAAGAATTTCAAAGGCATCATCTTCAAGATACACTCTCTCTCTCTCTCTCAAAACCCTTCATCTCCCTCACCCATCTCCCATTACACTCCATTCCAAGTTGAAGATTTTGAAGGCGAGAGGAAGAATCACCATTGTTCTTTGTAGAAGATCAGGCTCACTCAGGTTGCATTCACTCGGATCAGTACGCAAACTAGTATTCCTAACACCCTCTTTAATTTTATACGTGAAATATTTGCATGCTAGGGTGCTAGTTAATTTTTAACGTAGATATATTTTTGCATGCTTTAGATTAAATTTTAATTTTAAAATTTTTAAAACACATTTTAATTGTTATATTTTTTAGTTTTTAAAATTTTATCAAACAAAATGTTTAAGCGTAGAAATCTGAAGCTCTTCATCCTCAGGCCAGTTCGGGAGGAAGAACAAAATTTTGACATCACCGCTTAGTGTCCTCTGAAGCATCGAATACACCAACAAACTCTCCAAGTCCTTGGTGCAGAAAGGGATTCAAGGTGAAGATTTTGGTATTCGTCCCGTTCGATGGCTCGTAGGTGGGGCTTGTTAGATTCTCACCTAGGGGCGCCATAGTCCCTATTGTCAGAAATTCTCGCCAATGGCGACATTGGCATGGATGGCGGTGTGCTTGACACTGTTAATGTTAGGAATAAAGTAGTTAATTTTTCATCGAAAGCATTAACATGTACCCGGCACCTCCAACTTTGCGGTTGGTGCCGATGATTATAACACACCTCGGCCAGTATCCTGTCGAGGTGGTGAATCTTTGTCATTGCTCTCCACGGTGTGGAGTGGTCCTATAAGTAACCCACCATATGGACCTCGCACCATGAGAGAGTCCTTCCTTCAAGACACGGCCAAGCCCGTGTATAAATTTGTTTGTGGCCGTCTCATGCCCTCAGTCACCAAAACACGGTGAATTGGGAGAGGGGCATTCGACCTACACCATCATGACTAATGGGTCTATTGATGTTGGCCGTTTGATCAACGGCCAAATCAAGACCCTAATTAGAGGTAGGGCGAATGCGGGGTTCGCGTTCCGCATTTGATCCTTGACTTGTGTAGGGGGCAAGCGTGAGAATGCCCAAACTTTGAGAGGCGAAGGTGGTCAGGTCATTACTAGGGCCATTTTGTTTGAGCATCACCGGCCGCAGTGAGGGTTCCTCAAGAGGAGGAACCCAGAAGAGGAAAACGAGGATCCACTCGTTGGGATCTCCAACAGGTTGGAGGCGGCTATCCTCCAAAGCGATATGGTGAGTCGGCGGTTAGCGCAGATGCGTGCCTGAATTTTTCGGCTATGTTAACACCGTTGGACGAGAATATATTATGGCTGCCACCAGGCACGATCCCCGAGTTTCATCCTCATTCGTTATCTCCGCCCGACTCACCTTGAGTCGAGGCCCAAGTTCCATCCTCGTTCGTTAGGTGAACCCGCTATGTCCTTCTGATATTTGTCCTACCCCATCAATCCTCTCATATGTTCCTCTATTTTGAGGACAAAATAGAACTTAAGTTTGGGGGGGATTGAAAATTTTAGGTCTTAGTCCCCTAACGAAGAATGGAGTTGGGCTATGTCGTTAGGGTGAAAGAGTATTGCTTTATTTGATGACCATTTAACTCTTCACCCTATTTATCTGTTTTTATTTTTTCTGATTTTCGGAGGTGTTGCCTTGACCAGAATACACTCACATTAGATACTCGTGGGTTCCTCTTATGGGGACCCATCATCAATTGTGTCATTGTCATCACCTCCAATTTTCGCAATTTCTTAGAAATATATATAAAAAAAATATTTAAATTCAAAATATTCATCCTCGAGTTTAGGTGTGGTAATGCTAGTCGTAGTCCATGAGGAGATTAGTGCAATGAACCGCATAGTTAGTCCGTAGATCCCCCTGGAATTTACTTAATTTTGCGAAACTTTTACTTTTCTCCAAATTCTTCATGCACTCACACCAGTCATAATTTTGGATTGATTAGAATAGTTTTATAAAGTTTATAACACCGATTGATCTTCAACAGGATATGCACAAGAATATGATGCATAGCCATTCGAACATAATTGTTGCATTAAATTGTAACTTAGGGTCAATTGCATGATAAATAGATCCCTTGGATTTTTCTCATTTATATATCTCAAGCACACTTTCGAACCGTGTTTGCATATTAGTCTTAATTGTCCCTACCATCTGTCTTAGCAAATGCTTATGTGAAATCCAGTGATGCTAAACATTCAACCCCAATTCCCATAGTTGATATGATATTTTGTGTTATCTTACTTGCTTTAAATATTATGTGAGCATTTGGCATTAAGAAATGATTTAGGCCATCTTTGGATCGTTAGAGCCTAAATATTCCCTGACCTATACTAAATATATCCCTAGTGTCCCCTTTGAGCCTAATGAAAAGAATGGAGTGTGCTAAGCACACTATTTAAACCCCATTCGACATCGTTTCTTACCCACATTAACTTAACCCTAAAAGCCTATACACTTTTAGCCTACCCTTTGAGAGAGTAGGATTGGGTGGGAAATTGATTCTAGGAGGACCACTTCTTTTCGATTAGGCTATTTTTGAAGGTTTCTTCTTTAAAATCGTCGAAAAAAAAAAAATAAAAAAATTCATGTGTCGACGAAAAAAAAAAAAAATGGAACGGAAGAAGAAGAGTGTTAACAAAGATTCAAATGGAAGCATAGCTTTCAAGAGAAAATATGTTAGAAAAATTCTGCTGATTGGAATGTGATATTTTTAGAAAATCTAGTGCCCAAAACAAGTTTGGGGGGATAAAGAAGAAAAGTGAAAAGTAACACAAAGTACCCCTCCACTTGTGGTCTTTGCAGGTCCTAGCCTAAATAGGGAAAACTTCCTTTTGCTTGGAAGTATGAGGGATAAAGGGTAGTCTTACTCTCTCACTTTGAATTCCAATACCTTTCCATCAAATCCCCCAACACCTTGGCCTTACATTACAAGCTTAAAAAGTCCTAATGATCTTCTTGCCAATGCTTATGTTATGTTTATTGTCAAGTGAGTAACATGAAATTGATCACACACTCCATATTCATTATTATTCACCCTAAAGCTCACTGTGTTAGCATAATCTTAGCTATTACAAGTCATTGGGATAGGAGAGCATTGTATACATACATAGAAGTGCATGGGATGGATGTGTAAATCTTTTGAATCCTTGGGACCTTTCTGTCTGTAACTGACCAGGTTTGAATGGTAGATCTCATACTTCTTAATGCATGATTTTCTATTAAACTGTAATTTTCATATGAATGTGGTGTTTAGCTCAATAAAACTGTTTTAGTCAAGATATTCTTTAAGACTGGTGATCACACACACACGGAGAAATTAAAAGTAGTAGCAGTATTAAGAAAAGACTAGTTGGTTCTATATAACTAAGCATGCATATATGTGGTGAGCATCAAACTGAGATTGCATGCATGCCATATGCTTATAACTTGAGGATGAAACCAAAAAGATTTTATGTTGTATTTTAGTTTATATTTATCTGTTGTTTTTGTATTTATCTGCATAGTTGAGTCACTCGAAAGAGTCTCCTTGAGTTTGTGGGTTTATAGAGGAGTGTAAATAGTGTCACCCTCACAAAAAGATTTTAATTTTTGTTATTTAGATGTTTTTGTATTTATAAGTTTATTTGTTTACTCGTGGACGAGCAAAGTTCAAGTTTGGGGGTATTTGATCGATGTATTTTATACGTCGATTTTATATGCTTCTGTGACTTGAATTAGGCTATTTCATGAGTCTTTTGAGTACTAATATATGTTTTTGGTGAGTTTTGTAAGTTTCAGGATTGTTCGTGAAAATACGCGAAACTCCAGGGTTGTAAGTGCAAATTACAAAGAAAGAAAAATTGAAGAAAAGAAAGTTCACGGACACCTTGCGGACGCAAGGTGCCTCGGCGACCGCAAGGTAGGCGATATCGGTCCACGAAGCCGGCAATCGAAGAGCCAAGAAGCACACTGGAGACCTTGCGGACGAGTATTGGACATAAGGTAGGCGTAATGCGAAATTCGGGTTTTCACACAGTCATTCGATTCAATCACAACTCCCAAGTATATATAGAAGTCAGATGCCGAGCCTAAGCATAAGGAGGACGGCTGGAAGCTCTCTACATAGATTTTAGGTAGTTTTAGATTGTATAACATAATTAGGTTTTGTAATTTCAAGTATTGAAGATCAAATCATGTCTTCCATCATCTTCATGTGCTGTTCATCGTCTATGATGAACTAAATCATCCCTAATCTAGGAGGTGGGAGGTAACTTGTATCGAATTTATGTTTTGATTCTCATATTTATGTCTATTCAATGCTTGTTGATTGTGTTGTTTATCAATCCCTTTATTATTTCGCTTTGAACAAATGAATGTAATCGCAAATAATAAAGGCTTAGAGGTGCGGATACTGCATGACCAAGTGCATATGTCGTACAGGCTCACCAACACAATAAATTGGACCTATCGAGCACGAGAGTGATAAGTTAGGACCAGGTTCTTACATGATCTAGGTGACAGATAGATCATAAATCTAGGTGACGACTAGATTACGGTTCTGTGCTTAGGATATGGAATGGGTGAATTTTGCGGGGAGGAGGCGAACCAATTGTTCAACAGACCATATCTATTTTTAGTGAGCGAACCCAAGACATTGAATGACATTATTATGAATTGAACATAAAGGAGATATAAGTGAAAACCAGAATCCTAGATTTCCACTCACCATAAGATCTTCATATCTGTTATTACTGTCTAATTAGTTAATATCTATAACTAGTAAATTAGAATAGAATTAAACATAAAAAAATAACCCCCTTAGGTTAATAATTTGCTATCTATAATCGCACTGTTCGTGATCACTTGTCTCTGTGGGTTCGACCCTTGCTTCCGAGTCTATTCTATAATAGTCTTGTACACTTGCAAGGAAATAGATAAAATAAAACATCGATCATCTTCCATACATGTTTAACATGATTAGAATATGTATTTAACATGCTAGTAGTATCCCTAACATGATTGACTTGATTGCATTCCTTGATCGAGCCGTAATTACCGTATCGAATGCCTATTGCCTTGTATGCTCTAGATTGACTTTTTCTTGCTCGGGCTTTGATATTTGGACTTAGCCAAGACCTTGAGAGACATTTATCATTGTTTTTAGGACCCTTGATACTCATTCTAGTGCTTCCTTGAGTTGTATATGCCTTGTACGCGTTATACGTGCAAATCTGGACCTGTTTGACCTAAAGTATGGCCTGAGGAATCGTTCTACTCTGCCAACCGAACATTTTGGGCTTTGTTCGGCCACCATAACCGAACAAAATGATGGAAGTTCGGCCATCACAACCGAACAGAGAAGAATTCCAGCAAAACGTGATTTTTCTGCAACTTTGGCTGATTACGAACTTACCCTTACTAAACCCCTACCATTAGTGACTTAAACCATTTGTATTAGAGTCTAATTAGCCTAATCTAAGCCTAATTAAGATTGCTAAACCTATTTATACCATTCATCAAGTGACATGTGGATTCCATTATCATTTAATCAAGATAATCTACACTACATCAGCTCTACTCTTCATTTCACGACTCATTTCCTCCGCCTCGTCTTCTCCGGTCTAGGGCGAGCTTGTGCGTGAGAGTATTGGTGAGATTAGTGCGTGAGGGGTTGGCTTCCAAGAGATTCAAGACCCGCTTGCGATTCCGAGACCGCCGTTGCGTCGTTGCCGTCGATACGAGCGATTGTCACCGATCAGTTTTTCATGCTTCCGTCTTTTGCTTGGCTTGAGGTAAGCTATCAATTTCCCTTAGGTCCATGTTAGAGATAACATGCTACCTCTTCTTGCTTCCCTTCTCTCATGTCTAATTCATTGCTCTCCTTGATTTCTACCATGATATTGGAGTAATTTTGAGAGTACGAAAATCAGGGAATTATAGACTATGAATGCAAATGCTTTGATTTGGACACTAAGCCTAGAAGTAAAAGTGTTCTACTCTATATTAGGAATAATTATTATTCTTGGGTCATAGACTTTCGACCATTATTTGGGGAAAACGTGATCTAGGGTTCCATAATTTAGGAACTTGAGTTTATTGTTAGCTATGGTTATAAATTGGATTAATGACTTAGATTAATCAATGCGATGACTTAGAAAAGAGTTGGAAATGCAAATAGTGTTTAACCCTATTTGGTTTGAATTATAGGAATGACTCAACGGAGTCGACATTAGTGAGCTATTGAACAATACCGGCTCAATGATCGATCCCTACGACGTTATTACATGCGTTACACTAGAAAACTAATTCTAGACTATTGAAATGGATTGACTGTCATGCTTGTATCTTTATGACATAATAAATGCATACTTGATAATTGATATATTGAGTTCGCTCTTGTCGAGCTCAATCTTGATTGTTTATTGATGAGATTATATACTAATCTTGAGCGAGGGCGCTCTTGTCGGACTCGTTCCATATGATTGATTGTTGAGTAAATACTACTTGGCATTGCATGAGTCCAGCTGGCGTACTTGATCATGTCACACACCCTCCACTGCTGGCCACAGTGGGGAAGAGCTCTCTTGGCCAACCAATACGCGACCATTGAGATTGACTTCATGTTTATCCCGAGAATATCCTCGGAAGATCGATGTATTATCACACCCATCGATTCATGCACGTCATGAAGGTGTCTGTTTTGCAGGTCTACGAAGCGGCCCAGCTTTATATCCTCATATTATGTGACTATGTGCAATAATGTGCAACTCATATACTTGATCTACATGCTTGTAATATTGTCTTGCCTAACGTGTTGCATATTGCCATGTCATGCATGATTGATAGCTTACGAGTCATTATGACTTACCCGTTCCCCTGTACTTTTTTTAGATCCTAGCAGGTCAGGACCTTCCCGTTGAGGATCGCAGTGCTCGTATACTCTTAGTTCTCTTTTGATCGGGCTTTTGCGGTTGAAGAGGTGGTTCTTAGAAGTCCTCTTCTCTTCTTTTGTATTTTGCAAGGACGATGGGTATAAGCTAGTCATCTAGACTATGCTTGGGATTGTATAGACTTGTACTCGTGTATTCTGTTAGCTACTTGTAGTATTAACTCTTGTAGTATTTGTACTTCTCTTGATGCCGGCAATTATGTTAGCCGTGCCTTGTATATCTTGTTAGCGTTCACTACGTATAGACTTCCGCTGAGCATCCTATTAGCTCTTATTTATTTCCTTGTCGTATATATTGCTTAGCTTGGGTTCCGGCTGTAGTGTCGCCGAAGACTTGGATTAATTGCTTAACTGTTTATCAGGTGAAATGATTTTGAAAATTACCGACCTTTTGTGTCGAGTTCTCTTGCGACTGAAATGTTGCGTCACGTCAGTTTTAAAATATTTTGAGTCCTTGCATGTTCTTCCTTTCTTGTCTTGTCTTGTTTGGCGCTCCGGTCCGCGGTTCCATCTCGGGTCCGGGGTCGGGGTCGCCACAGTTGGTATCAGAGCTCTCGTTAGCTTTTGTTATTGGTTAGCTGTCGTTAGCTATTGGTCAGGATAGGTTCCATGGCCTAGGTGGGTTGTTTTCTTGTGTGATATTCTAACGTCGAGTGAATTCTTATAGGTGCTTGATGGTGAATCCTAGAGCAGATCGTGTAGGCCGAGGTAGAGGCAGACCCAGGAGAGTTCCTGATGAACCTGAGGCGGAGTTGCCACCTCCACCACCGAATCCAGTGGGCATGAATGCTCAGATGGCAGATTTGTATCGCCGCATGACAGAGTTTATGACTGAAATGGCTCAGATAGGTCAAGGTCGAATGTTCCTCCACGCCACCGCCGAGCCGAATGCGAGAGTATCGCCACCAAGGAATGAAGTTATACCTGAAGCAAGGTGCGAAATAATACTATCTTGGAGAGGTTCTTGAAAATGAAGCCTCCATCATTTGAAGGAGAATCGGATGCTAGTATGGCCGAGTTATGGCTAGAGGACGTGAAGAAGATCTTTGCAGTTCTGGACTGCACGGATGAGGAGAAGGTTGTGTTAGCTGTGTATAAGCTTAGAGGAGCCGCCAATCATTGGTGGGAGGTTTTACAGGCTAGTTGGGAGTTGAATCGAGTGGCTCAAGTATGGCCTAACTTTGAGATGGAGTTTAGGGCTTCTTACGTGCTGTTGTGGTTAGGCGACGGCGAGAGAAAGAGTTCCAAGATGGAGCGAGGGAACCATGTGCGTAGCTCGGTACTACGCTAAGTTCACTTTGAATTATCCGTTATTGTGCACATCGGTGCCGGATGAGAGACACAGGACTCATAAGTTTGTGAAGGGGTTGAAGGCGAGTTTAGGAGGCAATTGTTATCTCTTCGGTTGGAGGATTACGAGGGCCTTGATAGATCGTGCTTTTGAGATAGAGCGAGACATTGAGGAGCACAGACAGAAGTCTTCTCAGCAGCAGTCTTCGCAGGTGACCTCACAGCATTCAGGGAGGGGTCAATCTTCAGGGAATCGATCCGGCCATCAGGGCAATCGTCGTTTTAATAATCAGAATAGACGGCGATGCGGTGGGCGATTTAGGCGGCGATCGGAGAGTCGTGGTAGTAGTGCTTTTACTCCTCAGGAGCAGCCGACTCAGGGTAGTGGACCTTTGACTTGTTCTTATTGCCATAAGATTGGGCATTCTAGCGAGCAGTGCAGATCTAGGCTTGGCTCTTGTCTTCTTTGTGGAGATCCTAGTCATCAGCTCAGAGATTGTCCTAAGTCGAGAACGACTCAGTCTGTAGGTTCCGTTCAGCAATCTGGATCCAAAAGAGATAATGATGGGCGTCCTAAGGCGCAGGCTCGTGTTTTTGCACTTGATCAGCAAGGTGTTCCCGAGTCTACACATGTGATCGGAGGTATTCTCTCTGTCTTCGGTCATAGAGCTCGAGTTCTTATTGATCCCGGTTCTACTCATTCTTATGTCGCATCGCATTTCATAGAGCATTTATGTGTATTGCCTGCTCAGTTGCCTTACGTGCTTGAGGTGTCTACACCATTGGGTGAATGCTTATTGGCGTCTGAGGTTTATAGAGATTGTGACGTGCTTGTTAATGATCGAGTCTTGCATGCTGATTTGGTAGTATTGCCTATTCGAGACTTTGATGTGATTCTTGGTATGGATTGGCTTTGTGCGAATCATGCTTTAGTAGATTGCCGTCGTAAGAGAGTCACTTTTGCCATGCCTGGTATTCCGGAGTTCGTGTTTATGGGTGATCTTGCTATGAAAGGTATTCATGTTATTTCTGCTTTACGTGCTAGACAACTCTTATCTCGGGGTTGTACGGGGTATTTAGCTTGCGTGCTTGATACTAGTGTCTCGACTGCTAAATTAGAAGATGTTCCGGTAGTTAGTGAATTTCCAGATGTCTTTTCTACCGATTATGCTTTGCCTCCCGACCGAGAGTTAGAGTTTTGCATTGAGCTTTTGCCAGGGACTTCGCCTATATCTAGAGCGCCTTACAGAATGGCTCCAGCGGAGTTGAGAGAATTGAAAGAGCAGTTGCAAGAACTTCTAGATAGAGAGTTCATTAAACCGAGTGTGTCACCGTGGGGTGCACCGGTGTTATTCGTGAGAAAGAAAGATGGTAGTTTACGACTTTGCATAGATTATCGACAGTTGAACCAGGTTACTATCAAGAATCGGTATCCCTTGCCACACATTGATGATCTCTTTGATCAACTTCGAGGCTCAGTTGTTTATTCCAAGTTTGACTTGAGGAGTGGCTATTATCAGTTGAGAGTTCGAGAGGAGGATGTTCCTAAGACAGCCTTTCGTACACGTTATGGCCATTATGAGTTCGTGGTTATGCCTTTTGGTTTGACGAATGCACCTGCAGTTTTTATGGATTTAATGAATAGGGTGTTTCATGAATATCTTGATTGCTTTGTGGTTGTGTTTATTGATGATATCCTCGTGTACTCGAAGTCACGAGAGGAGCATGAGATTCACTTGAGAGAGGTTCTTTCGATCTTGCGTGAGAAGAAGCTTTACGCGAAGTTCAGTAAGTGTGCTTTCTGGTTGGAACAAGTTGCTTTTCTAGGACACGTGGTGTCTAGTGATGGTATAGCAGTGGATCCATCTAAGGTTGAGGCGATTACTAAGTGGAAGACGCCTAGTACGGTGACCGAAGTCCGTAGTTTCTTGGGCTTGGCAGGTTATTACCGTAGGTTTATCGAGGGTTTTCGAAAGTTGGCACTCCGATGACTAAATTGACACAGAAGAATTCTTCTTTTATATGGAGTGATAAGTGCGAGGCTAGTTTTCAGGAATTGAAGAGAAGGTTGACTACAGCTCCTATCTTAGCATTGCCTAATGGTTCGGAGAACTTTGTTATTTATAGCGACGCTTCACTAGAAGGTTTGGGTTGCGTGCTTATGCAGAATGGGAGAGTCATTGCCTATGCTTCGAGGAAGCTATCACCTCATGAGCGAATTATCCGACACATGATCTCGAGTTAGCCGCCATCATATTTGCACTTCATAAGTGGAAGCATTATCTTTATGGAGCTAAGTTTGAGATATATCACGATCACAAGAGTTTAAAGTATCTCTTTTCGCAGAAGGAGTTGAACATGCGACAGAGACGATGGATGGAGAAGCTTAAGGATCACGACTGTACTATCTTGTATCATCCGGGGAAGGCTAATGTTGTTGCCGATGCCTTGAGTAGGAAAGTGTACATGTCTTGCTTGATGATGAGAGAATGGAAGATGCTCGAGGATGTCCGCGAATGGAGTCCAGTTGTGAGAAAGCATAGTGTTATCTTTGCTAGTGTGCGTGCTACGCCTGCTTTGTTTGGGTTGATTAAGGAAGCTCAGGCTACTGATCCGGAGTTGAGGAAAATTATTGATGGTTTGGGTGATGGTAAGACACCGGAGTTTGCTATGAACACCGATGGGATTTTGACTTTTCGAGGTAGAGTTTGCGTTCCTTCTACCGATGGGGTTAAGCGTATGGTTCTTGACGAGGCTCACAAGGCCAAGTACACTATACATCCAGGGAGTACTAAAATGTATAGGGACTTGAAGAGACAGTTTTGGTGGAATGGAATGAAGAGAGAGATCGCAGAGTATGTCTCTAGATGCTTGACATGTCAACAGGTGAAAGCTGAACACCAGAGACCTGCCGGTTTATTACAGCCACTTGAGATACCGGAGTGGAAATGGGAGCATATCACCATGGATTTCGTGACGGGATTGCCACGTACTCGTCGAGGTTTTGATGCAGTATGGGTTGTTGTGGATAGATTGACTAAATCATCACACTTTATTCCTATTGCGATGACTTATAGTTTGAGTCAGTTGGCAGCATTGTATGTTCGAGGATATCGTGAGACTACATGGTGTTCAGTGAGCATTGTATCGGATAG
Source organism: Codonopsis lanceolata (assembly GCA_013146195.2). NCBI lineage: Eukaryota > Viridiplantae > Streptophyta > Magnoliopsida > Asterales > Campanulaceae > Codonopsis > Codonopsis lanceolata. Next base: position 5,245,932 of record CM028384.1, on the reverse strand, counting down.
AGATCGGGTTTACTTCTCGATTTTGGCGTGCTTTACAAGAGGCTTTGGGGACGAAGTTGAATTTCGATGCGACTTTTCACCTGATCGGATGGTCGATCGAGAGATTGATCCAAGTACTAGAGGATTTGCTACGTGCTTGTGCCATGGATTTTAAAGGTAGTTGGGATTCTCATTTGCCATTAGCCGAATTTGCTTATAATAATAGTTACCAGTCCAGTATTGAAATGGCGCCATATGAAGCTTTGTATGGGCGTAAGTGTCGTTCACCGATTTCTTTGGGATGAAGTTGGTGAAGCTAAGTTATGGGGTTCCAGAGATGGTGCAACGATCGGTGAGAGTGTGAAGCGATTAGAGACAGTTGCTTACGGCTCGAGTAGGCAGAAAAAGCTACGCGGACAACCGGAGGCGTGACTTAGAGTTTCAGGTTGGTGATCATGTATTCTTGAAAGTATCGCCTCGGCGCGGTACTAAGCGATTTGGGAAGAAAGGCAAACTTTCACCTAGATTTATTGGGCCATTTGAGATCTTAGAAAGGATTGGATCTTGGCGTATCGGTTAGCATTGCCACCTTCGTTATCGGATGTTCACGATGTATTCCATGTCTCGATGCTACGCAAGTACTTGAAAGATGAATCGCATGTCCTTGTTTACGATGAGATTTCATTCGAACCTGATCTTTCTTATGATGAGAGACCGGTGAGGATTCTTGATACTAAGGAGCAAATCTTGAGAGCAAGCGGATTCCGTTAGTGAAAGTCTTATGGAAGAACCATGACATTGAGGAAGCTACTTGGGAAACCGAGCTCGATATGAGAGAAAGATATCCTTTCCTATTTGATGATTCTGGTATGAATTTAGGGACTAAATTCCTTTAAGTGGGGGAGGATGTGAGAACCCGAAACCTACTTGTATAACTTGTCTTCCATACATGTTTAACATGATTAGAATATGTTTTTAACATGCTAGTAGTATCCCTAACATGATTGACTTGATTGCATTCCTTGATCGAACCGTAATTGCCGTATCGAACGCCTATTGCCTTGCATGCTCTAGATTGACTTGTTCTTGCTCGGGCTTTGATATTTGGACTTAGCCAAGACCTTGAGAGACATTTATCATTGTTTTTAGGACCCTTGATACTCATTCTAATGCTTCTTTGAGTTGTATATGCCTTGTACGCGTTATACGTGCAAATCTGGACCTGTTTGACCTAAAGTATGGCCTGAGGAATCGTTCTACCCTGCCAACCGAACATTTTGGGCTTTGTTCGGCCACCATAACCGAACATTATGAAGGAAGTTCGGCCATCACAACCGAGAGAGAGAATTCCGGCAAAACGTGATTTTTCTGCAACTTTGGCTGATTACGAACTTACCCTTACTAAACCTCTACCATTAGTGACTTAAACCACTTGTATTAGAGTCTAATTAGCCTAATCTAAGCCTAATTAAGATTGCTAAACCTATTTCTACCATTCATCAAGTGACATGTGGATTCCATTAACATTTAATCAAGCGATCTACACTACATCGCTCTACTCTTCATTTCACGACTCATTTCTTCCGCCTCTTCTCCAGTCTAGGGCGAGCTTGTGCGTGAGAGTCTTGGTGAGATTAGTGCGTGAGGGGTTGGCTTCCAAGAGATTCAAGACCCGCTTGCGATTCCGAGACCGCCGTTGCGTCGCCGCCGTCGATACGAGCGATTGTCACCGATCAGTTTTTCTTGCTTCGTCTTTTGCTTGGCTTGAGGTAAGCTATCAATTTCCCTTAGGTCCATGTTAGAGATAACATGCTACCTCTTCTTGCTTCCCTTCTCTCATGTCTAATTCATTGCTCTCCTTGATTTCTACCATGATATTGAGTAATTTTGAGAGTATGAAAATCGGGAATTATAGACTATGAATGCAAATGCTTTGATTTGGACACTAAGCCTAGAAGTAAAAGTGTTCTACTCTATATTAGGAATAATTATTATTCTTGGGTCATAGACTTTCGACCATTATTTGGGAAAACGTGATCTAGGGTTCCATAATTTAGGAACTTGAGTTTATTGTTAGCTATGGTTATAAATTGGATTAATGACTTAGATTAATCAATGCGATGACTTAGAAAAGAGTTGGAAATGCAAATAGTGTTTAACTCTATTTGGTTTGAATTTATAGAAATGACTCAACGGAGTCGACATTAGTGAGCTATTGAACAATACCGGCTCAATGATCGATCCCTACGACGTTATTACATGCGTTACACTAGAAAACTAATTCTAGACTATTGAAATGGATTGACTATCATGCTTGTATCTTTATGACATAATAAATGCATACTTGATATTGATATATTGAGTTCGCTCTTGTCGAGCTCAATCTTGATTGTTTATTGATGAGATTATATACTTGTCTTGAGCGAGGGCGCTCTTGTCGGACTCGTTCCATATTGATTGATTGTTGAGTAAATACTACTTGGCATTGCATGAAGTCGGTGGCGTACTTGATCATGTCACACACCCTCCACTGGCGGCCACGGTGGGGAAGAGCTCTCTTGGCCAACCAATACGCGACCATTGAGATTGACTTCATGTTTATCACGAGAATATCCTCGGAAGATCGATGTATTATCACACCCATCGATTCATGCACGTCATGAAGGTGTATGCATTTTGCGAGGTCTGGCGGCCCGGCTCTATATCCTCATATTATGTGACTATGTGCAATAATGTGCAACTCATATACTTGATCTACATGCTTGTAATATTGTCTTGCCTAACGTGTTGCATATTGCCATGTCATGCATGATTGATAGCTTACGAGTCATTATGACTTACCCGTTCCCCTGTACTTTTTTTAGATCCTAGCAGTCGGGACCTTCCGTTGAGGATCGCGGTGCTCGTATACTTAGTTCTCTTTTGATCGGGCTTTTGCGGTTGAAGAGGTGGTTCTTAGAAGTCCTCTTCTCTTCTTTTGTATTTTGCAAGGGCGATGGGTATAAGCTAGTCATCTAGACTATGCTTGGGATTGTATAGACTTGTACTCGTGTATTCTGTTAGCTACTTGTAGTATTAACTCTTGTAGTATTTATACTTCTCTTGATGCCGGCAATTATGTTAGCCGTGCCTTGTATATCTTGTTAGCGTTCACTACGTATAGACTTCCGTGAGCATCCTATTAGCTCTTATTTATTTCCTTGTCGTATATCTTGCTTAGCTTGGGTTCGGTGTAGTAGTGTCGCCGAAGACTTGGATTAATTGCTTAAGCTTTTATCGGGTGAAATGATTTTGAAAATTACCGACCTTTTGTGTCGAGTTCTCTTGCGGCCGGCGAAATGTTGCGTCACGTCGATTTTAAAAATATATTTTGAGTCCTTGCATGTTCTTCCTTTCTTGTCTTGTCTTGTTTGGCGCTCGGTCCGCGGTTCCATCTCGGCCGTCCTCTCTATGCTTAGGCTCGGCATCGACTTCTATATATACTTGGGAGTTGTGATTGAATCGAATATTGTGTGAAAACGAAAATTGAGCATTACGCCTACCTTGCGGTCGCAAGGTGAATACTCTGCGTCGCAAGGTCTCGGTGTGTGCTTCTGGCTCTTCGATTCTTGGCTTGGGGACGTCACGCCTACCTTGCGGTCGCAAAGTGCAGAGCACCTTGCGTCCGCAAGGTGTCGAGAATAACGACTTTCATTTTCTTCAATTTTTCTTTCTTTGTAATTTGCACTTAAAACCACAGGTTCGCGTATTTTCACGAACAATCCTGAAACTTACAAAACTCACCAAAAACATATATTAGTACTCAAATGACTCGTGAAATAGCCTAATTCAAGTCACAGAAGCATATAAAATCGACGTATAAAATACATCGATCAAATACCCCCAAACTTGAACTTTGCTCGTCCACGAGTAAACAAATAAACTTATAAATACAAAAACATCTAAATAACAAAAATTAAAATCTTTTTTGTGAGGGTGACACTATTTACACTCCTCTATAAACCCACAAACTCAAGGAGACTCTTCAGAGTGACTCGACTATGCGAGATAAATACAAAAAGATAAATATAAAACTAAATACAACTACAAATAAAACATAATTAAAACATAAAATCTTTTTGGTTTCATCCTCAAGTTATAAGTGTATGGCATGCATGTAATCTCAGTTTGGTGCTCACCACATATATGCAAGCTTAGTCATATAAAACCAACTAGTCTTTCCTTAATACTGCTACTACTTTTAATTTCTCCGTGTGTGTGTGATCACCAGTCTTAAAGAATATCTTGACTAAAACAGTTTTATTGAGCTAAACACCACATTTATATGAAAATCACAGTTTAATAGAAAATCATGCATTAAGTATGAGATCTACCATCCAACCAGTCGATTCTGAGACAGAAAGGTCCCAAGGATTCAAAAGATTTACACATCCATCCCATGCACTTCTATGTATGTATACAATGCTCTCCTATCCCAATGACTTGTAATAGCTAAGATTATGCTAACACAGTGAGCTTTAAGGTGAATAATAATGAATTGTGAAGTGTGTGATCAATTTTATGTTACTCACTTGACAATAAACACAACATAAGCATTGGCAAGAAGATCATTAGGACTTTTAAGCTTGTAATGTAAGGCCAAGGTGTTGGGGGATATGATGGAAAGGTATTGGAATTCAAAGTGAGAGAGTAAGACTACCCTTTATCCCTCATACTTCCAAGCAAAGGAAGTTTCCCTATTTAGGCTAGGACTGCAAAGACCACAAGTGGAGGGTGTTTGTTACTTTTCACTTTTCTTCTTTCTCCCCCAAACTTGTTTTGGGCAATAAATCTTCTAAAATATCACATCATTCTAATCAGCAGAATTTTTCTAACATATTTTCTCTTGAAAGCTATGCTTTCATTTGAATCTTTGTTTACACTCTTCTTCTTGTTTCATTTTTCGTCGACACATGATTTTTATTATTATTATTATTATTTTTTTTTTTCGACGACGGAAGAAGAAACTTTTGAAAATAGCCTAGCGAAAAGAAGTGGTCCTCCTAGAATCAATTTCCCACATCCTACTCTCTCGAAGGGTAGGCTAAAGTGTATAGGCTTTTAGGGTTAAGTTAATGTGGGTAAAAAAGCGATGGCGAATGGGGGTTTAAATAGTGTGCTTAGCACACTCCATTCTTTCATTAGGCTCGAAAGGGGACACTAGGGATATATTTAGTATAGGTCGAGAATATTTAGGCTCTAACGATCCAAAGATGGCCTAAATCATTTCTTAATGCCAAATGCTCACATATATTTAAAGCAAGTACAACAACACAAAATATCATATCAACTATGGGAATTGGGTTGAGTGTTTAGCATCCTTTAGATTTCACATAAGCATTCGCTAAGAGGCAGATGGTAGGGACAATTGAGACTAACATGCAAACACGGTTCGAAAGTGTGCTTGAGATATATAAATGAGAAAAATCCAGGGATCTATTATCATGCAATTGACCTAAGTTACAATTTAATGCAACAATCTTGTTGAATGGCTATGCATCATATTCTTGTGCATATCTTGTTGAAGATAAATCGGTGTTATAAACTTTATAAAACTATTCTAATCAATCCAAAGTTATGGCGGTGTGAGTGCATGAAGAATTTGGAGAAAAGTAAAAGTTTCGCAAAATTAAGTAAATTCGAGGGGGATCTCGGACTAACTATGCGGTTCATTGCACTAATCTCCTCATGGACTACGACTAGCATTACCACACCTAAACTTCGAGGATGAATATTTTGAATTTAATTTTTTATATATATATATTTTTAAGAAATTGCGAAAATGGAGGTGATGCGATGACACAATTGATGATGGGTCCCCATAAGAGGAACCAGTATCGAGAAAATGAGTGATACGGTCAAGGCAACACCTCAGAAAATCGAGAAAAATAAAAACAGGATAAATAGGGTGAAGAGTTAAATGGTCATCAAATAAAGAAATTCTCTTTCACCTAACGACATAGCTGACTCCATTCTTCGTTAATTTGGGACTGCTAAGACCTAAAATTTTCAATCCCCCAAACTTAAGTTCTATTTTGTCCTCAAAATAGAGGAACATATGAGAGGATTGATGGGGTAGGACAAAATATCAAAAGGACATAGCGGGTCCACTAACGAGAGCGAGAGCAGCTTGGCCTCGACTCAAGGTGAGTCGGGCGGAGATAACGAATGAGGGCGAAACTTCGGGGATCGTGCACGGTGGCGGCCATAATAGTTGGGCGGTGCGTCCCATCGTTAATGACGAAAAATTTGGTGAGTAAACGCAGCATGCAGGCCAAGCTGGCGACTCACCATATCAGTTTGGAGGGCGGCTTCCTCGAACTTTGTTTGAATCCCAACGAGTGGATCCTCGTCTTCCTCTTGGGGTTCCTCCTCTTGAGGAACCCTCACTCTTTCTTTGGTGATGCTCAAACAAAATGGCCCTAGTAATGACCGGACCCGGCCTTCGGCCTCTCGGCGTGTTTGGGCATTCTCACGTTTGCCCCCTACACAAGTCATTGATCAAATCTTGAATAATGGGGGTCATTCTCACGTTTAGACCCGTAGTCATGATGGTGTAGGTCGGGGCCGACCCTCTCCCAATTCACCGTGTTTTGGTGACTTGAGGGGCATGAGGCGACCTAAACAAATTTATACACGGGCTTGGCGTGTCTTGAAGAAGGACTCTCTCATGGTGCGAGGTCCATAGGGTGGGTTACGGTTATAGGACCACTCCACACCGGGGAGAGCAATGGCATTTACCACCTCGACAGGGATACGGGGTTGAGGTGTGTGCTATAGTCATCGGCACCAACCGAAAGTTGGAGGTGCCGAAATAGTGTTAATGCTTTGGGCGAAAAATTGACTACGATGTCCCTAACATTAACGGTGTCTAGCACACGCCATCCATGCCAATGTTGCCATTGGTAGAATTCTCGGACAATGGGGACTACGGCGTCCTGGCGGAGAATCTAACAAAGCGTCCCCACCTACGAGCCATCGAGAGGGGGCCAGATACCAAGTCTTGACCTTGAATCCCTTTCGGGCACCAAGGACTTGGAGAGTTTGTTGGTGTACCTTTCGATGCTCGTAGACACAAGCAGGTGATGTCAAAATTTGTTCTTCCTCTGAGGCAGGCGGAGGATGAAGAGCCGGTATTTCTACGCTTTCTAAACATTTTGTTTGATATAAAATTTAAAAACTAAAAAGTTTAACAATTAAAATTGTGTTTTAAAATTTAAAAATAAAAATTTATTCTAAAGCATGCAAAAATTATATCTACGTTAAAAATATCTAACACCCTAGCATGCAAATATTTTACGTATGAAATTAAATAGGTGTTAGGGTTACTTGTTTGCAGCCTTAATCGAGTGAATGCGTAGGAGTGGAGCTTGATCTTTGGCGGCAACAATGGAGGTTCTTCCTTCTCTTTCTTCAAAATCTTCAACTGGAAGTGTGATGGTGGATGAGTGGATGAGGGAGATGAAGAGTTTGAGAGAGAGGGAGTATCTTGGAGATTAGTGCCGGAATATTGAGGATCTTCTGGAATTTGAAGAGATTTGAGGCTTTGCTGGCTGTTGCTTTGAAGGAGAGGGAAGAAGTTTATGTGTGATTTCCGAAGAAAACCTGGCACTTATTTATAAAGGAACCTTGCGTGCCAAAGTGCACGCCCACTTAAGGTGGTGATCAAAAAGCGATTACATTCTTCATTCATTCCCCATGTCGACACTACGATTGCCGAGTCGCATTTCTGGGGACCTTGCGTCGCAAGGTCCTCCACACCTTGCAAGGTGGGGTAACTTCCCTTCTTGTTTTTCTTTCGGCTTTTCAACGGTTTGCGGTTTAGCCCTTCCGTTAACTTCCGTTATGTCTTGGATATTTCTGTATGCAAAATCTAAACAAAAATTCTAAACTAAAATTATTAGTAACATATAAATACAACACAGATGTTTTCTCCCCAAACTTGAATTTTGGCATATTTAATTAAAAATTAAATGTCCAAAAATAAAATTTAACGGAGAAAAGCATATTTAAACTAACTAAATAACAAATAACTTTCAAAATAGTGGGTTGCCTCCCACTTAGCGCCTTTGTTTAACGTCTTTGGCTCGACCAAACTGCAAGCCTAATCTCTTGGTGGTTCATTGTCGGCCAAGCGGATTAATTCAATTGTTCGTTCAAGCGACATTGGCTCAAAATATGGCTTGAGTCGGTGTCCATTCACTTTAAACACTTCATTATTTTTGGGGTTTTGTATATCAACAACCCCATGAGGATAAATCGTACTATTCTAAAAGGACCGAACCATTTGGATTTTAACTTTCTGGGAATAACCTTAACCTAGAGTTAAACAATAATACTTTCATACGGATGAAGAAGCATTTTGTTGGCTAATCCCATGTCATGATACTTTTTGGTCTTTTCTTTATAAGTTTTCGCATTCTCATACAATTAAGTCTATGTTCTTCTAACTCATTTAAGCTGAAGATCTTTCTTCTCAGGCCAATGTTAAATCTAAATTTAATTCTTTAATTGCCCAATAGGCTTTATGCTCAATTTCAAGCGGTAAATGGCAAGCCATATACCATTCTATATGGACTCATTCCTATGGGTGTCTTAAAAGCGATTCGGTATGCCCATAAAGCATCCTTGAGTTTAGATTCCCAATCTTTACGATTAGGCCTAACAGTCTTTTCTAACACTGCTTTTATTTGCCTATTGCTTACTTCTACTTGTCCGGATGTTTGTGGATGATAAGGTGTAGCTAACTTGTGAGTTACACCATGCTTTCTAAGAACATTATTTAACAACTTATTGGTAAAATGAGTTCCACGGTCACTTATTATGGCCTTAGGGACTCCATATCTAGCAAATAAATCTTCTACAAATTTGACTCTGTTTTTCCATCATTATTCTTGGTTGCTACTTTTCTATCCATTTAGAAACATAATCAAGCTGCTACTAAAATATACTCACAATTATTGGACACGAGAAGGGACCCATAAAATCAATACCCCAAACATCAAAAATTTCAACTACTAAATTAACATGTAAGGGCATCTCGTTTCTCTTTCCTATACCACTGTTTTTGACATTTGTCGCATGTTACGTAAAACAGTTCACAATCTCTAAAAGCAGTAGGCCTGAGACACGATTGCAAATTTTCGGCGGTTTATTACCACTAAAATGACCACCACAAGAATATCCATGGCAAAATTCCATGATACCTTGTTGGTCTTTTTACGGAATACATCTTCTTATTAAAGAATCGAGACAAATTTTGTATATAATGAGGAGCTTCCCAAAATAATTTTTAGTTTCCGCCAAAAATTTCTTCTTTCGTAATGATCAAAATCGGATTAATGATATCGACACATAATAGTTGACAAAATCGGCATACCAGGGTCGAGAATCTTTAATGGCTAAGAGTTCATCGAGGAAAATTGTCATTTATGGGGACAGGATCATCAAGAAATTGGCGTTCAAGCAAGGGTGAAAATTCTAACCTAGACAAATGGTCGGCCTACAACATTCTCGGTTCCCTTTTTATCCTTGATAGTTATGTCAAATTCTTGTAACAATAACATCCATCTAATTAATCTTGGTTTAGCATCCTTCTTACTTAAGAGATATTTCAATGCGAGAATGATCGAAAAAGATTATCACCTTTGATCCTAGCAAATATGATCTAAATTTTTCTAAAGCATATACTCTTGCTAAAAATTCCTTTTCGGTAGTGGTATAATTCAATTGAGCATCATTTAGAGTTCTACTAGCATAATGGATCACATGAGGCTTTCTATCTACCCTTTGTCCTAACACGGCTCAATTGCAAAATCGATGCATCACACATGATTTCAAAAGAAGTGACCAATCGAGGATAAAATTAGGGCGTGAGTTAACTTTTCTTTTAATAAATTAAAAGCTTCTAAACATTCTTTATCAAAAATAAACTACGTATCTTTTGCTAGCAAATTACATAGAGGTTTCTGATTTTGGAAAAATCTTTTATAAATCTTCGATAAAAACGGCATGGCCAAGAAAACTTGAACTCCTTTAAGCGAAGTGGGAGGGGTAGTTGTGAAATAACTTCAATTTTAGCTTTGTCAACTTCAATTCCTTTATTTGAAACAACATGCCCTAAGACAATTCCATGTTTTACCATGAAGTGACTTTTCTCCCAACTTAAAGTTAAATTAGTTTAAGCATCTTTTTTAGGACGGATGTAAGGTTTTCTAAACAATGATCAAAAGAATTTCCGCGAAAAATCATCCATGAAAACTTCTACGCATCTTTCAACTAAATCGAAAATATAGAATCATGCATCTTTGAAAAGTAGGCGGTGCATTACACAACCCAAAAGGCATTCTCCTAAAAGCAAAAGTACCAAAGGGACATGTAAAGGTTGTTTTCTCTTGGTCTTGAGTGCAACAGGATCGATTATATCGAGAAAAACCATCAAGAAAACAATAATATTCATGACGCAATCTTTCAAGAATTTGGTCAATAAATGGTAAAGGAAAGTGGTCTTTCTAGTTGCCGCATTTAATTTCGCAAATCGATACACATTCTATAACCGGTTATAGTCCTTGTAGGGACTAATTCATCTTTATCATTTTTAACAACGGTAATTCGACTTCTTAGGAACTACTTGAGCAGGACTAACCCATTTACTATCGATATAGGGTAAATTATACCGCATCTAAGAGCTTAAGAACTTCTTTCCTAACGACTTCTTCCATGTGTGGGTTAAGTCTTCTTTGTCTTTCTCTAGAAGGTTTACTACCTTCTTCTAAATGTATTTTATGCATGCACATAGAGGGACTAATTCCTTTTAAGTCGACTAAGGACCATCCTAAAGCTTCTCATGTGTCCATAAAACTTTAACAAACTTGCTTCTTGTTTTTTACGTTAAGTCGGGGCTATAATAACAGGCAAAGTGTTACCTTCCCTAAAAATGCATATTTTAAGTGGGATGGTAATGGCTTTAATTCTTCGACTTTGGGAGAATTAATGGAAGGCATAAATTCGAGAATTTTCTACTTTAATTGTTTCTTTTATTTTAGCCTCATTATTCTCTTCTTGCTTTTCTTCCTTAATATCTTTATCTCAATATCTTTTATCTCAATTTCTTCAAAGAGATTTTAGAATCTCTACTTCATCATCTTTGATTTCATAACTTTCTTCTACTACTTTCTCGACTCATCGAATTATTTTCGATTCTACTTTATTTCTTTTTTCATCTTTCTTTTACTAGCTTCTAACTTTTCTTTCTCTAATCTTTCTTCTTCTTCTATTTCTCTTTCAATTTCCTCAATGTCAATTTTTATGGGAGGATAGGGCTATCATCATAGACAATAAATCTATCTCTCTCATAATCTTCCTCTTCTTCAAAGTTTTGGTTGATAATTTCTCAATCTCATCTATTGAAAAAGGCACTCATGTCACTAGGTCTATTCATAGCATCAAACGAAATTTCAAGCTTTCACCTAGGGCCGACATTGTGAGTTTACCATTTTTCACATTAATCATTGTATTAGCGGTTGCCATAAATGGTCGCCTAACAATATTGGGACTTCATTATTGGTGCATATCTTCCTTTCCATCTCTAGAACCACAAAGTCAACGGTATGATTAATTTATCAACTTTGAACTAGGATATCTTCCACTATACCCAAGGGATATTTAAGCGTCGACTAATTGTAATTGCATATTAGTGGGTTTTAGTTCTCCTAAACCTAATTGTTTATAGACGCGAAAGGCATCAAGTTAATACTTGCTCCTAAATCTAGCATTGCTTTCATCTTTTTAGAGCTTCCCAAGGAGACTTGGATATTAAAGCTACACAGGTCTTTCAACTTAGTGGTAATTCGGGTTGTAAAAGCAGGCGGCGTTTTCGAAACAACAATCTTTTCGTTGTTTTCAAACTTGTGTTTCTTAGAGTGAAGATCTTTGAAAAACTTTGCATAAGGCGGAATATTTTTAATAACATTAAGCAAAGGTAAATTAACATTTACTTTGGATAACATATTATAAATTTCCGTGAATTGTTTGTCCATTCGGTTTTCATAAGTCTTCTTGGAAGCGAATTGGAGGAACATATGGTGGTGGAGCCACATAAGGTTCCTCTTCTTCTTGATCTAACTCTTTATCTTCTTCAAGCTGTATTATCTTTATTTTGAATTTCTTTTTCTTTTCTTTTTCTTGTTCCTTATTTGGAACCTCTAACTCTACTTCTACTTCTTTTTCTTTTTCTACCTCTTGATTACTTAAATCATCAATCACTTTATCACTATCACTATCTTTTTCAATTTCTTTCTCTATTACTTTTTCGAATTTTCTCTTGTAGCATGCATATTGGAAGAAGGATCGGGATCACTTACCTCTTCACCTATCACCTTACCACTTCGCGGGGCGGTGATTGACTTAGCTTGCTCGGTTTGACTAGGCTTCCTTCTTCTCTTTTATTTGCTTGAACTTTCAATATGTTTCTTGATTTTCAATTTCTTCAAGCATGTACTTCATCAAAGCTGCTTGACCTTTACTAGCTACTTCTTGCTTGGAACTTCTTCAATTCTCAAGCGATTTTGATTTGGCAAGCTGGAGGTTGTGGTGGTTGAGGTTGGAATTGTTGAGGTTGCAAAGGCTTATTTCCTCCCCAAGAAAAGTTAGGATGATTCCTCAACGAGGATTATATGTATTTGAATAGGGATCATTCCTTGGCCTTTGAGGATACATATTCATAGCATTAGCTTATTCGAGAATACATAGCACTTGACGGACAAAAATTAGTAGCATGAGAATATAATCCACATAGAGCACATGCTTCTTGAATTTGCCAATTTTCAAATTGAGCTTGTGTATTTGAATTATCTTGCAATTGATATAGGCTCTATTTTTACCTCTAGCACTTTTACATTTGGGAATTAATACTTAGCATCTCAAATAATTCTTCTAGTGCTTGGTGTCATTCTATTAATAGAACCACCGGTACTATCAACCATAGTTTGTAAACTGGCGAAAGACCATGATAAAATTGAAGCACTAACACATGTTGAGCCAAATTATGATGAGGACACATAATAAGCGATTTTTAAATCTATCCCATGACTCATGGAATGTTTCACAGTTCATTTTGGAATGACATGATTTGTTTTCTATACTCGTAAGAGATGCATGTTTGTAAAATTTGCTCATAAACAAATCATATAATTGTGCCCAAGTAAAAACACTATTTGGTGTTAGGTTCATAAACCATCTCTTTGCCAATTCTTTTAATGCCTTTGGGAAAATATTTCATTTTAATTTGATCTTGATCAACCTCTCCTAAGGAAAAGTACTCATCATGTATTCATATTCTCTTAAGAAAGCGGCAGGATCTTCATGGGGCATCCCATGAAAAGATGGTATGGCATTAAAATAATGTCCTTTTAACTCAAAATTCCTAACACATCGGCAAGACTAGACATGATGTCACCACATTTAATGAAGGTCTACTAAAGTCATTAATAGTTCTTTGATTTACTACTACTTCCATATTTCTTCTTGCGAGGCTCTTCTTGTCTTTGATTCCTATTGGTAGGTCAACTAGGTTTTCGGGATTACGATTATTGTTATTATCTTCCATTGTAGGATCAACGAGAGGATCCTCTTGATTCAGTTGGTCTTGATTAGGCTCGAAAGCTAGATTTTCAAAATATCTTTGGTATCTTTTAACAATATTTATATCTTGATCTAAGTCTACCAATTCAGGATTTAAAGATCTACGACCTTGCATGCAAATAAATTAAAGCAATTTAAAACAAATAACTATTAAAATAAAATAAAATAAAATCTTTTTGTATTTTTATTTTTTTATAAAACAGAAAAATTAAACTAAAAACTAAATTAAATTAAAAACTACGCTACCTACAAACTAACACGTGAACTAGCTTGTCCCAGAGCAACAAACTTGATCGATGTTTTATTTTATCTATTTCCTTGCAAGTGGACAAGACTATTATAGAATAGACTTCGGAAGCAAGGGTCGAACCCGAGAGACAAGTGATCACGAGCAGGTGCGATTATAGATAGCAAATTATTAACCTAAGGGGGTTTTATGTTTAATTCTACTCTAATCTACTAGTTATAGATGTTTAACTAATTAGGCAGTAATAATAGATATGAAGATCTTATGGTGAGTGGAAATCTAGGATTCGGGTTTCACTTATCTCCTTTATGTTCAATTCATAAAAATGTCATTCAATGTCTTGGGGTTGCGTTCACTAAAAATAGATATATAGTTTGTTAGTGGATTTGAGTACTTGAGGAATTTACTTGTTCTATATAAAATGGGCATCTAAGCCTTTATTATTTGCGATTACATTCATTTGTTCAAAGCAAAATAATATAGGGATTGATAAACAACACAATCAACAAGCATTGAATAGAATATATATGAATCAAAACATAAATTCGATACAAGTTACCTCCCACCTCCTAGATTAGGGATGATTTAGTTCATCATAGACGATGAACAGCACATGAATGATGGGAGACATGATTTGATCTTCAATACTTGAAATTACAAAACCTAACTATGTTATACAATCTAAAACTACCTAAAATCTATGTAAAGAGAGCTTCGGCCGTCCTCCTTATGCTTAGGCTCGGCATCGACTTCTATATATACTCGGGAGTTGTGATTGGATCGAATACCGTGTGAAAATCCGAAAGGTCGCATTCGCCTACCTTGCGGTCGCAAGAGTCTTTGAATACTGCGTCATGAGGTCTCGGTGTGGGTGGCTTTTGATTCTTTGATTCTTGACTGAGGGGCTACTCTTGCCTACCTTGCGGTCGCAAGGTCAAGGCACCTGCGTCGCAAGGTGTCGATTTGTCGATCTTTATTTTCTTCAATTTTTCTCTTCCTTGTAATTTGCACTTAAAACCACGGAGTTTCGTATTTTCACAATAATCACAAAACTTACAAAACTCACCGAAAACATATATTAGTACTCAAAAGACTCGTGAAATAGCATAATTTAAGTCATAGAAGTATATAAAATCGAGCGTATAAAATACATCGATT
>CM028384.1:5197242-5230768 GCA_013146195.2 Codonopsis lanceolata | reverse complement strand
GGGGTCCTTACATTTAGGGGTAATTTTTTTGGAGGCAATTTGAAACATTTTCACCCATACTTACAAACTCATTACCTTTCAATTTCCTTTTGTTGGTGCACAACTCCTTGAGAAATTTGGCATAACGAGGTTGTTTGATTGCATCAAGTAAAGGGATACCTCAACCTTGCGGAAGGTGTCAAAATCTCTTTTCTTCCTCGTCTTCTTTGATTTGGACAATCTAGAAAAAGAGAGGAACCGGTGCAAAACTTTTGAATTGCTCTTCTTGGAATTCCATTGCTTGATTGGGATGTGATTGAGGAGCCATGACTTCTTTCTATTTCTTCTTGGGGATCCATTTCGAGTTGATTTTAGGGGTCATTCAACTCGGTTCCACTTCTCAAGGTAATTGCATTGACATTTTGTTTCGGGTTGACCAGCTTTTTGTGATGGGTTTACCTTGAGATTCAAGAGGATTCATATGATCCTCCAACTTCTTGATGCTTGCTCGTTTCTTGTTGAAATTGTTGTGTGTTGCGCAAGTGATTTAACAATTTCTTCAAGAGACACACTTGAACTTGAGGAGGGTTGTTGTGGTGGGGCAATCTGTCTCGGTTGGTAGTTTGCAAATTGAGGCCTTGGTGCATAGTTAAAGTTGGGATGATCTCTCCACCCCGGGTTGTAGGTGTTTGAGAACGGATCATACTTCCTTTGTGGTGGGCCAAAAAGACCTTCAATTGCATTAGCATGCCCTTGAGTCTCATCTTGAAGTGTAGGGCACATATCGGTTAGATGCCCAAAATTAACACAAATCCATGAAGCCTTAACTCGATGAGAATTTCCTGCCCATTTTTTGAACAAGAGAATTCAAGCTAGCAATTTGATTTTCAAGAGAAGATATATTTACCTCATTCAAATTTCCTTGGGGTGTATCTTGTCTAGAACCAAATTGTTGTGAATTGGCTGCCATGGTCGTAATCAAATTTCTAGCTTCGGCCGGAGTTTTGTTCACTATAGCACCTCCACTTGCCGCATCCATCATCCGTATGTCCATAGGTAGCAAACCCTCATAAAACTATTGGATGAGAAGTTGGTCGGAAACTCCATGTTGTGGGCAACTTGCACAAAGTTGCTTGAATCTCTCCCAATATTCATGAAGAGTTTGGTATCTCGTTGCTTAATTCCACAAATCTCCCTTCTAATACTTGCAGCTCTTGGAAAGGGAAAATTTGTCAAGGAAGCCTCAACATACCATTCCATGTAGTGATGGACCGGAGGTAAGTAGAAAAGCCAATCCTTTGCACCATCCATGAGTGAGAATGGAAGCACGTAATTTGATTTGCTCTTCTGTGACTCCTTGGGGCTTTAGACTTGAACATACCACATGGAATTCCTTCATGTGTTTATGGGGGTCTTCATTCTCAAGGCCACGAAATTTCGAAATTTGCTTCAGTCGCCGGATATTGAATACACAACGGTTGTTGATCAATATCTGGAGCGGCTAATTCCCTCAAAGTTCTAGCCGGGTTGGCGGCTGCTGCCATGTCTTGCTCTTCCTCGGATTCGCTAGAAATCGGCCAAGTCAAGTGCTAAGTTCAATCCGGAGATGATGATGAAGCTTCTTGTGCCTTTCGATGTTTAGCTTCCTTCCTAAGTCGTCTCGCGGTTCTCTCGATCTCGGGATCGTACAAAGTGGTTCTCTGCGAAAAACGGGCATCAAAACAAGTCAAATAGAATACCAATCCCCGGCAACGGCGCCAAAAATTGGTGGTTATCGAAACCAACAATGATAATTCTTGCTTCCCAAAATTATGGATTTGTAGTAATGGTAAGCAAGGTCGTATCCACAGAGATTGGTTAGACTTAATTTTGATATAGAATTTTGTAACCAAAAATAAAAATAGGGGGGGTTGAGATTTTTGTGTGAGAAAATAAACTAAAAATTACTAGCAAACAATTAAGTGAAAGTGATTCAATATGATGAAATATCCAACCAAAGGAACAATCTCAGTATTGGTTCGTGGACTTGATCATAGATGCAAAGATTAATTCCTCCGTTCTCTACTAAACTGGTTATGGTTATTGGTACGACCTAACAACCTCCCTCTCTCACTACTTTTCGATAATCGAAACGTTCTCTAATTATTTCTCTAGCCAATAAACAATTCTAGATAAGATCATAGAATTTAATTTATCAACAGCATTACAATCTAGAGAAGCTACCAATTCTAGCCAACAAACACACATGTAGGTTCGTTTAAGCTAGATTATATATTTCTATAGTATAGAACGAAAATATGGTTCTAATCAACTATACTATTTACCACAAATATTATAACAATTATATAAACAATTATGGATTTAACATTCTAAATGGCAATATGTTATCTTGATAATTGAACAAAGGGCCCGTTTTGCGCAATCAGCCAAAACAACAATAAGCAATTGCTATAAGCGCAAGAAATATATAAATAGTAGAGAAAATAGAAGAAAAAGATAAAATCAATTAGATCTCACAAGTCATAATGAACCAATACTTCAATTATCCTTTGGCTAGAAAAAGCCTTTAGCAATCCATAAACAAAGTTGCTTGAAATTTCGTAAAAGAAAGAAAGTATGAGATTAGGAAGATTCACCTCTTTTTAGAAAGGAAGGGACCAAGATTATATAGGAGTCTCCAAGGTCTCCTCATAAAAATCCACTAACCCACTAACTTTGAGTAAATACCCCACTAATTTTGAGTAAATACTCCACCTTATCCCTCAAATGGTCTAGGTCCATCCTCTCTACTTAAATTTATATTAAAACATTAAGAAAAACTATTCTTTGAATTAAATGGGGCGTCACTTGGTTGAGATTCCCGCAACCGTTCGTAGCGTGTCCACGCCTTAGTTTGAGATTGCAATTCTGGATCCGTAATTTGATAAGTTGTGCTCATGCTTGACTCCAGATTTTCTTAGCTTCAATTGTTCACACATAAAGTCTTGCCTTTAAGTCCATTTAAGCCATATGTCCCAAAACTCCTACAAGAGCAATAATTCCATTAAAATTCAAATAATTGGCAATAATAAATGTCATAAACATGGGGAAATAATGACAATAAATATGAATTATATGCGACTTATCAATTATTATCAATAAAAGAGATGTATCACACAATGTCTACAAAGAGATGTTGATTTCAAAACTATTAAGATAAAATACTACTACTATTATATTATTATTTTTATATTATAACCAATAGAAAAAATGTATCCCACATTGTTTAGAAAGAGATATTGATTTCAAAAGTTTTTTTATATAAAAAACTATTATTATTACTATAAAAGAATGCATCTCACATTTGTTAGAAATTAATGTTAGTTTTAAAAATACTATTATTACCAATAGAAAAGATGTGTACCATATGGTTAGAAAGATATATTTGTTTTAAAATTCTTTAGATAAAAGTTTTAAACTTTTATTACAAATAGAAATAGAAAAGAAGTATTTTACATTGTTATAATATGATTAAAAAAATGTATCTTACATTGTTTAGAAAAAAATGTTAGTTTTAAAAGTCTTATAGTAAAAACTTTTTATTACCAATAAAAGATATGTATCTCACATTTTTTAAAAATAAATGTTGGTTTAAAAAGTCTTTAAATTAAAGACTTTTTGTTATAAATGGAATAGATGCATGTATCTCACATTGGTTACAAAGTACTCTACTATTATTATCAATAGAAAAGATGTATCACACATTGATTATAAATTAATGTTCGTTTTAAAAATACTATTATTACTAATAGAATAGATGTATCATACATTTAGTAGAGGATAATGTGTGTTTTTAAAGTCTTTAGATATAAGACTTATACAATTATTATCAATAGAATATGTATATCTCATATTGGTTAGAAACTAATGTTAATTTTAATTTTAAATAAAATACTTTTACTATTATTACTAATAGAAGAGATATCCTACATTTGTTAAAAAAATTATATTCGTTTTAAAAGTCTTTACATAAAAGATTTTTACTTTTATCATCAATATAATAGAAGAGATGTATCCCACATTATTTAGGAAGAGATGCTGGTTATAAATTTTTTAAATAAAAGAATTTTATTATTATTACCAAATGGGGATATGTATTACACATTGGTTAAAGAGTGATACTGATTTTAAAAGTTTACAATTATTAGCAATAGAAGAGAAGTATTTCACATTATTTAGAAATGACTTCCAATATTATTATCAAGTTAGAAATGAAAAAAAAAAAAACTAGACGATGTATCTCACATTATTTAGAAATGAATATTAGTTATAAAAGTCATTAGAAAAAGACATATTTTTGTTATTACCAATAGAAAATATGTATCCATGTTGTTTATAAATAGATGTTGGTTAAAAAGTCTTTTATCTACTACTATTATTAATAATAGAAAATATGTATACCACATGGTTAGAATGTGGTGTTGGTTTTAAAAGTCTTTAGATAAAAGATTTAAACTTTCATTACCAATAAAAATATAAAATAAGTATCTCACATCGTTTAAAAATGAATAAGTTTTTAACATTAAAATGACTTCCAATATTATTATCAAGTTAGAATGTGGTGTTGGTTAAAATAAGTTTTTAACATTAAAATGACTTCCAATATTATTATCAAGTTAGACGTTAATTTTAAAATTTTTTAGATAAAAAAATTACTATTATTATTAATATAAAATATGTATCTCATGTACGTTAGTTAGAAATTTATATTAATTTTAAAAGTATTTAGGTAAAAAAATCGTTTAATATTAGTAACAATAGAAAAATTAATAATATTATAATCATGGAAGAAATAAACAATCTAATTATAATGTCCAAAAATTTATATTATTATTACAAAAAATATATATCTGATAATGTACCAGTGTGGAGCATGGGCTAAATAACTAGTGTTCCTAATGATGTGTTGTAAAATATGTTGCGACGATAATATTCATTACACATAATCTCTCATTAATTATATACCTATTACACTCACTCTCTCTAGGATGTGTAATAATGATAGTATTAAATGAATGAATATATTATGAAAAATGATAGAAAATTTGTACAACAAAAATTTTCAGGAATTGTAGTTTGGACATCCAAAAATAAAAAAAATAGAAACATTTTTCTGTGACGGATTGAGTAATAGACTAATTTTCTTGTACTAGAATATGAAAAACACGACATTAGCCTTGTAATGTTGGAGCTAATTATGTCGTCTTCATTATTAAAAGAGTGATTAAGGTCAATAAATATTTCCACCAATTTAATTAGACTCCATTGTGTTTTAGTAATTAAGTAGCCTCAAAGAGTCCACTACACTTTTTTGGGATGTTTCACTCTAAAAGTCCACTTTCAAAAATTATGTTTACAATTTTTATATCATTTCATCTTTACCCTCAATTTATGTTGCGAGTACATTGTTTGTGCTTAACTATTTTTGTAATTATAACTAACTTTAATGTCAATAATATATCCCTTAATAATTAGAATTAGGGCTGGCGATTGGGTGAGTTGGGTCGAAACGGGTTGTGGTCCGTTATAACCCAAAAATATACGAGTCGAAACGAGTTGGGCCGAGGTGGGCACATTTTCCATCAAAGAACCTACGTTTATATAACCAAAAAAAGGGGTCGAAATGGGTAACCTATTTTGTACTAAAAAAATAACGGGTCATGTTGAATGAATTAACGAGTTTTGAATTGTAATTGTCGATCCTTATTCGAATTTTCAAATGGTGACTTTGGCTGGAATCAGAGGTAGAAAAAAGTAATTATTGAATCCCCAAACTAGATCTTTACATTTCCCTTTTTAACCCTAGAAAAGCAAAGTATATCCCTCCCCCCCCCCCACCAAAAAAAAAGACAAAACAAAACAAACGGCGGCTAGGGTTTTAGCAAAGTGTGTCGAAACCTTAAATTTGGGTCTATAAATTCATAGCTCTGCCATAACCCAAAATCCATCCTCATATACGCCTCTGCATCTCTATCTCCGCCCAACACACACACACACACACACACACACTTCCCTCAGTCTTTCTTTCTTTCTTTTCAATCAGATCTGTCTGATTGAGATGACGCTAACTAATCCTCTCTTGGGATTTCGATGCTGGAGAATGTTGCTTCTGAGGCCACCCGATAAGGTAATTTCGATTACATCTTCAGTCTGTTTCCCAGATGAGATCTGTTTATGAAAATCATAAAATAAGAAATTCTATACATTTTGGATGATTTTCTTAAACGTAGATTTGTTTGTACTGATTCTACGGAAAGAGGAAAGCTAAAATTTTAAGAAAAATCTATGTGAGATTCTGTCAATTAATTCACTAATGATTATTAATTTTCATTGACTCTCGTTTTCATTTTCTCTACAGGTGTTGAAAATTAATGATGATTTGACGAGATCGTTATTCATGAAATTTCAGACGGATTTTGCCTGTAAGTTATGAAAACTTCAGTTTAAGTTTTAATAATCTTGTCGTTAGTTCAAGTACAATAATTCCATTCTCTTACATATGCTCCAGGTGTTTTAGCAATGGTAGAGCTGTGGATAGTCACATGATGACGTGAAATATCACCTTGCCTTCCATCCACTTCCTCTAAAGCCTAAAACACCTTCTGCTTCCGAAGCTCAAGGAAACCCTAACTCGCCATCTTCATCTATAGAAGATGTAGCTCTTGCCCTACTAAGGCTATCAAATGGTGAAAGGTTTCAAAATGACGGAAAGGTTGAAAAAGCAAATAAAAGGGTGGAAGAATACATAGGTAGAAGTATATAGTGATAAGGAGGAGGAGAGTGGTTGCAATGGATACAATGACGACAACAACAATGTATCCAATTTCATGCTCAATGTGATGCAACCAACACAAAAGAAGTTATCATGGGTAACAAAAGAGGTAGAAAAAAATATCCATGTCCATCTAGATCAAGGTTTTTAACTCTGGTAGGGCTTTAGGTTGACATAAGAAAGTTCACAACTCTTCATCGATCCCTCCGGTGGAAAGCACTTGGCGGTCACATGCGACGTCACTTTCCTATACCAGATTGTATTTCTTTGTTTTTTTCGGTTCTGTAGATGGAAATAATAAATTTCAAAGCATTTATATGTATTTTTTTGTCCTTCATATATTGTACTTCTTGAGATTCATTGATAGTGAATTGTGTTCTCTCTCTATTTCTCTCACTCACTCTAAAAGAGTAAGTTAAACTCTCTCTTGATCAAGGAACACATTACAGAATTGTCACATAGTATGACAGGTTACGAGTCCTATTTCTAGATGAAGTAGCTAAGGTAAAATTCTGTATAGAGCCATCTTGATTGGGGATATATGTATGAATTAATTGCAATGGAGCTGAAGACCCTATCCCTTTACCAAAAGGCTTTATGCTTGACTTGTATGATAGAGTTGACTTGTTTCCATAGATTATTACTTCCTCCGTTTTCAAATAATCGTTTTCTTTGACTCGGAACAGCGTTTAATAAACAATAATTTATTATATTATAAATATTTATGTAATTTGTGGTTTCCTTTAATATTCTTGAATATGTACTCACTAGATATTCGTGCCCGTACCTATGGCACGGTGTCAGTATATTTGATTGCGTCAATTGAAATGTCAACGTTTAAATAGAAGGTGCGATTTTAAAAAATATTACAGTTAAGGGATACATTACTTCAAATGGTAGTTAAGGGGCGCTATTCGAACTCGACCCATAGTTGAAGAGGGTTATTTGTAAGGAGTTATATGTAACTAAGCTATGAACGTTTGATTTTACGACGAAATCAACCCTCATGGCCAGATAGTCTTGGGGTGTGACTGCGTCGTTCGGCGCAAAACCAACCCCGGCGCGATGCCCCTAAGGGGGTGGCCCAGTGGTAGACATGGGGCTTCACAATGTGTGAGGTCTCAGGTTCGATCCCTTCCCATGCCCCCCTTAGGAGGAAAAAAAAAGTTTATATTTATAATAGAGTCAATTATTTGGTAGAGCAGTTTAAAAAAAATTCTCTCTCTGGGGTTTTTAGGGTTTCCCCTTTTGTTAGGGCTTTGGTTTGGCTATGGCGGCTATGCCGCCGGATCTTCCACCGTCGGAGGCCCCCCCTCCTCCTGTTGCTCAACCTACAGGTCCTGTTAATGCTACTGGGTCGTCTTCTTCACACCCAACCCCTTCTTATGCTTCCATTCTCTCTAAGCCGTCGCAGCCCCAATGCCTAAACCCTAATGTTTCGCCTACCTTGGTTGATATTCCTTTAGCTCCTCGTCAATCGGTCATGGTGGATAATGATATGGGTTGCCTTTTTACTCCTCTTGAGATGGAGATGGCGGAGAAACAATTTCAGAATACCATCATTCTGAAATTTTCGGCTGGCAGACCCCCTTTGCACGTCATTCGCGATCATATTGCGTCGAGCTGGAAGCTTAAAGGGTCCTTTGTGGCTGGATTACTTGACCCTCGACACGTAATGGTGCATCTTGCTTCTGCTGAAGATTTGGTGATTGCCTTGTCTAAGGAGTCACATATGATAAGCAGCTATATGTTCCGATCTTTCCGTTGGTCCCCGGATTTCACTCTTGGTAAGGATAGTTCTTATGTGGCTGTATGGGTCCGTTTACATCATCTCCCTCTCCCCTTCTTCACGCCATCCTACCTCAAACGGATCGGCAATACTTTTGGACGCTTCCTTCGTGCCGATGATAAAACATTAGCTCTATCTCATCCGATGCATGCTCGGATCTGCGTTGAATTTGATGTTTCTCAGCCACTGCCTTCTCGTATATGGATTGGGACATCTAAAGAAAGTGGTTTTTGGCAGGCATTGGATTTTTAGGGTAATATAAAATTTTGTTCTGGATGTGGTCTCCTTGGTCACTCGGTCCAAGTTTGTCGAAAGGGGCAATAGTAGGGCTGGTCTTCATAGGGTTCATTCAACTCATTCTGATGCGCCACCCAATCAAAATGGAAAGGAGCATGTTTTAAATGACAGTAATAATTTTGTGAAGCCTGTTGTAGATGGTAATAAATCATCAGGTAATGATGAACTACCTGCTAGGCCTAAAGTGGCTAATCCTCAATGGCGACCGGTTGCTAATGCTGAAAAGCAACACCAAGCTTCTACATCTAATTCCAAGACCAACCAGGAGTCTGCCTCCCCTACTATGCCTATCCCAGTCCCATCCCCTAAGCAGTTTGCGGGTAATCTGGATCGTCAAGAGAAGAATGTATCTAAAGTTTTAAACCCCAGTGTTTTGCAACCGGATATGGCCAACGAGGTTGATCACCAGCCGTCTATGTCTCGGGTTGATAAGGCTGGTGTTCAAGTTTACAATCAATTTGAGGTTCTATCGGATCTAGAGGATGAAGGCACTCAGGAGATGTGCCCCCCGAATGGGATGGATTATGTTCCAAGGATCTTAACTAGGTCTCTATCTTTTGATGGGGCATGCATGCCACGGTATACCCATAAGTTAACGAGATCAAATTCAATAGACGATTTGCAGAATTTTCCTCCTTCAGAGCATGTCACTCTCCAATTTTGCAAGCGGTGTAAAGTTCTCATCCAGAAATACAAGGATCGTGTTTTCATGGATGATAATCGTCGTCAAAAGGGCTGCTTCCAAAGCCCCGGGTACCACTACCTCTCAATAGTTTCTTTATGGTGGTCATATTTTGGAACGCTCGAGGCGTGGGAAACAAGGAGACAAGAGATTATCTTAAGTTGCTTAAGTCTCAGCATAATATTTTGCTATATGTAATTTTAAAGCCTAAATTACCGGGGGACCGTATTGCAAAACTGGCTAGGCGTTTAAATTTTCAATATCATATTCAATGCGATCCGACTAATAGACATATTTGGCTCATTTGGGACAACCGGGTTAAGCTTTCTTTGGTGGCTGCTCATTCCCAACATCTCACAGTCCGGTGCACAGTGGGGGACAACTTTAATGTTCTTGTTTCTTGTATTTATGCAAAATGTGAGCGGGATGAACGTATGGAACTTTGGGATTCTTTGGTAAGAATTTCTCATCAGTTTCCTGAACCATGGATAGTAGGAGGCGACTTTAACGTGATTGCTCAATCTAACGAGAAGCTGGGGGGCGCTGGGTATGACTGGGCTAGTATACGAGATTTTAATGATTGTCAGTCACGGGCGGGTTTATGTGATGCTGGCTATGAAGGAAGCCAATATACATGGTGCAATAATCAGGAGGGTCTTCGTCGTATTTGGCAACGGTTGGATCAGATTTTAATTAATGGTCTTTACCAGTCTAACTATTCTGCCTTGCGGGTAACTCATCTAAGCAGATTACATTCAGATCACTCCCCTTTACTTGTTGATCTTCCATGTTTTAAGAAACCCAAAGGATCTTTCCGTTTTCAACGAATGTGGATGGACCATGTTGGCCTCATGGACTTTTTCAAGACGCAATGGGATAGGCCTGTGATTGGCTCGGCTATGTATATTTTGCACCGCAAGCTGCTTCTGCTTCGTCAGGCTTTAAAAATTTGGAATTGGCAGGATTTTGGACATGTTCAAAGGCATTTGGCTGCTAAACAGGATGACGTTAATAAACTTGAACTGGAGCTTCAACAGAATTGGGATGTGGATACTTGCAGGAGACTTGATCTAGTTAAACAGGAGGTGACTCAGC
The DNA here is from genome assembly GCA_013146195.2 of Codonopsis lanceolata. Taxonomy (NCBI): domain Eukaryota; kingdom Viridiplantae; phylum Streptophyta; class Magnoliopsida; order Asterales; family Campanulaceae; genus Codonopsis; species Codonopsis lanceolata. The sequence goes on along the minus strand of CM028384.1, from coordinate 5,220,115 downwards.
TTCTAGCCTGGGACATGGAACTTCTTCAACAAAAATCTAGGCAACAATGGTTAGCAGATGGTGATCGTAACACTTCCTTCTTCCATGCTAGCCTTTAGGAAAGAACACGCACCAATATAATTAAACTCAGAATGGATGATGGTTATTGGAGTTCGGATCCTAATAAGATTGGCGAGATGGCGGTTTCTTATTTCTCGTCCCTTTTTTCGTCGGGGCAGCATGCAATTGACGAATCTTTATTTATTGATATGCATTCTAAGGTGACCTCCCAGCATAATGAGTGGCTTACGCATAGACCCATGGAAGATGAGATCAAGCAAGCAATCAAAGATCTTAATCCAAACAGTGCCCCCGGCCCAGACGGATTTACTGGTCATTTCTTTTTGGGGTGTTAGGACATTATCAATGAGGATGTGACTGCAGCGGTTCAGGAGTTTTTTGATGGTTCTCCTATGTTCAGAGGTATGGCTGCCACTTCTTTGATCCTTATTCCAAAAGTGGAGAAGCCGAATACTTTATCTGATTTGTGCCCTATTAGCTTGTGCAACTTCACAAGTAAAATTATCTCCAAGATTATTGCTACCCGTCTTGCAACTATTTTACCTTCTGTTATTTCATGGGAACAATCTGGTTTTGTTAAGGGACGAAGCATTCAGGAGAATATAGCTCTTGCTCAGGAGATGATTCACATAATTGGTCGTAAGTGTCGGGGTGGCAATGTAGCTTTCAAGCTTGATATGTCTAAAGCCTACGACAGATTGGAATGGGATTTCCTAAAAAAATCCCTCCTGACTCTTGGCTTTAGTTACTCCTTTTGTGATTTGGTTGGTCGGTTAATTAGCAATGTCTGGTACTCTATCCGTATTAATGGGGAAAGCTTTGGTTTTTTCTCATCCACGCGGGGGCTTCGCCAAGGTGACCCGTTATCTCCTCTTCTATTCATCCTTGCTCAAGAAGTTTTATCTACGGCTCTCAACAAAGCTGTGACAGATCAATCTATTGCTACTTTCTCTCATGGTCGTGGAGGTCTTACTATATCTCATCTTCTCTATGCGGATGACATGATAATCTTTTGTAATGCTGCGAAAAGATCGGTCTTGGCGCTTCGGTGTCTTCTCTCTAAGTATGAGGCTAGCTCGGGGCAATTAATTAACCTTCAAAAAAGCGGTTTTTATATTCATGAGTCTTGTTCAGCCTCCAAAGCTCGTTATATTGCAGAATGGTCTGGTTGTAGTCGCCAATCCTTTCCTATTCGTTATCTGGGAATTCCTATGTTCTATGGCAGAATGAAGTGCTCTTATTTCGAGGGTATTGAGCTTAAGTTTCGTCATCGACTTGCGGGTTGGAAGGCAAGGTTTCTATCCATGGGGGGTCGTCTCACATTATTGAAAGCTGTTCTTAGCAGCATCCCTATATACACTTTGGCAGTTGTTCGGGTTCCTTCGTCGGTGATTCAACGGCTCGAATCTATTATGGCTGAATTTCTTTGGAGTTTTATGGGTAGCCATCGGACCCATTGGGTTTCTTGGACTTCTATATGTCGGCCTTTTCATGAGGGTGGTCTGGGTGTTTGCTCCCTTAATCAGGTAATGAGGTCTTTACACGCGAAGATGGCTTGGAGTGCTTTGGATGGTAGGAGTCTTTGGGCTCGTTTTGTTCGAAATAAATATGGCAATGGTCGGGAATTTTCCAGCAGTGTATTGGCTGCTCCTCAATGGAACGCTATAATGGCTCAACTTCCTCTAGTCGTTTCCTGTTGTAGATGGATAATTGGTGAGGGCCGGGTTTCCTTCTTGCTGGATAATTGGAGTGGCGAGTTTTTGGATGGCCCTCGTCCTGTTGATGCCAATCTCACGGTTAGCCAGGCCATTTCAGTTCTTGATCAGTTTCTGCCGCTCCTCCCGCCCCATATTCAGCAAGTGGCCCGCACAGTGAGGTACGATCAAAGAGTGTCAGATCGGTTGGTATCTACCTTATCTAATTCAGGCAGATTTCGATCTTCAGATTTCTTGGAGGTCATCCGTCCTCATTTTCCAGCTATGTTATGGGCTTCAAAAATATGGCAGCCTTGGATTCCACTCAAGATTAGTTGCTTTGCTTGGAAACTTTTTCATGGTGCAATTCCTGTGGATATGCAATTACATATTAAACAGATTCCTATTGTTTTGAAGTGTCAGTGCTGTCCTAATCCGGCATGTGAATCTATTGGGCATTTGTTCCTAACTTCGACTATTGCAAAGGATGTGTGGGGTTACTTTGCGCGCATTTTCTATAAATGTGGTTTGTATGTCTCTCTCGAACACTTATTTGTCACTTGGTGTAGAGATAGCTCTTCCCGCAATCAATTTGGAGCATGCTGTATTGGTATATTTTTATTCTCTTGCTGGGAAATATGGAAGGCTCGGTGTAGTGCTCTTTTTGACTCTCTCCCGATGCAATCGGGTAGGATCATTGATCGTGTTAAAGGTCATCTTCGGGATATGTTTTCAGTCTTTCGTCCCAAATCTTCTATCTCTATCATGGCTAAAGTGGGTATGGAGCGTCTTGATCTCCCTGTTATCAGTCCTACCTTCAGGAAAGGTTGTTGGGTATGTTGGTCTCCTCCTCCGATTGGTTTCTATAAACTTAACACAGATGGTTCAGCCATGCAAGGAAATCATTCTGGTGGTGGCATTTTGCGTGATCAACAAGGTTCTATAGTCACTGCTTTCTCTGCTTTCTATGGGCTTGGTACTAATACTAGTGCTGAAATTAAAGCTTTGCGTGATGAGCTTCGCTTATGTCGTAATCTGAATATTGGTAATGTGATTGTGGAATCCGATTCTATGGTTGCAGTCATGGTTTTAAATCGGCAGCACAGTGCCCCATGGAAGTATGAGTATGATCTTCGGGACTGTTTTTCATACCTTGGTAATTACTCTATTACTCATGTATTTAGAGAACAAAATTTTGTTACTGATAGGCTGGCAGCTGCTGCGCATGATCACAGAGGCTTTACAAGTTATAATCTGGTTACTGATCTCCCTAATACTGTCCGTCAAGCTCTTGTGCATGATCGGTTGGGCCTTTATAATTATAGAAGGAAGACTTAGCCTTAAGTTTTGCTTATCTTTTTGTACTCTCATTTGTTTGAGGTTAGGCTCCTTTGCCCCCCCATTTATAAGGGTCAGGCTGGTTTGTCCCCCTCTTGTTTGTATTTTTTTCCTTATTAATAAAACTCTGCAGGGTGCCGTCCCTGTTTCTTAAAAAAAAAAAAAAGTAATAGGGTGAGAGAAAATAAATAGTTAAAAGTAGATAACTACTCTCACACATCTGAATGTGAGAGTGAATCCCAACCATTAAATTTTTAAAAATTATTTAATCTCAACCTCTAAAAAGCTTTAGTTGCACATGTGTGAGAATGAGCTATATTGTAATATAGACTAATATATGTGCCCGTGCCATAGGCACGAATCGTACGGTGTCGGTATGAGATCAGTTTAATTAATGGTCGTGATAAACAAAACTTATAACTGACGGGATAATTCAAACAAACCCCACAACTGAAAGTTTTATATGTAATTTTAGAGGAGTAATTCAAACATAACTCATAACCGATGAGTTCATTTGTAATTCACAAACTTATATATCAATTTGGACCGTCAGTTGTGTTTATAATTTGTCTAAGTTAATTATGATAAAAGTTAAAAAAAATATTTCAAATTACAAAATTTATGATTTTTTTAAATTTTATTTGTATACGAAATTGTAGGCCGGAAAAAAAATTAAATTGATTAAGTTAATTACGATAACAATTAAAAAGAAAAAAATTAAAATAGAAATATTCAAAACATAGACATAAATTAAATTGAGATTTAGTTTCAAAAAATAAATTGATTAAATTAATTACGATAACAGTTAAAAAGAAAAAAAAACAAATAGTTCAAATTACAAAACTTACGATTTTTTTTTTAATAAAATTGATTAATTAATTAAAATATCGAAAAGAAAAGGGACATGAGTTTGGTGGAGGAAGGATTAGCGGCCACCAACCGTGAATAGTAGGGGGAGTTGGAGAGAGAGAGAGGAGGTAGTTACTCAACCGCCGTTCACACATGTGAACTCGGAGAGTGATAATGACCGTATGATTTCAGTAAAAAAATCAATCTCAGCCCCTAAATAGCTTTAGTCAATTGCACATGTGCGACTATGAGCTATATTGTATTATAGATACTTAAAGTAGGTAGAAAAATTAAAGATAAAGTGGTAAAAGTTTTGAAAGAGAAATTATGTTAGAACCGACTAAAAAAGAAAAGGAGGACAATTATTTAAACACAGAGTATCATGTTTGAGTGTGATCCGGCACGTGGATTAAAAAAATAATTAATTTGATTATTAATATTAATGCAATATGTAATTTCCTTTAAAAAACCCATGTGTGCGTGGCCTGTAAATTAAGTAGAAATAAAAATAAAAAGTGATGTTAAAATGGTAAAAAGTGTTGACTTAAAAAAAAAAACTAACAAACATGACAATTTTTTTTTTAAAAAGTCAAACTAAAAACGGACAATAATTTAGGGATAGAACTATAGGAGTAGTCATTTTGAAAGCATCTTAGTGCTATCTTTATTTTAGGTTCTTAGAAGTTTTAATTCATATAATTCATCTTAAAACAATTTCCGATTATTTAATTTTGTCAAATATTCTACATGGTCAAGAATACTTACTATAAAAAGTTTTTTTATAAACATCATTCGTTGGCAGCACTTGTACGTTGATTCAAAAAGGAAAAAAAAAAGGTACCTGTTTCTCACTTGATAGGGTCAAGTAATCAAGGGAACCCATATCATTTAGATGTGGTTATCCTCTATCACTAGGCAGTAGCTATTAGCATCATTTATGAACTTATGGGTGAGCTTGTAGTAGTCCTAATTGAGCATTACATAAATAAAGCTTTCGGATTCAGGTCATTACAAAGATAGTGTTTGCTAATGAAGTTCAAGACGAAATGAGGTAAACATATCCCAATAAGTTGATTCAAGTAGGCTACGTATCCAACTTTACCTAAGTATGTTGGTGAGTTACAGTAGCAATTTTAGTCTCATAGACAAGTCCAACGTAACCCTAAATAATGTGGTGGCGTTTTGCCGTGAATATTATAAAAGACAAACTTAATCAACACTATTCCTAGTCTAGATGAGACCTATGGTGAAAATGGCAGCCAACTTATCATCATAAGTCAACTTGTGGGTGGATCGATCGACTATGAGTGCTATTCAAGTTTGTGGGGGGGGGGGGGTCAAGTGAGAAACCAATAAGCCTATTGTATCAGACTTGATCTTTATATAGCAATCAATTTGCTCCTAGCTCCATTGTTTCCGAAATACAAAATGAACTGAATTAGCGTCATAGCAACCAGTTGAAAAACGCCGCTCGCCAGATGCATGCCCTTCAAGTATATATCTTCTTCGTGAACACTGGGTTTACCAACATATATAAGCACCTCCATAGAAAATAGATAGACATCCTCGTTTTGATGCAGTTTTCCAACAGACTTATAAATTCAGTTGCAAAACCTTACCTGTTAACTACTGAAGCATCCAAATAAAAATTTTAAACTTCGCCAAACTTCATCAATTCCCACACTCAAAACTAAATGAATCCAAAACTTCTAAGTGCATCCTAAAACTGAAATCCACTTAATATAACAACTTTCCTGGTGTGTGCTTAAAAATTAACACCCACGACCTACTTTTCTAACCCCAAATCAAAGTTATCATTTGTACATCACCACACACTGAGGAAAATTTAAATAACACAGATAAAAAAACTAGTAATTACAAGACGCGTTAACCCCTGCCCTCCCATTAAAAGTAAACAACAAAGCCAAGAATGATTTGCCGAGGAACTATACAAGATGAAAGAAGCAAACAACCTTCCAACTCCCAGGTTGGCAGGTCCCAAATCCCACAATGAAGCCTTCACATCATGGCAACAACCCTCTACGATGTCTGGTTGGATGGAATGCTTCTGCACTACTGGCTCAATGATCCCCCATCACCTCTCTATGTAGAATGCGATTGATATGCAATTGCCTGGATGCTGTTTGGGTTCTCATATCAACCACCATCACTGACATACATATGCACAATATTTCAAGTCTCCCGTGTCTCGGAACTTCTAGACTGTTGTTGAGCTCTCAAATTTTCAATAGACAGTGACTCTGAGAGTAGATGTTCAGAACCTGATGAACTTGTAGATTGGGGTGAGAAAGCTGAACCAAAAGCAGTTCTATTCTCTAAGGTCCTGGTCTTTGAATCCACAGCTTCAGACTTCTTTGCAAAATGGCCACCGGAACCTCTCAATATCCTTCTCATAGCATGCTTGAGAGATCAATAGTAGCTAGGATTCAAGGAATCTGTTAATGCAGATTTCTTGCTCATTTGTGTTTTTCTTTTGCAGTTCACCTCCAAGGTTACTCTTCTGCACAAACGTGTAGACGAATATAAAGATAAGGCTGGTGCCTTGTTTGAGCAGAAAAGGAAGTCTGACGAGGCTGTCCGCTCATAAAAGGAGGATTTGTTGGCCAAGGACAATGGGGTCCTTGCCTAGGTTGCCGAGCTGACCAAGCTCGAGGAGAAGATTATTCGTTTGAAGGCCAAGGTGGAGTTTTGCCAAAATGGGGAAGTAGCCACTCAAAAGACCTTGAACGAGGAGAGGAAGAAAGCTGAGGATGCTCAGGTTGTGGCCAAGCAGAAAGAGAGAGCCTGGCAGGCAAGGCTGGCAAGTGAAGTATCTGCTGCCCAGACTACTGCTGTGGAAGACTTCAAGCAGTCAGCCGAGCTCGAGCAGCTCGTAGATGCGAAACTGGTCCCCTACTATTCTCAAGGGTACAACCACGTTCTTCACATGCTGGCGAGCAGCGGGCTTCCGGGCATAATGACTAAAATGATGACGCAGTGGGGAGCGGCTTCACCCTGGTGTGCTGGGGCTCGGTAGAGTCATGCTTTGGTCCCCTATAATGAAGATGAGTTGGGGATCATAACAAATAATGACCACGAAGCCGATGATCCGGAATGGATTCCTCCTACTCTGTTGGCCAATAATGTAGTCGATCAAATGAACGCGCTATCTTTGAACGTGAGGCCAATGAGGAGGAAGATGGTGATCAGGCTCCCCAGCCTGCCGGCCCTGTGGTTATAGATGTAGAAGAAAATCAATATGTTCCCTCTACCGGCGTGGAAACAAACCTGCCTCCTCCTCCTCCTTGTCAAGATACAAAATTCAGCTGCCTCCTCCTCCTCCTCTCCCTCCTCACTTGCAATCTGAAATGGATAGAATCTTCACCGAGCTGGAAACGCCAGGAAGAACCACCGAGTAAGGAGGGAATTAGTATATTGTACTCCTTCGTCCCTAAATTATCGTCCTCCTTTCCTTTTTTATCCGTCCCAAAATAATTGTCCACTTTGAAACGTACCTTTTTAGAACATCACTTTTACCACTTTACCATTATTTTTTCACTCTACTTTAATTATGGGCCACATACACATGGACATTAAAAGAAACTACACATTAAACCAATATAAATAACCAAGTCAATTGTTTTTTCTTAAACTGTGCGCCGGGTCAACTAGGACGGTTATTTAGGGACGGAGGGAGTAATAGTTTTTGTGATAGGTTTCCTTGATTGTAATTTTTTTAATGATAATGAAATGAACACTTTTTGTTTACAACTAGGTGTGAATTTTTGTTTTTCTGATATAACACCTTCATAAAAATAAAAAATGCTATCGGGCAGGGCCCCTTTTGCTAATTTGGTAGGCATCTAAATAATTGCCCGCTGCTCGATTTATCGGGCAGAATTGTTTGGTCGTGTTAACTAAGTAGGACCCTTGGTTTATTAAACCGTTAACTTATTATTTAGGCTAGATATGTATTTGAACGAGACTTTTCTACCTTTGCTACCATAGCGAACAAAGCCGTCAAACAATAACGTGTAGTGGGTTGTCCCCCTTCTCACGTCGAGACATTCAAAGATAAAATACAAACCGAGCAAGGCCCCACTTTGCTCGATTTATCGGACAAAGCTATGTTTATATCTGTTCGAGAATATCTCCCTTTTGACAGGCAGGGCCCAAAATTTTTCAAACAACAACATAATAATTTTCAAACAACTTTGATCAAGAACTTTCAAAAGACTTTTATTAAAAAATCCTTCAATGCAAGTACACAAAGAAAAAGTAACCGTTGAATTAATATCATATTAATGGTAATATTTCTTCAAATGATTAGAGTGCCAGGGATGCTTCAAATTTTTTCCCTCTTGATTTTCTAAGGTGTAAGTGCCCTCCCTAATTATTCCTGTAATTTTAAATGTGCCTTCCCAGTTAAGGTGACAATTTTTCCAGACTTGAAATGCTCTTCCCCGAACTTTCCTGTCGTGATGAGCCGTAGATTTCTGCTTGTAATTTACCATTCTGATGCGAGCTTCGAGTCTGCGTTCTTCAAGCAAGTCAAGGTTGATTGCTCGGGCAATCTGGTTGTCCTGCTCGGTATAGTGAGCCACTCTGTAACTGGGGAAAGCTCTTTTTGTTGGGATTACAGCCTCAGATCCATATGTGAGAGGAAAAGGTGTTTTGCCTGTTGAGCCCCTAACCGTTGTCCTGATCGACCATAAAATGGCTGGCAGCTCATCCGCCCATTTCCCTGCTCGATCATCCAAATTTCGTTTCAAAGCATGTAAGATTTGTTTGTTAGCAGCTTCCGCTTGTCCTTTTCCTTGCGGATATGCAACTGAAGATTGCTAGTGCTTAACATGCATCCTGTTACATTCAGCCGTAAATTTATCGAAGAACTGTGTGCCATGAGCACATACACATTGGTCTCGAATCTTCTCCATCCCAACCGGACAACTCCGAAATTCTCAGCCGCCTTGACGCTCTCTACGACACTCTAGGAGAGCTTACCAGTATCTCCATAGCTGCTGCTGAACTTGCAACTACTACGTCCAAGGCAGCCGACAGGAATGCCACCATCCTCCGCCAATTTCAAAAGGATGTGTGGACCAAGTTTGGAGAAATACGGCACGAGTGCACTGATACACTACAAGAAAACCGAGCAATTGAAACGGAAAATTCTGTTGCAAAAAATGAAAATCCGTTACAATTAGACGATTGAAACAGAAAAAGTTTGTTGCAAATTCGGTTTGGAAACGCTCGTTGCAAATTTTGTGCAACCGTATTTATTCTGTTGCATGATATTGCAACGAAAATCGAGCATTGCAATTTCAATTTTTTCGGTTGCAAAGGTGCTTTCAAAGGGCATTTGGCGTCCGTTGCAATTAGCAACTAATTTTTTCTGTTGCATTCTTGCAACAGACTTTTTCGTTACAATGTTTATGTATTTCGATTAATAGTTCGTAATTGAATCTTTTTTAAAAGTATTATTGCAACAGAAGATCCCATTGCAAAATTTATATCCTGAAATATTTGTTTTACAAATAATGAATATATATATATATGTGTGTGTGTGTGTGTGTGTGTGTATTGTACCACATTTCACATTTAACATTTCGTATTTTACAAAAAAAATTAAATATGAAATAAACAATTAAAGTCAACCAAGTTCAAACATTTAATTCAAAAGTCATTGTAAAAGTCTGATTACATGGAAATATGGAGGATGTAGAGAGCCTCCAAGTAACCAACAAAAGACATTGTCTAACTATCAAACTACATAAACATTCCTGAAAAAATTTGGGAAGTGACTGAATTTCTCTTGTAGTAGCTTTAAATCAACTTTTCATTTCCACAGCGTTGTCATTGTATTTGTTTTTGAAAATCCTCCCTCATTTGCTCTGCTTTTTCACAAAGTGTATCTTCAAATTGTTGGGTATGTGTGAAATCTTCATTCGCACTTTCATATGAAGAATTACTTTAGAGAGCCTCCAAGTAACCAGCAAAAGACATTGTCTAACTATCAAACTACATAAACATTCGTAAAAAAATTTGGGAAGTGACTGAATTTCTCTTGTAGTAGCTTGAAATCAACTTTTCATTTTCACAGCGTTGTCATTGTATTTGTTTTTGAAAATCCTCCCTCATTTGCTCTGCTTTTTCACAAAGTGTATCTTCAAATTGTTGGGTATGTGTGAAATCTTCATCGGAAAACACCATAGCCAAAAGAAGTTATATGCTGGAAGCAACAAGCTAGGCATAACTGATATGCAATGCCCTACATATAACTTGCATGAAACACTTAAATAATTATGGTTTATCACCCAACTATCAGGTTAGGATAAACATCAAAGTCCAAAATGAATAAAAACAAAAAAGAAAATGATTGATTAAAGCACATTAGATGAATAAAATTCAACAGTAACCTTTAGGTTCTAGGAAAGGGTCAGATTTATTTCTTCAGCAGAATAGCACCCTAAGCATCAGAATAGTATCATATGGGAAAGCATCATTATGCTTGGAAACTCAATAAAAACTAGCAAGAGAACAATGGTTAAAAATTGAGAATCATGACCATCTTAATCCTGCAATATATAGATCAACACTAATAACAATCAGTCTCTTATTCAGTCAAGCTCAACATCTTGGTTTCACTTGGAGGAATAAAAGAAAGATATACCTTGACAGACATCATGAGAACCATAAAGCCAGCTTGAAGGTTGAAATCATTCTTATAGTGATATACCTACATTAGTTTACATAAGAGTGAGTAAATTTCACAAGACCAAACTCCTAAGGCTAAGAGAAAGTGAAATAGAAAGAAAGATTCTTACCACGAGAGCTTGTAAACATCTCTGCTTCACCCATGTTGACTTCCATGGGATGGGTCACCTTAATTCTTACCTTGGAAAGTTTGATATCAGTTTGTAGTTTCCCCCAACTCATGGCAAGCCCAGTGAATCAATGTATGTGTATATTGCTTCAATCTTTTCTGAGCACAAGAAACTTTTCTCTCTTTTCTGAGTAATCAGTGTGTGTTACAAAATACATAACAACAAAGGATTATATATCAGACGCCAACAAGCAATCACCCAATGGTGTAGACACCTCTAGCACATAAGGCAATTGGGCAGGCAATACAGATAAATGCTCTAAGAAATACAATGTAACATAAGAATGAGTAGACCCCGGATCTATAAGAACTCGAGCATGATGACCGAAGACTAAGAGAATACCTCCGATCACAGAAGTAGACTCGGGAACACCTCGCTGATCAAGCGCGAAAACACGAGCCTACGCCTTAGGACGCTATCACTTGTCCTCTTGGACCCGATTATTGCGAACCGAATTTAGCCGACCCATGGGTCGAGCAGCTCGAGACTTAGAACAGTCCATGAGCTGATGAGTAGGATTTCCACAACTAAGACAAGTACCAAGCCTCGTTCTGCACTTCTTACCAGAATGCCCAATCTTGTTACAGAAAGAACAAATCAAAGGTCCACTACCCTGAGTTTGCTGCCCCTGAGGAGTAGGAGCACTACTACCATGACTCTCAGACGGATGCCTATTATGTCCACCAGATTGCTGCCTATTTTGACCACCATTGCAACTGTTGCCCTGATAGCCAGACCGATTCCTAGAAGACTGATCTCTACCGACGCTGTGAGGCTAGCTGGCGAGAAGCTACGTAAGGCTTCTGCCTATGCTCCTCAATGTCCCGCTCAATCTCATAAGCACGATCCACCACACTCCGGTAATATGCGAACTGTAGATATAACAATTGTTTCCTATGCTCGATCTTCAACCCCTTCACGAACCTATGGGTCCCGTGTCTCTCATCCAGCACCAGATGTGCACAATAACGGGATAACTCAGTGAATTTATAAGAATACTGAGATACAGACATCAATCCCTGCTCCAGATCCTGGAACTCTTTCTCTCGCCGTTGCCTAACCACATTAGGCACATAAGAAGCCCTAAACTTTGTCTCAAAGTTAGGCCACACTGTGCCACCCTATTCATCCCCCAACTAGCATGTAGAACTTCCCACCAATGATTGGTGGCTCCCCTCAGCTTATAAATAGCTAACACCACCTTCTCTTCATCCGTGCAGTCTAGAGCCGCAAAGATCTTCTTCAAATCCTCTAGCCATAACTCGGCTATACTAGCATCCACCTCTCCCTCAAAAGAGGGAGGCTTCATCTTCAAGAACCTCTCTAGAACATCATTATTCCGTGCTTTAGGTTCCCGTGATATAACATTTCGTAGTGGGAACAATCTCGCCTCTGGTTCTGGGGGTGGTGGTGTGGTGGTACATTTTGACCCTGGCCAAGCTGAGCCATCTCGGTCATAAACTCCATCATGCGACGATACATATCTACCATCTACGCATTCATATCAACTGGTTTCTATGGTAGAGGTGGCAACTCTGCCTCAGGCTCATCAGGAACTCTCCTGGGTCTGCCTCTGCCTCGGCCTACACCAACTCCTCTAGAAACCACCATCAAACACCTATAAGAATTCACTCGGTGTTAGAAAATCACACAACAAACCAACTCTCCTAGGCTATGAAACATATCCTGGCCGATAGCTAACCTATAAAACATCTCTGATACCAACTGTGGTGACCCAACCCGGACCCGAGGTGGAACAGTGGGTCGGACCGCCCAAATAGGGGGAAACAAGAAACACATAAACATGCAAGGACTCAATTTAAGAAAACGATGTGACGCAATATTGGAGACGTAACACGCCTCAACACCAAAAGGTCGGAATTTTAAAAACATTTCCTGATATAACAGTTAAGCAATTAAAACAAGTCATCGGCGACACTACATATTCGAACCCAAGCTAGCAGTTAAAGGACAAGAAATAAATAAGAGCTAATAGGATGCTCAGCGGAAGACTTATACGTAGTGAACTAATCAGCAAGATAACCAAGCTCGGCTTACATAATTGCCAGCATCAAAAGGAATACAAGTATTACAAGTGTTAAAGCTACAAGTAGCTAATAAAATGAGCAAGTTCAAGTTCTATACACATTCCCAAGCATAGTCTAATTGACTTGCTTTAAAATCCATCGTCCTTGCAAAATACAAAAGAATAGAATAAGACATCTAAACCACCTCTTCAACCACAACTTCAGACCATAAGAGGAATAAAGAAAGCATGAACACTGCAAGCCTCAATAAGAAGGACTTGCTTTGCTAGGATCTAAAACAGTAAAGGGGAATGGGTAAGTCATTAAGACGTACTTATAAACTATCAATCATGCATGTCATGACAATATACAACATACAAGGCAAGATATCGTCACATAAGCATATAGATCATATATCCAAGATGCACATTGTTTCACATAGGTGCTTGTAAGTAAATCACATAGGATAAGGATATATGGAGAACCGGTGCGGCTACGTAGTTCCTGCATAGAAGCTTTATCTGGAATGTGAGGTGTCAGATGGTTGTGAGTACATCGACCTTCCGAGCAGATGCTCGGGATAGACACACCAATGCGCTCTAATGGTTACAACAAAGGGGCTACTTCCCCAGTGCTGACAAAGTGGAGGCGTGTGTGTATAAGAGCAAGTATGGCAGCTGGACTCATGCAAATGCCAAGTAGTGTTTACTTAAAAAATTCTCAAATATAGAACGAGGTCGACAAGACCGATCTCGTTCATGACAAGTAAGTATTCTTATCAATAATTCAAGTAGAATTGAGTTCGACAAGAGTGAACTCAACATATCAAATAGGCGTTCTATTATATGACATTTAAAATCAAGCATGGTAGTCAATCAAATTTAAGAGTCTAGAATTAATATTCTTAGTGAAACGTATTTAGAACGTCGTAGGGATTGATCATTGAGCTAGTATTGTTCAATGGCTCACTAAAATAGACTTCGTTGAGTCGTCTCTATAAATTCATCCAATAGAGTTTAAACACTAAATGCATTCTAAACTCTTTTCTAAGTTCTCGTATAGGATAGACTAGGCCATTAATCCAAATAATAACCATAGCCAAGAATTATTATTAATTCATCAATTATGGAACCCTAGAATCATAAATCCTAAAAGTTAATAAAAGCCATTAGGCCTAGAACAATAGTTATTCCAAATAAAGCATATAACACATCATGGTTGACCTAATGCAAGCATGATATGAACAATATGGACTCTAAAACATGTTAAGGCATATAATGAGCATGTTAACAAGTATGGAAGGCATGTTATACAAGTAGGTTTTGGGTTTTCACAAAATGTAAAGTCTAGTCTTGTAAGGGTTAAGTACTGAAGTCTGTCAACCATGCTACGATATGACGTGATATGTAGAATAGGATCCCCAAGATAGGCAGAGAGATGGGAGTCGAGAATAAGAGGAGTAGTAGCAGGTTTACAATTGTCCATATTGAATTTGCGAAGTCAGAAGCATACATAGATTGGCTAAGAGTAAGAATATCAGAATCACGCTTCAATGCCGAGAGAGAAACTTAGAGGACCCAACCTCTGACTATCAAAGGTGGAACAAATTACATCTATGACAGTGTTAATCACTGATTCAGAACTCCCAGTAATTATGATGTCGTCAACGTAAACAAGTATGGCGGCAATATCATCCTCATAATGATGGAGAAAAAGTGAACTATCAGACTTGCTGTCAAAAAATTTCAATGACAGTAGAAACTCATGAAGACGGTCAAATCATGCTTAGGGCGACTGCTTGAGGCCAAAAAATTTCATGTGTAACTTGTTGTGAGTGCCCCGTTTCGAACTTTTTCCGCTATTGAAAAGCGGGTGGTTTCAAAACTTAAAGCTCGTGGAATACGCCCGACCTCATTGTGGACTAAAAAATGTGTTACGGAGTCGTCACCTCTATTTTATGGTTAAACAGAGAAAAACAAGAAATACTAGAATGTATGGGTTATGTGGCTAAGTTACGAGTTAGAAAGGGGTTAGACACTCAACTCGCCTTTTCGGTCTCACGGTGGGTTTGTCAATATGCTTGTTTTATTTTATACAGTTTTGTTTCGAAAATATAAATTTATATATGACAGAAAAAAATAAAGAGAAATTACTTTACTTTTCCTAAAAAAAAAAAATTACAACTGGAATAATACAACTTAGAGAATAATTGCAATATTTTTATAAGCTATTTGAAGAATAAAATAGTTATGCTAATAAAAAAATTTATTTATATTTACATGCATAAACATGAAATAAAACTTATTAAATAATAAGAAACATAAATATTTCTATATTGAAGTATATGCACAAAAGAAACTAATTAAACTACAAGAAATTATAACTACTTTACATTGAAGTAAAGACATAAAAGAAACTAATTTAAATAGAAGGGAAATATAACTATTACTACATTAGAGTAAGAACATGAAAGAAATTAATTTAAACAGAAAGAAAATGTAACTATTTCTAGATTAAAGTAAAAACAGGAAATAAACAAGTTAAATATCGATATCTTAACTATTTTTATATTAAAGAATAAATAGGAAGGAAACTAATTAATTTTTTATATTTAAGTTATAGATTATAATAAATAACTACGGGGACAAAACTTATCTCTTGGAACGTGAGTGTTTCAACCCAATATATGCCTAGGCTTGAACCCACTAGGCGGTCTACATGTGCTTCCCCTGTCTTTCCGAGAAAGGAAGTCTTTTTGTTGTTTGTTGTTTGTTGTTATTGTTGTTGTTGTTGAGGCAGAGTGTTGCGCTATGCCCAGAATATGCAAAGGCAGTGGGAATTTGTAGAATTTGGGCAGCGTAAGTGCTTGTGTTTGCTCCTTTTCACACTGATTTTTGAGCGGCGTGACTACTTGTTTTTGTTGTTTTCCACCTCTCAATCTGGATGGAGCAATTGCTTGTTTTTGTTGATTTTTTTGTACATTGTGTCTGAAATTGGGCAGCGTAACTGTTTATTTTGGCTTGATATTGCGCCTGAAATTGGGTAGAATAACTATTGTATTTGTATCTTTTTGGAGCCGATATTTAGGACGAGAACCTAATCGGTTAACTAGGTTTCTTTTGACCGGTGAGTATAAGTGTTTAGGAAAGATTTTGGCAGCTTAATAACACTCTGAGATTTCTCACTGTAAACTCTCTGCGTATAAATTTCCTCCATTACGAACTATCTGTCTAAAATTTTCTATCTTTGTGCACTGAGAGAGGGATTCTATTTATAGGCGGAGAGGAGCATACTTAAGCATGAAGGAAGGCTAGATATTTTTCTTAGAGTTTTGAGGGGTTGTACATAGCATTGGAGAAGCAGGACTGTGGAACAAAACGGCTGAAGGCTTCAAAAACCAAAACAGGTGCTGCCTACAATAGAAATGGGCACTGCCCACAACAGAAATGGGAGCGGCACCAGGATTTGTAGGGAGGGGTGCCAAAAACTATTTTACCTTTTAAAATTCATACATTTTCCTCCTCTGCTGTTATCGTTTGTCCTTTCCTTCTTGATTCTTCTTTGACACTTTGGCCCTCCTAAAATTTAACTAAAACTTAACATTTGTTAGTCAATTTATAACTTATAAATCATACTTTCATGACATATAAAAATCAGGGGTATGAATTTGGGGTGTCTACAGGGCCCCTCAATGACGAAGTTTATGAGTAAACAAGAGTTTACAAGTAAGCGAACGTTGTTGATAAGATAAATTCCCAAATTTGAGATAAGCAACGCTGGGGAAGATTTTTGAGTTTTGCCAATCGTGGAAAACATTTTGCGATGGTCGGACCTACCAAAATAGGTTGCCTTCATATCTTTATTAAAGGAATCAAACTAGTTGTAGCTCGTCTGCTAGGGAAACATTTGATAAAGATCGTATTCCTAGGGCATTACTTAGCAAAACATGATGGTGGAAACTTTTGTTATAAAGATAGTATTTCTAGGGCATTACCTAGCAAAACACGATGGTGGAACACATTCATGAAGGTCGTATCCCAATATCTAATCTAATCTAATCTAACTACCTATAAAAGTCTAGGTTGTCTCTTAGAACTTAATGTGTGGACAAACCTATCTCTTAACTTAATACACAATCCAACATTTAATTATGGACAATAGACGTAAATTTACCATAGCAAAAATATAGTACTTTGGCACAAATATCCTTCCATGCTTTGCATTACTCTTTAGTGTCGGGGATAAGTTAAAAGTAATAATTAATGATGTAGTGAATAAGTAAAAAATGTAATAGAAATAGTCTTTTTCTAAAAATCATTAAGAACACGTGCAATGCACATGCACTTGACTAGTGAGACCAAAAGGGCGTGTTGGGTGACGTTCCTAACTCGTAACTTCACCCCTGAACCTACACTATCCGGTATTTTGGGTTTTTCTATTTAACCTTAAAATAGAGGTGGGGAATATGTACACACATTTTTAGAGTCCACGACGAGGTCAACCGCATTCCACACGCTTGATGTTTTGAAACCACTCGCCTTCTGCAATGAGCCAGCCGCGATGTCGAAATGTTCTCCAGTAGAGCCACGAGTTCATAATTATGGTACCATGATCTAAACTTGCTGAAGAAGGGCTACTACTCGGTAAAGTAGAAGGAGTCGTTGCTGTTGTGGGATGAGAGATAGAATCCAGTTTAGAAGAGACATGAACCGGTTGGATTGGGCTAGGAGAAGGAGATGTGGAAGAGCAGCTAATTGCATATGGGAAGTAAGTTTCATCAAACAAAACATGATGTGAAATATAAACATGGCCTTTATTTTTATCCAAGCAGCGATACACCTCCGAGTCAAGTCGTATCCCAAGAAGACACAAGGAGTGGACTTAGGCATCAATTTGTTTTTATTGTTTGGAACCAAATGAGGGAAACAAATACATCCAAAAGTTTTCATGAAACAAAATTTGGCACCTGTTTAAGCAATTTTTAATATGGAGAAATAAATCCACCGCGCATGATGGGTAAGCGATTTATAAGAAAGACGGAGGTAGAAAAGGCCTTAACCCAGAATTGTTGAGGAACTTTGGATTGAGCTAAAAGACATAAACCCATGGCAACTATGTGGCGGTGTTTGTGTTCAACAACGCCATTTTGTTATGGTGTGTGAGGACAAGTTAATTGTTGTCTAATGCCATGATGCACTAGGAAATTAGAAAATTGGCGTTTAACAAATTCACCTCCTCCATCTGATTGAACAGTTTTAATGGTATGTATGGCATTAATTTTTCGAGAAAGTTGATTTTCAATTTGACCTTTGATATCGGGAAAAGCAGTAAACACATCCGACTGATTAGATACAACCGGATATGGACCTCATACATCTAAATGAAGCATATACAATGGCTGCATAGAATTGAAATTTTGATTATTGAATGGCAAGTTGCATGATTTTCCAAGAGGACAAACATGACACATACTTTTATTAATTTTGTTGAGAATGAGATGGCTTGATTACCCAGGGAACAGGCGAGTTCCTTCCGAGGGAATTGGCCAGGGCAGGTGGTAGGACTTGATTGGACCTCAAAGGGGGGGGTGTTTTTTGGAAAAGGCATCACGAAGTTTGGGACTAAGCGATCACTCCAGCTTAGGATGAACGACCACTTGATAAAGAAACTTCAGCCGTGCTCGGAAAATGCACGGTCCATGCGGATTAACATCTCATCCAATTTAAATAGAGTGTTAATGTCGACTAACCGAGGATTTTATGAGGTATTTTTGTCCATCTAAATAAAAATATAAAGAGAGAGCTGGGTAGCTAGAAATAGGATGATGGTCAAAAAGATAATTTTCATTTAGATGGACAAAAATTCCCATCATAAAATCCTCACGTTGTCGACATTAACATCTACGTCAAAAATTAGATGAGATGTTAATGACATGGACCATAACGTCTACAACTTATATAGTACATTGGTCAATTTGAGAGTTATGAAATGTGGTTGGTCAAATCAGGTAGCTGGCAATAGTATGATGGTCAAAAAGATATTTTCCCCTAGTTTTCTCTCTCTCTCTACATATAAAAGTCAAGGTTGTTTCTTACAAATTAATAGATGGACAAAAATAACCCTTCACCAAATAAACCCCCCATCATTTAATTAAGGAGAAAACAAGTAAATTTATCATGACAAAAATAATGTTTGGACAAAAATAACCCCAAATATAATAAATCACTCACCATTAATTAAGGTCAAACAAGTAAATTTTGATAGACTAATTAATTATGTTAATAATCAAATAATAATTTGATCCCTTAACTTGGACCTATTTTAAAGTTAGGTCCTACAGTTTAGAATTGTATTTATTTTGTCTTGTATTTTTATTTTCTTATCACTTTCTCCCTCCAACCATTATCATTAAAAATGCGTCCAATATTTTCTAAAATGACAAAAATACCCTAACTCAGTTGAGAGACTAAAACTATATTTGAAACTAAAAAATAATATGGTTATACTTTCTTAAATATGTTCAGTAAAGGCATTGTAGATGTATATGAAAAATTGTTACTATAATAATATATTTATTGGTGAGTATCGAGATATTGAGAAATATGTTGTGTGTTTAGTTATTACCGTTGAATAAGCTAAGAGAAATGAGTTAAGAAAATATGTCATAATATCAATAAGATGAAGAAAATGAAGAACCAATTGATGAATATGTGCGTTTTGTTATAAAAGAAAGCTAAAATCTACAATTTATTTATTTGAATTTTCAGACTACTACAAGCGGCCTTAAAAACTATCATACTGGTCCTAACTTAAAGATATTGCAAACAAAACTACAGTTAATACTCACAAATAACTGAGTTCAAATTATTTTACTCCTTTTCATAACTTGGCTTCAAACCTCTAACCTCTTTTTGTCTTAACTTGCTTGCTCTTCTTAATAGAACCCGATGTACTTACGTGTGAGAATCTCTATGGTGGTAAGTAGCGATGGTGACAATGATTGTAGGGATGACAATGGTGGTTTAGATGAAATATAGCGTTGTGAAATTTCTAAATCATCAATTTTTCAAATATCCATATGAGTTTTAGTTTCAATTTGAAATTTTGAAAATTCAAAAAAAAAATTGAATATGGGTTTGTAAAAAGTTAAATTTAAGGTTGTGATGGTGGTTTGCATAATTTATGAGTTTTTCAAATGGGTTATTTCAAAGGAAGGAGTCAGGAATTAGAAAAAGAAATAAAATCAAATAAAAATTAACTTTTCGACTAATGATGAAATTTGAAGTGGTAGTGGTGGTGGTGGTGGTGGTGGTGAGTATATGAATGATGAGGTTGACGAAAAAAAGTCAATGATACAAAATTAATTAAATAAAATTTAAATTTCTTTTTTTTTGGAATAATGCATTTTTAAACTTTAAATTTAAATATAAGACAAAGTATAACTAATTTTGGATTATTGAAATAATTATTTATTGTTTTAATTAGAAAAAATATTTTAAATACCAGATGACAAACTAAATGATGAAATTATAATCAAATCTCATTTTGTACCCCAAGCATAATGACCAAAATAATCCTCATGTGCATGATTTTCCATCACTATTTTTTAACGCTCATGAGCGAGAGGACAAAGTGGGACAACTAGAAAAAATCATGAAAGTGTGACATCATAGGTTTGGAAAGACTAATTAAGAGGTATATAAAAAATTATAATTATAATAATACATTTGTTGTTGAGTATCGAGATATTACGAAAATCTATAGCGTGCTTAGTAATTACGTGTGAATAAGCTCAGAGAAATATGCTAATAAAAATGTGCTATAATTGTCAAGAAGATAAAGAAAAATAAAGAACTTAGTTGAGCTGAATCTATGCTTTTGTTAGTGTAGAAATTAAGCTAAAATTTATAGGAGGCGTTTGAAGAAAGTAGTGTGATTTAATGGAAGCTAAAGATATTTTATTTTTCCGTTTAGTAAGACAAGTTGAGCGCTTTTTTTTTTGTGTGTGTGATTGATTGATCGTGCGATTGTAGGGATGATGGTGGTGGTGGTTGTGAGGGCGATTGTAAGCATGATAGTGATGATCATTTAGGTGGAATAAGACATTGAACAAAGAGACAAGTAAGTGTAATTTAGTGGTAAGGCGCTTCACTCATACCTAATAAGTTGTGAGTTTGAGTCACCAAAGGGAAGTGGGGAATCACTCACTGATCTATTTTTAAAAAACATTGAACAAAAGAGTAAGGAATTAAACAAAGAAATAAGATAAAATCAAAAATTAATTTTTGGGCTAATGGTGTTATTTGAGGTGGTAGTGGTGGTAATAGTGGTGGGTCTATGAATGATGGGGTTAATGGAAGAAAGTAATTACGAGACAATCCTAATGACAACATTGCTAGCCTTACAACTAATTTATAACTCCTTACAACTAATTTTTCAAGGGCAAAAATGTATTTGTCTAAAACAACTTTATGCTTCTTCAAGCTTAGTTGTAAGGAAAATAATATAATTAGTTGTAAGGATATCATTCTTACCATTTCTCTTCATTCAAAGCCTCTCTCTTTGTGATGAAGTTATCGATAAGGGTTATAAGTTTTCTATTAATCACATATTTTTACAAAGGATTTTTTTAGCTCCTTTGGCAACTTCCGTCGTTGTGGCATGGGAAGTGAGGTGGAAGATGGGAATGGTGGTTGTAGAGAAGAGAATGGTGTGAGATTAGAGTTTTTTTACTTTTAATACATTTATCCCTTAACCGAGATAAGGAAATGATATTTTGTCCCGCTCATGGAAGACCACGTGTCATTTAACACGAATATTCTAATGTCCATCACGGGTAGGGTGGAAAATGAGAAAAGAAATGTAATCCGATGTCATTATGACACTGAAGCCTTAGGTTGGGGTGCATTATATGATTTGATAAATACTTTGAGGGATAATTGTAATCGGCCATATAATTATTTTGGATGATTGAAACATATTTATTATTTTAAAAAACATATTTTAAATACTAAATGGTTAATTATATAATGAAGTTATAATCAAATCTCATTTGTACCCCAAGCAAAATTGACAAAAATAATCTTTACGTGTCATGCACATACCATTTTGCGTATGTTACTATTTTTACTTCATGGCGAGAGTGGACAAAATGGGACAAATAGAAAAATAAGGTATGAAAATGAGGCACTGTAAGTTGAGGTGCAATGTGAGATTTAGTGTGTATTTTTAAACTTATCATACTTTGGCCCCATCAAAATTAGGGGTTAGGCTATTGAGACCCCGTTCCTCCAAGTTGACCCCCAAAACCCCCAAATCCAAACTTCCTATTTTACCCTCCCTATCAAGTTGACCCCCTTCCCACCCCCCATCCCCACCCCGCCTCTCCTCTCCCCCGCCTCTTAATATCCTTCCCCCCATCCACATCTTCTTCCCTCACCATCACCATCTTCTCTCTCTCTCCCATCACCCAGTATACTCACCCCCACACCTTCTTCCTCGTTTCTCCTTCTTTTTTAAAAAATATTTAATTCAAGTTTGTTAAATACAGGTCAAGCCAAAAAACTTGTTTTGTTCGGCCATGGTGATCGAACAACCTTGAATTGTTAGGCCATGGTGACCGAACAACCTTGTGTCGGCCACAGCTGTTCGGTCACCCATGGCGGGCAATTCAAGGTGTTCGGTCACCCAGCAAGACATTCGGGTTGACTAGGGCAACAAACGCTGTGAATAATTTAATTTAACTTTTTCAAAGGGAGAAACATGGAAGAATGAAGGGGAAGGGATGAACTATGAAGGGGGTGAGTACTGTGATGGGGGAGGGGAGGAGAGTGGTGATGGAAAGGGGAGGGGAAAGTTGTGAATTGGGGGGAGGGAGGAAGCACTTGAGGTGAAACCGGTGAGGTGGGGGGAGATGGAGGATCTTTGGTGGGGGAGGGAGGCGGTGAGGTGGGGGAGATGGAGGATGCGGTGTGGATGGGAGAGGGAGGATGCGGTGTGGGGGGAGAGGGGGAGGGTG
>CM028384.1:5156007-5197142 GCA_013146195.2 Codonopsis lanceolata | reverse complement strand
AAGAAGATAATTACTACAGAGTTAATACTACGGTAGCTAACGAATACACGGTACAAGTCTATACAATCCCAAGCATAGTCTAGATGACTAGCTTATACCCATCGTCCTTGCAAAATACAAAAGATAAGAGGACTTCTAGAACCACCTCTTCGGCTGAGCACGATCGAAAGAACTAAAGTATACGAGCAACTGCGATCCTCGTGAGGAGGTCGACTGCTAGGATCTAAAAAATCTGAGGGGAATGGGTAAGTCATAATGACTCGTAAGCTATCAATCATGCATGACATGGCATTATGCAACACGTTAGGCAAGACAATATTTCAATCATGTATATCAATTATTTAAGATGCACATTATTGCACATAGTTCACATAATATGAGGATATAGGGCGGGCCGCCGTAGACACCAAAAAGCAGACACCTTCGGTAGCGTGCGGGTTATCGATGGGTGTGATAATACATCGATCTTAGAGATATGCTCGGGATAACGATAGTCATTCTCAATGGGGCGTATTGGTTGTCGAGAGCTCTTCCCAGTATGGCCAGCCGTGGAGGGTGTGCGGAGTAACAAGTATGCCGGTGGACTCATGCGATGCCAAGTAGTATTTACCAACAATCAATCGGTATGGAGCAGTCAGACAAGGCGTCCTCGTTCAGATTAGTATATAATCTCATCAATAAACAATCAAGATTGAGCTCGACAAGAGCGAACTCAATATATATCATCAAGTATGCATTTA
The DNA here is from genome assembly GCA_013146195.2 of Codonopsis lanceolata. Lineage (NCBI taxonomy): Eukaryota > Viridiplantae > Streptophyta > Magnoliopsida > Asterales > Campanulaceae > Codonopsis > Codonopsis lanceolata. The sequence continues at coordinate 5,196,402 of CM028384.1, read as the reverse complement.
TTATGTCACAAGGATACAAGCATGACAATCAATCCATTCAATAGTCTAGAATTAGTTTTCTAGTGTAGCATGTAATAACATCGTGGGATTAATCATTGAGCGGTATTATTCGATAGCTCACTGTATCGACTCCGTTGAGTCATTTCTATAATTCAAACCAAATAAAGTTAAACACTATTTGCATTTCCAACTCTTTTCTAAGTCATCGCATTGATTAATCTAAGTCATTAATCAGGTATAACAATCATAGCCAGAATAAACTCAAGTTCTAAATCATGGAACCCTAGAATCACATTTTCCCCAAATAATGGTCGAAATTCTATGACCCAAGAATAATAATTATTCTAATATAGAGGTAGAACACTTTTACTTCTAGGCTTAGTGTCCAAATCGAGTCATTTACATTCATGTTCTATAATTCCCAAATTATTATATATACAGAAACGTATCATATTCATGGTGGAACAAGGAGGCAATAATTTAGCATGAGAGAAGGGAAGCAGAGGAGGTAGCATGTTATCTCTAACATGGACTGGGAAATGGATGGCTTACCTCGAGCCAAGCAATGGGCAGAAGCAAGAAAAGCCGTGGGAGTCGTAGCACGGCTGGCGGCAGCAGCGGTCTTGGAATGCTTAAGCGGGTCTTGAATCTCTTGGGCTTGACCCTCTGCACTAATCTCACCAATACTCTCACGCCTAAGCCGCTTCTAGGCAAGAGAGGCGAAGCAAAGAAATGATAAGTAATGTGAAGTCTCAGTGATGTAATAGAGATCGGCTCAATTATGTGTTAATGGAATCCACATGTCCTTGATGAATGGTAGAAATAGGTTTAGTAATCTTAATTAGGCTTAGATTAGGCTAATTAGACTCTAATACATGTGGTTTAAATCACTAATGGTAGGGGTTTAGTAAGGGTAAGTTACGTAATGTCCAAAATTGAGAAAAATCACGTTTCTTTGGAAATCTTCGACTTTCGGTTGTGGAGGCCGAACATCCTTCATAATGTTCGGTTATGGTGGCGAACAAAGCCCAAATGTTCGGTTGGCGGGGTAGAAAGATTCCTCGGGAGGCCATACTTTAGGTTTAGGTCAAGCAGTCCGATTTGCACGTATACTTGGCGTATATAAGGCATGTACAACTCAAGAAGCACTAGAATGAGTATCAAAGGGTCTAAAAACAATTATAAATGTCTCTCAAGGTCTTGGCTAAGTCCAAATATCAAAGCAGAAAGAACAAGTCAATCTAGAGCATGCAAGGCAATAGGCGTTCGATACGGCAATAACGGTTCGATCGAGGAATGCAATCAAGTCAATCATGTTAGGGATACTACTAGCATGTCAAAAACATATTCTAATCATGTTAAACAAGTATGGAAGACAAGTTATACAAGTAGGTTTCGGGTTCTCACATCCTTCCCCACTTAAAGGAATTTAGTCCCTAAATTCATACCTGAATCATCAAATAGGAAAGGATATCTTTCTCTCATATCGAGCTCGGTTTCCCAAGTAGCTTCCTCGATGTCATGGTTCTTCCATAAGACTTTCACCAAAGGAATCGCTTCTGTTCTCAAGATTTGCTCCTTGGTATCAAGAATCCTCTGGTCTTTCATCATAAGAAAGATCGGGTTCGAATGAAATCTCATCATAAACAAGGACATGCGATTCATCTTTCAAGTACTTGCGTAGCATCGAGACATGGAATACATCATGAACATCCGATAACAAAGGTGGCAATGCTAACCGATACGCCAAGGATCCAATCCTTTCTAAGATCTCAAAAGGCCCAATAAATCTAGGTGAAAGTTTGCCTTTCTTCCCAAATCGCTTAGTACCGCGCCATGGCGATACTTTCAAGATACATGATCACCAACGAAACTCTAAGTCACGTCCGGTTGTCTGCGCGTAGCTTTAACTCTACTCCATTTGTAAGCAATCGTCTCCCAATCGGCTTCACTCTGTTGTTGCACCATCTCGAACCCCATTTAGCTTCACCAACTTCATCCCAAAAATCGGTGAGCGACACTTACGCCTACAAGCTTCATATGGCGCCATTTCAATCTTGGTGGTAGTATTATAAGCAAATTCGGCTAATGGCAAATGAGAATCCCAACTACCTTTAAAATCCATGGCACAAGCGTAGCAAATCCTCTAGTACTTGGATCAATCTCTCGACTAACCATCCGGCTATGGGTGAAAAGCCGTCTTGAATTCAACAAAGCCTCTTAGCATACGAAAATCGAAATAAACACAGGATCTCTATCGATACAATGCGGAACACCATGTAGTCTCACGATATCAACATACAATGGCTTGGTGACTCAAACTATAAGTCATCGCAATAGGAATAAAATGTGATGATTTAGTCAATCTATCCACAACCCCATCTTGCATCAAAACCTCGGCAGTGCGTGGCAATCAGTCACGAAATCCATTGATATGCTCCCATTTCCACTCATCTCAAGTGGTTGCAATAAGCAGGCAGTCTCTGTGTTCGGCTTTCACTGTTGACATGTCAAGCATCTAGAGACATACTATCTCTCTCTTCATTCCATTCCACCAAAGCTGCTCTTCAAGTCCTATACATTTTAGTACTCCTGGATGTATAGTGTACTTGGCCTTGTGAGCCTCGTCAAGAACCATGCGCAACCCCATCGGTGAGCATAAACTCTACCTCGAAAAGTCAAAATCCCATCGGTGTTCATAGTAAACTCCGGTGTCTTACCGTCACCCAAACCATCAATAATTTTCCTCAACTCCGGATCGTGCTTTGAGCTTCCTTAATCAACCCAAACAAAGCGGCGTAGCGCACACTAGCAATGATAACACTATGCTTTCTCACACCGGACTCCATTCGCGGACATCCTCGAGCATCTTCCACTCTCTCATCATCAAGCACGACATGTACACTTTCCTACTCAAGGCATCGGCAACAACATTAGCCTTCTGGATGATACAAGATAGTACTGATCGTGATCCTTAAGCTTCTCCATCCATCGTCTCATGCATGTTCAACTCCTTACTCGAAAAGAGATACTTTAAACTCTTGTGATCAGTATATATCTCAAACTTGGCTCCATAAAGATAATGCTTCCACTTATGAAGTGCAAATATGATGGCGGCTAATTCGAGATCATGCGTCGGATAATTCTGCTCATGAGGTGATAACTTCCTCGAAGCATAGGCAATAACTCTCCCATTCTGCATAAGCACGCAACCCAAACCTTCTAGTGAAGCGTCGCTATAGATAACAAAGTTCTCCGAACCATTAGGCAATGCTAAGATAGGAGCTGTAGTCAACCTTCTCTTCAATTCTTGAAAACTAGCCTCGCACTTATCACTCCATATAAAAGAAGAATTCTTACGTGTCAATTTAGTCATCGGAGTAGCGATCTTGAAAACCCCTCGATAAACCTACGGTAATAACAGCCAAGCCCGAAACTACGGACTTCGATCACCGTACTAGGCGTCTTCCACTTAGTAATCGCCTCAACCTTGGATGGATCCACTGCTATACCATCACTAGACACCACGTGTCCTAGAAAAGCAACTTGTTCCAACCAGAAAGCACACTTACTGAACTTCGCGTAAAGCTTCTTCTCACGCAAGATCGAAAGAACCTCTCTCAAGTGAATCTCATGCTCCTCTCGTGACTTCGAGTACACGAGGATATCATCAATAAACACAACCACAAAGCAATCAAGATATTCATGAAACACCCTATTCATTAAATCCATAAAGACTGCAGGTGCATTCGTCAAACCAAAAGGCATAACCACGAACTCATAATGGCCATAACGTGTACGAAAGGCTGTCTTTGGAACATCCTCCTCTCGAACTCTCAACTGATAATAGCCACTCCTCAAGTCAAACTTGGAATAAACAAGCGAGCCTCGAAGTTGATCAAAGATCATCAATGTGTGGCAAGGGATACCGATTCTTGATAGTAACACAGGTTCAGCTGTCGATAATCTATGCAAAGTAAGTAAACTACCATCTTTCTTTCTCACGAATAACACCGGTGCACCCACGGTGACACACTCGGTTTAATGAACTCTCTATCTAGAAGTTCTTGCAAGCGCTCTCTTTCAATTCCCTCAACTCATTTGGAGCCATTCTGTAAGGCGCTCTAGATATAGGCGAAGTCCCTGGCAAAAGCTCAATACAAAACTCTAACTCTCGGTCGGGAGGCAAAGCATAATCGGTAGAAAAGACATCTGGAAATTCATTAACTACCGGAACATCTTCTAAATTAGCAGTCGAGACACTAGTATCAAGCACACAAGCTAAATACCCCGTACAACCCCGAGATAAGAGTTGTCTAGCACGTAAGGCAGAAATAACATGAATACCTTTCATAGCAAGATCACCCATAAACACGAACTCCGGAATACCAGGCATGGCAAAAGTGACTCTCTTACGACGGCAATCTACTAAAGCATGATTCGCACAAAGCCAGTCCATACCAAGAATCACATCAAAGTCTCGAATAGGCAATACTACCAAATCAGCATGCAAGACTCGATCATTAACAAGCACGTCACAATCTCTATAAACCTCAGACGCCAATAAGCATTCACCCAATGGTGTAGACACCTCAAGCACGTAAGGCAACTGAGCAGGCAATACACATAAATGCTCTATGAAATGCGATGCGACATAAGAATGAGTAGAAGCAGGGATCAATAAGAACTTCGAGCTCTATGACCGAAGGCGAGAGAATACCTCAGATCACATGTGTAGACTCGGGAACACCTTGGCGATCAAGTGCAAAACACGAGCTGCGCCTTAGGGCGCCCATCACTATCTCTTTTGGATCAGTTGCGGAGCAGAACCTCTGGTGAGTCGTTCTCGACTTAGGACAATCTCTGAGCTGATGACTAGGATCTCCACAAGCAAGGCATGTGCCAAGCCTATACCTGCACTGCTCGATCGAATGCCCAATCCTATGGCAATGAGAACAAGTCAAAGGTCCGCTACCCTGAGTCGGCTGCTCCTGAGGAGTAAAAGAACCACTACTACGACTCTCGGCCGTCTAAGCGTCCACCGATCGTCGCCTATTCTCGATTATTAAAACGGCGATTGCCACGATGGCCGGATCGATTCCAAGACCGACCTCTCCTCGAATCTTTGTGAAGTCACTGCGAAGGCTGGCGAGAAGACTTACATGTCGTGCTGCTCTCAATGTCTCGCTCTATCTCATAAGCACGATCTACTGCGCTCCGATAATCCTCCAACTGAAGAGATAACAATTGCTTCTTAAACTCGGTCTTCAACCCCTTCACAAACTTATGAGTCATGTGTCTCTCATCTGGCACCAGATGTGCACAATAACGGGATAATTCAGTGAACTTAGCAGAATACTCGGCTACAGACATGGTTCCCTGCTCCAGATCATGGAACTCTTTCTCTCGTCGTCGTCTAACCACAACAGGCACGTAAGAAGCCCTAAACTCCATCTCAAAGTTAGGCCATACTTGAGCCACTCGATTCAACTCCCAACTATCACGTAGAACCTCCCACCAATGATTAGCGGCTCCTCTAAGCTTATACACAGCTAACACGACCTTCTCCTCATCCGTACAGTCCATAACTGCAAAGATCTTCTTCACGTCCTCCAACCATAACTCGGCCATACTAGCATCCGATTCCCCTTCAAATGATGGAGGCTTCATTTTCAAGAACCTCTCCAAGATAGTATTATTTCCGCACCTTGCTTGTATAACTTCATTCCTTGGTGGCGATACTCTTGCATTCGGTTCTGGCGGTGGCGGTACATTCTGACCCTGACCTATCTGAGCCATTTCAGTCATAAACTCTGTCATGCGGCGATACAAATCTGCCATCTGAGCATTCATGCCCACTGGATTCGGTGGTGGAGGTGGCAACTCCTCCTCAGGTTCATCAGGTTCATCTCACTCTCACGGCCTACCTCGGCCTACACGCTCTAGGATTCACCATCAAGCACCTATAAGAATTCACTCGACGTTAGAACATCACACAAGAAATAACCCACCTAGGCCATGGAACCTATCCTGACCAATAGCTAACGGCAGTTAACCAATAACAAAAGCTAACGAGAGGGAACCGCGGACCGGAGCGCCAAACAAGACAAGACAGGAAAGGAATGAACATGCAAGGACTCAAAATTATTTTAAAAGCGGCGTGGCGCAACATTTCAGTCGCAAGAGAACTCGACACAAAAGGTCGGTAAATTTCAAAATCATTTCACCTGATAAACAGTTAAACATTTAATCCAAGTCTTCGGCGACACTACAGCCGGAACCCAAGCTAAGCAGTAAATATGACAAGGAAATAAATAAGAGCTAATGGGATGCTCAGCGGAAGTCTAAACGTAGTGAACAATAACACACGATATACAAGGCACGGCTAACACATTTGCCGGCATCAAGAGAAGATAATTACTACAAGAGTTAATACTACGAGTAGCTAACAGGAATACACGAGTACAAGTCTATACAATCCCAAGCATAGTCTAGATGACTAGCTTATACCCATCGTCCTTGCAAAATACAAAAGAAGATAAGAGGACTTCTAGAACCACCTCTTCAACTGCAAGAGCCTGATCAAAAGAGAACTAAAGTATACGAGCACTGCGATCCTCAGCGGGGAGGTCCTGACCTGCTAGGATCTAAAAAAGTACAGGGGAATGGGTAAGTCATAATGACTCGTAAGCTATCAATCATGCATGACATGGCATTATGCAACACGTTAACCAAGACAATATTTCAATCATGTAGATCAAATATCTAAGATGCACATTATTGCACATAGTTCACATAATATGAGGATATAGAATGGGCCGTAGACAAAAGCAGACACCTTCGGTAGCGTGCGGTTATCGATGGGTGTGATAATACATCGATCTTCGAGAATATGCTCGGGATAACAGTAGTCAATCTCAATGGGCGTATTGGTTGGCCAAGGAGAGCTCTTCCCCACTGTGGCCAGCAGTGGAGGGTGTGTGCAGTAACAAGTATGCCAGCTGGACTCATGCAATGCCAAGTAGTATTTACCCAACAATCAATCAGTATGGAACGAGTCCGACAAGAGCGTCCTCGTTCAAGATTAGTATATAATCTCATCAATAAACAATCAAGATTGAGCTCGACAAGAGCGAACTCAACATATATCAAGTATGCATTTATTATGTCACAAGGATACAAGCATGACAGTCAATCCATTTCAATAGTCTAGAATTAGTTTTCTAGTGTAACGCATGTAATAACATCGTAGGGATTAATCATTGAGCCGGTATTGTTCGATAGCTCACTAATGTCGACTCCGTTGAGTCATTTCTATAATTCAAACCAAATAAAGTTAAACACTATTTGCATTTCCAACTCTTTTCTAAGTCATCGCATTGATTAATCTAAGTCATTAATCCGTATAACAATCATAGCCAAGAATAAACTCAAGTTCCTAAATCATGGAACCCTAGAATCACATTTTCCCCAAATAATGGTCGAAATTCTATGACCCAAGAATAATAATTATTCCTAATATAGAGTAGAACACTTTTACTTCTAGGCTTAGTGTCCAAATCGAGACATTTGCATTCATGGTCTATAATTCCCAAATAATCATACTCTCTAGAACGTATCATATTCATGGTGGAACAAGGAGAGCAATGATTTAACATGAGAGAAGGGAAGCAAGAGGAGGTAGCATGTTATCTCTAACATGGACCTAAGGGAAATCGATAGCTTACCTCAAGCCAAGCAATGGACGAAGCAAGAAAAACTGATCGGCAGTAATCGCTCGTATCGACGGCGGCGACGCAACGGCGGTCTCGGAATCGCAAGCGGGTCTTGAATCTCTTGGAAGCCAACCCCTCACGCACTAATCTCACCAAGACTCTCACGCACAAGCTCGCCTCTAGGCCGGAGAAGGCGAAGCGAAGAAATGATCGTAATATGAAGTCTCCAACTGATGTAATAGAGATCAGCTCAATTATGTGTTAATGGAATCCACATGTCACTTGATGAATGGTAGAAATAGGTTTAGTAATCTTAATTAGGCTTAGATTAGGCTAATTAGACTCTAATACAGGTGGTTTAAGTCACTAATGGTAGGGGTTTAGTAAGGGTAAGTTCGTAATCAGCCAAAATTGCAGAAAAATCACGTTTTGCTGGAAATCTTCACTGTTCGGTTGTGGAGGACGAACATCCTTCATAATTTTCGGTTATCGTGGCCGAACAAAGCCCAAAAGTTTTGGTTGGCAGGGTAGAACGATTCCTCAGGCCATACTTTAGGTCAAACAGGTCCAGATTTGCACGTATAACGCGTATAAGGCATGTACAACTCCAAGAAGAATTAGAATGAGTATCAAGGGTCCTAAAAACAATTATAAATGTCTCTCAAGGTCTTGGATAAGTCCACATATCAAAGCCCGAGCAAGAACAAGTCAATCTAGAGCACACAAGGCAATAGGCGTTCGATACGGCAATAACGGTTCGATCAAGGAATGCAATCAATTCAATCATGTTAGGGATACTACTAGCATGTCAAAAACATATTCTAATCATGTTAAACAAGTATGGAAGACAAGTTATACAAGTAGGTTTCGGGTTCTCACAAGTTTACAGTGAGAAATCTCAGAGTGTTGTTAAGCTGCCAAAATCTTCCCTAAACACTTATACTCACCATCCAAATATAAACCTAGCTAGCTGATTAGGTTCTCACCCTATTCACCGGTTCCAAAAAAGCCAAAGCAAACAGTTACGCTGCCCAATTTCAGACTCGACATCAAGACAATTAAGATAAATACAAGTAGTTGTGCTGCCTGGATTCTGAGGTGAAAAGTAACTAAAACAAGCAGCTACGCTGCCCAAATTTTAACAACAAAAAGACTCCCTCTCCTAGAAGGATAGAGCGAGCACACCTAAAACCATTCCTAAGTGAAGTTGGTTCGGGTTATAACCCTCACTCTTTAAAAGATAGGTACTAAAGTTATTTTCATCTCCGGTTAAGCTACATGAAAATATAATAATGACATAAAATAATTAAGTTGTTATGATGGTAAAATTTCTATAATAAAAAGGCTATAAAATAAGTCATTATTATAATATAATATATATATATATATATATACTTTAATTATATCTCTAAAGTGTAACTGCTACAAGTTTTTCTTTACTTTTCATGTCTTTGCTTTAATGTAATAATAGTTATAATTTCTTTCTGTTTAATTAGTTTCATTTCCTTTCTTTGTTTTAATGTAATAATAGTTATAATTTCTTTCAATTTAATTAGTTTCTTTTCTATTTATACTTTAAATGTAGAAATTGTTTCTTTTACGTTTTTTCTTTTAATGTAAAATAGTTATATTTCTTATTGTTTAATCAATTTCTTTTATGTCTTCACATGTTAACATAAACAAAGTTGTATTGTTAGTATTGCTATTTTATTCTTAAATAGCTTATAAAAATGTTGTAATTATTCTCTAGTCTTATTAATTCAATTATACTTTTGCTTTCTTTTATTTAGTAAAGTGTAACGTAACTTCTCTTTATTTCTTTCTATTATATATAAATCATTCTTTTTAAACCAAAGCATATAAAATAAACAAAGCACATTGACAAACTCATTGTGAGACCAAAAGGATGAGTTGGGTGTCTAATCCCTTTCTAACTCGTAACTAAGCCCCTGAACCCTAACATTATGTTTTTGGTTTTTTCTTTGTTTAACCTTAAAATAGAGGTGGCAACTGTGTTAACATATTTTTTGAGTCCACAACAAGGCCAAGTGTATTTCACGCGCTCGATGTTTTGAAACTTACCTATTTTTCAGTAGCGGGAAGGTGCGAAATAGGGCACCCACAGTGGCGACTTTGCTGGGGGCATTAATAGTTTAAAAAAACAAACAAACAAACAAAAGAGGGCTAGAGTCACTTTCTATGGGGTTGTCAATGCTTGTTTTTTCTCCATTCTATTTCTTTTTCTTCTTTTATGTATATAATCAGAAACAAAAGTTTTCTTTCCAATAATCTATTTTTGTTTGCATACATATTGAGATCTTTGTTGTTTTCCTTGTGCACCGGTAACAATTTTGCAGGGGCTAACACATAAAAGAGTTGATTATTTATCATTTTCTCTCATGAGAAGACTATCCAGAGGTACGTAATTGTCACATCTCGTTTCAAGGAACGCAAAAAAATGGTTTTTTTAAGAAAAAAAAATCATGTGTAATACTTAGTTCTCTTTTCCTTTAAAAAATAGTTTCTTTCCGCCAAAAAAATCATTTTTAAAAAATAAATAAAAAGGATTTCTTTTGTTCAATGCAAGATCTATTCTTTCAAATTAAAAAAAAAATTGCTTCGAAAAGAAGATAATTTCGTTGACAGAGTTGAACTACGATGACATGAGCCTCGAAATGAGGAACGTAGGTAGCCTTCAAGTCCGGTTAAATACTTTGATTTATTTTTCAAAAAAAAGAGATAGGTGTTTTATGTGTGTTTTGTTTTTTTTCTTTTCAAAACATATAAAGATAGGACAAAATCTCCTCACCATTATACTCAATTGTCATCTCCAAATTCATCTTCTCCCTTAACCTTTCATAAATGCATCACTAGCTGATTAGTGCATCGTTCACTCTCGATTTCAAAAATAAATTTCAGGAAGTCCTACTTCGAGTTGTCGAGGTTTACCACTTAAAAAAAAAAAAAAAAAAAAAAGACCGATTGAGAGCCAAGGAAGAATGGAAAGCTGGGAAATCCTAAAAAGGCGACTCAAGGATCATAAGCAACAATTAAAGACTGGGGTCTTTCGCAGGTGTCCCTTTTTTTTTTTCCCCATTTTGATGCCTACAGCCTATCCTTGCAGGTAATGCTCGCTAGCCCATTTGGTTTCAATTCTTTCAAAAAATCCAACCAAGTCCTCAAATCGGGGTTTGCAAAGCTATTTATATGTATTAAAGTTAGGTATATTTGTGCTTCCTCTTTTAGCTTGTCGAGTGTTCTTCCCAATCATTTAGCACTGCCTATCGCCGAAGTGTCTGTTAAATGTAAAAAAAAAAAGAAGATGAATGAACTCATGTAAAAGCATGATAAAACTACATGAGTTGAGAATGAGTCATTTCAAAATATAGACCCACAAACCATTAAAACTAAAGCAACCTTTTGTCTTGGTGGAAGGTCAACTTCGATCCATTGCGATTGAGCCATTAGTAGCTCATTGGGCGCTTCCCACCATACACCAAAACCCTTCCAAATACCTAAACAAATACACCATGTGTGAATGATGCATGATCAATTCAATAATATCAAAATATTTGCGATGCATAATCAATTCAGAGGAATCAAACATTAGTGATGCATGATCACGTCAAAAGAAGTAAAAGATGCATTATTTACCTCAAAAGAATTAAATATTTGCAAGAAAATCATGCTATGGGCAGTGAATATTAGGAATGCATATTTTGACTCAAAAGAATTAAATGATGCATATGTATAAATCATATTATGTGAGATAAATATCAGAGATGAACAATTTAACTCAAACGAATTACATGATGCAGATGTGTAAACCATATTAAGAGAATAAAAAAATCATATGTGATGCATAATTTAACTCAAAGGAATTAAATGCTACATAAATTATGTCATGAGAGATAAATATCAGAGAGGGGTAATTTAACTCAAAAGAATTAAATGTCGCAGATCATGTTAAAAGAAAACAAATATTAAAGATGCATAATTTAATTCAGAAGAAATAAATGTTGGCAAGAAATTATGTTAAAAGAAATTAATTATCAGAGATGCATAATTTAACTAAAAAACAATTAAACGTTTGCAAGAAATCATGTTAAAAGAAAACAAATATAAAAGATGCAAAGATTTAACTCAAAAGTATTAAATGTTTGCAAGAAATAATGTTAAAAGAATTTAACTATCAGTGATGCAAAATTTAAATCAAAAGAATTAAATGCCTGCAGGAGATTATGTTAAGACAAAAATAAATATAAAAGATGCATAATTTAACTCAAAGGAATTAAATATCTGCAAGAAATCAACTTGGAAGAGAAGATTCACTATCAGCGGTGTGTAGCTATTTGGGGGAAACACCAAATGATGTATATCCAATAAATCCGACCTAACACTAGACCAAGCAATTTATACACAAATATATGTAAAAGAAAGAAATTTGTGTTGTTTTATTTGGAAAAACTGCTCTGGCTGTTGAGTGGATGGGAGACATGAGTTATTGGTCGGTGAGGGGCAACCGAACAGTCTCAAATAAGTGGGCTACGAGCGTAACCTGTGGATAGGTTACAATTTTTGCCAAACTCTCAGGTAGAATGCCTGAAAAGCTGGGCTAGACCAAAGGGTTAAAGGGTATAACTCCTGGAGGAAGGTGCGACTCCTTTGGAAAGCAAAGGAGGAGCGACAGCTAATGGTGGGGAGCGGCTCCATGCCCTCCCCACTTATTTAGGGATAGATCTCAGTTTTTTCTTTAAAATGACGGACACACTACGTCTTCTTTGTGTATCTGTATCTGTAAACTTATTTGCAGCTACGAACTCGTTGTTGTGTCAGTAATATAATTAATATCCAGGACCACAATCAGTCTTGTGTTCATTTTTCTATCTGTATCTTTATGATTGCAAAAGCTGGTAATGCAACTTTCTGAAACCCTCAGTCTATGGTTTGTTCTATTTTATCTAAAGTCTGCTCATCGCCAAAAACACGATGTTAACTGTCTGTTGTTTGACTAATGTAGGAATAAATCCATGGCTAAATCATTCATATATGCGGAACGTCTCAAATTTTATGAGACCAGTTTGGACTGGTGGATAAGTTCCATCCGTGAGCACAAAAGGCAACGCTTTCATGAAGCGTATGAGTTTCGTTGTATCTTTGGCTGGAGAGGGTTACATATTAATTCGGAAATGCTCTGCGCAACTTCCCGCTTTTGGTCAACAAACTCTCATTCATTTAACTTTTCCATGAACGAAATGTGTCCCACTTATGAACAATTTTGTGATATGACTGCTACGAGGATGTAAATTAGTGTTGCTATTCCCTCTACCACTCGTACTCCTTTTATGGCTATCAGGGAAATATTTGGGTTTGATCTGATTGGATCAATGGACTGATCGATGGGGATCGATCTACTGGATTTGACTTATTTTCCTAGTCTCTTCTCAGAGTATGAGGAAAATAAGGTGTATCTGAGGCAACGAAGAACGACCTTATTTATGTGTATCCTAGGAAGGTTCTTCTTAGTGTGTCATGATGGGACTAGTCATGTTCGGGCTGTTGATATGGATTTACAGGCTCGGGGCCATCGGGTAAATATCATTCCAATTATTCTGGTTGCTACTATGGAGGGCCTTGATACTTACTCGTCTGGCAATGACTTTTTCTCGATGTGTGAGTCTAATAGTAATCCATATGTGTGTGAGAACACCATTTCGCACCTGCCGCGCTAGTGAAAAGCGGGTGAGTTTCAAAACATCGAGGGTGTGGAATGTGGTTGGCCTCGTTGTGGACTCAAAAAGTGTGTTAACATAGTCGCCACCTCTATTTTGAGGTTAAATTGAGAAAAACCAAAATACAAGAATGTAAAGGTTCAGGGGCTAAGCTGTGACGACCCAACCCAGATTCCGGAGCGAAATCCTAAGGTCGCGCCGCAAGGACAAGGCAAGAAGGGGACAAGCACTTGTAAATCAGTAGTGCGAAGTCAAACAATAGAGCTATCTAGCTCTAAACATGGATATGTAATTGTATAAAAATACGGGTCAACAAAAATCGAAGGTGCGGAAGCGTTAATAGAGTGAAGACCGGAACTAATAAACTCGAAATCAACACTAATGAAACCAAGAGAGACCATTATCTCGAGAAGAGCAAGTACAAAACTCCCGTGCCACAACATTGCAGACGCTGAATAAACCATCGGCACTCCAGGCCAACGTTTCGACAAGGAACCAACCTGATGTAACAATTACCCACGGCTAAAGCATATCGGGGTTAACCAATGACTAAAACAATTATAATAAAGAAAAGCCTCAAAGCTACTGCGTGCCCGGGAGACAACTGAAATAAAAACTAGAACCACGAACAACGGCACGACACAACACGTCCACCCAAGGAGGAAAAAATACCAAAACCCAAGGGATATACCTGACTGTAAAGTCTAAATAACTTTACAATACAATGATCTCACAAGAATAGAAAAGTATGATATTCGAATCAACAATGCTGAAAGAGATAGAACTCCACAAGCTACTACTCGGGGACGTCGGCTGTTACAATCACGAACACACGAACTAAGCTCGAGCTATCGATCAGCTGCGATCTGCTACAATCACGATCTACTCGGCCTCAATGTGGTGAACATGTACTGCAACTAGAAAACAAAGTACGGGATGAGTCATAATGACTCAGTACGCTACTACTGAACAATATAACTTAATATGAAACATTGTTATAACAACAGTAACATCACGTTACAATGACGAAACCCGTGAAGACGTGCGTATACTTTACAAGAAATCTCTCCTTCTCACTTACTAAACTGTCCAAACGAACTAGGGTGGAATTCATTATTCAATACAAACCAAATGAATTAGAAAGTAATTCTCATGAAAGCATTACATGTAAGTATGCATAACTTTATATTGATACATCAAGGCATTCATGAAATTGGCAAATATAAGCATGTATAGTCACATATATGCATCTCAAGTCATATAATTATCAAGTATAAGTATGTATACCTACAGATATACACACCATGAAATTCAATAATGCTCAATCAAGATAAACATGGTCACTTTCGTTCCCATGTCTCAATTAACACTTTGTTGTCACATAAGTGCTTGAAATAAATCACATAACGGAAAATATATTATAGAGCCTCTGTCGCAACGTAGATCCTGAAATGAAAACGATTATCACGGATGCGAGTTGTCGGATGCACGTGAGTGATACATCGCCCAAGAACACGATAGTATTAGTCCAAGTGCCCTAATGGTTATGACAAGGTACTCTTCTGCACTGTGATCAAATAATGGAGGGTGGGTGCATGATGATGGACTGGCAACCCATCACTACCACGAATCTCACAATTCGTGACGATGATGCATAGTTACCATCGAGACAAGACAAGTACGCCAACTGGACTAATGGCATGACAAGAAAATATGTACTTGGCATTAAAATCAAGTAGGGATCGAGCTCGACAAGAGCGAACTCATCCATGTTAAGTAGATGTTTACTCATATTAAATCAAGTAGGAAGCGAGCTCGACAAGAGCGAGTTCGTTCAAGACAAGCAGGCATGTTATTCACGACATGTTCATGATTAATCATATAGATTATAATAGGAGCTCAATCGAGTTTCGAAAGTACAAGTGTCAAGTTGTTCATTCAATTCTATTCAAGTTCCAAAAACTAGTAATCTAGCCAAATGGGTTTCTAAGTGTCAAAGGATCTCACTACGATCCTAGTAAGGTCTAATTGTTCCTTAAACTCGACTTCGTTGAGTCATCGCTAAAATTCATCCCAAATAGGATACAAATGCTATATGCATTTCTATCCTTTCTCTATGTTCATAGTTCATGTATATCTAGGTCCTTATTTCATTGAGAAAACTTAGTTCAACAAATTCATCATTCCACCTATTAGTGAAATCTAAGTTCAATACATGTACACTAATCAACTTTCAATAGGTCATTAAGACATTCAAGAATGAATCATGCTTTGAGCCGAGATATGAAATATGCTTCATAAGTCATATAATACCAATAAAACCACAAGGTAGTCAAAACCAATATATACTTCAAATCAAAAATGCAAAATATGTTCATTAAGTCATATTCAATAAATAAGTAAGAATACCAAATCACAATTTATATAATTCCCAATGTGTACCTAGATTGTCTAGGCTCACCAAAAAACAAGATTATATCCTTAGAGTCTTTCTCTTTAGGATAGTAGGTCATCCTGAAATCTCAAATCAATTAAGGTTCATGTAATAGTCATAAACCACTATTGTCACATTCAAGTCCTTGAAGCCATACGCTAACTTACGTTGCAATACTATGAGACCTCGTTGAGGTTTTCTAAGTTAAAGTACCAAGTAGTACACTCATATGATAAGACCCATGGGTTGTACCACGAAAACACATCTGTAAATTATGTCAGCAAACTGATCAAAGATGTTCTTGTATGCCTTTGCAGATAGCTGCCTATTCAGACTTCTCTAGTCTCGTTGTTTAGCCCCAGATTTATGATAGACAAGTCCTCTTATGTTGCTGCCGATCTGTGCTTTCCTTGTTGCTTGACTAACTGGGTGAGCTCGATTAAATTTTCTATCTTTTGTGGTCCTCTTTGTTAAGTAATTCATTATTAACTAGTTAATTATGTTTTTATTATTTTCGGTTAATTCATCTTTTAACAAATTGATAACTAATGAGGACATGCAAACACTGAGACTTTCATTAAATGTCGAGGTTACGTAGTTGGCTATTTAATTAAGGTCTTCGAAAATAAGATCCTTGATATGAGTGTCAGGAAGCAAGCTGGTAGGTGATCGGTCTGTGGCATAAGGGATATAAAGGGGTATGGTCTATCTAAAACGATCAACCAGGTCCGTAGTATTCAAGAGAGGCCTAGTAGTGGTGTACCAAATCTGTAGTGGACTATCTATGATAGCGACAAACTCCGTTGGTGGTTTGATATAATCAGTGCTTCCGTAGATTTTCCCAAGTTGTTTCCTATGAAGTCTTTGCCAAGCAATGCCAAAGCATAATCATTTTAATATATGGCTCATGTATTTTCAACTGTCATTTCTCTATATACAGGGTCACGAGGTTCAAGAACTATATCAAGCCCCTAGTTACTTTCTCTTCTCCATACATTATTGTTCATGCTTATTGCTATACCCTCTTCAATAATATCTTAAATGACATCTTTAAGTTTGAAGCATGTGTCAGTAACGTGTCCACTGCATTGGTGATACTCACAATACTAGAAGTAATTACAATGGGCAAGTAGAGGATTTGGGGGTCTATAATTCTTGAGTAGATCGAGCTTTCCCTGGGCTACCAATGATTGAAAAACTGTAGATCTTGGTGCAAGCAAGGTGTCGTAATGCCTATATTGCCATTTCTCTCTTGTAGTGCTTGATTTGGATTCATCACCACCATCCTGTTTGGTTGTTGACAGCTCTGTACTGGTGCTTGGATTTTTTAATTCCTGAGCCTTGAATTCTTGATCAGACTGACATTGTGTGGGAGGTGGACTGATTTCCAGAGTTTCTTGTTTTGTTTGTGTATTGTGCGGAGAGACCGTGCTATCTACCCCTTCTTGTGTTTCACTCGTCACATACTGGGGGGTTTGTTGGATTTCCTCGTGACTCTTTGGTTTCTTGTTTCTTTCCTTTTGAGCGGGACGTAGCACTTGGCTTAGACTTAGCACTACTGCCATCATGTCTGAGCGTTGACTGTTTTGAATGGCTATCCGGGATCTTCAATTTTTTAGTCTTGTGCTTTTTATCAGGCTCACATAGTACGAGAGATGGTGTGAGAACCCAAACCCATTTCATGTTTGTCATCATTATAACATGTTTATAATAGGTCTTGACATGCTAGAGACTTCATTTCATTCATACCATGTTTGCATTGAGTTGGTTGAGAGTTTAGAAGCATTGTTGCTTCGTTTGAGCCTTAGGGTTTCTCGGGATTGCCTTCGTTGCTTGTATTGTTTTTGTTTTCAACTTGCGAGAAGTTCATTTGAGTTCTAAACCGAGTGTACTATTATTTCACATGCTTGCATCATTGTTCATAGACTTCTTGCATTTGGAAATAAGATGACCAACATATTACTTCACAGATTTAGTCCGGTTTTGGGTAAAATTCAGGAAAATTCTGGTACCAATCTACTAAAGAGAATTTTCTAAATATTTAGTACGTTTTACCTACATATGTTAGGATACTCCCTGTAATATATGGTATTTTTCCAAGGTGTATAAGTACCCCATTTAGGTCTTGACTTACGGCTGTGCTAGAATTCTGTTTTCAGGAAATCAGCTTCTATACTTGAAATTGTAGTAGCCATATTTTGAGGAATATAAGTCAAAATTGAGTAATTTAAAAGGCTAAACTATAGTTTAAAGAGTCTAGTTTCATAAAAATCAATAATCACCTCATTTGGAGGTGTGAACTATTTGTTTTCGATTTTACAAGATTGACTTTCTGTTTTCCAGAATCTGGTTTGTGAGATTTTTGAGTGTTTTGGCTAATGACTCTTGAACCCTTGCCCCTTGGCCGACCTTGGTGAGTCCAAGCCACCTTTTTTGACTTGTCTAAGACCCTTGTGAACCCTTGGATCATGACTTATCAATGGTCTTCATGCCTTATCCAATAGAAAGCCTCTTAATCACTTCACTTGGATTAGGGCCATCTTGGGAAGTATATAAACATAAAATTCATCCCTTCCAGCCATTTTTTGCTCATCCATAACCAGAGATTCAGAGACTAAGCTCCAAATTTCGTCCATGGAGGTCACACAAACTTGAGAGACCATTTCCCGGAGATCCGGTGGTCCGATCGTCGAACCGAGACCGCCAAATCGAAGCTCTCGATCTTCTCTACAACAACCCTCTCTTTAATCAACCTTTCATCCATTAATCATAGGACTAAGGTGAGTGACAATTCCCAGAATTTTCATGTTCAATAAAATAGCATGACCCCTTCATTATAGTTGTTCTAGGGTTGATTATGAACACCTTTTGTGAAGACAAAACTTCCAATTCAACATATAAAATATGTTAATGATTTTATGAAATCTCTATGAAGTTATGATTTTGACATTTATTAAAGCATGAATGTTGTTTGTATTAAGCTTGGGAATAACTCTTGTGAAAGAATTTAGTTCAATTCAAGGTTTATCAAAATTGCCGAAACTAGGGTTTGAAACTCGAGATTGTGTTTAAGGCTAGTTTAAGAACATGAACGGCTTAGTTATCGAGTTCTAAATGAACGGAGAACTTAGAAAAGGGCAATGTGATACATATAGCATCAATGCTCTTCTTGGTTGAAATGTAGTAAAACTCACCGGAGTTGAAATTAGGGAGTTATGAACAATAACGACTCAACAATCAATCCCTACGACGAATGTAGTTCGTTAGACTAATGAATTAGCTTACGATACTTTGAGATGGATTGATGCTTATGCCTTGATGTTTGTGTGCTTTTAAGACTCGATTGAGTTCTTATGCGGTTTATGAAATCGTGTGAAGTAAATGCATGATTGAGAGCATGTTGTAGAATAATGTATCTATTTGACATGGTGAATTCGCTCTTGTCGAATTCTTGTGTGATTCCTTAAATGAGTAAACAACTACTTGTTGAATAAGTTCGCTCTTGTCGAACTTATTCCTTATTTGAGATTACATGACGAGTAAAAATCTACTTGGCATTGCATGAGTCCAACTGGCATATTTGGTTGAGTCGTTGGTGTGACAATGCATCGCCGTCACGAGTTATGGGACTCGTGATAGTGATGGGTTGTTATACCGGGTTTTTATCACACACGCCTTCACTGTTGGCCACAGTGAGGAAGTAGCCCCTTTGATGTAACCAAGAGAGCACATTGGCATGTCTAAGTACCATGGAGAGAGCTTGGTACCCGAGTAGAGAGCTCGGCACTTTGATACACTCATCACGGGTATCATTGGCACGAAATATTAACGCTGTGTATTGCAGGAGCTACGTAGCGGCACCGGTTCCATAACATATCCTCCTTATATGTGATTTACTTTCTAGCACTTATGTGAAACAATGTGCTACCATGGATATCACTACAAAAAAACAGGGCAACTGAAACAGATTTTTCGGTTGCAAATCAGGAAAATCGGTTTCAAATTGATGTTTGCAACGGAAAATGTCCGTAACAAAGTCCATAGCAATAAGCCTCGTCCCAAAATTGTGCAACCACTTTCTTGTGGTTGCAAAAACCTTGCAACGGAAAAAATTAGTTGTAGTTTCGGTTGCAATGTGTTTCCTAGGACATTTTTTTATATCCGTTGCAAACAACAACTGATTTATTTCTTTCTAATTTGCAACCGGTTTTTTATTTCAAATTTGCTACACATATAACTAAACTAGCAACCGAATTTTTCGCTTTTAGTAGGCAACCTAATTTGCAACCGTTTTTCTTTTCAAATTTGTTACATATAGAACTGAACTAGCAACTGAATTTTTCAGTTTCAAGTAGGCAACCTAATTTGCAACAGGTTTTTCTGTTTCAAATTTGTTACACATAGAACTAAAATAATAACTGAATTTTTCAGTTTCAAGTATGCAACCTAATTTGCAACTGGTTTTTCTGTTTCAAATTTGTTACACAGAACTAAACTAGCAACTGAATTTTTCAGTTTCAAGTATGCAACCTAATGTTTCGGTTGCAAAAGTCCGTTGTTGGTTTGTAACTAAATTTTTTTAAAAAAAGAAAAAACTTGCAACGAAAAATTTTTGCGTAAGATGAAAATAAAATATTAAAATAAAATAATATCATGTATATAAATATTTATCAAATTGTACCTGATTGGACATTTCATTTAAAATATCTTAAATCAAACAATTAAAGTCAACAAAGCTTCAAACATTACGTTCAAAATGAATTGGCAAACTGTCATACTAAACTGTCGCACTGTTAAACTATATAGAATTGTCAAGTTGTCATACTTTAAACTAAATAGGAGCTCGTGGACGATGCTCGGAGCCTCTTAAGTCCTCGAATTGCGCATCTCTTGGAATTGCAACTGGAAATCATTTTTCATTTGTTCAAATTTAGCTCATATGTGGAATGTATTTGTGCCCTGACTTCATCCCTCATTTTTTCAACTCTTTCAGTCAACTTATCTTCAAACTTTTGGGTCTGTATGAAATCTCCATTTGAACGCGTAGATGAGGAAATCATGCTGCTACTCAAGATCTCTGATGCAGGAACCGATGAACCAAAGTCGTACAAACGATTCTTTACAACACCTGATACATCCACCCAAGCTGTGGAATCAAAACCATCACCTTTCTTTCGAGTAGTATAATCCTCCTAAAATGTTAAAAAAAAAAGAAGAGAATATTATAACTTTTCTATTTGCATTTTATAAATAATAAAAAGAGCATTGAGATCAAAGATACATCTTTCAATAACGATCGAGTATAATTAAATGTTTAGAGTGAACTAATAAAAGTAATAAAACATTTAGATTAAACTCACAAAGATTTTTTTGGACTTAGCATCCACAAACTCGCCACTTCCTTGCTTTCTCTTGTGGGTTCTAAGGAAAACATCATCTTCTGTGATCACTTTGTCTGGATTCTTCTTTATCTATGATGTTGAATTTGAAATTTTGGATGATGCAAAACTTTTTCTAAATAAAGAGCAGCCCCTATAAGGTAGATCAAACACGATTTGCGCCACCTCCAAGGTACAAATCACAATTAACAGGTCACCTTATAGAAAATCGAAACCACTTTTTCTGTACACAAATCCATTTTGACAATCAAGGTTCACCAAAAGAGATGGAAGAACTGTGCAAGATTGCTGTGGCAAGTGCCAATGTATGATAACTTAGATGGATGCTACATTCTTTCATTGATACAGTTGACAAAAATATAGATTCTGAAGATGGTCTACTGCCTCTTCTTATAAAACCTGACACACACTTACAAGATGAAAATATCAAAATGGATTTATCTTTTTCAAGGTGGGAGGAAAGTGTTGGACCTATAGAGCTAGAAAGGGAAGTTCTTTCTTTGATGGAATTTGGACAAATAACTGCTGCCAGACAACTTCAGCACAAGCTCTCTCCTGTACATGTACCATATGAATTTGTTATTGTGGATGTAGCTCTTAAGCTTGCAGCTGCTTCAACTCCTACTAGCAAAGTTGCCATATTGATGTTGGATGAAGAAGAGCGCTCAATTATTCAGTCTTACAACTTACCAACTGTGCACCATTTTACTGATCCAATGCAGGTTCTCATTCGCATCTTTCACTTAACTCTATTCCAAGCATTTGTAAATAATGGGCACAGGTGACAAGTTTGCCAGTGAACAGGCTGTAAAACAAATATTTGGGGCATATCTACTCTGTTCTACTTCCTGGTTTTATAAACGGGCATTGTCATAGATGGCTTTATCTGAATAACCTATATGATTAAAAGTTTTAGGAGAATGCTACTGTGAGCTAGACTTCATATATCAGATTTTAGTATAGCAATATTCAGTGTTTGTACTGAATTAAATGGGCTAGTGTTGGCACTGGAAGGTATTGATACATGTGGTAATCATTCTCTTCTTCATCTGTTCCTTTTCTCTCCCTCCATGTATATACCTGTCTTAAATGAGTCATTCCTAGATTTCTATCCCTCTTGTTTTTAGCTAGCCCTCTTACTTTCGGGCAATGGCAAGCACAAAGTACTGGACTCTCAGGAAATCCATCTATTGTTCCTTTGTTGATGCCTTCTAGCAGTTATACAAAATGATGTGGTAAAAGAACTGATGATAACTTTCATAGTCTTAAAGAATGGTAGACCGGTTGGATTGAAGCTTTCAGGATCTTTTACTGTTCAATATCTTGTTAGCATGAGCAATTGTTCCACTAAGTTATATCTCATGTGTGATTCAGGTTTCACATTCCTTTGTACAGTTTACATGGAATAGGAGATCTGGAAGTGTTGCTAATGCCTTTTCGCTTGGGGAGGAATCTCAAATATCTTTAGCAAATTTATCTGGAGGAGTTTTAGGATTTTTATTAGACCGAAATGTATGTTTGCCTTGATATATAGTATAACTAAAAGATGACCTTTCACACCTATGAGAAGGAGGCTCTCAAAGTAACAAATTTATTTTTCTCGGTGTTCTTAGATGTTTTTAATTTTTGTTTTTTGATATACTTTTACACACACATATATGTATATATTTGGGTGTTGCCTAGATATTAAGAAAGTTCTTCCAGTTTTCCTGTATTGCCATGCACTTTTAAACGAATATGCATGAGCTCTTTTCTTCTATTCAAGGTATTGGAGAGTTTGGTTGCCATTTTCACTGAAGGTAGAGGACGCGGATTGTGTAGGAGAATAGTATCTGTTGTAAGAGCTGCAAACGTATTGGGGCTTTCATTTTCAGAGGCATTTGATAAGCATCCAATTGAACTGCTACTAGTCTAGACATTGCATATGCAGAGGATGAACATAGATAGCTCTGGTTTGGGATGGAAAATTAGCAGGCACAGTGTCACGACTCCCGACCCAATTTTGTATTAAGTCCTTGGACAACTATAATGTTGAAGGATGAATTTTAGAGATGGAAGTTGTGCAAAACTATGCCGTACCACTGGCCAAACAAAGCAAATAAAAAATAAATGCCAACAAAGCAATGGTGCACACCCATCAAACGAGGGCACCCCAACAAAACATATACATCCAACTCTAAAGCATTAACTAAGCAGCGAATAGAAAACAAGCTCCATTATAAATGTTTTTATCAATCTGTGGGGACATTACCAGATAATGAGCGCTCATCTTGACAACGAGCGAAGTCCCACACTTTAACAGTGGTGTCATCGAACAGAAATTTCAAATCACCCTACAAAAGCTGTTTAAAGTATAATGTCAAACTATGTTGTAGAACATAAATAGACAATAGTAGAGCGTATCCAGGCAAGCAGGAAATAAAGCAATTATAATAACCCAATATGACACAACTGTATACGCAAAATTAACAAAAGAAAGGGATGTAAAACTGCAAATGTGCATAAATCCTTGAGAAAATCTTCAAAGATAAACTCTACCTTAAATCACAGACTGATTCTTTATGTGCAGATTTATTGGCCTTCACATTGTTCATGTTGTTTTGCCAATACCTGCCAAGATCCAGTATATCATACCAAACTTCAAAGTTAATTTGAAATAAAATTAAAGAACAACATAACAAACACAGACAGTTTTATTTAAAAAAGGTTTTGTTGGGAAAACAATCCTTAATTTAATTACTGGTTTCATGGGGAAGATTGTTGCTATGATCGCATGCGTTGGCGGTTGTCGGTCAATGGGCATCGGGTTTCGCACTTGGGTATGGTGACGATGTTGGTGGCTGCTATCAGAGCATGCTCTGGGACAAATTTGACGTATAGAATTACATGTACTAGCTTACTACTCCCTTTCTACATATTTTAAACTAATTTTTCGCTAATGTTGTACCAATTCTTATTTTCTAGACGTATAGAATTACATGTACTAGCTTACTACTCCCTTTGTTATTTGTTTTTTTTTTGGTCAAACCGACTAAATTTTAAAATGCAAATTTGACGTAAATTTTTATTATTTTTTTTCAAAATTATAAAACATTTAATTTATAATATAACGTTTTTTATGATTTTTAAAAACCAAGACCAAAGTTTCCTTAAATGAAGATGAATCATAAAAACCAAAGATTTCAAAGGTGGGGAGGAAACGTAAAATTATACATTTCTTTTCTTGGTAAGTACAATAAAAAAAATCATTATGACATGGAAATGATGAAACCTATTCCTATTCTAAAACCCAATTTTCTACTTTCCTTTCCAATGAGTGAGAAACAAAAGAATTACTTACCATACATGGATTTAAAGCCTATTCTGACTATCTACAACCCTATAATCAAAGTTTCATATTGCAAGAAAAGGATCAAAATACTACCAGAGAGAGACATCTACAAGAATGAGATTCAAAAACCCAACAAATAAAAGCCAAGAATCACAGGAAGAGTTTGAAATGGTAAGTAAAGGTAGCGAAATACTCAAAGATGCAAAATACAAAAGTCAAAAGTTATAGAAAGGATCAAAGGTTTCAAAAAGAACAATATTTCAAATATCTATCTTAAAATCAAAATCCCCTACCTAAAAACAGAAAATCTGTTCATATTTAAAGTTCAATGAGATACGACTGGGAAAAGAGAAAGAACCTTTGCAGACTAAAGCCTTCAGGGAAAAGATAAATTTAAAGGCTGCAGTGTCATCCATGAATGAAATTCAGGAGCTTAGGCAGAAGCTACTGAGTGAGCTTGAGCAGGTTAGGAGTTTAGTGCAAAAGCTTGAAAGTAAAGAAGCTAAGCTGACCATACATTCGGCAGCTGTTGTTGGGGAGGAAGTAGACAATGTTCACTCGCTACAGCATGGGAGGGAAATTGAACAGGTTAGGACTTATAGTCATTCGCAACATTTTGGTAACGATGTGATAGATAAGAGAGATTTAGTTAAGAGTTAATTTAGAAGTTGGTTTAGTAGGTAATCATCAAGATTTAAGGCAGAAATGCAAAAGCTAGAAAAAGCAAAATTCCAGCACGCACACGTCACTCAAGAATCACAGATAGTCTGTAGCTTTCAAGAGAATCAGCAAGAGTCTCTTCTAGTGGCCTAAAACTCCAACCCAGCCTCTGCAATTTTGCTGAAGTGGTAACCAACCTTGCTTCCTTTTCCTCAGTAAAATTCTTTGGGTAATTGTAGTTAGGATAAAGTTTCTTCAGCATTTCCACCAATTCCTGCGACTTAATTTGGTGAGCTGTGCATATGTATCTTCCTTCAGCCTCAGGTTTCTCGTATACAAGCAGCAGTGATTCAGCTACATCACGTACATCCACTATTATCCTGGACTTATTTTCCATTTCCTCGTAGCCTTCTTTTAGAAGTTTAACTAGAACCAAACTACTAGCATTGGTTGTCCCTTGCAGCATTGGTCCCCAAACAATTGTCCCTTGCAGCATTGGTTGTTTCTTCAGCATTGGTCCCCAAACATGTGTGTGTGTGTGTGTGTGTGTGCATGTGTTATTAAGCCAAGAGGAAGTAATGGAGTGGGCTGTTTTTTTATGGACAATCACTTGGTTAATGAAAGGCAAAGAAACAAAAGGCCGGATCTTCTGACCAAGAGCTGCTGGGAATAATAAAGACAAAGGCAAACAGATTAGAGTTTGAATTAGGAGCTACTTTGCTTACAAAGGTATGGCCTATACGCAAGGTGGATGACAAGAGTGTTGGAGCTGTTTGGGATATTCACCTATCACGGTTTAGGACTGGTTTAGAAGACACAAAAAAAGGGACTGTTTCGAATGAGAGTATCGAGGGAGAAACAATTTTGAAGGATGGCAGCGGACTTGGGGCTGCTACAAAGCAAAGAGATCATCAAAAAAGAGTCATGGTAGGCAAGTTCAAAGAATTCAAATCAAACAACACAGATTCAATTTCAACAAATCAGAATTTTTCATATGAAAAGTTTGGAATTGTTTTGAAAGGAAACCACGGGGACGGGACTGTTGTGACCAAAAAAGGCACCACCATACAGGATTTTTCTTATGAAGAGTTCAGGCTGAATCCAAGGCAAGTAAAATTGTTGTCCAGTGAGGAAGCGAAGGCGTGGGCTGTGATTTTAAGAGGCATCATGACAAGCGAGGAGAGTATGAAATGGAAATGGAGATGGAGATGTAGATGTTCCCCATCTTCTGGTCACTGGTTTGTTGCAAGTGGACAGATTGGGGAATAGTTTGCTTGGAGTATTCCGGGCAGATTAAGGGCAGTTTATAGCTTGTGTATCCTATGAACAAGGCTAGGGATTTTTGGGTTAATTTGTAAGGAGACACTCTATTAAATTTTGGGTAGATGAGGTTTTAATTCATTGTTTGGGGCAGTTTGTAGTCTAGGTGAGGGGCTGGATTTTGGAAGTGTTACTTTCAGAATACGGGGCTGTTTGGAGGAGATTATTGGTGCGGCTTGGGCAGTCCAAAGGCTGGAATAAATTTGTTAGTTGGTAGGGAATATTTGCAAGGGAAAATCCTCTTCAAAACAAACCGTTGTCGGCGAGATTAGAGACGAGTTTTGGAACTGTTTTGGGAAGTAAAACTCCCGACTTGGAATCACTTAGCCAGGCAGGCGACAGTGCTCTCCTCATCGAGACTAATGGGGATTGTTTTAAGCTAGTTTTGTCCATTTTCTTATTATTCATCATCTTCTATTGCTTAGGTAAGCTCATCTTCTATCGTTTTCTAATGTTTTACTACGTATTTTAACATTGCAAGTGAACACTAGAATATAATGGGTTATCAAAAGTCGTCCGTGTCGGCAACTTTAGTTTGGTTTTCCATTTTCATGATGAAGCATGAATCACCGGAAACAAAACAAAGGAAGTTTGTTTCTCTCGTTGACACGACCAATCAAAAGAAATTCTCATAACTATTTCTCCACCTCGACCTAACACAAGTTACGCACTGTCTTTGATATCGGTCCTCGGACTTGTGAAATATTTGGGTTTTTAACCGTTCTATACTTGGACTATCGAGTAGGTTTCCCAAGGAGCAAACATGGGCGAGAAGATCAAACAAGCGGAGGAAAGCGAACCAACAATCTATAAAGTAGAAATCCAACTAACAAAAAAGATCGGACAATCGACCATCTCTCTATCAATTTCTAAGCACATTGAAAGAAACAGGATAAGCTTATGTTATGCAAGAAACAAGTCCACATCTTGGCCTATGAAGCTTTCCAAAATGTTTACTCCATGCTTCAAAGTGAATGTATGACTTACTTGGTACCCTAATGCATCAATCAAACAGAACAAAACTACTCTTAAGATCAATGTAATCAAACAATTAGTGTGCAAAAATAACGATTTCCTTCTTTACCCCAAAATTAAAATGAAATTAGATTGACTTTCATACTAGAATGAATTACAGCCGGATTACGCCATGGCAGATGTATGGAGAAAACATCGCAAAATACTACTTGTTAGATCCATCAAAATAACTAAGGCATATATGGTTTCACATATCTCATTCACAATTGAGCAATTGTCTAACAAAAAACCTAGAGCAGATAATTGAGGATGAGAGGATTTTTTA
The DNA here is from genome assembly GCA_013146195.2 of Codonopsis lanceolata. Classification (NCBI taxonomy): domain Eukaryota; kingdom Viridiplantae; phylum Streptophyta; class Magnoliopsida; order Asterales; family Campanulaceae; genus Codonopsis; species Codonopsis lanceolata. The sequence continues at coordinate 5,168,511 of CM028384.1, read as the reverse complement.
AAGGGCATACCTTTCAACGGCTGCTTTGAATTTCTCTGTAATCTTCAATTCAAAATTTTGGGGACGTAGGGAGAAGCTGGATGGAGGCTGCGTGAGTAGGGAGAAGCGGGCGGAGGCTGGAGTGGGAGAGAATAATAGCGGCATAGATTGTAGAAATAGAAAACCGCGCTAATGAAAATTTTATAGCGGGAAGGCTAAAATGTGTGTAAAAATAAAACTCCTCTTCTTAAAAATTAATTAACCTTCCAATTTAGTCCTTTTCATATTTTACCTTCTTTCTTTTTTTTGTACATTAGGCAAAAACTTAAATTAAGTAATTAGCGTAGAGCAATTGGCCGAGGCATATTTGAGCGAGTCATTAAGTTCGAGGGGGATCAATTGTAATTTACGAAAGTTGGTTAATGGTAGTTTTTACTGTTTCCGTTATGTATTAGTAGAAATTATTTAACAATTGGCGAAATTTAGCAGACATAACTTTCGCGTCTGGGATGAATTATGGGGGCGCATATCAAATCGAAGCTCTCAAGAGATCTACAGATCATGGTATACCCGTGATAAGTTTGTTTTAAGCCCAAAAACACTATTTAAGCATTGCTACGGACCTTGGAACTTTTCATGTTTTCATATTTTTTATTTATTTTTTCCTAAGGGTTTGGTTTTGTTTAGGGCATATAAATACCCTCTTAGCGTTTATTTCAAAAATTTTGATAATAAATCGAGGTTTCTTATTTTTCTTACTTTTTTTGTAAGGCGGATCATTAGCCGACCCACCATGTGTTGGTAGGTTAAGTTGTGAAAAAGAAGTGGGGTTCCTTCTTACGAATTAAGATCCTCAAGACCGTCTTAGGAAACTTACTTTTACATTAAGTATGAGTCAAAATAACACTTGGGTTTTAAAAGAAAATAGTCGATTAATATTTTAAATCTAAAACTACATCATGTTTATACACAAATGTAATAAATAAACCCTTAACGACTCCTATTACAACACATTTTGACTAGGAGATGTCGGTGTGGCCTATTTTTGATTTGATGAGGCGCTAATTAAGGAGGTGTCAAATTAAATAATTTATTGCATCACGATTTATGTGTCTCATTATTTGTGTCTCAATATCTTGGGCTCTTTTCCCTTTTTTATGAAATGGCTCCTACAAGATTATTTGATATTTCATAATATAGCACAACAAATGCCTTAATATAACACAATAAATACCTTAATAGGCCACTTTCAGGTCTTCGGAAAAATCCCCGAACATGGAGTCGCGATATCTCAATTTTCTTGTAAATCATTAAAAGCCCGACCGATTTATAAAAGAATATGTGATTATGATTGAAATGGTTACAATGAGTACTCAATTAAGTTGGCTTAAGCGTTGATTAACTTGAGAGGACCCTTAATCTGAAATCTTTGTAGTTGTTTGAAGTAGGCTAGCAATTATAACCGGAATACATTAAATTTTACGACACTTCATTATGTGTTGGCATTTTCTAACAAATTGTAGAATTGTTAAATATTTCTCGACATATGCACGATGTGTCAAATAGTTACCGATTCTTGTGACAAAATGTCAAAAATTCCCCGACAACACAAATTGGTAAAGCATTGCAAAGTTCGACATTAATACATTAAATATGTTAATTATCGTTTATTTTTGACAAATATATGGAAGTGTAGGGAATTGAATGCGGTAATTTCAAGCGTCAAGAAAAAATGTCGACAAAACTAAGTTTTCTTTTATTTAGTGCTTTTAGCCTTTTATAGGGCATTTGCTTAAAAAGTGTGTATTATCCCAATGACTTAATGGGATGCTACTTAAAAAGGGTCCTATAAACCTTTATGATGATAGGACCCAAATTATGTGTCCTAGTAAGGATTATGATAATAAGACCATATAGAAAGACATCTTATTAGGTACACCTAATAGGTCCCAATGGCCTATTGAGATGCCTACTTGAAAGGTGTCCTATTAGCCCTTATGCTAATAGGGCCACTAGAGTCATGTGTCTATTAAGCATCACGGTAATAGGATCCTACGGCTGGCGTCCTTTTAGGCCTTTTATGCCATTGGAAGGCGTACTATTAAGTCTTGTGATAATAGGACCAAAGAGTAAGGCGTCTACTAGGCGGTACCATAATAGGACCCTAATAGTTAAACGCCCTATTACGACCTTTATAGGATGACTTTTTAGAAGCGTCCTATGTAGGGGCGTCCTATAATATCATTTTGTTGTAGTGCCTTGAGTACTTTTTATATTGAAGCGATTTCAATTCGGTTGCAAAATACACGAAATTGAAGCAGTTCATCGTTTCAAAAACCATTGCAAAATTAGGTGGCATTCTTCCCTCAACTTTTCCCCGAGAAACATGATGCAACAAAATAGTTTTCCATTGCAATATGAGTTGCAAATTAATTGTTCACGTCAATTTCCCTTAGTACTTTTTATATTGAAGCGATTTCAATTCGGTTGCAAAATACAAGCTGAAATTGAAGCGAGAAAATTGAAAGCAAGTTCATCGTTTCAAAAACCATTACAAAATTAGGTGGCATTCTTCCCTCAACTTTCCCCGAAACATGATGCAACAAAATAGTTTTCCATTGCAATATGAGTTGCAAAATTAATTGTGCACGTCAATTTCCCTTGAGTACTTTTTATATTGAAACTGATTTCAATTCGGTTGCAAAATACAACTGAAATTGAAACAGAAAATTGAAACAGAAGTTCATCTGTTTCAAAAACCATTGCAAAATTAGGCGGCATTCTTCCCTCCAACTTTTCCCCCGAAACATGATGCAACAAAATAGTTTTCCATTGCAATATGAGTTGCAAAATTAATTGTGCGTCAATTTCCTTGAGTACTTTTATATTGAAGATTTCAATTCGGTTGCAAATTTCCGTTTCGTTGCCACTGTTTTCTTGTAGTGTGGTCTGCGTTCATAGTAGTCGTGTCATAAGTTTATTTCCTTGATTCATGTATTCCAGGCATAATAAGATTAAGTAATTTGACCATAGTTTTCTGTCGACAACTCATAATTGAGATCCGTTTGATGCATTAGAAACTAGACTTCGATATCTTTCTAACCATTCCTCTTGTGTAAGTTTTGGACTTGTTTTTCAGTACATGCGCAATTTTAAAGTTGACTGAATAATTTATTTTTGGTATTTCCAAAAATTTCAGTTTTGTCTTGTTGATTGGATTTACTTGGTGACCCTTAATGAATTTCACTAAACCTGACCCTAAGAACTTAATTAGACTTTAATTAGAGTTGATTAAACCCAAGTGAAAATTTTAGCACTAATTCCTCAATTAGAGACTCAATCTCACTTAAAAAATGACCTATATAAGCTTGACATTTGCTTTCCACTCACTCCCTAACCTTTGTGACTTGAAATATCTGATTCTCTCCACTCATTACACCTCCTACCTTAGATATTTACAGCCACCATTGATGAGAGATTGTGTGTGAGATTCTTGGTGAATTGTATGTATTCTTGATTTCAATTTGGCCACCGATTTTGGATTGAGACCACCAATCATAGCTATCGACGAGGAGACTACTAATCCTTACTTTGTTTTCATTTTTCTCAGTCTTTTCTAGGCTAAAGGTATGCTTCCAATCCTATAAAATTTGTATGTTCAATATAATGAAATATTCACTTCATAATAGTTGTAGTATACATGCTTAGAAAGACTTCTTGTGAAATAGAAATCTTCATTTCAACAAGTTTAAATTCTGGAACGTTTGGGGCTGCCATGTTAACTTAATTAATTGGATTTGTTCAAGGCATGCATGTTGTTCTAAATATGCCTAGGAGTAGTTCTTGTGAAGAAATTAATTACAATTTCAAACTATAGAGAATTTGCCATTTTTGGTTTGAAATCTGAATAATTTTTGAGCTGCCCTCTACACTTAATAAATTGGGTTGGTGTATAGCATTAAAAGTGTTCTAAACATGACTTGGAACAACTAATGTATATGGACTTGTTGCAATTGGAAACTTCAATGAGATGACTAATTTAGGATTTCACCAATTAGGAAGAGACCTCACAGATTCAGTCCTAATTTTGGGTTGCTTTCCGAAATATACTGGTACTAATCTACTACATGGAATTGCCTAAAAATATTATATGTTGGTCATGTGTATGTTAAGTAATGCTCTGTAAATGTTCATAAATTTTTGAGTTCTGGAAGTATTTTTAATGAATCACGAACCATGGCTGCAACTGTGAGTCTGAACAAGGGGAACTGGTTATTAACATGATTTTCATGTGATCATAAATTGATAAATACAAATCCAATTGGAGTGTTTTAGAATGGAAAAATATAGTTTCAAGAGTCTAGTTTCATACTAGGAAATAATCCCCTCATTTGGAGTTGTGAGCGATTCATGGTTGAATTTACAAGTTGACTAAGCAGAATGAGTCACAGCAGAGAACCAGATTTTTAACATGAAATTGAAGTGACTGTATTATGAAGAATACAAGTCCAAATAGAGTACTTTAAAGTGTTAAATTATATTTCCAAGAGTCTAGTTTTTGAATATATAAAATTCATGAAATTTGGAGTTGTGAGGAATTAATGGTCAAATTTATAATTTGACTAGGCAGAATAATCATAACTGAAAAACATATTATTAGCTTGATCTTGATATGATCATAGATTGATGCATACAAGTCTGAATGAAGTGATTTAAAAGGCTAAGTTATAGTTTAAAGAGCCTATTTTCTGAATATGTAAGATTCAGTATATTTGGTGTTGGGAGGAATTTTTAATGCAATTAGCAAGATTGTTGCGTAGAGTGATTCGTAATATTTGAACTTGTTAAGGATAGTTTTGTTTAATTCATGGACTAATATGAAATTTTGGACAATAGGATGAATTATCATTCTAGGATGCGTTTATTATTTATAATCTAAATGATTTAATGACCCTAGACTAACATAGTAGTCTTGGACAATATGTGATTTAGTATTTGTTAATTAGTTACGAACTTAACTTGGATTTATGCTAGAAATAAACATCTATGCTTGATACTTGTTAAGGATTGATTCTCCATACTTGATGAGTATGACTTATAAAGCATATAGTGTTTCTTGCCTTCATGCATGTTCTAATATTGGGCTGTTAATTTGCATTGAAATTTGGATTCCACTAATAGGTGGGATTATGAACTTGAATTGAACTAGAGCTTGATTTGATATTAATCAACTTAGGCTTTCATCCTCTACTTGACTTATTGATACGTGAACTAGGGTTCCTAAATGGAACGAGAACCTAGTTATGCCTTAAACAAGAACATAGAAGGGCTAGAAATGCATATATAATTTATACTCTATTTGTATGAAACAGTATTAAGGACTCAACGGAGTCAAGTTAAGGAACAAATGAACCCTACGAGGATCTTGGAGAGATCCTACGACGTTATAATCTATTTGACTAGATTACTAGCTTTTGGAGCTTGAATTGATTAGTATGGACAACTTGACACTTGTGCTTTCGAGACTAAAATGAGCTTCAATCATGATTCAAATGATTATTACAATTATGTGCATAATCATGAATATGTATTAGAGTAATTCACCTACTTCACATTGGACGAGGTGTTTGTTCCTTATTTGGTTTCATGGCAAGTAAAAATCTACTTGTGCATTGCATATAAGTCTAGCTGGCATTACTTGAGTTTATATGTTGATGGTGGGACACTGCATCGTCTTCACGGATTATAGGATCCGTGATTTCTATGTATCGTCGTATCGGAGACAATTCACACACCCTCCACTATTGGCCTCAGTGGGGAAGTTAGTCCATTGTCGTAACCAATAGAGCGCATGGATAATGCTAAATTGGCCCGAGTATCCCTCGGTATGTCAATGTATCAATCACGTACATCTGATAGCACGAAACAGTTTAACGATTGTGATTGCAGGAGCGACACAACGACATTGATTCAGTACCTTCTCTATCCCTTATGTGGTTTACTATGGGCACTTGTGTGATAACAATGTGTTAGTTGAACATGAGACCCAATTGACCGTGTTTATCTTGATTGTGTATTATTGAAATACTTAAGGTGTATAACTGTAAATATACATACTTGTACTTAATGATTCTATGAACGATATGATATGTATATATTTAGATATACATACTTCTATTTGTTGATGCTATGAAAGACTTGACGTGTATATATATAAATATGCGCACATATACTTAATGATTTTATGAATAGTTTGATTAGTGTATATATAATTATATATACTTGTATATAATGTTTTTATGGGAACTACATTTTAATTCATTTGATTTGTGTTTGAACGGGAAATTACACCCTGGTTCATTTGGATGGTTTAGTAAGTTAGAAGAAATAGTTATCATGTGGAGTATCTAAACGATACGACGCCTCTTCACGGGTTTTCTGTCCTTTGTAAAATGACACCATGATTTCTTTTATGTTACATAATTATTTGTTAAATATCTCTTGTAGTAGCGCACTGGGTCATTATGACTCATTCCATACTTTGTTTTCTAGTTGCAGTAAATTGATAGCCGCGTTGAGGTCGAGTAGATCGTGACTGTAACATAGCGCAGCTGATCGATAGATCGAGATTAAATCGTGTGGTTCATGCTAGTAGCAGCAGACTTCCCCGAGTAGTAGCTTGTGGAGTCCTATATTTTTTAGCACCGTTACATATATTATGTACCTTGCTATTCTTGTGAGATCGATTTTGTAAAGTTATCTAGACTTTACGGTCGGGTAGATGCTTAGGTATTTGTATTGGTTTTTTTTTCTTGGGCCGACGTGTTGTGTCGTTCCTTGTTTGTGGTTTTAGTATTTATTACAGTTGTCTCCCAGGCACGCAGTAGCTTTGGGACTTTTCTTTATTCTAAATTGTTATAGTTGTTGATTAACCCCGGTATGCTTTAGCCGTAGGTAATTGTTATCAGGTTGGTTCTTTGTTGAAACGTCGGCCTGTAGTGCCAATGGTTTATTCAGCGTCTACAATGTTGCGGCACGCAAGTGTTGTGTTTCCCCTTTGGGAGATAATGTCTCTCTTGGGTTTCATTTGGTTAACGCTTCCGCATCTTCCATTTTTGTAAACCCGTATCTTAGTACGACTTTATGTTGGTGTTTAGAGCTTATTAGCTCGACTGTTCGACTTGCACTATTGTTTAACAAGTACTTGTCCTCTTCTTATATTGTTCCAGCGGCACGACCTTGAGATTTCATGTTGGAATTCGGGTCGGGTCGTGACAAAGTCGCTGTGGCACCAGAGCCCAATGACGATTTCCGTTCTCGTTTTTATGGCATTTTTTATCTTGATGAATTTGTGGATGTTGGTTCAGATCCAGCATTCGGGTCGTTCCCATGGTATCATCCAATTGTGGTTCTTCAAAGCTAATTCCTCTATCGTACACATTCGGGTATTCATTCTCTCTCTATCTCTCTATCTCTATCTCTCTCTCTCTCACTCTCTCTCTCTCTCTCTCTCTCCCTCTTTCTCTCTTTTTTTTCTCTCTCTCTATCTCTTTCTCTTTCTCACTCTTTCTCGTTTCGTGTAGTGTCAACAATTGGTTTTGTCAATTCAAGACTGGGTTTTAATGGCATTGGATTTTGTAACAAAAACTTTAGGTAATCCTTTTACAGATTCCCAAAAAATCTGATGGATTTAGAAAAAAATTGGAGAAGAAGACCTTATAATCATTTTTTAAACGTTTGGGATTCTATTGTAAATTTGATATAAGTTAAGTTTTAAAAAAAATCATTTTAGCCCTTACTAAATGGATATGAGCAACTTAACAGTATTTCTCTAACAGCATGCATCAAAAGGACTACTGTTGTAAAAAATTAATACTCGTAGGACCCAAATTTGACAAAAAAATATTGAGGGACTATTACTGTGACCGTCCCATAGTCGAGGGACCAATAGTGCAATTTGGTCATTGATTTACTACTTTGGATGCTTTAAAGTAGAGGTGTACGTGGTTCGGTTTAAGCCAAAACCGTGAACCGAACCACACCCCCCTCGGTTTCAAAAATCTCAAACCGAACCGAATCACTCAATTTTTCGTTCGTTCTAAAATAACTATCATCTTTCAAAATTCTTCTTCTGAAAAAAAAAAAAACACTTTTACCACTTTATCCTATTTTTCTGTTTACTTTAATTATGATTCCATACTCAAAGTTATTAAAGGAAACTACACGTTTTACCAATAGTTATAATGCAATCAATTATTTTTTCTTAAATAGTGTACCGAATAAAAGAGGATGATCATTTGAAAACAAATGAGTAAAAAAAATACATGTAGCAAATGAGTATTAATTAGAGAATTTGTGAATAAATAAATAACTATGCACGTGTAGAGTTGCTGGCCGAAATTTCAAAATAAACTAGTCATTTAGCCCGTGTTCTGCACAGGTACAATGTGGGATATATATATATTTTTATAATAATAATATAACTTTTAGATACTATAATTAGATTGTTATTCTCTTCCATGTTTATATATTTTTTTCTATTGTTACTAATATTAAACGATTATTTTACCTAAATACTTTTAAAATTGATATAAGTTTCTAGCTAACGTGAGATACATATTTTGTATTAATAATAATAATAATATTTTTGATCTAAAGACTTTTAAAATTAACATTTAACTTGATAATAATATTAGAAGTCATTTTGTTAAAAACTTTTAAAATCATAATTCATTTTTAAACAATGTGAAATACTTATTTTGTATTTTTATTGGTAATGAAAGTTTAAGTCTTTTATCTAAAGACTTTAAAATCAACACCACATTTTAACCATGTGGTATACATATTTTCTATTGGTAATAACAAAATATATCTTTATCTAATGACTTTTATAACCAATACTCATTTATAAATAATGTGAGATACATTTCTTTATAACCAATGTGAGATACTTCTTTTCTATTTCTATTGGTAATAAAAGTTTAAGACTTTTATCTAAATACTTTTAAAACAAACATCTTTTTCTAAACAAATATCTCTTTCTAACCATGTGGTATACATCTTTTCTATTGGTAATAATAGTATTTTTAAAACCAACATTAATTTCTAACAAATGTAAGATGCATTCTTCTATAGTAATAATAATAGTCTTTTATATAAAAACTTTTGAAATCAACATCTCTTTCTAAACAATGTGGATACATCTCTTCTATTGGTTATAACATAAAAATAATAATAGTAGTAGTATTCTAACAATGTGAGATACTTATTTTCTATTTCTATTAGTAATAAAAGTTTAAAACTTTTATCTAAATACTTTTAAAACAAACATCTTTTTTTCTAAACAAACATCGATCTCTTTCTAATCATGTCGTATACATCTTTTCTATTGGTAATAATAGTATTTTTAAAACCAACATTAATCTCTAACAAATGTGAGATGCATTATTCTATAGTAATAATAATAGTATTTTATATAAAAACTTTTGAAATCAATATCTCTTTCTAAACAATGTGGGATACATCTCTTCTATTGGTTATAACATAAAAATAATAATAATAGTATTATTTTATCTTAAATAGTTTTGAAACCAACATCTCTTTGTAAACAATGTGTGATACATCTCTTGTATTGATAATAGCATAAAAATTTATTTATCTATAAATTTTATAACCAATATATGTTTTTAAATAATGTGGATTTCTTTGTAACCAATGCGATATACATTATCTAAAAACATTTTAAACCAATATCACTTTCCTAACTAATGTGAAATACATATTTTTTTTTCTATTGGTATTAACTCTTTTATAAAAAGACTTTTAATATACATCACTCTCTAACCAATGTGTAATACATCTCATCATTTGGTAATAATAGTAGAAGTTTTTTATCTAAAAAAAATATAAAAAAACATCTCTTTCTATATAATGAGATATATCTCTTCTCTTCTCTTTTATTTATAATAAAAGTAGAAGTCTTTTTATTTAAACACTTTTAAAATCAACATCACTTTTTAACCAATGTAAGATTTATCTCTTTTATTGGTAATAATAGTAATTTAAAACCAACATCAATTTATAACAAATGTGTGATATATATCTTCTATTGCTAATAATAGTAAGTCTTTTATATAATCTAAAATAATTAAAAATCAACATAATTTTTTAACCAATGTGAGATATACATCTTCTATTGGTAATAATGGTAGAAGTCTTTTATCAAAAAACTTTGAAAACCAACATCACTTTATAACAAATGTATGATACATCTTTTCAATTAGCAATTAATAATAGTATTTTTAATACAAACATCAATTTCTAACCAATGTGTGATACATCTCTTCTATTGGTAATAGTAGTAGAATATTTTTAACCATGTGAGATACATCTCTTGTAAAAGTGAAAATTTGTAGTCTAAAGACTTTAAAATCTAACATTTTCTTTTTAAACAATGTGTTATACATCTCTTTTATTGGTAATAATATAAAATAATTTATACTCAACATCATTTTCTAGCCAATGTGAGATATACATTTTCTATTGGTAATAATGGTAAAAATATTTTATCATATATAATATATATATATATATATATATATATATATATATATATAATATATATATATATATATATATATATATAAAACAAGTTGATGAGTGAGCACTATGGTTGTGCCACCTCACCACCTTTGAATAAATCTTCATTATAAAGCATCCATGTGGAAGCTTTAAAATCTTTTGGTTTTCTAGTGACTTTGAAAATCAACATCACTTTCCAACCAATGTATGATGCATTTCTTCTATTGGTACTTAATAATAGAATTTTTTTAAACCAACATCAATTTCTAACCAATGTGGGATACATCTCTTCTATTGTTGAAAAATTAGTATTTTTAGTAAAAGAAATTGTGCAACTTGATGCACGAATTTCTTTACGTGTCATTTGTTTGTTGACGAAGGTAATTGTGCAAATGTGTTCTACTCGGTGAGAGCATCAAAATGATATATTTATTTATCCAAATCGAGTTTTGGATGAATAAGATATCAAAAGTTAAAGTATAATACTTATTAAAAAATTAATGTTTTTAGTGAAAGAAATTGTGCAACTTGAGGCATAAATTTCTTTACATGTCATATGTTTGTTGACAAAAGTAATTGTGCAAATTTGTTCTACTGGGCAAAAATATCGAAATGATATATTTATTTGTCTAAATCAAGTTTTGGATGAATAAGATATCAAAGCTTAAAGTATGATGTTAAAAAGTGAGTCATTAGAAGTAATATATAATATTGAGGAGTTTTTTTTTCCCACATTGGTTAGAAGTAATATTAGTTGTAATTTTTTTTTAAATATAAGTCTTCTACTATTGACAATAGAAGAAGTTATATATACTAATATTAATTTTTTTTTCCTCCTAAGGGCGCATGGGAAGGGATCTAACCAGACTTTCACAATTTGAAGCCCATGTTAACCCCATTGCCTAATCAAGGCCACAAGTTATAAGTAGGGCACTTTAATACTAATACCCCTTATCATATTGATTATTATTATGTATTATTATTAGCTAATGTGTAGAAAACCAAAAGTATATACATCTTCTATTGCTAATAATTGTAAGTCGTTTATATAATCTAAAATAATTAAAAATCAATATCATTTTTTAATAAATGTGAGATTTACATCTTCTATTGGTAATAATTGTAGAAGTCTTTTATCAAAAGAACTTTGAAAACCAACATCACTTTATAACAAATGTATAATACATCTTTTCAATTAATAATTAATAATAGTATTTTTAATACAGACATCAATTTCTAACCAATGTTTAATATATCTTTTCTATTGGTAATAATAGTAGAATATTTTGTAACCATGTGAGATATATCTCTTGTAAAAGTGAAAGTTTTTAATCTAAAGACTTTAAAATCTAGCATTTTTTCTTTTTAAACAATGTTTTATACATCTTTTTTATTGGTAATAATGGTAAAAATATTATATATATATATATATATATATATATATATATATATATATATATATATATATATATATAAAGTTGGTGAGGAGCACTATGGTTGTGTCACCTCACAACCTTTGAATAAATCTTAATTCTAAGGCATCCATGTGGAAGGTGACTTTGAAAATCAACATCACTTTCCAACAATGTTTGATACATTTCTTCTATTGGTACTTAATAATAGAATTTTTAAAACCAACATCAATTTCTAACCAATGTGGGATACATCTCTTCTATTGTTGAAAAATTAGTGTTTTTAGTGAAAGAAATTGTGCAACTTGAGGCACGAATTTCTTTACGTGTCATTTGTTTGTTGACGAAGGTAATTGCGCAAATGTGTTCTACTCGGTGAGGGCATCAAAATGATAGATTTACTTGTCCAAATCGAGTTTTGGATGAATAAGATATCAAGAGTTAAAGTATAATACTTATTAAAAAGTTAATGTTTTTCGTGAAACAAATTGTGCAACTTAAGGCACAAATTTCTTTACTTGTCATTTGAATA
>CM028384.1:5070938-5155907 GCA_013146195.2 Codonopsis lanceolata | reverse complement strand
TGTACTTCATGTCATCAACACCGCCAAATTTCAACAAGATCTCTAAACCCAATAGATTAGTCATTTGTGTGTTTAGATACCACAAACCCATGCCATAAGTCTCACCAACATATCGAATTATTCTTTTTAACGCTTTCAAGTGAGAGACTTTGGGTTTGCTTGATACCTAGCACACAAACACACACACTGTACATAATATGCGGACGGGTGGCGCAACATGCAGACTTCCAATCATGATTCTATATAAGGTGGTCAACACTTTGATTTTTTCATCTTTTTATTAAGTTTATCGATGTACCCATAGGGGTTTTCTTATGTTTTCCATTCTCAAGATCGAATTTCTTCACCAAGTTAAGAGCATACTTGCTTGAGATATGAACATCTCTTCATGTGTTTGTTTAACTGAATTCCTAAAAAGTAGGTCAACTCCCCTACCATGCTCATCTCAAATGTGGAAGTCATGCAATTAACAAACTCTTTTTCCAAGGATTTGGAGGTGGATCCACAATATCATCAACATAGATTTGAGCAATCAAAATGTGTTTGTCTTGGTTTTGAATAAACAAGTGTTTTATCCACCTCTCCCCTTCTAAACCCACTTTATAAAAGGTGATCTCAGAAGCCGCCATACCAAGCTCTAGAGCTTGTTTGAGACCATACAAGGTCTTTTTCAATTTAAAAACATGATTGTGTTTATGGGGGTCCTCAAAGCCTTTTGGTTGTTCAACGAAAACTTCTTCTTCAAGAATGCCATTTAAGAATGCACTCTTCACATCCATTTGTTGAAGAGTTATGTCAAGAAAACATGAAATGGCAAGAAGCGCGAATGGACTCACGAACGACTCACGCGGAGCAAAGGTTTCATCAAAGTCCACCCTCAACCTCAGTATACCCTTGAGCCACAAGCCTAGCTTTATTTCTTATTATTTCTCCCACTTCATTTGTTTTGTTTTTGAAAATCCATTTTGTTCCAATAACATTTATTGAAGTGGGTCTGGGAACTAGATACCAAACATCATTTTTGTGAATTGATCTAGTTCCTCTTGCATGGCATTTATCCAAATTTTCATCCTTGAGAGCCTCTTGCACATTTTTAGGTTCAATAGTGGAAACAAAACATGAAGCATGTATTTCATCAAATTCAAGTGTGGACATGCATGCAAGTTTCTTGTAATCCACTTTACCTTTCCTCCTTGTTGACACACCATCCTCAGACGTACGTTACCTATAATTTGAGTGAGAGGATGGTTCTTTCTCTCGATCTTGCTTGAAATATCAATTTCCCTGCTCGCTCCGACAAGCTTTTCCCCGATTTGAATCATTGGTTCATCTTCTCGCCAGTCTGCTCAATGTGTCTTCCGACGTAGCCGCATTCTGAAGCACATTGGGTGACACATCCCAATTTTCACTGAATGTAATGCCGTACCTTTCTCGACTATTCACGGATTCATTCAAATTTTCTGGTTCAAATTCTCCAAAATCTAAGATACCTGAAACATCTTCTACAGAAGTTTTGTGACCAAGATCGGTTAGATCATCAAAAACAATGTTCATGGATTGCATAATAGTCTTTGTTCAGTAGATTAAAAACTCAGAAGTCTCGACTATTTGTGGAATATCCCATGAAAACACACTTATCACTCTTAGAATCAAACTTGGAAAGTTGGTCTCTATCATTGAGAAGGTATCATAGACAACCAAAACATGAAAGTATTTCAAGGTTGGTTTCTTACCAAGAAAGAGATTGTAAGGAGTCATCAGTGCTACCCGGTCTTAAGAAGACCCTATTTCCAATGTGACAAGCAAGATTTAAGGCTTCAAATTTCAAAATCGTTTAGCCAAATTTTTTGAGTTTAACATCACCCTAGCCATTTCTTGTAATGTCCTATTCTTTCTTTCCGCCACTCCATTTTGTTGTGGAGTTTTGGGAGCAGAAAATTCATGTGAGATACCATTGGAGGCACAATAATTAGAAAAGGATGTGTTTTCATATTCCGTGCCATGATCTGATCTAATTCTAATAAGCTTTAGATCATACAAGTTCATCACACGGGTGTACCAAATTTTGAAAGCCTCAAAAGTTTCAGACTTCTCTCTTAAAAATACTACCCAGGTGTATCTAGAGAAGTCATCCACACAAACAAAGGTATATTTTTTTCTACCTAGGCTCTCTACCTCAATGGGACCCATAAGGTCAGTGTGGATCATCTCTAGACATCTAGATGTGGTGCATTGTGTTATGGGAAGATGTGAAGCCTTGGTTTGTTTACCTTTTTGGCAGGGGCCACATACCTTTGAATAATTCCTTTCCAAATTTGGTAATCCTTTAACATCATCATGTTTCACAAGCTCATGGAGCTTACGAAAACTCATGTGACCAAGTTTCTGATGCCAAAGATCTGTTACATCAAGACTTGCTTTTTGACATGATTGGTTATTGTTGAACAAGTAACAATTATCAGATGATCTTGTACTTGTCAGAAGACACTTGTTATTATGATCAAAAACTTCACAAGAATTCTTATCAAACCTTACCTGAAGATCATCATCACACAACTGACTTATACTGATCAAGTTTGTCTTAAGTCCTTCGACATGGTAAACATTTGTGAGATTTGGAAGGCCTTCAACATTCAATGTTCCTTTGCCAACAATTTTCCCTTTGGCACCACCACTATAGGTTACTGATCCACCATTGATACTTACATATTCTTTCAAATTCTCAACTGAACCTGTCATATGTCTAGAACACCCACTGTCAAAATACCAAGATCCAGCAATATGAGATTTTAATGAAGTGAAAGTAACATTGCACACTTCATCATGTGACATTGTAGCACCAAGACATATATCAAACGGCTCACAATATTTGGCTTTACACTTATCATCACAAGTTTTGGGAACCCACATTTGTTTAACAGTTTTGGGTTGGTGGTTTTGAAAAAAAAAATTCTGATGTGCCTTCGGATGAGACTTCCAATGTGACTGCCAATGTTCTTTGCATTGGGCGACATTGGCGTTTCATACATTCCCGCATCCGAATTTTTCCGAAAAAACTTGTCTTATTTTGTCCTCATACATAGCCTTTTTCAGAAAACAAAAGGGTTGTATGTGACCAGGCTTATAACAGAAGTGACAAACAAAATTTTTCGTTCTTATTCTCGGTTTTTCGAAGAAAATAGTTTCATGAAAAATTTCATCAGTCTATTTTGTTTCAGACGTCCCTTCTCCTTCTCTTACGAATACCTTGGGAACAAAACCAATACCTGACCTGGATGTACTCCCAGAATTCAGCAGTTCATCCACTTTTTGTTTGCTTGAATTCCATTTGGTCATGGTTTCTTTTGCTTGAGTAAGCTGCTCCTTCAACTGTTCAATCTCAACGTCTTTTCTGCTTAGCAAACTTTCCAGCCTTACTATGCATTCTTTTTGATCCTCATTTGTCTTTTTTAACAGCTCATTTGCCTTACCAAGTAGTGTAACTTGGTGAGCTCTTTTCTCCCAATCCTTGTACAACTCCTTGCACCCTTCCAGCAGGTCTGACTCTGTGTCTCCACCATCTTCTGGAATTGTGGAGTTAAGGCAGAAGAATTCGCCCCTCGCTTTCTCTGTATCTCCAATGTGACTCGGGATGTTCTTTGCATTGGTTGTCACATTGGCTGAAACATCTGCACTTTCAGATTCAGAGTCATAAACAGCATTAAGGGTGATAAGATCACCTGGATCTTCTCCATCACTATCACTTAAGTTTGCTGAAAAATTCAAGCCTTTTTTTCTTAATATGTTTGCACATTGGTTAGCATAGTGACCAAAACCTTGACATTCTCTACATTGAATAGAATCAATGTTTTTACCATTGTAGGATGATTTTGATGCAAAGGGGTTTGTGAAGGGTTTTTCTGGAGTTTGAAAAGAATTTTCTTTGGGAACAAATTTTCCAGAATCAGGTTTGAAGTAGTTTTTCGAGCTTGATGATGGAGTTCTATTTTGACTCTTATTTTTTCAAAAAAAATTTGAATTTAGTAGTCAATAGAGCAATAGATTCTTCTCCAAAATCAGACTTATCAATATCCTTTTGAATTTCAAGCAAATCACATGAGAGATCAATAGGAGCAGGCATAGCAATGTTTTTCACAATGGGTGTAGAAGATGATGAAGCTCCTTTGCCCTTTTGTTTTATTTGATCGTTTAGGTTCAGTTCAAAGTTTTGAAGAATTCCAGCCAGTCTTTCAAAACTCATCTTGTCAATATCATGTGCTTCTTCAATTGCACATATCTTGACATTGAACCTTTCAGGCAAAGTTCTCATCATTTTGCTTACAAGACGCTCATTAGTAATAGGATCTCCTAAAGCAAGTGCAAAATTGGATAAATCAAGAAATCTACCATAATATGTCATAATATCCTCAGACTCATGCATCCTAGTGTTTTCAAATTGAGTGGTGAGCATTCTTAACTTAGAAGCACGAACACTGGCAGGTCCTTCACATAAGGTCTGAAGGGCCTCCCACACATCTTTAGCAGATTCATAATTTGCTATCACCCTAAAAGTATTAGCATCTAAGGCTTTATAAATAGCAGACAAGGCTTTTGAGTTAAAGGAAGCAGTGTTCCTATCATCATTGGTCCACTCAGATTCTTTGGTGACCTTGACATCACCATCCGAATCTGTAGTTTTGGGAGGACTCCAACCATTTAAAATAGCAAGCCACGCTCTCTCATCAATGGATTTGATGAAGATGCGCATCTTGACTTTCCAAATGGAGTAATTAGCATTTGTAAGAGTAGGAGGGCGAACCACGTTCTCATACTGAGAATCCATCACAACTTTAACCAGAATCGACTCTTAGTGATATCAAGAGAAGGCTCTGATACCAATTGAAAGAACGTGATAGCACGGATTCTCAATAGATGTCAATCTAATTACCAATGTTGCTGTGATTGTAGCAACAATGGCAGACACAATGAAACAGTAAATAATGGCAAAACAGTAGCAGCGGAAGATTGTATAAAACACAGCTTCAAACAAAGATTTGTAAACAGATTTTAACCACAAAACAATCTACAAGTTTAATGCTTGTAGACCAAGCCTCAAGGCCACAAAATTTTACTAAAAACATTAATGTTTTACAGCAAATAGCTTAGTCAAATCACTAGCAAAAATTCTCACAAGATAAAGTATCTTGGAGAACCAAAAATCCCACATAAACAATTAAACCAAACGTGGGAAGAAAAACAGATTCAGCTTCCTTAAACTGAAAAACTGGAAGTACAAGAAAATAGTTTTTCAGATTTCAATGAAGCTGCTGATGTTGTAACATCGGAAGCTACAATCGGCTCATGTGCAACTGGAAGGAAGACTGCTTCTAAACTTCTGTGATATTGCTCTCAGCTTATGCCTTTTGTTCTTCTCTCTCAAGCTCTGCCACTGCTCGAAATCCACCCTTTGATATATATACAACAAAACCTACAAACACATGGCAAGAGAGATACACTCCTACAAGGAAAGGGATTAGCTTTTAAAGAAAAAATCAACTCCTTTCCAATCTTGCAAGATTATCTTACCAAACATAATCAAAATCAGGATTCTTGGAATAACTAAGTTGCTTGCCAAGATTTAGTTTCCAAATTTGTATAGCCGAAATCTTTTGAAAGATTTTTCTACCAAAAATAAACTTAAACTAAATCTAACACAAAATTCTACTTCCTAAATAAACATTAACTAATTTAAAAAACCTTCTTTGACCAAGAAAGGTGAAAACAAGATAAAATAGGCCTTACCTTTTTTACCCTTACACTTCCATCGACAAAATGGGCACCACTGAGAAGAATTTTTGGTAGCTACACCGATTCAGGTCGATTTCTCTTCATTCCATAGTAATTTTGATTTTCAATTATTTCAGGTTTCAACTTTCTGAAAATTTGTTCTTGAAGCACATTTTTTTCTTACAGCAACAACTTGAGGTGTTCCATTTCTCCGAATGGTCCAAGTGAATTAAAGGTCCTTTGGTAAGATTTCAATCAATCCTAACCCTCATTATAGAAAAAAAAACCCTAATTGTGTGCTTCTGGCATCTCTCTCCCTCTTTCAACCCTTTTCACTTCATACAAAAATTATCTGTAACCTGTCACTTTGGAACACAGAGTAGATGACATTTACTTTTCTTAGGTAATTTGAAGGGTTTAGGTCCTCTTGGTTATTGTGCTAAGGTAATCAGTCAGTTCAGCTACACACACAAAAGAAAGCAATAAATGAAAAGAAACAAGAGCAAAATTCATTTGAGAGCATCATTATTACCCTTTTATAATTTTTATCAATTACTTTGATTCAAACTATCCTGAAAGTCTCATGGAGGAGGATTTGAAAAGATATAAGAGATCGTTCAAAAGGCTTCCAACATCTCACAAGGTATTTTCATCTTCTTTTCAAAATAGAACAATGGCTTCTGAGGTAAGTTTTGAAAGGATGTGGTTATCTATGAGCCCAATGAAATATTATAGATTTGTGTTTCTCATAATTACATTTCCATAACTCGACTCTGTATTCGCAAGGGCTTCTACACATGTAAAAAAAACCATAGAAACTTGAGTGACTTTAGAATTATTCTATGTTTCTTATGCACATTCAGACAACAATGCACAACTTATTAATTTGCTTATATTCTGCAATCTGACTAGGATTAGTCAGGTCATAAAGTCAACCACAAAACATAATATAAACGCCAAATGGAATAAAAGTTAAGGGTCTAAATACAGATGAAGTTCTTTTGTAGGTATGATGATTGCATTTGAATCTTACATATTCTCTAAAGAAAGCAAAGCGTAAGTACAGTAGTATAATAAGTTGTTATTACACAAGACTCAACGATAATGACCATATAATGTTTCTCAAAGCTCTAATCACTTCTGTAACTCAAAAACTCTCCTTAGTAGGTAACAAGGTCGGTCACGTAATGTGAGAACCCGAAACCTACTTGTATACTTGTCTTCCATACTTGTTTAACATGATTAGAATATGTTTTTAACATGCTAATAGTATCCCTAACATGATTGACTCGATTGCATTCCTTGATCGAACCGTTATTGCCGTATCGAACGCCTATTGCCTTGCATGCTCTAAATTGACTTGTTCTTGCTCGGGCTTTGATATTTGGACTTATCCAAGACCTTGAGAGACATTTATAATTGTTTTTAGGACCCTTGATACTCATTCTAATGCTTCTTGGAGTTGTACATGCCTTATACGCGTTATACGTGCAAATCTGGACCTGTTTGACCTAAAGTATGGCCTGAGGAATCGTTCTACCCTGCCAACCGAACATTTTGGGCTTTGTTCGGCCACCATAACCGAACATTATGAAGGATGTTCGGCCTCCACAACCGAACAGTGAAGATTTCCAGCAAAACGTGATTTTTCTGCAATTTTGGCTGATTACGAACTTACCCTTACTAAACCCCTACCATTAGTGACTTAAACCACCTGTATTAGAGTCTAATTAGCCTAATCTAAGCCTAATTAAGATTACTAAACCTATTTCTACCATTCATCAAGTGACATGTGGATTCCATTATCATTTAATCAAGCTAATCTACACTACATCAGCTCTACTCTTCACATTACGATCATTTCTTCTGCTTCGTCTTCTCCGGCCTAGGGCGAGCTTGTGCGTGAGAGTATTGGTGAGATTAGTGCGTGAGGGGTTGGCTTCCAAGAGATTCAAGACCCGCTTGCGATTCCGAGACCGCCGTTGCGTCGCCGCCGTCGATACGAGCGATTACTGCCGATCAGTTTTTCTTGCTTCGTCCATTGCTTGGCTTGAGGTAAGCTATCGATTTCCCTTAGGTCCATGTTAGAGATAACATGCTACCTCCTCTTGCTTCCCTTCTCTCATGTTAAATCATTGCTCTCCTTGTTCCACCATGAATATGATACGTTCTAGAGAGTATGATTATTTGGGAATTATAGACCATGAATGCAAATGTCTCGATTTGGACACTAAGCCTAGAAGTAAAAGTGTTCTACTCTATATTAGGAATAATTATTATTCTTGGGTCATAGAATTTCGACCATTATTTGGGGAAAATGTGATTCTAGGGTTCCATGACTTAGGAACTTGAGTTTATTCTTGGCTATGATTGTTATACGGATTAATGACTTAGATTAATCAATGCGATGACTTAGAAAAGAGTTGGAAATGCAAATAGCGTTTAACTCTATTTGGTTTGAATTATAGAAATGACTCAACGGAGTCGACATTAGTGAGCTATCGAACAATACCGGCTCAATGATTAATCCCTACGATGTTATTACATGCGTTACACTAGAAAACTAATTCTAGACTATTGAAATGGATTGACTGTCATGCTTGTATCCTTGTGACATAATAAATGCATACTTGATATATGTTGAGTTCGCTCTTGTCGAGCTCAATCTTGATTGTTTATTGATGAGATTATATACTAATCTTGAACGAGGACGCTCTTGTCGGACTCGTTCCATACTGATTGATTGTTGGGTAAATACTACTTGGCATTGCATGAGTCCAGCTGGCATACTTGTTACCGCACACACCCTCCACTGCTGGCCACAGTGGGGAAGAGCTCTCCTTGGCCAACCAATACGCGCCCATTGAGATTGACTACTGTTATCCCGAGCATATTCTCGGAAGATCGATGTATTATCACACCCATCGATAACCGCACGCTACCGAAGGTGTACATTTTTGCGAGGTCTGAGCGGCCCGGCTACATATCCTCATATTATGTGAACTATGTTCAATAATGTGCATCTTAGATATTTGATCTACATGATTGAAATATTGTCTTGGTTAACGTGTTGCATAATGCCATGTCATGCATGATTGATAGCTTACGAGTCATTATGACTTACCCACTCCCCTGTACTTTTTTAGATCCTAGCAGGTCAGGACCTCCCCGCTGAGGATCGCAGTGCTCGTATACTTTAGTTCTCTTTTGATCGAGGGCTCTTGCGATCGAAGAGGTGGTTCTAGAAGTCCTTTTATCTTCTTTTGTATTTTGCAAGGACGATGGGTATAAGCTAGTCATCTAGACTATGCTTGGGATTGTATAGACTTGTACTTGTGTATTCCTGTTAGCTACTGTATTATTAACTCTTGTAGTAATTATCTTCTCTTGATGCCGGCAATTGTGTTAGCCGTGCCTTGTATATCTTGTTAGCGTTCACTACGTTTAGACTTCCGCTGAGCATCCCATTAGCTCTTATTTATTTCCTTGTCATATTTACTGCTTAGCTTGGGTTCCGGCTGTAGTGTCGCCGAAGACTTGGATTAAATGTTTAACTGTTTTATCAGGTGAAATGATTTTGAAAATACCGACCTTTTGTGTCGAGTTCTCCCTGGCCGAAATGTTGCGTCACGTCAGTTTTAAAATAATTTTGAGTCCTTGCATGTTCATTCCTTTCCTGTCTTGTCTTGTTTGGCGCTCCGGTCCGCGGTCCCATATCCGGTCGAGGTCGGGGCCATCCGTCCCAGTTTTAAAGTAATACAAATCAAACAAAACTTCGATCAGGGAGCTCTTTTTAGTTGTACCGCAAAGCTCTACGGTTTCTCGAGGCCTCTAAATCATTTCATGTACCCCCCATGGTTGGCATCTTAAAATGCAATTGATTGAAAAGTTTTCCACGAATTAGAATGTGAGCTTTCTTAGCAGGTTGAATCAAGAAATACGTTTGCATCCTGTTCCCATTCTTGTGAAGGCAAAGTAACTAATCCAAATTCACTCGTCGCATCTTGCAAAGAAGGTTGGCGGTAGGAAGATCAAGCTCATCTCCTGAATTGGATTTCACAAGATCCTTTGTGAGAACTCAAACCCATTACTTGTATAATATCATTATAACATGCTTAGCGTATGTCTTAACATGTTAGAGAGTTCATATTGTTTATATCATGCTTGCATTAGGTTGGTTACAATCATAGTCGTTTGAATGCCTTTTATGCGTTGAATGCTTTGTCGTTAATGCTTTGAGTATTCATCTTAGCGTGTTTGCACTTAACTAAGTCCTATTGGAGTCTTATTGCCCTTCCTATATGACTTATAACATTAATCTTGATCATAGTATGCATGGTTGATAGTTTAGAAGCATTGTTGCTTCGTTTGATTCTTAGGGTTTCTCGGGATTGCCTTCGTTGCTTGTATTGTTTGTGTTTTCAACTTGCAAGAAGTTCATTTGAGTTCTAGACCAAGTGTACTAGTATTTCTCATGCTTGCACAATCATTGTTCATAGACTTGTTGCATTTGGTAATAAGATGACCAATTTATTTCTTCACAGATCAGTCATGTTTTTGGGCAAACTTCGGGAAAATTCTGGTACCAATATACTAAAGATAATTTTTTAAAAATTTAGTATGTTTTACCTGCATATGTTAGGATACTCCATGTAAAATTTGGTAATTTTCCAAGGTGGCTAAGTACCTCAATTAGGTCTTGACTTACGGCTGTGCCAGAATTCTGTTTTCAAGAATTCAGCTTCTGTACTTGAACTTGCAGTAACCATATTTTGATGATTATAAGTCCAAATGGAGTAATTTAAAAAGCTAAAATATAGTTTAATGAGTCTAGTTTCATAAACATAAAAAATCACCTCATTTGGAGTTGTGAGATATTTATGGTTGATTTTACAAGATTGACTGTCTAGTAACTTCACAAATAAAAATTTTGTTTTCTAGATTTTGAATTTTTGTCTTGAACCCTCAAACCCATTTGAACCCAATTCGAACCCCCTCATGTTTTGTGGCATGAATCACCAATAGAAACCTTAATAACCCAAACCTAGGATTGACCCTTTTGGGAGTTCATCATCTCCCCAAGCTCAAGAATCAGCCATTGTCTTCCTCCTTGGTCATTTGCTGGTTCCTAGAGAGAGAGAAAGAGTGAGCTTGAAATCCTCCACCTTGCTTGCCTCATTGCCGGAGATCCCGACCATCGGATTTTTGATTGGAGACCACCGAATCTAAGCTCTTGCTTCCTAGTTTCATAATCCTTGATTTATTTTGTCATCCAACCGTTGGATTTCGGATAAGGTAGCACCCAATCCCCTGTTTTTGTATGCTCAATATCAACCATGCTTCCTTCATGATAGTTTCTAGATACATGCTCAAGAAGACATGCTCAAGAAGACATGCACCATGTTAATAACTTGAAATTTAACAAGTTTATAATCTGAAAATTTTGGGGCTGCCTTGTTAATTTAATAATTTGGACTTGTGTAAAGCATAAATGTTGTTCTAAATGTGCTTAGGAACAACTCTTGTGAAGGAATTCATTGCATTTGGAAACTTTAAAGAATTGATCATATTAAGGATGAAATCTAGAAAATTAGAGGCTGCCCTATATACTTAATAATTTGGGTTTGTGTAAGCATGAATGTTGTTCTAAATGTACTTAGGAACAACTCTCGTGAACGAATTAATTGCAATTGTCAACTTTAAAGAATTGTTCAAGCTAGGATTTCACAATTTGGAATTGAACTATCGATAGAATAAAGTCATGAATGGCTTTGTGTTTTGGTGCTAGTGAAAGGTAGAACATAGAAAAGAGTATTTCTATGCATATTGCATTCAATCTCTACTTGGATGAGAATCTATTGCAATTGTTAAGGTTCAAGAATTAATCATGTAAAGGTTTCACAAAATTGTGGAATTGATGTATTGATAGGCTAAAGTCATGTATGACTTTGTAATCAGGTTCTATTAGAATCGATAACATAGAAAAAAGTATTGAAATGCTTATAGCATTCATCCTCTACTTGGAAATATTTTAGCGATAACTCAACGGAGTTGCACTTAGAGAGTCATTGAACAATACCGACTCTACAATTAATTCCTACGACATTTAGAGTTCAATTGAATTGTAAATTAGCTCTTGGGAATTCTTAACGTGATTGATCTCATGTTTGACTTGTATATCGTAGAGTAACATGCCTACTTGATTGGACGAGTCGCTCTTGTCGACCTCGCTCCCTTACTTGATTTATTACGTGAGTAAACATCTACTTGACTCGGACGAGTTCGCTCTTGTCGAACTCGCTCCTTACTTGATTTTGTGTGACAAGTAAATATCTACTTGACATACCATTAGTCCAGCTGGCATTACTTGAATTGTCTAGATGGTTAACGATGCATCGCCGTCATGAATTTCAAGATTCATGGTAGTGATGGGTCGCCACACCATAATCGTGCACACACCCTTCACTACTAATCATAGTGGAGAAGAGTACCTTGTCGTAACCAATGGGCGCTTGGAACAATACTATCGTGGTCGATGTATCATACACGTGCATCCGACAAATACATTCAAGATAACCTTGTTTATTTCAGGATCTATGAAGCGGCACCGGTTCCATAACATATCCTTATCCTATGTGATTTATTTAAAGCACTTATGTGAAAACAACGTGCATCGCGACTTGAGAACTACATACTAGTATGATCTTGCTTGATACGTGCTATGTATGCCTTGCATTATATCCTGTCATTCATATTGGTGGCTTACAAAGTCTTTATGACTTACCCCCTCCCTTTTACTGTTTAGATCCTAACCATCCAGGACCGTCTCATCGAGGTTGATCGTCTACTCTTATTCGTGATTGCGCACCTAAAAGTGGTAGCATTGGCTTTTGGTTTCTCTTTTGGCAAGGACGCTTGGGTTAAAACAAGTCATTTAGACTTTGCTTGGGAATGTGTACTTGTAGTGATTTGTACTTGTGTAGACTAAGACTAATAGTACTACTTATGTTTCTAGTTGTATGCCGACACTTGTAGACCAAACCTTGCGTGCATGTATTGGTTCACTCGTTAAGACTTCCGTTGAGCATTCCATTAGCACTTATTTACTTTTGTAGTTTCTCCAGCGTGTTTAGCCGTCGAGGGGTATATATATTAGCATGACTTGTTAGTGTTGGGTTCCGGTTGTAAATTCGTCAATGACTTGGTTTACTTGCTAATAATTGTTATATCAGGTTTTAAAGTATTAAATTATTCCGACTTTTTAGTGCCGAGTTGTACTACGTTTCCAATGTTGTGTCACGTCAATTTTGATAATTGAGTCCTTGCATGAATTGTATGCTTGTCTTGTCCTCATTTGGACGTCACGACTCGTGATTCCTCCTCGGGGTCGGGGTCGAGTCGTCACATCCTTAAGCTGATCTCTAGGGGCTGAAAGGCATGTATGGAATGTGGCAAGGATTGGTGGGATCGGCATCGACAGTGCAAAAAGCACTTTGCTTAAGTACTCAATATCAACAAACAATTGTTGTGTGCCACGGTCTGTTACGTATTGGATTCCCTTCAACTGCTCGATATATAGAGCAGTAGCACCTTCTGCAACCTTTAATAACACACAAGGAAAAGAAAAAATGAATTACTAATATTTGGAATCTAAAAGGAAAAGGCTGGAAGAAAAGTATACATCGAGCAACTTGGTAATTACCTTGAACATCCATTACATTTGCAAAAAGCGGGCCTCATCGGCATTTGCATCATTGTTGGAGATGCCCTCGGCTAGTGGCTCCAAGCTGTTGAGGTAAAGTAAGAAGATATTCACCCACACTAGTGACGTGGGATTGGGGATATGCACTAAAGCTTGGAAGAGGGAAAGCACTTGGTTCCTCAACCGAAGACCAGATTGGCAGGCGAGACACATCACTGAACCGATGTCTTACTTTGGATAAGAGGACATCATAAACAAGCTCATTCACTGTATCCCCAAATGCTGCAATTCTTTGAGACGCAGCTGGAAGAGCATGAAACCTGGGGTCTCTTGTTTGTAGAAAAATATATTAAATTTGTCATATATATTAGGGAAAAAGGTTAAATACACACATACAAAGGAAAATTGGACAAATAAATGACCTTTCACTTAAATTAAAAGAAATTGTATGGCATTATAATGTATTATTTGTCTTTACACAGGTCATTGGCAACACACATACACACCACTAGAATAGCTACGTTAACATTGAATTCATGTACCTGCTCTAGTAGATTGAATAGTTTCCGAGCCTTTTCAAGAGCATCAATAAGCCTCAATGCGGCCACATCTATTGTACTGCCCATTGTCATATATTAATATTTTGTGATTTTTTGTGTTGGTGTGTACACACGTATGGATCCTTCCTGGTCACCTTTCCAACAAAATTTTCCCCCAGTGCAACTCAATATAAACCACACTCCGACACAAGAAAGCACGTTGGACTGGCCACCAGCTGGATTCAATTGTCCTCTTACACCACTCCAACAAGCCCAACCAACTCAAGCTGCGCATGCTGCATATGCATCTTTTTTAAGGGAACAAGTGCAAACAAGAAACCAGCCACCAACCCAACATTCCATATCTAGTACACCACCACATTCTACATCTTATCAACCTCATTTCCCTACATCCCAAATTGAATCAAATTCAGTTGCAGCTTTGAATGTGCCACCCAAAATCGCTAATAGAAAATCACCAAATTGGAACCACATTGAAGATGTGGCACTTTGTGAGGCTTGGGTTCAACGTTCAAAGAATCCAATTGTCGGTAGTGGTCAGACTGGCGAAACTTTGTGGTCTTACATCTTTGAGGATTTTTCTTAAAAACAACCTGAAACACGACGTACAAAAAAAGGATTAGAGAATAGGTGGGGTTCAATTCAAGCCGATGTTACGAAATGGAGAGCTATCGTAATTAGAGTGAATAGAAATCATCAAAGCGGTGCAAATGTGGCTGATAAGGTTTATAGTTTGTAACTAATTGCTTTATTTTTAAGGCTTTTTTATTTTGATTCGTTGAAAATAATAATCTGACTTATTCTTTTTAACAAATTGTATCACTTTATTTGTGTATCGTTGAAATCGATGAAATAACACATACCTAACCTTTGTGTTACATGTTATTATAGTGGGGAGCTTGTTACGAAGTATTCAAGAATGACCATAATCGGGATTTTAAGTTCTACCATTGCTGGGAGATACTTCAACACTCAGCGAAGTGGCACCTTTCTCCAGGTGAAAAAAGTCAAAGCCAGCCTTCTCCAATAACTAATCAGGTCAATGAAACTCCACCACCTCCATCCCCTATGCATGACTTGGGTGATATCGGTCTTGATGGATTGCCTGATGATTGTGTCTATCCTTCTGCAAGTATTCACATAACCGATGACTCTCCCTCACCTGCCACACCTATTGGTCCCACTCCAAGTTCAATTCGGTCTGAGCCATTAAAACGACCTTTAGGAAGGAAATCTGCGAAGGAGAAACGTCGTCGGAGCGATAGCAATGCGTCAAATGAGGCATCCATGTGCAATAAAAGGTTGAGTGATCAAGTACATGAATGAATGATGTCTCAAAATAGTCAGTTTCAGATGATGTAGGAAACTAATAAGACTCAATTTAAGACCTTGAAAGCAGCAAATGAGATTCAGGCATTCCATTTGATGAGGAAGACTAAGCTTGAAGCATTGCAATTGTTCACGCCATAGGGGAAACGGAGGAAAAAATGATCAACCGAGCCCCACATCTTCTCACTCCTGAGGTTAAGGATGTCAAACTGCAAGGTTTAAAACGCTGCAAGATCTTGAGAGGGAGCATAATGGTATATTTCATACCATTAACATTTTACCAAATTGCTTTTAATGTTTCTGATGTGTTACTCAAAAGAGGTGTTAATGTTTCTTATATGTTACTCAAAATTCCATTTTTTCCCCAGTGATTCGGCATTTGGAATTCTCCCCGGGAGGAAGTGCAAGCAAACAACTCAGCGATAATATGGTTAATATGAATCCATGTAACCTTGAAAATAGGTTCAATGCTTCATTCAACTCTGGTGAGCAAGATTAATGGTCCAAATATGTCGTGCACTATTTTTGAATGACTATGTCGTGCACTATGAACTCTATGTTTCAGTATGCTGTGCACTATCTGTCATGCACTATTTTTTGAATTTTTTGTTGGTGCTTTGTTCATAGTTAGTAGTGAATAGATTGGAGGAGTTGTTCATCTTGAACATTTTTTTGTTGGTGCTCTGGGCATAATTCCTCCTTAGACACTCTTTTGTAAATGTAATGAATAGCTTCCCCTTATTTAGTTTGTTAATGCTTGTATACTCCCGATGTACAAAGGGCACATCCCATGTGTTGACGCTTATTCTAACTACGCATGACATTACATGTGTTGATGCTTATTCTAAGTTTGCATGTTTAACATGTATATACTTCCACTGTTTCGATATTTTCAGTTTTATATACTTGTATGACTTGCAATTATCTCGTTTCCATCCATTAATTTCAATATGAGATTGGATTTTCTTATCAAAAGTCAAAAATGAAATATCGGTGCTGCCATGCCCCTGCACGTGCTGCTCTTGAGTGGATCAGGTAGGGATACTTGTTGGATATGGATTCATTAATACTTTTATGGAATTTGGATGTTTCTTTAACAAATTTTTGATAAAGATATCTCTTACATCGATGAGAAGCAGTTACTGTTCTACGCACAGATAGCTAACCTTGTCAACTTGATACTTCAGTGGCCAGGTATGAATATGCAAGAGCAGCCATTCTGTTACGTACATTCCATGTTAATTACTCCTATAAACTAAAAAGCCTATTGCCTTCTACTAGTTGGATGAGAGACGCATGGCAGGTTTCAGAAAAAGAATTATTGACAAAGTCGGGGTTGGATGCTATTGTCTTTATGCACATTTATATCTTCAGGTTAATTTCTTATCTTTTTGTGAGAGATGTATATGTATGTGGTTACTTAATTTTGGATGGTTGGTGGACAAGCAGCTCGGTGTAGATTCACATTTTTTTTCCTTTCCAAGCTATTTATGTGATATGTGGAAATTTATCTGTGATTAAAAACAAAAATGATAGAAATCAATGGAAAGAAGAAGCGGAAAGGACATTTCTATCACCTATCAGATTCCATGCTTGTTCAAAATGCATTTGGAGGAGCTAAAAAGAGTTGGTTTTTTTATGTTGATGTACCTCTTGTAGGAACCTCACCTGATCAACAGAAATCACTCAGTCTCAAAGACCATTGTCAAAGGTTGAAATTACAAAAGTTGTGATTTCTTCCAAGAAGTCTCCAGAAGTTTTTGTAGATGAAACGAAAGCTCCAAATTCTCATATAGACCAATTCAAAACTCCAAAAAGGGGCAGACGGCCTGAAGTTGCAATTGTGTCTAGGGAAAATAGGTCTCCCCCTGCTACTAAGAGAAGCACCGGCTTGTTGGCTGGACCAAGCTCAAGCGCAAAAAGTTCTGACAGATCTCGGCGCAGAATGGTGAACAACAAACGTGATTTAAGTTTGAACCAGTCTAACATGGTTGTTGGAAAAACTGTGGCAAGGAATACCAGAAAAGTTGTGAACAATTTACAATGCACAAAAAGTTTGTTGGCCACACCAGGTGCTGTATTTGGGGATGACAGTAGCAACAGTTCTGCTGCTGATAACAGGACTGCAAATTCAGATGCAATAAACTAGATTGAATCGATTTAATGTAAAGAACAAAACTTGGTCTTCAAGAAGAGTTTTCTTCACACACAAAAAAATGATCTGCTTTATTAATGAAATAAAATTACTCTTTTTCTTTGTTGTGTTGCTGCCTTGTTTTGGCCATGTTTTGGTTCTGTTTGGGTGTTGTTTTGGTGCAGTTTCCATGTAGTTTTTGGGTGCTGTTTGGGTGTTGTTTTGGTGCAATTTTGGTATAGTTTTGTTGCAGTTTTGGTGTAGTTTTAGTGTTGTTTTGCTGCTGCAGTTTTGTTGTTGTTTTGTTGGAGTTTTGCTGTTGTAGTTTGGGTGCTGTTTTGCTGCTGTTTTGTTGGAGTTTTGGTGCAGTTTTAGTGCTGTTTGGGTTGCTGCTGCCTTCTGGTATGTTTTGATTTTATAAATTCTTTTTTGTTATTTCGTTTTGTAGTATTGATATTCAGATGATAGGTTGAATGAAATCAAACATTTCCTTTGAGTTCATTTCATGTACAACTGTATTTCACATATTTGTGTTGGGTATTTGTTAAATTCATTTAAATTTGGTACTGGGAAGATTTTTTGGATTAGATATTGAATGACATAATCTGTTCCATGATGGTGCTTTTGGTGGAGTACTTTATTTATACTTTTCAAGAAGAAGAAGAAGAAGGAATTTCTATTGAAAGGTTGCTTGTGATCATGTACACAATGAAATTATAAATTGTCTGTTTAATATTTTGCATCAATAGTACAACTTACTTGCTTATAGGTTTTGTTATGGTATTCTTTGGTTTGTTGTCAATGTGTTTGGTAAAACAATTTCTTGATCCTGAGTATTAGCATTGGTGATGATCTAAATCAATGATTCTACTATAATGTTTACCTGAGTAGTGATCTTGCTCAAAACTTGGGCTGTAAACTTACTGAGCCACATAGCAGGACTATGGGGAGGCTACCAAGTGGATTATTCAGTTGATGGCTAAGTCAGGAACATAAAAAGAGGGAGGATTCATTGAAGCACAACTACAAGAACTCAAAGTCTGTTTTGATAATTCTAGCCAGAAATTTTTTTACTCACTTGTTAATTTAAGGGATCTTTATCAATTGTTTTTATTTTTTGTCCTACAGGAAATAGAGCCTAGGAAGAAGGCAAGTGCATGAAGGAATGCTCTTGCTTCAGTCCTTCGACTCCAGAGAAAGATTATAAAGAGTCTGAATGAGAGCGTGGATGAGCTTAACAAGCGCCGAAAAAGCTTTTGGTGGAGCAGGTGGATTCCCAAAGAGGAATGAAGACTATAAATATGGTAAAGTTCACTTTTTTTTCCTTTGTTATTGGCATAAGTTATTTACCTACTATTTTAACTGCGGGTGCATTTGATTGAAGGAGAGAGTATAAAGCTTCCCTGAGTTCTCTCTAATAAGATAAGTTCCTTCAAATTTAAAATGTCCATTTCTCAGTAGCACTAATATGGAAAAAGATACATGCATGATTCAACCTCATCCATTTTCACTGTATTTTTCCAATAGCTAGGTCATTTGAGGTGAAATTGTGATTTAAGGGCCAATATTACATACCCAATGTTATATTTTTCGATGCTATCAATGGTCTAACTGATTGTGTAATTGTAGCTTATCGATTTTCTGAACCATATATTTCCTAAATGCAGGGTGGAATATAGCAAACATAGTTTGATGAGACTTATAAATGTGGACATTTGTAACAGTTTTTCTGGGAAAGTATAGATTTGCAAATGAGAGAACTTTTGGTTTCTATTTTTGGAGTAGTAGACAATTGAGGTTGTGGTTTTTCTGGGAAAGTCTGGATTTGCAAATGAGAGAACTTTTGGTTTCTATTTTTGGAGTAGTAGACAATTGAGGTTGTGGTTCCACTGGAGAGAAGGAAGACAAGGGAACTGAGAAGGAAGTCAAGACAGAAAATTTCGATTGGCCAGTATCAGCCCTCTCTTACTCACTGATGGATCATGAAGAACTCAACAATGATAGTAGATTTTAAATGATGCATCCGAAATCTTCTGGAGCACTGGATCTGTCCAACTGGATACCTGGCTTTCAACGTATCCACTAATCTCCAAAGCCTTACTCTGCAATTAGACAAAACAACCCGTAAACTAGGCAGGGGCACTCCCTGCAAAGGCCCTCCGGCGTGAGAATTAGTCCAAGACTAGCAAATGTGTATTCAATTTGGCAGAGTTTTGGCTAAAGAGTAAAAATCACATACCTCTCCCCTTCATTTTCAGGGGATTTTATAGCCGCCGGAGAGTATAACTGCTCACAACTGCCCACTAACAATCATGGAATTAATGGGGGGCATATTAACTGCCCCATTAACTGTCCCATTAACCACAACGGTCAAATGGAGAAGTTTCCAGACATAACCGTTCCCAACTGACAACAATTCTTAAATCCACAAGCATAACACCCCATGCTCGCTACAAGCTCCTGCTCGTTGGTAAAGCCCCCAGCTCGCTAAAGATTGTGACCCTGCTCGCAACGCACAAGAACCATTTAATCTTCTCCTCGTAGCCTTAACTGTAGGATGGTCGCCTGACAGAAATGTAACCATGTACCGAGCACGTGACATATGGCTTGGTCCTATTGGGTAGGACAGCTCAGTAGCCCCTACTCCTTGTCCATCGAGTATTCATGCTCGAGACGAGGAGAAGGACTCAAAATTCACAAATATCCATTGAAGCGTAATTGAATCCTTTCAACATGTGGATCAGACTATCATCGAACAAAGATTTTAAACAGACGGTTGCCCAAAAGGTTTTTAGGGAAGCGTATTCAGAAAGCCAAGCCATCAGCCGCCCCTTTTTGAAGAG
Source organism: Codonopsis lanceolata (assembly GCA_013146195.2). Classification (NCBI taxonomy): domain Eukaryota; kingdom Viridiplantae; phylum Streptophyta; class Magnoliopsida; order Asterales; family Campanulaceae; genus Codonopsis; species Codonopsis lanceolata. The sequence goes on along the minus strand of CM028384.1, from coordinate 5,135,573 downwards.
ACAAGCGCGTTTTCCAACAAGGCATTAAATGTCGCCTCAAGAATTAAGCTTCGTAATACGAACCCTAATGATGAGGAACCGCCAAACGCCGGTTTCACCAAGTATAAAAGACAGAGACTCCTCTCATTTTGAACTTTACCACTTTCGAAAACTTTCATTACTCGAGAGAGAACTGCTTTTCGCATCTGCAAACAACGACGAGACCAGAGGCAAGATCCAATCTTCAACAGTTTTTCAAGATCCCAAACCAGTATCTCTCGACGAACGTATAACAGGTACTTTCTTCAATTTCCCTTTCTAGTTTTTCATCGCATGTTCATTACTTCTACCCTGAATTAGGGCTCTTCTGTATCATTCAACCTTTAAGCTCACAATGCAAACCGTTAGAACCGTAGATTTTGAAGTCCCAACCCCTTCATTTCGTCTTGTTATCCTTTCTACCACCCAATTACTCCAAACCAAACCCTGGGAATCGAGGAATTTATGATCGGTGCCCTGTTCACCGATCTCATGACCGGCTCTTGCCATGAATTTTAATTTAATTTATGTCGGCCTGACCTTCCCAAACAAGGTTTAACTTGCGTTCCTCGATTCCTTTTTACTGTAGGATGTCTAGTGAAGATACCCAATCAGAAATCGAAGGTCGAAGCTACGACCATGGCGCACCAGAAGAAAATCCACCATCCTCGAGTTCAAGCTCGGAAGAAAGCGGCGAGAAGAGATCCTCCGATTCTCGCAGGCGAAACCCCAACAATCAACCGAGCAAGGAACGAACAGCAGTTATCAAAACCTTTCTGAAAATGAGCGAGCAGAAAACCCTCCCTGCTCGAGCAATCACCAGCCTGGGCAAAACCAAAGTTCTTCTACCCAAATCGTTCCACACATTCCTCCCTCAATCAAGTGGGATGATCTAACTTCTGAAGATGAAGTTAGCACTTGCTTTTACTCTCTAGGAATGGATCCCAAACATTACCGAGTCCGCGCCTTCGATCTTGACATCGACAAGAAAGGACATAACTTCCAGGGTGATAATATGGTTTTTTATTTTGACTTTTTCCTGGTTGGACTTCGCCTTCCCCTTGACCCTTTTGTTGTAGAATTCTTAAACGAGTCCAATACCCTTCCATGCGACCTAACCCTGACAACAGTAAGATTCCTGATGGCCTACATAGTAGCCTACAGGTTGCTCGGGTTCGAACCCGACATGACCTTGTTTAGAAAATTCTTTCTTTTCTCTTTGGACAAAAAATCTGGGCGTATCACAGGTCGCTCGAACCCAAACTATTTCAATCTCCTCAATGACGGACGGAACAAAGTGGATGGCTGGGATAGTAAAGCCCTACTGGTCGAATCAAGTGTTGGCTGGCCCTTCGCCCCTTATTTTAGCGACTACGGTTCCCTGAATATGACAAGAACGCCTACCGAGCTGGTGAACCCAGGATAGCAAGGGCTTTCAGAACACTGCTCGGGGTGAAAGAGGGACGAGATGGCCGAGCTGGTCAGGATTTCGTACTCGATTGGCGAGTTCTCACATCTGACCTAGCTCTTCTTCGTCGAGTTGGAATTCTAAACTGGCTAATGGAAGGAGTCGAGCCAAGAGTTACCATCGAGCCCGAGCTCCCACACTCATACTTGGGCCCGTGTCACGGGAACAAATTTCCCAGTGAATGCCTTACATGTGCTCAGACTGGAATCCACTGCAGACCTCCCTTCTCTATCACTGGTCTACACTTTTAACTATGCTTCTTTATATCGAACTTGCAAACTTTGCTCTCTTCATATTTTTATGCTCGTTTTCATTTTTGCAGACATGAGGCAGTTGACAGGTGTTAACAAGTTCCTCCAGGCCGCCAAAAAGGGATCGAGCAAACGAAGCAAACATTTATCAACCCAACCTTCAACTACTCTTCCAATCGTCTGCTCGAAGAAGACCACTGGTCGTGGGTAATCGACGATTTGTATTTTATACGCAGTTATTGGGTATTAATCCGACTTAAATTATGTTATTTCTCGAGGTTTTTGTTGTCTAATATGTGTTTTAGTGTTGTTTTATAGTTTCAGGGACTTTTGGAACAATTGTGCAAAATATAGGCATTTTATGTTGAATTAAAGACTTCAGGGACCAAAGTGCAATTTCTAGAAACTTAAAGGCAAAAGCTGAAAATCAGCTTTTCAAAATCCCAATTCAGCCGTGTCTTTCAAAAAGAAGTGGGCCGGCCTTTGTCCTATTTTGATTCTATTTGGATTTCTTTTAGTGTGGTAATTATAATGTATCTCCTTTTCCTCCTCGTTGTAGGATTAATTAGGTATAAATAGATCTCTTTAGTTAGGAAAAAAAGGGAAGAAGTTCGGTATTACTTTTCTTTGTCTATGAAGAAAGATTCTCCAAGAATGGTTCAAGGTTTTGTATTTTCAATTATGGAGAATTAACTCCATAATCTAGGAATTGGAGGTAACTTGTATCGAATCTATTGTTTTATATTAATTCTTATTCATTTAATTCTTGTTGATTGTGGTGATTATCAATCCCTATATTATTTCGCTTTGAACAAATGAATGTAATCGCAAATAATAAAGGCCTAGAGGTGCGGATAACTGCATGACCAATGTGCATATGTCGCATAATCGCTCACCATCACAATAAATTGGACCTATCGATGCACGAGAGTGATAAGTTAGGGCCAGGTTCATACATGACTAGGTGACAGATAGATCATATGTTCTTGTGCTTACGATATAGAATGGATGAATGTTGCGGGGATGGAGGCTGAACCAATAGTTCAACAGACTATATCTATCTTTCGTAAACGAACCCAAGGTATTGAATGATACTTTATTTAAATGAACAATAGAGTAGATACAAGTGAATCCTAATTCCTAGGCGATTTACAATTCTTTTGATTTATCTCATATTTATATGCTTTGTTAGTTAGATTATTTTATTGCTTTCTAGTTAATTTAATTTATAAAAACCAAAAAAACCCCATTAGTTATTAATTGTTTTATTTTAATAGATTAGTTAAATTTACTATAATCAAATCCAAATCTCTGTGGTTCCACCCTTTCTTCCCAAGCTGTTCTACAATAGTCTTGTCCACTTGCAAGGAAAATTTTAAAATAAGACATCGATCAGGTACCAAACGTAACCAACCTGAACCCAGCCATCCTACCACACTCATCATCCCAGCCCCTACTGCACAAAGGGTTGAACCGACTCCCCAACCCGTAATCAACCTCGCTGAACCAAACCAAAGTCCTAGAAGGGACAGAAGTTCCCGCCGAGCAGACAACATCGTGCTTGAAGAAGCCACCCCCTCCGTACCATCCTGGCACAAAGAGAATTTCCTAATGCCCAATGATCGAGAATCGGCCGGGGCCCTCATCGCTGAGATCGGCAATGTACCCGACCTTGACAAGATTAACATCTTCAAGCGCAGTGGGTACCCAGCGACCGTGGGACTTGGCATGGTAAAAAGGCTGCGTCATAGTGGGATCAGGAAAAAGAGTAGCAACCAGGCGAGCTCTGTGTTGGTGGGCGAGGTCGGAATGTGCTTGTCTAAGGTAAACATTTTTCTCGCCATCCATCCATTATAATACTCCTCAAATTTTAACTACGTCTTTGTCTATAGATCGCTACGAAGACAGAAATGATGTATGAACGGCTGATGGAAAGCATCAACTCCAATGCCGCGTTATTGAAGGAGAAGAACACTCTGGAGGAGACTGTCAATTCTATTTGGGTCGAGCTAAAGACAACCGAAGAGAGCCTCACATGCAAAGTGACCGAGCTCTCTAAGGTCGAGGCTGAAAAGAAGAGTTTGGAGTCGCATCTGGACTTCTCCAAAAAATCTGAAGAAGCAGCCTTGAACAACATCGCTGGGGTCCAGAAAGATCTCCGAGCTAGCCAAGCTGAACTAGAAGAAGCCAAAGCTACCATTGCCGACCTGGAGGGAAAACTGAGAGAAGCAGAGTCTCTACCAAGCGAGGAGCAAAGGCAGAACATCATTGAAGACTACAAGAATTCTGAAGACTTTGCCGCCTGCGTGGAGAGTGAAGCTTATCCTTTCTTCCTCCAGGAAGTGAGTCACATATTAAGGTAAATCTCTTGCAGCGGATTGGAGATCCGGTGTGAACTGCTCGCCGAATGGGGCACCAACCCGCCATTCTGTTCCTCTGCTCGCCCTGGTCATGCCATTGTGCCATACACCGAAGACGAGCTAGAATCTTTGGCTGAGGCAGATGCAGAAAAAGGTCTGTCTCCATGGAACCCTCCCCCTATTACCGAAACCAATGTCAGCGAGCTCATGACCCAGATTTGGAAAGCCCAGGCGAAGCCCCAAGAAGATGCAGATACCTCCAACCAGGCCGACGACAATGAAGTTGTTATCCTTGAAGATGCCACCGAAGGAGCCAATGATCAGGACCCAATAACCCAAAGCAACATCCCCCCAAATGCATGAAATTCTCATTTTCGACCTGCGTGCCATGACCTAAAAAACAATTTACTTTTACGGCTCTGTAATATTTGTTACTGCTTTACTTTGCTTGCTTGATGAATTCCTTTCATTTTATAATGCCTGCTTGCATTCTAAGATTTCAACAATGATTTACTGATTTAAATGCTAACTTTTTTCTCGAGCAAAGGCAACCTATGCTCGAGAAAAAAGAACCAAATACTTGGACAAGCAACCAACTCGAACACCAACTCTTTTCACGATGCATAAATAGCTTATGCTCGTACCAAAGAATAATCGAGAATAAAAACAATTTAACTCGAACACCAACCCTTTGCACGAACACAAATAACTCATGCTCGCGAAAGGGAATAATCAAGAACAAACAGTTAACTCGAACACCAACCCTTTGCACGAGCACAAATAACTCATGCTCGCGAAAGAGAATAATCGAGAAAAATAACAAAAGCAATTAACTCAAACACCAACTTTCAAAGCGAAAGCATAATTAAGCTTTGCCATTATCACTTGCTATAAAAAGAAGAGATAAATGAATTACATACTGCCAATCGCCAATAATACTTTTTCAAGTGATCTACATGTCATGGATGTCTCAACTCGTTTCCCTCTTCTGTCTGAAGCATATACGTGCCCTCTTTAACAATTCTGGCAATCTGAAATGGTCCTTCCCAATTCAGCGAAAGTTTTCCCCACTCAGCTCGATGACCTATCGCTTCAATCTTACGAAGAACCCAGTCACCCACAGCAAATGACCGACCACGAACCCTTTTATCGTGATGGGCCTTTGCTCACTGCTTGTAATTTGCCATCCTCATTTTGGCCTCCAACCGTTTCTCCTTTAATAAATCTAGATCGGCTGCTCGAGCTGCGCTATTAGATTCAGCATTATAATGCAACACCCTATGATTGGGCAAATACATTTCCACTGGAGCCATAGCCTCAGATCCATAAGCCATAGAAAAAGTTGTTTCTCCAGTAGGACCTCTAACCGTTGTTTTAACCGCCCATAGGGCCGAAGGCAACTCATCTACCTATCTTCCTGCCTTATCCTCGAGGTTTCTCTTGAGTACATGCAAGACTTGTTTGTTAGCGGCCTCAGCCTGCCCATTACCTTGTGGGTATGCCACCGATGACTGCCAGTGCTTTACGCGCATCTGCTCGCACGCCTTGGTAAATTTTTCTGAAAACTGAGTCCCATGATCGGACACAATTGCTCGTGGAACCCCAAAGCGACACCATATGTGTTCATGAACAAAATCGATTACATTGACCTCGCTAATGGTCGCCAAAGGCTTAGCCTCCACCCACTTGGTAAAATAATCCACAGTGACCACCGCATACTTAAAATTTGACCGAGCCACGGGAAATGGGCCAATAAGATCTATTCCCCACATATCAAATGGCCATGATGCAACCACATGAGTCTGCTCGGTAGAAGGTAAGCGTGGTATGTTTGCATAGCGTTGACACTTGTCATACCGGTGAACATACATTTCAGCATCTCGCCTCAAAGTAATCCAATAAAATCCAGCTGCCAGGACTTTTTCTGCTAATGACCTTTGGCCCGGATGACCGCCACATTTACCTTCATGTATTTCACCCAAAATGCCCTCAGTCATCTCTGGTCGCACACATCGAAGCAAAGGCCGGGTGTAAGACCGTTTATAAAGTATGTTGTCCAGAATAAGATATCGGCATGACCGCTTCTGAATGGTTCTAGCCTCCGTCTTATCCTCTGCAAAGTCCCCCCGCCGATGTAAGCCTTTAAATCGTCTATCCAACACTTTGAAGTCTGGCTCAATGTCCATGATCACCTCCTTTCTATAACAGAACCTCCAAATGCTCGATCATGACTCCTGTGCAAAGACCAATTTCATATTCACCATTTTGGATAAGTAATCTGCCTGCATGTTATCCTCACGAGCAATTCGCACCAATTCCCAATAATCAAAGTCCTTTAAAATCTCTTTCACCATCGCGCAGTAACGAACCAAAACTAGATGATGAACCGCATAATCGCCTCTGACTTGGTTTACCACCAACTGAATCACAATATACAATCACTTCAGACTCCCACATCCAAGCGAGTTCGAGCCCTCGCGATCAATGCTTCATACTCTACCGGTTGTTGGAAGTCGAAACTTAAAGCGCAATGCTTTTTCAAACTCTACATCCTCGCTCGAGTGGAACCAACACCAACCCGGCTCCACTCCCAAACCTGTTGGCCGAACCATTGACATGTAATTCCCAACAATATTCTAGCCAGGGTTTTGGAATTGAAGTACTTGCTGATGTTGTCTTGGATGATACTTCCTCCTCGCACGAGTCCTTGAAGCTTGTCTCAGCTACAAAATCTACCAAAGCTTGTGCCTTAATCACCCATTGAGGTTGATAATCAATATTGAACTCGGTTAACTAAATAGACCAAGTGAGGAGACGACCAGAAGTGTCTGGCTTGTGCAAGATTTTTCTAAGAGGCATATCGTTGTATACAATGATCGAATGCGAGAAAAATAAGCTCGAAGTTTCCGAGCAAAGAACGCATGTTTAATAAGCCAACTTTTTCGCATTAAAATACCGTCCTCTTCAGTGAGGGCTTTGGACACATAGTAAACAAAGCTTCTCGAACATTAAACTCTTCCCTAATTAACACAGAGGCTACAGCCTGCTCTGTGGCCGCTAAATATACAAACAATTTTTCACCTAAAACCGGGTTGCTCAAAGAAAGGAGGACTCCTGTGTACTTCACTAATCGCTCAAGGCTCGCCGACATTCAGTGTCCATTCAAACCCTTTGCTCCTCCAAGAACTCAAGAAAGGCAAGCACCTCTCTCCCGACTGAAATGAAGCCGACCAAGGGCTATCACCCTACCATTAAGCTTTTGCACGCCTTTGATGCATCGAGGAAGCTTCATAGTAACCAATGCCTTTATTTTTTCAGGATTGGCCTCAATGCCCCTCTCAGTCACCATGAATCCCAGGAACTTGCCCGCTTTCACCCCGAACACACACTTGCTCGGGTTGAGCTTCATGTTATTTTTCCTGAGGTTGGCAAAGGTTTCATCCAAGTCCACCGTATGTTCGTGCCCTTTAGTCTTTACCACCATGTCGTCAATGTAAGCTTCAACATTCCTCCCGATCCGCATGAAGCCGAATATCTTATTCACCATTCTCCGATAAGTGGCTCCCGCATTTTTCGCATCGAACGACATCATCTTGTAACAAAGATGCCCCCTCGGCTCGGAAGCCTCGTTAGAGCCTTATCCCGCTTCATTCATCTTGACTTGGTGATACCCAGAATAGGCATCAATGAAACTGAGGAGCTCGAATCCTGCTATAGCGTCCACCAACTTGTCAATTCGAGGCAAAGGATAGCAATCTTTCGGGCAAGCCTTGTTCAAATCAGTGAAATCCACGCACATCCGCCATTTGCTGTTGGATTTCTTAACCATAACTACATTAGCCAACCAAGTTGGGTAATGTATCTCCTCGATAATGTGCGTATTGAGCAGCTTCTCGACCTCCTCTTTGATCGCTTGATCCTTTTCCACAGAATAAATTCTAGGCCGCTGCTGAATTGGCCGAAAAGCAGGATCCACATTGAGACGATGCAAAGCCATGGTCTCACTAACGCCTTGCATATCCTCTGGCCTCCATGCAAAGACATCTAAGCTATCTTGAAGCTGTTTAATCAAATTTTCCCGCCCGCCGCCGACAAAGCTTTTCCACTTTATTTTCTCCGCTCTGGTAGGCGCATTTATAACCACCTCCTCGAGCTCGCCCCGAGTCAGAACTCGGCTCATCTCGCATTTGGAGTGTATCACACTCCACCTTCTCTTCCTTCTCAACCTGATCCTCAATTACGTCAAGCTGGTCAACATCCATGTCCTCAACTTCCTTCACTTGTCCCCCCGACGTTAGTGCTGGTAAAGGATCATCAAGCCTCTCACCAACCTTTTCTGGAACCAAATTGGCATCTTCATGCTGTTCAACCTGTTCCCCCGACTTCAACGTTGGCAAGGAGCAAGTGTCATCACCACCAGTTTGACTCACAGGCAGGCTTACATCAACCTCATGCTCGTCCTGCTCCCCCGACTTCATTGTCGACAAAGAGCTGGCATCCAACTTACAGTCCTCATTCACCATAGTTATTGCTGATGGCCCCACATTCACATGAGACGTCTCCTTGGTGCTAACAGTTACTTTCTGCTCGCCATCTTCCAAGGTCAGCTTCTGCTTCTTCCGTTGACTGTCGCACACATATTCTAGCACTGTCCTGGGCTGACTCCTCAATACACCCACTCCTTGATCGGTGTAAAACTTAGCTCGTTGGTGTGGGATAGATGCAACCATCTGGAACTTGGTCATGCTCGGCACACCCAAGATAATATTGTAGGGAGATTTCAAATCGATCACCATGAAAGTAATCTTTTCAACTCGCGTCTGACTCCCTTAACCGATAAAGACTTCCAACTCGACCGTGCCCTTGACCGGTACCTTATGATTAGTGAATCCCTCCAACGTTCCAGCATACGGCTTGAGTCGTTCATCACTCAGCTCCAAGCCCTAAAAGCATGAGTAATACATCACATCCCTACAGGCACCGGTATCAACCAGGATCATGTGCACGACCCAACCATCCACCAAGGCCGAAACGATTAAGGACTGTTCGCCTGCCACATTACTCGCCAACTCGCTGCGAGTAAATTGTATAGCTTCCTCTCCAGCCTGCAAAGCATTTGGACGATCCACAACTTTCGACAAAGAATAAATTTGTTTATCGAGCTGGGTTGGAGTGGGCTCTTCATCCATTATGACATTTATGACCCCTCTGATCGGTGGGGCATCTCTTCGGGGAGCATTCCCCCTGTTTCCTTCGTCTCTCTTGAAGCGGTCCAATCGTCCTTCATTGATTAATTTCTGAATGGCCTTCTTCAGCGGCCAACATTCCTCGGTTGTGTGCCCATAATCATCATGATAGGAACATATCTTCGTCTTATCCCGAGCATCAGCTGTCTCTGGATTCATGCGAGGTAGGCGAGGAAGCTCGTCTCTAATTTCATACAAGATGTCCTCGCAAGAACGTATTGAGCGGGTAAGATCGCTCCCCGAAGAAATTCCTCGGCTCCTCGTACTCGACTTGCCTTTATTATAACCTCCGCCCACACCGACCATTCCCCTTGGAATTTCCAAAGAACGCCATTACTTTCTTTTTTCCTTTTTGCCGCTCTCCAAAGACACCATTTTTGAGCCTCGCATTAACATTTCTCGCTATGCTTTTTGGCTCACGATGCTCAACTCCGATCACAATCCGCCTCACCCTCGAGCAAGCCTCGCTTTGCTTTTGAAGCACAAAGTAACCTCCTGCTCGGTCAAGCCCGGTACTTGTTCCAAGACTTTAGTAAATCTCTCCAAGTAACTTGCAGTTGACTCATGAGCGCCCTGCTTAACCTTTGACAAGTCAGCCCTTGTCTTTGCCAATGTGCCCGCGGTTCCAAAATCTGCCAGAAACTTTGCTTGCAGATCAGCCCAATTGTTGATTGATCTACACGGCAAAGCTCCCATCCACACCAAAACCTTCCCTTGCAAAGCTCCCACAAAAGCCCTAATTTTTAAGGCCTCATCTGAAGTCACTAAGCCAATTTGTGACTCAAATGACATCAACTCCTCTTTCGCTCTTCCCCAGATATTCCTTAATATTTGGGAATATGAGCCCTTTGTGTGCGGTGCATTTTCAATCCATGGTGCTAACGGGCTAGCTGAAGTGCCCAAAAAATTTCCATCCAAAGCTTTACCTTGCTCCCACGCCTCCATACGGCGTTTCAACTCTTCAAAATCCTGCATATTAATGGTTGTAGGCAAACCACCCCCAGGTTGAGGCTGTGCCACAAGCATAAGAGGGACCTGTGGGGGACCCATATCTCCAACGGCTTGAGTTACACCCACCACGCCACACTGCACTGAGGCACCCCAAATAGCCGAGCACCGGTTCGCTGACCAAGAATTTCTTGGCAGGCCGGTTGGTGCAAATCCCTCCTTTCTTTAGAATGATGAGACATATGCCCCTACGACCGCCTAGGAGAAGGAGTCCTATGCCGCCGAGCATAAGATCTCCTTGGAGATGGGGATCGATGACTGCGAGCATGAGATCGTTGTGGCGAGGGTGAACGAAGCCCGCGAGCATGAGACCTTCGCGGGGAAGGTGATCGCCGACGACGACGGGATTATGCTGAATCATCCCCCACTCGTGGTCCCAACCGTGAATGAACACTGGGCACGACCCTGTGGTTAGCCCTACTACCTTCTAGCTGACCTCGTCCCTTTGGCTCCTGGACACGTGGCTGAGAAGGAACAATCAATGGGTTTAACTGATTACCCCCCGTACGGGAACCACCTGCAGCTTGACTTGGAGCCGACAAAGCTGGTAAAGGATCCACTTCAATGGGCAAAGGTGGCTTACCCATTGCAATCAACTGTAAATTAAGTTGATGCATTTGCCCCAAGTATATAGCTCTTTGACGAAGAGCTTCTTCCCTAAACTCATGTGCCAAACCAACTGCTGCCACGTCACTTCTAGCCAAAGAATCCACTCCACGTCTTTGGTTGAGTTGATGACGAGCATCATGTGGAGGAGGAGGATTGTTCCCAGTCAACTGATTAAGACTAGGAGTTGCTTGTACCTCTTCCCAATGACTTCCACTAACACCATTAACGCCGTTTTCTGCCATTATCAAAGCTTACCAAGAACAAATATCAAGTCACGAAAAAACTGCTACCGCAAAACTACTTTTGTTTCCCGGCAATGGAACCAACTGATGCGTCCGAAATCTTCTGGAGCACTGGATCTGTCCAACTGGATACCTGGCTTTCAATGTATCCACTAATCTCCAAAGCCTTACTCTGCAATCAGACAAAACAACCCGTAAACTAGGCAGGGGCACTCCCTACAAAGGCCCTCCGGCGTGAGAATTAGTCCAAGACTAGCAAATGTGTATTCAATTTGGCAGAGTTTTGGCTAAAGAGTAAAAATCACATACCTCTCCCCTTCATTTTCAGGGGATTTTATAGCCGCCGGAGAGTATAACTGCTCATAACTGCCCACTAACAATCATGACATTAATGGCGGGCATATTAACTGCCCCATTAACTGTCCCATTAACCACAACGGTCAAATGGAGAAGTTTTCGGACATAACCGTCCTCAACTAACAGCAATTCTTAAATCCACAAGCATAACACCCCATGCTCGCTACAAGCTCCTACTCGCTGGTTAAGCCCCTAACTCGCTGACATCATTTACTCACTAAAGATTGTGACCCTGCTCGCAACGCACAAGAACCATTTAATCTTCTCCTCGTAGCCTTAACTGTAGGATGGTCGCCTGACTGAAATGAACCATGTACCGAGCACGTGACATATGGCTTGGGCCTATTGGGCCGGACAGCTCATTAACATTTTACTTGGAGGTTTCCAGTAAACTCATGAAGTATCAAAAAGCTAAAGTGTGTTTATAAATTATATAGTCTTTGATATTGAAAAGTGTAGTAAGAAGTATATTTGAAGTCTTCATTCCTTATGATATTAGAAATCTACTTCGTGGTTGTATTAAGTTCACCGATGTGTTCTTGTAAATGTTGAGATACATACTCTTTGAATTTTGTTATGTGTAATATCAGTTTAATAATAATTTTGTTATGAAATTTGTAAATTAACTACGAATTTTTTGCAATCAAAAAAAATATTTGTATCGTGTCCTTAATGTTATAATGTATGAGAGGACAAAAATAATGAAAATGTATTTTAAACATAAATTTTCCTTTTGATTGAAACATTTTTATACAAGATTATTTTCATAGAATATAAAATTTAAAATAAAATATATTTCATTCCAATCATGGTGGGAAATAAAAATAAAGGAGATGAAATATATATTGGTAGTTAGGTTTGTTAGTTGAGTTTTGGGAGATTTGAGGTTTATAAAGTGTTGTGTATAGAGGGTGTTTATTGGAATGAAATAATTTTTAGAGAGTTGAAAAAGTGTAAATGGAACAGAAAACGAGGTGGCTAGAGTGTGGTATTGGGAGCCTGTGGATGCTCTAACAAAGGATGGTAAGTTACCATAATTCTATTAAGTTGTGTAGTACAAAATCCATTTGTGATTCAAAACTTTCAAGTTTAGTTATGGAATTTTGTGGTAAATTAATTTTTAACTTGGTCACCCTACTATTGCGAAAAGTGCACTAAACTCATTCTACTATGTTTTGTATAGTTTGGTAACTATTTTACAAAAACTGTCAATATGATACATGAAGTGAATGTCGTTAACAGAAGTCGTTGAAAAGACTGAAATACCCATAAATTTTACAGTGAAGGGTTGAGTTGTGATTTTTCAAACCGTAAGGTATGCTACATAAATCCCAGCAGCAGCAGCAATGTCGAGCAACACCATAAGAACTGGAACGAGTGATCTTGCTACTTTCATCTTACATAGTTTTTCCCGCTTTCGCCTCTCTTCAGCTACTCTAATGTCTAAGCGGTAAGCCCTCACGTCATCTTCAGATCTTGATGATCAACAGGTCGACCTAGAATATCAAAGGATTTCTAAATAGGATATAAATCAATTGCACGAAAGCCTACTAGCGCATTTCTTTGGCTTCTTGTATTGCCTACTTCCGAAAAAAATAAAAAAGGGCAAACAACCCAAGATCTACAAAAACCCATATACGGGAGCCATTGAAAAGACTGAAATACCCATAAAAGTTACAGTAAAAGGTTGAGTTGTGATTTTTCAAACCATAAAGGATTGTACATAAATCCCAGCAGCAGCAGCAACGTCGAATAACACCATAAGAACTGGAACGAGTGATCTTACTACTCCCATCTTACGTAGTTCTTCCAACTAGGGGTGTAAGTGGTTCGGTTTGGTTTGGTTTATGCAAAAACCACAAACCGAACCGTCCCTAGTTGTTCGAAAAATTACAAACCGAACCGAACCACTCGATTTGATTTGATTTGGTTCGGTTTTGTGGTTTATATAAATTATTTTTAATCAAATTAACAAACATTAAAAATAATAATAAAAATAAGATTTTAATTTTGAATTAACATCAAAATTACGAAATAACCAACTAACAACAAATTATCATAAGGAAAACAATACAAATTCTAAAATAAACACAAACAATGGAGGAAATAATAGTTCTCTAATAATCAAGATTTTGTTTGGTTTAGTATGTATGTATGTATGTATGTATGTATATATATATATATATATATATATATATATATATGACTAAATCAAAGGTGTAGATTATGCACATAAGATGATTCAAAGGCTCAAAATAGTTAACAAATGTAATATAATATATATTGTATAATAAATAAATAAATAAATATATATATATATATATATATATATATATATATATATATATATATATATATATATATATATATTAGTTTGGTTCGGTTCGGTTTGGTTTAGTTCGATACCAAAAATCGTGAACCGAACCGAACCGAACCAGGCGGTTATCCAATTTTTGAAACCGAAATCGAACCGTCTTCGACCAAAATCAAACCAAACCGACTAGTTTGGTTTGGTTTGGTTCGATTCGGTTCCATGGTTCGATGGTTCCAATTTACACCCCTACTTCCTGCTTTCGCCTCTCTTTAGCTACTCTAATGTCTAACTAGTAAGCTCTGACCTCATCTTTAGATCTTGATGATCAACAGGTCGACCTAGAATATCAACGGATTTCTAAACTAAATAGGATATAGATCAATCGCACGAAAGCATGCTAGCGCATTTCTTTGGCTTTTTGTATTGCCTACTTCCAAAAAAATAAAAAAGGGCAAACAACCCAAGATCTACAAAACCCATATATGGATTTCGACACAGAGAGAGGGGGAGGGGAGAGAGAGGGATAAAAAAAAACGTTACTCACCCAACCTAGCTTCGCAACCATCTTCGCTCCACTACCACCTCATCCCATCAGCAACAACCCAAGATCTACAAAACCTCGGGGGTTTGACACTTATGTATTCATTTTTCGTAAGTCATTTTCCAAATATTCAAGCACCCCTTTGTCCCCTTCCACAATTATACGTATTTACATACACGCACAATATTATACTCAACAAATAATTTTTTTAGAAATATAAATTGAGTTTGTGCACACTATTTATAAATTATAATTTTAATAAATATTCACTACGTTCTAAAATTAGTATTCACTATATTATTTACGGACGTCCCAAACATTATCTATTTTCTTTTTCAAAAGATTTTTTCATATCAATTATCAATTTTGTTATCTCTATTTGAAAGATTGAAAAATGATGGCCCGTATTGATTTGACATCACTAATGATAAATTGAGGGTTATTAAAAGAAAATTACTTAAAGTTTAACACTATTGTATATTCAATATGAGTATTAATAATAGAATATACTTTTTGTATTTATTCATAAATTGTTTTTCGTAACATTTTTTTATGTGTTTGTCAAACACCAAAAAAATATTTTTCAGCATATTTTCAAAAGATTTACCAAACACCTAAAAATGAAATCTTTTCATTTTCCAGAAAACATTTTTTTGGAATAATTTTATGTGATAGAAATGGAGCCTAAACTTCCTCTCTCTCTCTCCCCCCTCATCCGGTTGAAGAAGGAAAGAAATGAGGATGAAAATTGTGTGGAGGGGAAGGGAGGATGAGAATAATTAAGGGTCTGTTTGGATTCACATCATTGGAATTGAATTGGAATTACAATTTTGTGGAATTGAATTTCAACATATTTGAATTTCATAGAGCTTCAATTCTATTGTTTGGCTAATCTATAGAATTCCAATAGAATTGATTTACAATTCCAATTCTATTGTTTGGATACTCATGCAATCTCACGGAAATGAATTTATCACTTATATGTGTTTCCTCTTATATTCCATGCAATAAAGTATAAAATACAAAAAATAACACATTTTAATATAAAATCAAATTATAAAAAATATATATCTAATAAAAAAAGTAATGTTTCAAATAATAAAAAATATATAATAACCAAACAAGTTTTAACTTTCATAAATACACAATAAAAGGCTAACACAGTTTAATATTACTATTCTCCCAACAACTAAATTTCCTACCGTCAACAAGTTTAACCAACAAGTAATGTTACTACCATCAACAAGTTTAATCACTCATGATAATAAAAAAAAACCACATAATTCTAATAAACTAACAAACACCACTACACAAGATCAAGTTGCATCAAAACATATTGTGCCTTCAACTCATTTGGAAGACCTGCTAATGTCTCAAATTTCCTTTGATCATTCATGAATAGATCAACTGCTTTCAAAAGCATGGTCTGATTCAAATCTTCCACTTTAGACAACTCGTCCAACACCATTTGTGTAGTAGCTTTAGGAGCGTCAGAGTTCATGAAGCGGTCAAGAGATTCCGCCATACGAGAGAGTACATCATATAATGCTTGGGAACCACTATGTTTCCGCTTTTTGGGGCGAGAAATAGATGATGATGAGGCATTGGACTTTCCTTGTCTATTTTCCCCTCCGAGTGAATGCATAGCATCATCTCCTAAGCTTCTCACGTTTCCCTCGATGGTCCCAATGGTCTCTTCTAAGTCAAAAGACTCTTGGTTCACTTCCATTTCTAATTCTTTTTTTTTTTTAACCAGGTTGAATCCTGGGGTAGTAGTTCCGGTCCCTCATTGCTACTACCAAGAAAATCGCGAGATGTGCCCGAAATGATACATGGTTTGAGAATAGTGCAACTGATAACACATACAACCTCAGAAGAAAGCAAAGTGCACCCTCACCATTAGCACGGTCTTGAGCAAACAATTGACAAATGTCTTCCCAGTTGTCAATAACAATTCTTGTCCTATAAGGGGCAGCATCAGGATGAACCTAAAGAAGAACAAACACAATTAAAAAAAATCTGATAATGACATGCGTATGTAAAATGATAAAATCTAAAAGTGTGCGGGCGTGTGTATATACAAAAAAAAAATGCCAAATTTATCAGGATGGACAAAAATATACATTATGTCATCAATGCATTTAAAATAGATGGCTGTATCAAGATAAATTAAGGATGCCAAAAAAACAAATATAAATAAGTAGCAGAAAATGTTTGATTGTGACAAGGAAAAAACAGAAAAAAAATTATGGCAAATAGCATTACTCGTTCACATACCTTCACGTACAAACACAACTAAAAATAATATGGAAATCAGTGGGAAGTTTAATGATTATTAGAAAGTCATACCTTCACATATTCGTTCCACACACTTTCAGTCACATCTACTCTTCCTTTCAAGAAGTCCCAAGAAAAGCCAGATTGACCAAGCATCTTACTCACTATATCATAGTGTTCTCCCATGTCTTTAAGCGTGATTGAATGTTCTGCTTGGTCATAGTAATACCAAGTTCTTTGTTCAGAGCATTTATAGCTGTTGTCCAAGCTATCGATTTCCATGCACATTTTCCATCTAGCCTATTGCCTTCGTTTAACTGATTGATGAAAACTTCCGACAGAATCGTGTCCATCATTGGGGTCCATGTAAAGTAACGTTTTTTCACCTCCTTGTCTTTTGAGTTAGAGGAGGACATGATTGGGAGGGAAATCTAGGAGCATGAAAAACATATAATAATGTCAAACAATCACAAGAATAAGTAACAAAGTCACTTCATATTGAGTGGGATGAAGGGAGTAAATGAGAGATACTTGATACGAAGTAAATAGTTCATAGTAATAGTAAAACCAATAAATGTCAAACAACTTATGTAGCATAGACACTAAATGGAACTACTTCCTTAGTGGCAAATAACTTGTACTATGGATCCTTAAACTCGACCATGTCTAATTTGATACTCAGCAAACATTGCTTTTGCTAGTGCATCCCTCTTTTCAGTCCATGCACGGGTTGTTCGAACTACTCTAATTCTATTCCCATTTATCGCATCAGCAACTGCAGCATGGTCTCCATCAATCCCATTTTCCTCCTCATCATCTACTTCATCTTGATCATGTTGATCTGGTTGTTGTTCACGTAGATCAGCTTCAACCTCATCCAATAAAGGATCATTTGGTTGCACATCTCGCATGAAATTGTGGAGGATGGCACAAGCACTAATAACACTTGTGTTTTCACTTTAAAAGATGAGGCATCTCTTAGAATGGCCCACCTTTTCTTTAGCAAACCAAAGGTCCTTTCAATCACATTCCTTGCACTAGAATGTCAAAGATTAAACAATTCTTTATATGTTCTCGGATTATTTCCACATGTCGCCCACTCATTCAAATGATATCGTGTTCCTCTATATGGAGCTAAAAATCCTGAGCAATTTGTGTATCCCGCATCAACGAGAAAGTATTTTCCTACACAATAAAATGCATACGATTTTTCATAAGAATACAAAAGAAAAATAAATTATTATACTTCTCTTGTATAAAGAATCACAACACACCATTAGGGACGATTAAAGGATACTACCTTATCAATGCATCTCGAAGAATCCTACCATCAGCAGCTGAACCTTCCCAACCCGGTAAAAAATAAGTAAACTTCATATCACGAGAACAAACTCCTAACACATTAGTTGCCATGAAATTTTTCCTATTCCTATATCTTCCTTGCTCTTCAACTGAAACGGTTAAAGGCACATAAGTCCCATCTAAAGCTCCAAGGCAATTTTCAAACCATACCCATTTCTCATCTTCAAAACCTTCAAGTTCTTGATTTGGCTGGACCAAGTACTCTTTTTGCAATTTGATTACAGCCTTTAAAACTGCTTTGAAATGACGACTAACTGTCTCTATGGAGCGCATGAAATTGAAGCCTACCACTCGAATCTTTAGTCTATGCCCAAGGATATATAAAAACATTGCCACTGCTTCTTCAATAGTAACGTGTTTTGTTGGACGAAGCTCTCCCTGTTCACTCAATTTTTAACATTAAATATTGAAAGTATCTTTGTTAAGCCGTAGTTGTGCTTTACAAACTGCATCCGTCCCATAGTAAAGTCTCCTCAAAAAGAACTCCCTAGCACTACTCAAATCTCTAGAAGGAGTCTTCACCATGTGCAACTCATGCCACCAAATAGAAATTGCAACTGAAGTAGCTACATAATATTCCGCAATCAATTTTCGTTGTTTTTGTTTTTCACCTTTTTCCTTCGTAACTAAGGCATTAACATCCACCGAGCTACCAGCCATACTCTGAAAATTTAAGAGCCCATAATTTAGAATGCGTTTAATAAATTGAATATTTAAGTAATTTTTATTATCATATTCAACATATAATTGAAGCACTAAATTTGGAAAGCCCTTTATGGAACTACTATTGGTATTGGATAAGACCATACTCATCTCAAGTTAAAAAACAAGAGAGCACGGATGTAACCAAGATGAAGAGTGATGACCAACAATTACCCACAATGTGAGCACTTAGACATCTCTAAGAAACAATGAAGGGCAGCAATAGCCAATAAAAAGAGTCTGCTCTTAGACATCTCTAACTATAAGGCTAGGGAAGGAGAGCCAAAGTCAATATCAAAATTCAAATACCTCCTCAAGAAACAATTTGCAAATTTAAACTGCATAAATACTACCAGCATATGTATATCCATTTGAAGAGCATATTGATATTACTTACTCTGTGTAAGTAATATCAATAACTTCTGAACATCAGGATAATAGTTCAAGACAGCATACAATTAATGTCAAAAAGTATAGTGACTCGCAACAGCTACATAGGGAACTTTTAGCATATGATTGGAAGCTGAGGAAATGATGTCAGGCCTTTGTTCAAGGTGACCAACTAGCTCTTTTTTCGTTCAAAAATGTGTATCCTATATATTATAAGTCTCCCATTAGTAAAAGAGGCAATACTTACGGGACCGGGGTCATTCCAATCTTAAGATTTGAGTATAGATTCCAATGGATAAACGAGGCACATTGTGGGAACCAGAATCTTAAAGGTAATTGTTCTCTTCTTTTGTTGGTTATAAAAAGGATTGGGCTTTGGTTACCGAGTATCAGTAATGGCATTAGAATGCAATGACTCATTCATTTTACAGGGGGAGAAGTTCTTACATGAGGATAAGAGGCTTTGTTTAGTAGCCAAGGATGACTTGCCCCATATATATCTCTATTCAATGGCGTTCCTAGTTCAATCATTGGTTTATTAGTTCAAATACCCTGATTGAATGTTTTGGGGCAGCCTTCTTTGGCTAATCTTGACAGGCTTTTTTCTCTCATGCCAGGCTTTCTTTCCTTCACCCAACAGATCTAATCAGGAATTGTGGTAATCCAGCATGCACAACATATTTATTTTTTGATGGGGAGACAAATGATTTTTATTATGGACGTGCTCTAACACCAATCTCCCAGAATCGGGTTCACCTCTGACGTTTTTGTTTCCGTTTAGTAAGTGCTATGTGAGTGTCATGCTTGATTACATGGTTCTGATGTGAATTACTAAGCTCTTTCAACAAGTGACTCATTATTCTTATTACCATATTATTGAAACAACAATAAACACACAAGATGCTTCCTTAAATATACTAGGTTAATGCTGGCAAGATCAGAAACCAGTTAGTCAGTATGCTCTCTGACACATCAAAAAGCAGACCTTCCATTCTAGGGAATTTCTTAGTTCCACCAAAGCTAGCTTGCATGAGGCACTAGTTAGGTGTGCAAATGAACTGGCACAAGAAGAGTGCTTACAGAAACTTCATTGATCTCGATTGTTACATCTCCTACATCCTAAAGGCAAGCTGAGCCCAAGTATACCCTTTGTTTCATTTGACTAGCTAGTATTACACATACTTCTAAAGTTGAGTGTTTGTGTTCTCAAGTTGATTTCCATGTTTGTGTTCTGTTTTTCGCCATATGAAGTGTTGTGCATAGAGGAACCAATTGAACAATATAGAACATTCAATACAACAAGGCTCTAATAAGATTTCAATAGTCCGTGGACCCTAATATTATTACTTAATTCTTTACACATTCGTAAAACCGTGGGTTGTCGCTAGAGCTGTCAAAATCGAGCCCGGCCCATGGTCCCGGTCCAGCCCACCTGACTTTTCAAGGGCCTGGGCCTCAATTTAGTAGGCCCGAAAAAAGTCTTTGGCCCGGCCCGAGCTTAAAAAGCCCGAAAATCCCGGCCCGGCCTGACCATAAAGTGAAACACTTAAACTTAATTACAAAATTAAAAACTAAAACATAAATCTAAAAAGAAAAAAACTATCAGACATTCATTTAGACCACTTTTTTTCTTTTTTTTTCGTTTGGTTAGATAAATTTATGACACAATATGATCTATTTCCAAATCATTGTTCTTTTTTTTGTTGAAACTCATATTCTAAATTGATGGAAGTGACATTTACAAAGAAGAAATGAAGTTGATCTTTCAAGTTCTAATATAGTTTAATATGGTTGTAGTTAATAATTTTATCGAAACTGATCTATTTAATTAAGTATCTTTATATGATATTAGCTAATAAAAAGTCTCAACAGTATAATCTTGATTTAAAAAAATGTTAGATTGTGTAGGGCGAATAAAAAAATGAACATTTGCTAGTTAGTATGGTTTTGCAAATTAGAACCCGAAAAACTTTGTCTATCCTTAGAAAACATATAATAAAAAATTGGGGACAATATGATGAACTTCAATTTGGTTATAATTTTTTTGAAAAAAATATCCTTCAAGTAGCACATGTATTTTTTATTTTGTCAGTAACATTATTGTTTTTCTAGTTTCTGTTTCGTTCAATTGTTGAAGTCACTACCTTTGTTTATATTTGTTTTGGTTGCACTTTTGCTTTGTAATTGTGTAAGTTAGACTAGTAAGTATGTGTGTGTTTGAACTTTTGATGTGTTATATAACATTTTATTAACTAATTTGTGAGTTTTTTTAATAAAAAAATAGTTATTTTTTTGGCCCATAGGCCCGAAATGCACATGGGCTGGGCTTGAGTTTTATGAGGTCCGACACAATTTCGGCCCGGCCCGTTTGACAGCTCTAGTTGTCGCTTTCATTTTTTTTTCTTAGGAGTTGTCCAATATTGATTGTCACCAGGGAATTATGTACTATATAGGAGGCGTTGATAAGGGATGAGGGTTGACAGAAACAAGATTACAATTGTAGAGACTGACTAGTGGGAAGAATTAAAGACCATTTGGTCAATGTATTAAATGACATAGCAGTCAACAGCTGCAACAATACAACAACAGCTGCATCGATATCACTCCTCACGCAAAGCCATCACAGCTTCTATGCCAATACATTTCAAGAGTACGTGCTTATGATCACAAGTGGGTTCGAATTCGAGTAGATCGAAGAATATCCAAGTGGCATTGACAGTTGGAACTAGTCTGATTTAGGTTTCTTTGAAACAAAACATATCAGCACAGAACAATAAGGAACAATATTCAAAGGAAACCTTAAATTTGAAAATATACTCTTAATCACACAACTGAATCCACCATAGATGAAGAGATGGATCGTGAGAAATAGAGAGGGAGTGAGAAATAGAGAGATGGGATCAATGAACTTACCTGTTGAGAGATTGAAATAATCAGAGAAAAGGAGGGATCCAACTATGGAGCATCCATTCTGCTCGGCCTCTTCGATGCGACTTCGGGGGAGGGGGTTTGCGGAAGATGAAGACAGAAACGAGGAACGAACGACCTAAAGAAAAATCCCGATATCGAATTGGTGTAGAATTGGTTTTGTAAATTTTTAGTTTTATTATGGAATTGATTTTATGGAATTGGGGGTATTAGAATTATAATTCAATTCCAATTCTATCCCTGTCAAGTTTGGTGAATGATGGGTAGTTGAAGAAGCTTGGTTGGTTGTCGGACCACCACCATTGACGGTGGTGGCCGGAGGTGAGGAAGAGAGAGTTCTTGTACAGCCAAAAGAAGAGAGAGAAATAAAAAAAACGGATTGAATTAATTGAATTCCTAAAAGAACTATTACATTTATTTATATCTAAAAACTAATGCAAATGGGCTACTAGCCTACTAACAAAGTAATTGGGCCCAAATAAGCTAACAAGGATTGGGCCTATATTTCTAACACGCCCCCTCAACTCGAACATGCAACTATTGTGAAATGATCGAGTTGGAGAAGTGCAAACAAATGAGCCTATACGGCATATGGGCCTTTACGGCAAATGGGCCTTTATGGGCCAGATTAGGGTTGATGTGCCACTATGGGCCTGAGTATTGTTGATGTGCCACTTTGGGCCTGAATTTTGCTGATGTGCCACATTGGACCTGAATATTGCTGATGTGCCACTTTGGGCCTGAATTTGTTGATGTGCCACTTTGGGCCTGAATAGCCACTCTGGGCTTGAATCAATTTGTTGTGCCACTGTGGGCCTTGAATGCCACTTTGGGCCCGAAATGCCACTTGGGCTTGAACCAATTTGTATTTGGTCTGAATGTTGTTGAATGTTGTTGTGTGCAAAATGTTTTGCAATTTCTGTATTCTTGATACTCATGACCTCCTCCATTTGTTTTCCTTTGACCCATTCGGTAGCTACAGAAGAAGAGGCAATGGTGGAACTAGAGAGCTGTATGGGATCGATGGGGGAGACTCGAGAAGGAATCGCTTGAATTCGGGGACGAGCGCTCGAGAGCTTCATTCTTGGGGTATCATGAAAATTTTTTGAAATCTGAATCGAAAGAATCAGATGGGTTAATGGAAATGGGTTTGACGATTTTTGAAATTGACCAAGAATTTGGGGTTTCTTGTTGCCGATGTTCCCGTTTTCCTGGGGTTTCTTGTTGCCTGAGATGTTCCCGTTTTCCTTGAGTGAAAAAAGGAAATGATGGATTTCTTGGGATAGATGCTAACCTTAGTATTCTTGATACAAGGGTTCGGAGTTATTGGAGCTGTTGTTACTGGGCTTCTCGCCGATTTTTACCTTTCTGATTTTCCGGAAGGAGTGGTAGCCATTGTGAATAGATGGGGTGGTTGTATTCGGCCGATTCTGTGCTCCATTGTTGTTGTTGTTGCTCCCGTAGCTGTTTGGGGAGTTTGTAGGGGATGTGTTTTCTGGTCCGATTCCGGTGAATGAGTCCTTCGGGACGCACGACATCGTTGACGCAAACAACCTCAGCGGTGCCAGTGAATTTGAGTTTTGGCGGTTGTTTGGGATTGCTGTGGGTTGGGCGGTTGCTTGGCCCGTCTCGCCGCTAGGTTTTTTTTTGTTGGTAGGATTGGTGATGAACGGATTTCGATGGAAGACATGACGGGTTTCTTGTCGAATCCCGAGATAGATGTCGATCGAATTGTTCGCGGAATAGGTGGTCAGCAACTGTTCGATGAAATGCCACAACGAAATGTGGTTAATATGAACTCTCTGTTATCTGGGTTGGTTGATTTTGTTCTGGTTCTTGATTTTCTACTCTTTTGTGTGCTTGACCCTCTTCTTGTTGCCGCCGATGGGAAGGTCTAATTTGGTGGCGATCTATTGCACTGAGGGGGAATTGCGTTGCTGATGGTCTTTGAAGCTACTGTCTTCTACCATCGTCGTCACCATCTCCGATCAATTTGTGAAGGAGGCGATGGCTTTCTTGGACAGACAGGGTGATATGATTTTGATTGTATGATTTTGATTGTTAGATGATCAGAATCTTTGCTCTGATACCATGTCAAGTTTGGTGAATGATGGGTAGTTGAAGAAGCTTGGTTGGTTGCCGGACCACCACCATTGACGGTGGTGGCCGGAGGTGAGGAAGAGAGAGTTCTTGTACAGCCAAAAGAAGAGAGAGAAATAAAAAAACGGATTGAATTAATTGAATTCCTAAAAGAACTATTACATTTATTTATATCTAAAAACTAATGCAAATGGGCTACTAGCCTACTAACAAAGTAATTGGCCCCAAATAAGCTAACAAGGATTGGGCCTATATTTCTAACACGCCCCCTCATATTAGCATCCAAACAATGGAATTGGAATTTTATGCTTCAATTCCAATTCCAAGTCATGGAATTGATGTAGCCAAAGGGAAATCTCATCAAAATAGGAAAAATCAGATTTTTGTTGAAGCAGGGACAAGGCGGCCGTCTTCTCCCTTACAAAGCGATCGCATTTGACGTCTAAAAGAAAAATCTATGATGTTTATACAATCGCCTTCCCACAGACAACACAATCGTCCTAAATGACAACCTTCCAAATTGAGCCTAGAATGACCCCAAAGGCTAACACATCAATCAAGGATGATCCAACGATCAAACCAAAGCCAAAACAGGCCTAAACGGTCACCGAAACAACCCGAACGAAGACGGACAATGACAACGCACATCAATCAACAATCAAAGCAAGTCTAGCCTATGAACCAAGTTATGGAATAGACACTATGAAGGTATTCTAACATTGGTTAGACTCGTGAGGTGAAACCCCATTAGGTTACGCACAAAAGACAATTGAATACACTCGCACCCAAGTTGTGTTTCAAAGTAACGTCGAGTCACGAATTGCGACTCTAACAAGCTTATGAACTTGAATCATGCAACACTAGGGCATTGGCTATAAATTAACCTACCCACACATAAGAAGACTTGCATAACTCAACTATCATGCTAGCAATGAAATCACATAAGAAATGCAACAACACAAGCAATGCAACAACATAAGCAAGCAACAACACAAGCAATGCAACCACGCAAGCAATGCAACAACGAGGGCACCAAGACTAGACACGAAATGCAACAATTCAAGACTATAGCAACTACATCAATCTATCATGCAATAATTAATTTGAAAAAGCATATGAACTGAGATTTCAAGCACTCACGCAAGCAAAGGATTAAGGCGTTACAACAAGGGTTAGAAACGATCGACAACAACTCCGTTGTTTGATGCAAGATCAAGCAAGCATACTTATGTGATCCTAAGCATGTTAATGGTGTATGTGAAGGATTCAAACACAACACCAAGTTGTCAAAGCAACTAACACAAGTAGCTTACAAGTTATAGTACATAAACCCTAAGTTCCTAACTCACGGAGAGGCCAATGTTACCAGGGTTTAAAGCATAACTCAACCAAACAAGCATGTCAAGTCAAATTAAGTACTCAAGGATTCGATGTGTCACAAGAGGGTTTTAGTCGGAGATGGCGGAATTTGGTGAAGTTGGAGCTGGAGATGGTTGCTAGGTCCGATTTTTGAGAGAGAGAACGGAGATAACTGAGAAGGGAGAAAAGAATTTCTCCATCGCAAAGTATGAAAGACGGATGTCGTAGCCTGTAGTGACTCTTGATCTTGCTAATGGGACAAAAGAGATGAAAAGGCATATTCAATTAGGCATATGCTACCACATAAGACTATATAATTCACGAAGCCAGGAGCTTCGCATCCCATGTCTGGTTTTTCTCAACTTCTTTTAGACAGAGGGAAAAGAGAAAAGGAAAGGTTTGAAAGAGATAAGAGTAGAAGGCAGTGATCGAAGGAAAGGTCAGAGCAACTTTGAGCATGTACTATGGTTTTGTAAAATCAAATACAATTTATTAAAAACCAATAAAATAATTCATTAGATATCAATTTAATTTAAAACCCAAAATCCTTCCCAATAGTGACACAAAATCAAATACATTTACATACATTACTATCTTTATCTCCATTAATTTAATATTTTTATAGAAAAATGGCTAGAAAAACTTGAAAAATCATAGAAAATTTTTTTGATGTCCAAATGAAACAAACCAAGTCTCTATTTATAGGTAAAAATGTGTACTTTAATTTAGGGGGAAAATATAAAAATAAAATACATTTTTTGACTGAAAATTCGTCAAGAAAAACAATGAGGAAAATAAAATAATGACCAATTCAATGTTGACACGTGGAAAGGGAGGAAGGGGGTAGGAGGCTCATGCCTTGAAGTTTGAGCCAATTGGGTTCTTCTAGTGATTCTTTTTTTTTCAAAATTAATTAATGATTTGGTTTAGATTTTTTTAAAATCGTCATTGGATTGCAAGATTTGGTTTAATTTTTTTTTAAAACATCCATTGGTCTTGCTCTTAGAGAAGAAGAAGTAGTTAATGACAAAATTACCCTTATTAAAAAAATGTAAATTTACACTGCTTATTCTAACAACTAAGGGTATTTTTGTCATACATACAAGACCAAACCTTGTATCTTGCAAAGGGAAGAATTAGAAGAAACCACAAAATTTGATTTTTGATTTTCCGTTAGCCAACTCTTTCCTTGTGAAAATCATGAACATGGAGAGACGGGAAAAATGCGAACCAGACAAAAAAAAAAAAATTAAACGTAAACGGTCCTTTCGATTGACATATATTTTTAGATAAAAGTAATTGAAATAATTAAAAATATAATTATTTTCATATAATATAAATTTCAAAATATAAAATATTTCGTCATTGGAAAAATAGAAATAACAAAGAGACAAAATATATTAGTAATTGTATTTGTTGGTTGAGATGAGAGAGATTTGAGATTTTTAGGAGGTTGTATATAAAATGCTTATTGGAGTGAATTTTTTAAAGTGTAACTACAACAGAAAACGATGTGTTTTAAAGATTGATATATGGAGTTATTGGTGTGGATGCTCTAACTTTGGAGAAGTCAAGAAAAACCAACCTTGTAGGGGGGGGGGGGGGAGGGACCGTATAACAAAAAAAGTATAAAAGGTCTGTTTAATAAATTGCATTTTTAAAGAAAGCAGGTAAATCGAACCCAATATTACGGTACAAGATTATTTTGGGTACCAGACATTCAATTACCCGATATTTTCTGATCAGTTTCGGGTATCTGAATATAATACTCCATTTGCCCCAAAATTATCATTTGAGTTGATTTGACGCACGGTTTAAGAAAACACATTTAACTAGATTATTAATATTAGTATGATGTGTAGTTTACTTTAAATCTCATGTGTATATGACACATAATTAAAGTATGATGAAAAATTAAGGGTAAAGTGGTAAAAGTATTGTCCTAAAAATGAAAGTTTCAAACAAGATAATTATTTTAGTATAGACGAAAAATGAAAACAGGACAATAATTTTAGGATGGATGGAGTACCAGATATTTCAGGTCTGGGGTTACCTTTGGAAAAAAATTTGGCACAATAAGCCCAATAAAATGTATGATTTTTCTTTTTAAATATATATTTAATAAATTATCAATATAAATATTCCAATATTTTAAAAATCATAAATGTGCTAATGATAAACTACGGAAAAATAAAGAAAATAATTTAAATGAAGTGAACAACAATCAAGAAACCATGTTAAATTTTAAAATTTGAATTTTTGTTTTTATAGTAATCATGTCTTACCATGGCAATCGGGCCAATCCGTTAGCAACCTAATTTTGACAGTGCCTTATTCTATCGGTCCGATATTAGCCCGAATCCCATAAATCTCAGCCCTAACTCTATAATTTCGTGTCGTGTTCGTGTAGTGCCGCAATTTAACAAGAAATAACTGCACAAAAATTTAATTTTATTAGTATTAACATAATATGATTTAATATTGATTACAAGGTATGAAACCTCTTATTTGCCCCTAAGGGGGTGGCCCAGTGGTAGACATGGGGCTTCACAATGTGTGAGGTCTCAGGTTCGATCCCTTCCCATGCCCCCCTTAGGAGGAAAAAAAATTTAAAAAAAATTTAAAAAAAACCTCTTATTCGATCTCCGCTACGAGTTGGATTTGAGGGCCAAATGGGCTTGATCTCGAACCCGGATGGTTAAGTCTTTGAATAACGGCCGGTAGACGAAGGAAGACTTAAAGTAGAGTCTCAACTCTCAACAGAGCTTCGGCTGATTTTTGCTTAAATTTTGTGTCTTTTGCTCTCTCCAACAACCTCAATTATATAGGCTGGGCTTATTTGGAAATTCCTTGATTTACATGAACCAATTTGGGCTTGTGATAGATCATTATATAAGCCCATTTATATATAATTTGGGGCTAATCCATATATTTGTACATGAACTATTTAGGGTAAATTGCGGGTCGGTCCACTTTAGACAATTTCCAACTGCTAAAAACTACTATTCTTTTTATTAACTGGAAAAATGCATTTTTAGGGTGAACATAATACATGCGCATGCAAACCATTTGTTCATGCATCGTGATACAAAGATTTTGAATCACGTATGATTTTGAAGCATGATTGCTTGCATCGCGGTCCCAAGTCGATGCATCGTGATTCAATTTTGAATCGCGATTCATAATTCCAAATTGTGTAACTTTCATAGCGACGCATCGCGAATTGCTATGCATGATTTTGAATTGCGATGCATGATTCCAAATTATGTAACTGCCATATCTATTTCATAACGATGCATTGGAATTCCAAATGTATGCATCACACTTTCAAATTGATGCATAACATTTTGAAATTGATGCATCACGATTCATAAAGGTGTCTAAAAAACAAACACGTTTCTATTTGAGTATTTTATCGAACAATTTACATGCAGCACCACAGCACCACTAAACAAAATTTAACTCGAATACAAAGGGATATGTCCCAACCTGAGTAGTATTACAGAAACACATAAGTTTGCAATTGAGAATTTCAAGTAACAAAATTTAACTCGAATACAAAAGGACATGTTCCCCAACCTGAGTAGTATTAGAGAAACACATAAGATGGCAATTGAGATTTCTATGTGACAAACTCAATTTCCCATTTATGCCCATCAATCAACTTCTGAAAAACTTAATTTCCCATATGTGTCATGCCCCCAACCACAACGCCTGCGTGAAACCCCCGAGTTTGGACGCGTGTCTACAACTAATCAACTTTAATAACTAACAAACGAGCTTAAGGCTGACAATTAAAGCTAAAACAACAAAATAACTAACCCAAGCTAAGACGCTTAGATGACCAACTAATAAACGAAAGGGCTACACGAGCCATGTCCATTATATATATACAACAAAAGAGTAGAGTTATACAACTCTAATACATCACGTACAAGACATGTCAGACCAAAGCAAAATACAACCTACTCACAATGAAATTTACATAAATTCATTACCACGTCCTTACCGAAGTTAACAATAAATACAAAACTAACAAAATAGTTGCTACAATGAACGACGTGCAAAAACACGAGCACGCGTCAGCCTCACTTACTCGAGCTGGTTGTGATTTAAGGAAAACAATAAACAATAAATGGAGTGAGTCGAAGACCCACTAAGTTACTAATACAACTACATGACATGCTATAATGTGAGATATTCAAATATCACATTATCAACATAATTCAATTAGCATATAGCACCTTTGAATACTCATACTAAACATCATCTCGTAAACACGTTTTAAGGGATACGGAGTGTAACGTCCCAAAACCTTGGGTCCCACTACATGGGCCCAAATTTGGCCACGTCACTACAATTTCAAACTTAATTAAAGACTAGTTAAACGTCACCAAACCAGAAATTACAAAAGTCTCCAATTTAGAAATACAGTCATTCAAAATAAATTACGAAACAATGTCTCCAATAAATTTCAAAACTTATAAATTCGCATATAAGTCTTGATTCCTTCACGGTTATCCTCTACCTCAAGCTTTGTCCTTAATTTCAACCTGGAAGAAGAGAGTTGTGAAGGATGAGCGAACAAAACTCAGTAAGATTATATGTCGCCCCTCCGGTTTCTAAGGAGGGGTGACTCAAAGAATAATCATGTTGTATGTAAAAAAAAAAAAAAAAAAACAGAGTTTAGATATTTTACAACTTGCAAAATAAAAATCAAGGATAGGCAACGAAAGACTTAAAAATCCCTTTTTTAAATGGAGAGTTCAAACAAAACAAATATGGATCAAATAAGTTTGTCATTACCGACTATCCCATACCAGCCAGTAATAACCGAATATCAAAATATTTATTTAGATCACATAAGGGTCTATTGACCAAGAACCAAATCCCCCGAAGGGTACACAAATCCCCCGTAGGGTACACGAATCCCCCGAATGGTACACAAATCCCCCCGAAGGGTACAATATTAAGGTATATCCGGATAACCGCACTCACAGGCCAAGTGGTGCAATTTCAATTATTTCAAATGTTGTCACGAAAATCCCCGTGACGGGTTGTTCATAGTGATCATAAATAATTTCAAAAACATGAATAGTACTATCAGTGTACTATTATTAAAACGTAATTCATATCAAAATTTGTCATTTTTAATACCAAAGAGTATACCGACAATGTTTACAAATACGGAGCAATTTCTCAATAACAAAGGTATTTCATGAAAATCAAAGTAGACATGAAATTTGCGAAAACGAAGATATGACAAAGATATTCAACAAAGCTAACGAAGGAGTCAAAACAACTACCAACATGAAGTCGGGCATGGTAAATGAAGGAATGAATAATTTCAAGAATTTGCGGAAGCCTAACATTAAAAGTATTTTTATAATTTTACAAAGAACCTAAAAGAAACGTAATCCCTTACCTTGTTAAGGTGTGTTCACGACAAAGTCTCGAACCGCAAATGAAGCCTTAATTCGTCTTGTCCAAAGCTAATTTAAACAAAATACTTAAAATTAGAATTATAACCCCTAAGGGGGTGGCCCAGTGGTAGACATGGGGCTTCACCAAGTGTGAGGTCTCAGGTTCGATCCCTTCCCATGCCCCCCTTATGAGGAAAAAAAAAAAGAATTATAGACTCGAGATTTCGCGTGAAATTTCTAAAAGAAAATTTTTCTAACGAAAACGCCAACCATGGTTACTGTTGAATTTTTTAAAAATTAATTAATTGACAAATCCATGTTTCGGGGTACTTATTCAGCAATAAAAAATATATTCTATAAAAGGTCTCAAAGTCTAGGGGGTGGTTTGTAAGTTGGGTCATCTTCCTCCATAAATCAAACGGCATGTTCTGTTGATGATTCCTTCAACCCATTCTTATACATCAACTATATATACACATCTAATGCATATATCTATCTACCAAACTTACATAACCACAATTATACCCATTAAAATCCTACCCATTATTCCAAAGAAACAAACTCACTGCATTTCATTCGATTAAAAAAAAAAAAAAAACCTCCTTCTTCGATCTCTGTTACTGCCTACACTTTCTCTTCCCTTTTTTTTTCTATTAAACACAACAACGAAGGAAAGACAAAGATGAAGGCTTACCTAGTTGCTTCGGTTGCTCCGAAAGAAAACGGACGCTACTCAAGATTTGATTCCTTTTGTTGTGGGTGGAAAACTGTTTTAACTCTCTTTCTATCTCCCGTTAAACTCCAAATATATATATCCCCTAGCTTTAGGTTAACCTATTAACTAAACTCACTGCGTGATTGGTTCGTATCCGGACTCTTGAAGGGAGAAGATTTCCTTTCGATATCAAACGAGGAAGTAACGGAGTTCATCCGAAACAAACCCGACAGAACAATGTTATCCAAGAGGGATTATCCTATTGTTGTTATTATTTAATAATATAATATTATAATATTATCTTAGTCTTCCCGGAAGGATTTCAAGTTCTTTGGGATTAATTTATTATTATTGTTATTATTATATTATATTATTATTATTATTATTGTTGTTGTTGTTGTTGTTGTTATTATTATTATTATTATTATTATTTTAACGGCTCAAATTCGAAATTTATCCAAAACCGAAACTAGATCCAAAATAATTAGATCAGCCCAAAATAATTAATTAAATTATATTATAATTTAATATTTCATACTAGCATTTTCAGGGTATTACACGGAGTCAAGGTACACCTTCGACTAACACACTTCCAACCTTATCGCTCCAACTAATTAACGATGTCATTTGTCGTTGCAGCACTTTGAAGAACCGGTAGTCGTATTCGAAATCACTTTATACTTTATACTTGATAAACTTTGTAGATCCCGTTTCTACAACCCAGAATAACCATGAAACATAGCTAATCACAATTCAAGTATATTGCTATAAAAAGTGATGCTATCCCCTACCTACGGCCAATAGTGAGTAGGGCCGGGGGGTAGAGTCTACCGCCATAGCGCCGATTTTAAGTGCCAATGTTTGAAGCTACATATATTTAATATATATATTATAATGTAAAAAAAGTTTACAATTGATTGCCTTAACCTAGTGGTTAGGACACCCATGATATAAGCTAAAGGTTCTAGGTTTGAATTATAGGTTGTTACTTATTTTAGTATTTTTTTTAGTATGTAAACTGTATATAACTTATTACGTGTTGATAATTTTAGTGTAGAATAGATGATCCATGGTTATCATACTTGGTAGATTGTAAGAGATCTTGGGTTCAATTCTTGCTATAAACTTTTTACTTTACTTCTTCCCAATACTTTAAATGATTTCATTTTTATAAAGGTCCTCCCTTTTTTTTTTTTTTGCCATGGGCCTCTCGAAACTCAAGGCCTGCCCTGATAGTGGGGTTGACCGGGTATGATCACCCACAGTTACCGCTAGCACCCGACCCTCACAATAAGTGTGCGACATCATACCCCCGAAAACACATAAGTAGATATTTACTTATTAACACTAGATTTTGTGTCTGTGCCTATGACACGGTGTCAGTATAGACGTGATCAATGTCTGAAGCGAGCTTGATGCGAATAAATTAGTATATGCTTGAGATAGGGGTCGGATCAATGTACACTACAAAAAAAATAAAATAAAATACTTCTTGAAAATTAAAGAAATAAAAAAGATAACTTCCCGAAAATTAAAGAAATAAAACATTTTATTCACTTTAAAATTTTGTAACTCATCCAAAAAGAGTATAATTAAACATTCAAAAAAATTCTCTCTTACACACACCAATACAACACCTGTTAATTGAAATAAACTAAAAAATGAAAATCGCGACAAACAAAAAATATAAAATAAATTGAATGAGACAGAGTGAACTAACAAAAGACTATTTTTAAATCATAAATATTTCAGACTATTAAGAAAAACTTAGCACACATTTAAAAAAAATAAAGAAATTAAAATACAAATATTTAAAACTACAAAACTTACGAACAAATGTTTTTTTAAAAAATAAATCTAGGTCGGACAAAAACTAAATTGAGATTCAGTTGATTATGATAAAATACAAATATTTAAAATTACAAAACTTACAGACAAATGTTTTTTTAAAAAATTATCTAGGTCGGATAAAAATTAAATTGAGATTCAGTTGATTACGATAACAATTAATTAAGAAAGTACAAACTAAATATTAATAATAAAATTAAAATACAAATATTTAAAATTACAAAAATTAATTACAAAAGTTACAAACAAATATCTTATTAAAACAACTCAATGGATGCTCGGGATAAATTATAGATAGCCACCTCATCATCTTAAACAGAAGTATCTGGTTAAAACGATGTGTTAGAGGAAAGTATTCCTATAACTGTAATTGGTTGTAGAGAGGATAATTACAAAAAAACATAACTGATAGGTTATTACATATTTATTGGTTGTAGAGGGGGTAATTCAAACATAACTTATAACTGATAAGTTTATATGTAAATCACATACTTACAAATCAATCTGAACCGCCAGTTGTGTTTGACACAATTCGATCTGGGCACGGTGTTGGTATGTGATCAACTCAATGAAAGGTCGGGATAAACAAAATTCTGACCTAATTCAAACAAAACCCACAACTGAATGTGTTATATGTAATTGTAGAGGGGTGATTCAAATATAACTCATAACTAAGGAGTTTATTTGTAACTCACATACTTACAAATCAATCTAGATCTTCAGTTGCGTTTAACACAATTCGATCTGAATCACCAATTAACCCCTGATATGTTTTATAATATAGATACTTGATCACACAAGTAGGGTCATTACTCATTAGTATCCACTCCACATTTTCGCAAGCAACTCTTTGCAAGTAATTAACGTCACAATTTGGTCACATAATTTCTCCAAATCATTTCCATACATAGTAGTATTCACATACTAGCCTCATCATAATTAATTCACCACAATTATCGACTTTGATGAGTCATTAAACACACATTGTAACTTTGGGTCATCAATATTTTAGAACTAATCTAGCTTAGTTAACCATAATCACCACTAATTAGTCAAGTTTAAACTAATTCAAACGTGTTTTAATCTGCCACTTTTATGCTCAAGATATAAACTTTGTTATGGGTATAAATATGAGTAAAAGAAATGCAATTTGGTGTAGCCATTTATATGACCACAGTATAAAATTATGGGAGAGACTATTTCCACTACAATTTTTATTTATCAACTACATCTTCAATTATTGAATTAAATAATTACATATTTTCACAAAACTACCCCTTAAGTACTTATCCATTTTAAGTTGATGAATCAAGTTACTTTTTTATTACCTTATAATTATTTTTTGTTCAAACATCAATAAACATCATAATTATTCTATTTTTATTTTTACATTTTAATTCTCAATAAATAAGGTACTTATTCCCTTTTTTCATAATAAATATGTTTAGTCAATTCTTCTAATTACTCGTGTCTCATATTCCATTATCATAAAAATAATACAATTAATGCATTTTCTACCAAAATTTTAGAAAAAATTGAATATTTTATTTAGTTTTAAAAACATTATTTTAAAAGATCAATTCAATAATAATAATATGATAGGTATTAATCTGAATATTTGTTTCAATCAACTCAAGAATTAAAGCTTTGAATCAATTTTAAAGGTAAGCAATGAATTTAAAATTTTATGATACTATGATTTTACTATTTGATCAAATTTTTACAATTACATAGGTAGACGAAAAAATGTTCGTGTGATATTTTTTATTATACAATATAAATTTAGTCATAAAATTAATTAATAAAGTCATTAAAAAGGTAAAAAAATATTAAAATAACTATGTTTTTATTTGATATTTGATTAAAAAATAATGTTAAAAGACAATTAGAAAAGTAAATTAATTAGTCCATTTAAAACATGAAAGTACTTAAGTGGTAGTTTTGTCCAAATATGTATTTGTTTAATGGAATAATTAAAGATGCAGTGGATAAACAAAAAAATTGTAATGAAAATAACATCTCCCTAAAATTATTCATGGGTATAAATAAGCACTCAACCTCTTCTATTTCAAGACCAAAAAGAAATCAAACATATATCAAGTAATAAAGCCATGGAATAATTCATTAACTAGACTATATATCATGTTATAAGATATGAACTAAACCATATGAAACATAATTATTATGAATGTAATTCTTGGACACTACAATATGTCCCCAATTCATTGTCCTAACAATTGTGATTTTCAAACAATAATAATTTTCGTTTTTATATGACTGAGATCGGGAAGATGAGAAAAGGCATAGAGTTGAACCAAAAGAAGGTATCGAAATAGAACTTGAAGCCGTCAACGACGAAGAGGAAGGTATGGAGGGAAAAGGACTGAGAAGCAGTTTTACATTTTTGTTGACAAACAAAGGGGCATTTTAAGAAAAACTTAACGAAAATGCCTTTATGTAGTTAAAAAAAAAAAAAAAAGAGGCACTAATACGGTTAAAAATTTAAAAAATGGACCGATCTGCAATTTGTCCAACTATAAATGTAACTTGTGGGCCCAAATTATCTATATTTGATTCATGTTTTGACTAGTCAAAATAATTTTGAGAATTTTAACTAGTCAAATTGTAAATAATTTCGCCAACTGTTTTGATGTCTACAATCACTCACGTAGTTCTTGAGCAAAGCATACACATGTTAGCTTTTCTCTTTTAAAAAATAAAAATGTTTATCAAGAGAGTTATTGTCATTTTAGAAGCATAAGTACTTAATACAGCACATATACAATATTTAATACAACATTTTCGAAATTTTAAAAAAATTGAAAATAATTAAATAATTTTTAATTATGTATAATTTCCGATTTAAATACTGATTAATGAAATTTAATTACTAATTAAGCACTTACTTAAATTATAATCCTAAGTTACAAATGTATATAAATATGACATTTATTGTAAAAAAAAAATATACTCTTTAAATCTTTCCAAAACTCACATATTTGTCTTGCAAATGGTCAAATAAGGGGTTGAAATATGGATATGGACGATGATAACGATCTTACGCTTACCACCGACACAGATTTTATGATAACATTTACTTCATGTTCAATTTTTATCTAACATTTTTTAAAGTTACATAGTTTAATTGGGAAAAAAAAATGAAATGCAAAATGGGGACTGGGCTTGGGGCAGTCACGGACAAAAAAAAATGAAGAAGAAATGGCTGGATTTGGGCCAGGTGTACGAAGTAGTGGGTTGGGAGGGGATTGTGCTTGGGGCAGTAAAAAAAGGATAATGCTAGGACCACTCTAATAGCACTAATTTTGGGTATCAAATGATGTGGTATCTTATGTGTCATATTGTTAATATAACTTTTTAATTTATAGTGGAGCCCATAAAATTCCAAATAAGATGACACATTAGAAACCACATCATTTGGTACACAAATTTGAGTGCTCATTGAGTGGCTATAGCATTACTCGTAAAAAAAATTGTTAAAACCTGGCGGTCCCTTTTTTTAAAAGTTTTTAACCTTAAAAGTTTATCTTTTTTTTTTCAATCACAAAAAACTACTTTTTGAAATATTATTTTTTAAAATGTCATCGTTTCATTGAACAACTCCGACAGCACACTTTAGATTCAAAAATCACCTTTGTTGCGCAATGAAACGGGGATTCTGAATCATTAACTACGAAACTTTAATGGAAATGTGTTAGGTTGGAAGATTTTCACAGTAGGGACGAAGGTGAAGGAGGAGAAATAAGAAGGATTATGGCGGAGGAGAATGAAGAAGAAGATTGAGGATATGGTCTGTTTCATTATGATTTTGAACCACAGTGCAATTAGACTAGGCAGTTAAACTATTTTGAATCGCGGTGCAAAAATATCATATTAAATTGATGAATCGCTGTGCAAATAAACGAGTCAATTACACTATTGAACCGCGGTGGAAAAAATAATACAATAAAATTGATAAAATCGCAGTACAATTAGACTACACAATTAAACTATTGAGCCGTAGTAGTACAAAAAATAATTTAATAAAATTGATGAATCGCGGTACAATTAGACCACACAATTTAACTAATTAATCATGGTGCAAAAAATAATGCAATAAAATTGATGAATCGCAGTGCAATTAAATTATTGAACCGCGGTGTAAAAAATAATGCAATAAAATTGATGGATCCCAGTGTAATTAAACTAGATAATTAAACTATTGAACTGCGGTGCAAAAAATAATGCAATAAAATTGATGAACCGCAGTGCAAAAATAATGACCTTCATAGCTCGCCTATGGTTCATTAAGGGTATCATAGTCATTTTGCTATCAATAGTGACTTTTTCTGGTTGAAAAAAAAGAGGGCGTGCTCTGGCGATTAGAAACTTAAAAATGTGGACCGGCCAGCAATTTTTCCAAAAAAATGGGTAAAATTCTAGTCGGTCCATTTTTTAATGTTTTTAACCCCTCCAGTACCTCGTTCTTTTTTTCAACTGCAAAAGACCATTGTTCGAAATATTGTTCCGAAAATATCATCATCTTCTTCAACAGCTCTGACAAACACATTGGATTCGAAAAATCACCATTGTTTGGTTGGAGGATTTTCACAGTGGGGACGAAAGCGAAGGAGGAAGAATAAAAAGTTTTACGACGAAGGAGAAGGAAAAAGAAGGTTGAGGACTTGATCTGGTTCATTACGATTTTGAATCGTGGTGTAAAAATATCATATTAAATTAATGAATCGTGACGTAAATAGACTAGACAACTAAAAAGACGAATCACGGTGCAAAATTAATGCAATTAAACTGATAAATCATGGTGCAAACATTGATGTATCGCAGTGCAAATAAACTATGCAATTAAAATGATGAATCGCGGTGCAAAAATTAATGCAATTAAACTGATGAATCGCGGTGCAAATATTGATTTATCGCGATGCAAATAGATTAAACAATTAAAATAATGAATCGTGGTTTAAAATTCAATGCACCACGATGCATTTTCGTAACGTGCCTTATACTCATTAAGGAGATCGTAATCTTTTTCTCCCCAAAAATATTCTTTTCCGATTAAAAAAAAAAGAGGCGGTACTTTATCAATTAAATTTTTCAGGAAGGACCGACCCAAAAAAATATCCCAAAAAAAAATGAAGAAAAAGAGGTCGAGTTTGTATTAGGTGCATGAGGGAGTGGGCTGGGTGTGGGCTGGGTCTTGGGCTGACTTTAAGGAAGGTAGGGCGGAGGGTTTGGTTTGGACCAAACTATTTTAAATAAAAAAATTCAATTAAACAAAATAACTTAAAAAAAAGCAATTTGACTGATAATAATTAAACATTTGCAGATAAAAATCTAATAATTGGAAGTAAAGATTATCCTAAAATTCACATCAGTAGTAAACGTAAACGTAACATTGTTATCATCGTCCATATCACATTTCAACCCCTCATTTGACTATTTGCTGTAAAAATATAAGAGTACAATTTTTTTTACAATGATTGTCATATTTATATACATAAATTGGTAATTATACATAATTAAAAACATTGCTTAATTTTTTAATTTTTTTTTTAAAATTACGAAAATGGTTTAAGGGGAATTTTAGTCTAAGATACTTAAAAAGTATTGTATTAAATATTTTATATGTGTTATAGTAAGTGTGCACCTTAAAAAATTACCCCAAACTTTAAATACACATGTGTGATGCACTGCTTTAATATCGATATAAATAAAATAATTTAAAATGATAACCAAATAATCACATAATTTTTACGTTAAATTATGCTTTCGATGTATATAAATTAAACCAATAATTATAATGCCAAGATTAAAAATAAAATAAAATAAACAATTGAGAATTATATTTAAAAAAAAATTATTACACATTTTAAAATACTTTATAAAACTATTTTTTTTTTCAGGCAAAAAGTCGTCTGTAATATTTTGGGATGTTTCACTTTAAGTGTCCACTTTCAAAAGTTATGTTTACAATCTCCATAATATTTCAACATTGCCATCCATATTTGATTATATTCAAATATTATTGTAATTATGATTAACTCTAATACTAGTTATATATCCATTAATAATTAGATTTTCAAACATGGACTATTTTGGTGGAACATATGAAGTATTTTTCGTTAAATATCTCGCATATAAAAAAACAAAAAAATAGAGAAAATTACGGGCCGGTACATGGTGGTAAATTTTCAATTGTTTTAGTACCCTATATATTTTTGAGGTATGATATTACGAGTTAGAGCTTGTGGTATAATTACAAGCTCAAGTATTAGTGTCGTTAGATCAAATCTCCTAAGATCTCTATACCTTTAGATCAAATATGCTCTTTTTTAAGTAATGACATGAATATTATAAATCATTACCAACTTAATTATCTAACGACTCTAACACTAAAGTTAGTAATAATATCACAATCACATTGAATTCTCAGAAGTCTTAGATATAATACAATATACAATCACATTGGCGATTACATCCGGTCATGAATTGTGATGCGACTTCAGTTCTTTTATTCCATTGTTTTCTTTGATAGATTTGATTAGTGGTAACTCGTACTCTATCCGTTCCTAAATTATCGTTCTAGTTGACTCGACGTATGGATTAAAAAAAATTGATTTGATTATTTATATTGGTTTAATATGTAATTTTATTTAAAGCTCATGCGTATGTGACCCATAATTAAAGTAGAGTGAAAAAAGTAAAGATAAAATGATAAAAATAATGTTCTAAAAAGGTAAGTTTCAAATTGAACAATTATTTTTGAACAAAAAAAAAAAAAAGAAAGACGATAATTTAGTAACGACGAGAGTACATCGTTGGATGAGTTGTGCAGCTGAATAGAATAAATTTACTTTATATAGTGTTTTCATTTGATTTTCACTAGTTGACAAACGTGTTTATATATGATTTTTATACCATTTTGAAAATTAC
This sequence comes from Codonopsis lanceolata, assembly GCA_013146195.2. Lineage (NCBI taxonomy): Eukaryota > Viridiplantae > Streptophyta > Magnoliopsida > Asterales > Campanulaceae > Codonopsis > Codonopsis lanceolata. Next base: position 5,095,107 of record CM028384.1, on the reverse strand, counting down.
GACATAAGATGATCTAAGCTCAATTTAGTAATGTAACTAAACCTATTTCTTAACTATCACAAAAAAATAAGGGTTAATTGCACTATTGGTCCCTTGACTTTGGGAAGATCTCACTATTAGTCCCTTAACTATTTTTTTAATAAAAATTGAGTCCTAAGAGTATGAAATTTTCACAGTCTTAGTTATTTTGATAGATGTTGTTAGAGAAATTCTGTTAAGTTATCCATATTTCCCCCTACGTGCATTTAGTAAGTGCTAAAACAAATTTTCTTAAACCTAACTTATATTACAATTTACAATTGGGTTACTAGGGTTTGAAAAAAGATCCAGAAGACTGAGGCACATGGGCAGCAACGAGTTTAAAGGGTAGGAATATAATTGAAGAAGCTGCAATTGCTCCTTTGATAACATCTCCACCTCTTCTTTTGTCAGCTTGTAGTTCAATTGCAGCTTTCGTACAGTTCTTAAGATACTATCTGCTAAGCAACCACATCCAAATCCGGTCAGCATCCCGTCCAAATCTGGTCCCCATCTTCATCAACTCAAGCCAAAATCACAAATCCAAACTGGGAATTTTGGGATTTTTTTTTTTTTTGAAATGTTGTCAAAGGACAAATTTCAGCTTCTACAAGTCGATAAGAATGATTCCAACTAAAACTCATTCATCAGGAGCAATTGCATCTTCTTCAATTCCTTTCCTACCCTCTAAACTCGTTGCTTGCCCATGTGCCTTAATCATTTTGGGGAAGAAATTTTTTGAGTCTTTTTTTCAAACCATAAGGACATAATTATAAATTTTAATATTAGTTAGGTTTGAAAAAAATTCATTTAGCCGTTACTAAATGTGTGTGGGAGCCTGGGAAGCACATGAGTAATTTAACAGAATTTTTCTAATAGTGTCCATCAAAATGATTAAGGCTGTGAAAATATCATATTCTTTGACCCAAATTTTACAAAACAAAATGAAGGGACTAATAGTAAGATCGACCCAAAGTCAAGGGATCAATAGAACGATTAACCCAAAAAAACAATTAAAAGTCAACCATTATTTAAACTATGCATCACTTATTACCTACCAAATCTAGATTGATGTATAATATAAAATACATGCATCTCAGAACAAAATTTATGTCAAAAATTTAATAATACTGAATTAAAAAAATCAAAAGAATAACGACAAAATAATTAGTTATTTTCAATCATATAATACTGAAAATTAAAACTACGAGCAGTACTGCGGTATTACTCATTGACAGATCAGCTCGGCTCGGCTTCCTCCACTTCTAAATAATTATCCTTATTTATTTTTTGTTAGTTTGAAAATAATTTTCATTTATTAAAATAATTCTTTTTAATAAAACATTTTTATCACTTTATTAATACTTTTTCCGTCTATTGTAATTATAGTCACATGAACAAGTACATTAAAGAAAACCACACATTACACAAATATTTATAATACAATTGATTACTTTTTCTTAAACAGTGTGCCAGATAAAGAAGAACAATTATTTAGAAAATGGGGGATTACAAAAATCTATTAATTAATTTTTTTATCAACTTGCGATGTATTTTTTTTTTACACAAGAGGCTTTTGCAACATGACACGTAACCAATTAAAATATTAAAAAATATCAAGACAAAGATTGTGATTGGTACGTGTCATGTTCCAAATGTCACTTGTGTAAAAAAGATTCTATAACTTTCGTGTATGAAAAATTAACTTAATTTATATTTGTCATTTAATTATGTTTGCATAAAAGTAATTTGGATTCATGTTTATAATTGTAACGCCCCAAACTTGGGTCCGACCATTTTGACCCACAATTTGGCCACGTCACCAACAATCAATACTTAAAATCATAATAAATCTCAACACTAATAATTAATCAACATTAACATCCCTCAATTGTAATTAAAATACAACCACCGATGTCTGAAAAGAAATCCAATATAAAAGCTATTTAAAATTAATAAAATTTTCAAAGTACGAATGAATTATAAATGTCTAAAACTTCTTTGACCATCTTCATTCATCTACTCGAAACAATTCATCTAGCCAAGCTAAATGTCACCTGGAAGAAAAAGAGTATGAAAGGGTGAGCGAACAATACTCAGCAAGTTCATATACAACCCCTCCGGTTACTACGGAGGAGTTGACCAAAATAAATCAAGGAATCAAAATCGAAAGTTCCAATATCTAAAATGCGAAAATCAAATAGCCAAAGCTTAAATATTCAGATTTCAAATATATTTTCAGGATTCCAAGTGAAAGATAAAGATACAACAAACGACTCGAGTAATCCGATTGTCACCAACCGTCTCATACCAACTGGCGACAACGGACGACTCACAAATAAATATTTAGGATTCCAAACGAAAGATAATAATGCAAAGGACGACTTGAGTAGTCCAATTGTCACCAACCGTCCCATACCAGCTGGAGACAACAGACGACTCACAGATACCAAGATCACATAAGCGGTTAAAGACATGTTCGAACAATGTTCCAAAAATTCTAAAGACCCATAAGGGTAAAGGTTTCCAAATGGTATATCCGGATAACTAACTACATGTCTAGTGGTTAAAGGGTTTCGAAAGGTCACATTACCCGTGACTATGTAAATCGAAAGGTCACATTTACCCGTGACTAGGTAAATCAAAAGGTCACATTAACCCGTGACTAGGTAAATCGAAAGGTCACATTTGCCCGTGACTAAGTTGTTTGACTAAGTGATAAAGGTAGAAACTTTTAAATAATCAAATACATTTTACAAAATGAATTACAAACACATTTATGTATCAAATAGATATCTCACATAAAACATAATAGATATGTGAGATTAAACGAATGAGCATAATTATGAGTAATCAAATGAACAAAATCGACGGAGTTCAAAATCAAATACCGATACAAAATCGGCACATGTTTTCAAGGAACATCATTTATCAAAAAAATAATGGAAGCCTAACAGTATGGAACGAATAATTCAAAAGACCTAAATGATGTATAATCTCTTACCTGTCTAGCGAGTGTACGAAAGTTACTTTAACGACTGGTCATGCAACGAATCCACAACGTCTGTTGTTTGAATTCAAAAAATATAAACTAATTATAAAGTATATTATGTGTACAGAAAATAAATAAATTTACCACTCTATAGTTCCTATTTTATTAAAAGTCAAAATAAGAGTATATGATGTATCTTATTCTCATGTCCAATATACTGCCCATTAATTATATAAATATCCTTTCCTTCAAAACTAAAAATTTGACTCCACCCGTCACCCTCATTATCATACCCTGTAGCTTAATGTCTTACTACAAGTTATGTCAAATCCAAGTATTACCTATTAGGTATATAATATATAAAAGAAATGAATTAAATAATAATAGAAGAGAATCAAACCTTAAAAACTTAAACTATTAACCACATTCACTGTCGTCCAACCGAAAGTTTCTGTAGTCTAACACCTCCACAATTTCCGATGCTGCTCTCTTGTTCTCCCTCTCTATGTGCCGCCGAGTTTTTTTTTTCATTCTCACCTTCTTTTCTATTATAGTGTGGTAAGGGTTTTCTTCCCACTCATTACCCTATTTATATAAAACCTTAGGTTTCTTAACCTAATGGAGTCCTAAAGTTAACTTGATCAAAAATAAATTAACTAATAATGATTGGAATTAGTATTAAAGTCTTAGTCAAAGGTGGGTCTAGCCCGACCTAATTCAATTAATTACTAAATAGGTCCAAAACAATTATAATTTTAATTAACACGAATTAATATTTTTAATTAAAATTATCGGATATTTTACAATAATAATATGACAGTATTACGCGATTATTAAACTACCTAACTGACATAGTGGAATCCCTAGAAATATCCATTAGTATCAACATTGTTGAGATTGACCGGTAGCTTGTAATGATCTTCTAAGGGCCTGTTTGATTTAACTTATTGATATGTGCTGATGACTTATTACTTATGACTGATGAGTTATTACTTATGATTTATGACTGATGATTTATAACTAGTGATGTTTGATTTAGTTTTTTAAAAGTGATGATTAGCTTTCATAAGTTAGTGTGTGTTTGATTAGTAAGTTGAAATAACGTTGAAATCAAATATAAAGAGTAAAATAGCATCATCACAAAATGTGATTTATATCATTAGTATTATTATTATTATTATTATTAACATTAACATTAACTTTGGGTCATCAATATTTTAGAACTAATCTAGCTTAGTTAACCATAATCACCACTAATTAGTCAAGTTTAAACTAATTCAAACGTGTTTTAATCAGTCACTTTTATGCTCAAGGTATAAACTTTGTTATGGGTATAAATCTAAGTAAAAGAAATACAATCAGGCGCAACAATTTATATGATCAGAGTATAAAATTATGGGAGAGACTATTTTCACTACAATTTTTGCTTATCAACTACATCTTCAATTATTGAATTAAATAATTACATATTTTTGACAAAACTACCCCTTAAATACTTACCAATTTTAAGTTGACCAATCAAGTTATTTTTTTATTACCTTACAATTTTTTTTGTTCAAACATTAATAAACAACATAATTATTCTATTTTTATTTTTACATTTTAATTCTCAACAAATAAGATACTTATTTCCTTTTTTCGTGATAAATATGTTTAGTCAATTCTTCTAATCACTCGTGTCTCATATTCCGTTATCATAAAAATAATACAATTAATGCATTTTCTACCAAAATTTTAGAAAAAAATGAATATTTTATTATCAAACTAAAATAATTTAATTTAGTTTTAAAAATATTATTTTAAAAGATCAATTCAATAATAATAATACGATATGTATTAATCTGAATATTGGTTTCAATCAACTCAAGAATTAAAGTTTTGCATCAATTTTAAAGGTAGGCAATAGATTTAAAAATTTATGATACTATGTCGTACTATAATTTTACTATTGGATCAAATTTTTATAATTACATAGGTAGACGAAAAATGTCTGTATGATATTTTTTATTATATAATATAACTTTAGTCATAAAATTAATTAATAAAGTCATTAAAATTTTAAAAAAATTAAAATAACTATATTTTTCTTTGATGTTTGATTAAAAAATAATGTTAAAAGAGAATTAGAAAAGTAAATTGATTAGTCAATTTAAAACAAGAAAGTATTTAAGTGGTAGTTTTGTCCAAACATGTATTTGTTTAATGAAATAGTTAAAGATGTAGTGGATAAACAAAAATTATAATATAAATAACATCTCCCTAAAATTATTTATGGGTATAAATAAGTACTCAACCTCTTCTATTCCAAGACCAAAAAGAAATCAAACATATATCAAGCAATAAAATCATGGTATAATTCATTAACTAGACAATATAGCATGGTATAAGATATGAACTAAACCATATGAAACATAATTATTATGAATGTAATTCTTGAACGCTACAATATGTCCCCAATTCATTACCCTAATAATTGTGATTTTCAAACAATAACAATTTTCGTCTTTATATGATAGAGATTGGGAAGATGAGAAGAGGCATAGAGTTGAACCAAAATGAAGGTATCGAAGTAGAACTTGAAGCCATCAACGACGAAGAATAAGGTATGGAGGGAAAAGGGCTGAGAAATAGTTTCGCATTTTTGTTGACAGGCAAAGCCACAAAGGGGCCTTTTAGAAAAAAAACTAAACGAAAATGCCTTTACGTAGTTAAAAAAGAAAAGGAAATACTAAAGCGGTTAAAAATTTAGAAAAATGATCGATCTGCAATTACTAATTAAGCACTTACTTAAATTATAATCCTAAGTTACAAATGTATATAAATATGACATTTATTGTAAAAAAAAAAATCTACTCTTTAAATCTTTCCAAAACTCACATATTTTTCTTGCAAATGGTCAAATAAAGGGTTAAAACATGGATATGGACGATGATAACGATCTTACGCTTACCACTGACACATATTTTACGATAACATTTAATTCATGTTCAATTTTTATCTAACATTTTTTAAAGTTACATAGTTTAATTGGGAAAAAAAAATTAAAATGCAAAATGGGGACTGGGGACTGGGCTTGGGGCAGTCACGGAAAAACAATGAAGAAGAAAAGGCTGGATTTGGGCCAGGTGTATGAAGTAGTGGGTGGGAGGGGACTGTGCTTGGGGCAGTAAAAAAAATGGTTAAAATTCTCACCAATCCCTTTTTTAAAAAAATTTAGCCTCAAAAGTCTATTTTTTTAATCGTAAAAAACTAATTTTCGAAATATTATTTTAAAAATGTCATCATCCGCTTTAACAGTTTCGATAATATACTTTCTATTTAAAAATCACCATTGTTGCGCAACGAAACGCGAATTCTGAATCATTAACTACGAAACTTTAATGGAAATGTGTTAGGTTGGAGAATTTTTGAAACATGGACGAAGGCGAAGGAGGAGAAATAAGAGGGCTTACGACAGAGGAGAATGAAGAAGAAGATTGAGGATATAGTCTGTTTCATTACAATTTTGGACCGCGGTGCAATTAGACTAAGCAGTTAAACTATTTTGAATCACGGTGCAAATATATCAGATTAAATTGATGAATCGCTGTGCAAATAAACCAGTCAATTACACTATTGAACCGCTGTGGAAAAAATAATGCAATAAAATTGATAAATCGCGGTACAATTAGACTACACAATTAAACTATTGAACCGCAGTACAGAAAATAATGCAATAAAGTTGATGAATCGCGTTACAATTAAACTACACAATTAAACTAATGAATCACGGTGCAAAATTAATACAATAAAATTGATGAACCGCGGTGCAATTAGACTAGGCAGTTAAACTATTGAAATGCATGCAGTGCAAAATTAATGTAATAAAATTAATGAATCGCGGTGTAAAATGCAATAAAATTGATGGATCTCGGTGTAATTAAACTAGACAATTAAACTATTGAACCGTGGTGTAAAAATTAATGCAATAAAATTGATGAACCACAATGCAAAAATAATGACCTCCATAGCCTGCCTACAGTTCATTAAGGGTATCGTAGTCATTTTGCCATCAAAAGTGACTTTTTCTGGTTGAAAAAAAACGAGGGCGTGCTCTAGCGGTTAGAAACTTAAAAATGTGGACCGGCCCGCAATTTTTCCAAAAAAATGGGCAAAATTCCGGCCGGTCCATTTTTTAATGTTTTTAACCCCTCCAGTACCCCGGTTTTTTTTTTCAACTGCAAAAGACCATTTTTCGAATATTGTTCCGAAACTGTCATCGTCTTCTTCAACGGCTCCGACAAACACATTGGATTCGAAAAATCACCATTGTTTGGTTTGAGGATTTTCACAGTAGGGACGAATGTGAAGGAGAAAGAATAAGAAGCTTTACGATGAAAGAGAAGGAAAAAAGAAGGTTGAGGGCATGGTCTGGTTCATTACGATTTTGAATCGCGGTGTAAAAATATCAGATTAAATTGATGAATTGCGTCATAAATAGACTAGGCAATTAAAAAGATGAATCGCAGTGCAAAATTAATGCAATTAAACTGATAAATCGTGGTGCAAACATTGATGTATCGCGGTGCAAATAGACTATGTAATTAAAATGATGAATTGCGTTGCAAAGATTAATACAATTAAACTGATGAATCACGGTGCAAACATTGATGTATCGCGATGTAAATAGAATAGACAATTAAAATAATGAATCACAGTTTAAAAGTCAATGCACCACGATGCATTTTCGTAGCGCGTCTTAGACTCATTAAGAATATCGTAGTGTTATTGTCCCAAAAATATCCTTTTCCGATTTATTAAAAAGGGACGGTACTTTATCAATTAAATTTTTCAGAAAGGACCGACCCAAAAAAATTTCCAAAAAAAATGAAGAAAAAGAGGTCGAGTTTGTATCAGGTGCATGAGGGAGTGGGCTGGGTCTTAGACTACCCACAATGGTGACCCAACCCAACCCAACCCTCAAATAAAATATTAATTTCTCTCACTTCCATATACACAACTCCCAACCTTATATAATTTATACTCCCATCAGTGACCCAACTCAACCCAACCCAACATTTTAATAAAATATTTATTTCTCTTTACTCCAACTTACCTAAAATACTTATCATTTTATTTTTTTAAATAATGTATTAGTAATAATATTTCTAAAATTACCCGTACAATTATTAAAAATAATTACTCATACAATTATAAATTCATAATTTACTTGACAACAAAATGAAAATAAAATAGATAAAATAAAATCAAAAATAAATTTAAAAAGTTACAAATACAACACTTGAATTTTAAATTACGTATACATAATATGCAAATTACATATTCAATTATTAATGCCGAATTTCTCCCATATGTGCTCAATCAAATCATTCTGAAGAGCGCTATGAGTCTCTCTGTTGCGAAGTTGATATCTATTAACCATATAAGTCAACAAACTTGCAATGCGCGCAGTAGAGTATTGAGGAAGTTCGACCTCTCCTTCTGAAGGTACATCCATCAAAAATTCTGTGAGATCATGATAGTTTTGGTATGTGTCTCGTTCATCCTCTACAATCATATTATGCATGATGATACAAGCCATCATAATTTTTCAGATCAAAACCTTGTCCCAAACAAGACATGGACGTCGAATAAATGCGAAGCGAGCTTGTAGAACTCCAAAGGCTCGCTCTACATCTTTTTTAACAGCCTCTTGGTGTTGAGAGAACAACTTATGCTTTCGAATCATAGGATTTCTAATTGACTTGACAAATGCAACCCAAGAATGATAGATGCCATCAGTGAGATAATATGCCCTATTATTTTGGCGACCATTCACGATGTAACTGACCTTTGGTGCTCGACCTTCTAAAATATCACTAAAAACTAGAGATCGATGGAGAACATTAATATCATTGCACAAGTCTGGTGTTCCAAAGAATGCATGACATATCCATAAATCATATGATGCAACAACTTCCAAAATGATTGTTGGCTTTCCACTTCTCCCTGCATATTGCTCAGCCCAAGCAGTAGGACAGTTTTTCCATTCCCAGTGCATGCAATCAATGCTACCAATCATGCCAGGTAAACCACGTTGTTCCCCAACATAGAGTAGTCATTCCAAATCGTGTTTACTAGGCCGTCTAAGGTATGTGTCACCAAAGCAAGAAATGACACCTTCTACGAAATGGATGAGAGCATCTCTCGTTACCGTTGCACTCATTCGTAAGTATTCATCAACAATATCTGTTGATATCCCATAAGCCAACACCCTCATGGCTCCAGTACATTTTTGCAATGGTGAAAGAGATTTTCTACCTGTGCAATCATTTCCCTGTTGAAGATATGTATTGTTGATAGTAACAACATCCACTATACGAAGAAAAAGCGATTTCTGCATGCGAAATCTACGTCGGAAGAACTCCGGAGAATACGTTGGATTACAGACAAAATAGTCTTTCATCAAACGTTCCTCACCAATCGCGCGTTCCCTATCAATACACCTTCTTTTGACTGTAGAATTTTGAGCTCCTACAATCAAATTAGGATTGTTTAGAAGCATATCCTCGATGATGCTATCAATTTGATGATTTTGTTCATGAGCTCGTTCTTCCCATTCATCAAGAGTGTTGGAATCAGAAACATCAGAACTTGAGTCTGATTTTACTGAAGAGTGAGAGTTGGCAGACATTTTTCTGAAGTGAAATGGTAAAATATGGTAAACAAAAGTAATACTATGGACAAATATTGAGGATTTTGAGTGAGTTTATTTTGCAGGTTTGAGACATATGTATGGGGGTTTGCAGTGATCTTTTCTTGGTGTGTGTGCATTGTTTGCAGAGACAAGTGATCCAATGCATGTGATGTTTTTATATTTGCATGTGTGTGTGCAGTGCTTGCAGAGAGAAAGATTCCAATGCAGAGAGAAATAATCCAATGCATGTGATGTGATTATGTTTGCATGTGTGTGTGCAGTGTTTGCAGAGAGAAAGAATCAAATGCAAAGAGAAAGAATCCAATGCATGTGATGTTTTTATATTTGCATGTGTGTGTGCAGTGTTTGCAGAAAGAAAGACAATGACATAAACATTAAGATCATTACGGATCTAATGTTTGAAAATGATAATCCAATGCATGTGATATTTCAATAAATGAATAGTATTTACAGAGAGAAAGACAATGACATAAACATCTCACGACTACATTAATTTTATTTGAGAAAAACAAATCTCACATCACACATAATTTAAGTTTGCCCAAACACAATGACAATTTAAACATTAATTTAAGTTTGCCCAAACACAATGACAATTTAAACATTAATTTAAGTTTGCCTAAACACAATGGCAATTTAAACATTAATTCAAGTTTGCCCAAACACAAAGACAATTAGTCGGCGTTTCATTTCTTCGTCTTCTGGAGATAGTTTATCTTTCGACAATAATGTGTTCAACATTCTTTTTTCCATCTTCAAGGAATTCATTTGTAGCTTTTGGCGCTCCAATTCGAGTTTTGCAGCAATTAACTCATAGTCATTGGATTTTGTGAGTCTCAATGCACGAAGTTCTGGAACAACTTCAGATTCAGATTGTGTTGCCTTACCTTTTGCTTCTTTTTTTTTTTTTTTTTGACTTATCTCTACCAGTTGGACGAGAAATAGTCGAACCTTCAGCAGTTGGAGTTTCTGAATTAGAAGGATGATACTGCCCATCTTCAGAAGTCCTTGATCTTTTCGTGCTGCTACCACTTTCTTGATCATCGTTCACATCATCTTCAAGATGAGACCGTCTTGCATCATGATGAGACGTTACAGCCCACCTTGGATTTTTACTCATAACATCATTGTAAACAATCAAGTCTTGAAATTTTCCGCCACCCGCTTCATAAATTGTATGAGTTTTCATTTCAACATCTTTCTAGCTCATCACACTTCTTTTCCTACGATTTGCTTCTTCCAGAGCACTAACCCACTTGCCTACATTTTCGTTAAGTCGTTTAAAACGACCTTTCATTGATTCGATATTTCTTGGGTTGAGCTCGTCTGGATTTTCTGCTTGAGTTTCGTGATACAATTTGTACACACGTGACCACATCACAACATTTTTTTTTGGGTTTTTCCGCATACACTATCTTCGCTAACAAAGATATAAGTTGACATAAGAGCTACATCTTCTTTCACAGACCAACTTACATTTTTTGCTCCTTTCTGATTTTGGTTTGGGTGTTGAACATTCCCAAACAAATTGCGAGAGACATTTTCTCTGGTGGGAAGTTCTTCAGAGGTAGGATTTTGAGTGAGGTTTGGAGAAAATTGAGAACTTTGATAATATTGAGAATTTTGTTCACCTTCTGAGTTTGGAAAATTTTGTGTGTGGAAGTAAGATCCAAAGTTGGATAATTTTCGGAACCCTGATAATAGTTGGGGTGATTTGGATCCATCACTTAAAATGAAGAAATAGAAGTGAGATAGAGAATATGTAGAGAAAAAGAGAGTTGTAGGTTGTTGGTAAAATTGTATCAATATTAGACTCTATTTATAGATAAAAAAATTATGAATTTTGATATATTTTTTATTTTATTATTTTATATAATTATATAAAATATACTAGTTTTAAATATATATATTTATATAAGCACATGCCACCCAATGAAAGGGTGACATGTGTACAAAATGAGTACAATTTTGGTGACCCAACCTTGGGTTGGCTGGTCACCCTAGGTTGCTCCTTTACCATGACCTTCTGTTTTTTTTTTTTTTTTTTAAATTGGTTTGTCCTATTCTACAACTCACAACGGAGGTCACCGTTGTGGGTAGTCTTAGGCTGGCTTTAAGGAAGGTAGGGCAGAGGGTTTGGGTTTGGACCAAACTATTTTTTTAAAAAAAATTCAATTAAACAATGTAACTTAAAAAAGGCAATTTGACTGATAATAATTGAACATTTGCAGATAAAAATCCAATAATTAGAAGTAAATATTATCGTAAAATTCGCATAAGTAGTAAACGTAACATCAATATCATTGTCCATATCACGTTTCAACCTCTTATTTGATCATTTGTTGTAAAATATAAGAGTACATTTTTTTACAATGATTGTCATATTTATATGCTAAAAATTGGTAATTATACATAATTAAAAAAATTACTAAATTTTTTTAAAATTTTTGAAAATGGTTTAAGGGGCGTTTTAGTATAATATACTTAAAAAGTATTTTATTAAATATTTTATATATGTTGTATTAAGTGTGCACCTTAAAAAATTAACCCAAACTTTAATTACACTTGTGTGATGCACTGACTTAATATCGATATAAATAAAATAATTTAAAATGATAACCAAATAATCACATAATTTTAACGTAAAAATTATGCTTTCGATGTATATAAGTTAAACCAATAATTATTGTGACGACCCGCACCCGGGTCGTTGGGTTTTCCGTAAATTCAATATAAAAATAACTTCAATTATAAAAATGTGATTCACAGCGGAAGAGGTGAATAAATAGTGTTTCTTTTAAATATGAAATTATAATAATTTTTCAAATAAAACATTTTATAACTTGCAGCCGAAGAAACGAATAAATAATAATTTCTCAAAATATATCAATATTTCTACACAAGCGTATTCTTGTTACAATTTTATCGATGTCTAAAAGTAATGCATAAATGTTTTACTATCAAAGAAGAATGCTCCAATCTTCTCTTTGATTCATATGTCAAACTTCTCGGTCTAGCTGCAATCTACGGGGCATACAAATGGGAAGGGGTGAGTTTAAGACTTAGTAAGGTTCTACCGATCTCATGTATGCTATGCATGTATGCAGCAGTTCAAGACATGTTAATATGGAGAAGTTTTAAAGGCAATAATAACAAATTAGTGAATCAAGTGTCATTGCTACGTAGCTGGATCAAGTATTCGACGTCCCATACCGGTAAATACAGTGACCTACCACGGGTAATAAAATCTCATGCTCATATAAGTGCGATATAGAAACACATAGAATTTACTAATTGTTTATGGGGTCGAGATACATCTCCGACCAATCACTTTCGACCTTGTCACCTCCACTATTGTTGTTGATGCTTGTTCCTCTTGATCAATCTCTTATTCGGTTTACCAAACCAACCAATTATTCACAACCCGGGTACAAGTCATCACAAGGCTAGGTCCCTACAACCCCAGACACGTCGTGATACTTAACATATACTCCCTCCGTTCCTAAATAATCGTCTGGGTTGACCCGGCGCACAGTTTAAGAAAAAGTAATTGACTTGATTATTTATATTGATTTAATGTGTAGTTTCCTTTAATGTCCATGTATTTGTGGCCCATAATTAAAGTAGAGTGAAAAAGTAAGGGTAAAGTGGTAAAAGTGATGTTCTAAAAAGGTAAGTTTCAAAGTTGACAATTATTTTGGGACGGACGAAAAAAGAAAGGAGGACGATAATTTAGGGACGGAGGGAGTAATTCAATGGTATTTTCCCCACTTGGCCAAAGTGGAGAATTCGGTTCCGGGTCCGAGTAGGGTGCCGCTGCTAACTAGCACTGCTAGGGGTGGCAAAAAATTATCCAACCCAATGAGTTATCTATTATATCAATTATAAAAGACTTATTGGTTATTATCCATTAACACCCATTAACAAAATGGATAATTATGGATAATTAACCGGTTATCCATCGGATTTATCCACTAATGTCACCACCGTGAACAGTCTCCACCCACCGCCTACCATTGCCGGCAACCACCATCGCCCGCCGCTACCCACCACCGACCACCGCCGGCAACCACCACCGCCCGACGCTGCCCACGACCGACCACCGCCACCAGCCGGCAACCACCACCGGCCGCCACCTCCAACTGCCCACCGCCGCTGCCCATCGCCTCCAACCGCTACCATCAGCCCTTTACTTAAAAATAATAATAATTAAATGCATAGTTTACCATTAACAAGATTCGAACCTAAATCAAATTGCCTTACAACAAAGCTTATTACCACTAGACCAAACCACCTTTTGATATATGTTTGAAAGTTAATATAAATATAAACAAGTAATCATAAAAATTATTGATTATTATGAACGTATTTGTTATTTGTTTTGGATTAAGAATATTTGTTTGTTATTTATAATTTATAATTTATAATTATAATGAATATAAATTTTTAATTTTTTAATAAGGTATTTGACTTTTTTATTTTTTTCTTACTTTTACATAATCATTTATTAGTGTCAAATCAATAAACACGTATATTTTCTATCTCACAACTATGAAGACTATTATAAAATTTTGACAACTTTATATATATAAGGTGATAAAAATAGTGTCGCATTGCAAATATAACTTTTTATTTGAGGTGTAAAAAAAGGAAAGAAAAGATAAATATCAAAATTAAGAAAATATCTTGATTATTGTTGAACGTGGGGCCCGTTAATTTTTTATTAAATGTGAAAAGTTGGTGAAAATATTATGATTTATGAATATTAAGTTATTAATTTATCATTGTGTGTATGTGTGTGTTTTTGTCATGTGTGTGTGTGTTTTTTTTTTGGCATGTGTGTGTGTTTGAGTGAGTTTGTGTGCGTATGTTATGCTTAGTAAATCATAATATAAGTAGGCAAGTAATACTCAAAATAATAAATGATATTCCTTATTGGATATTATCCGGATAATACCCATTTACTAATGGATAATATTGGATATTATCCAATAACACCCATTAATGTTAATGGGTGTTATTGGATAATATCCAAAACTACCCATTAACCTTAATGAGTGTTATTGGATAATATCCAAATTAACCGGTAACACCTAATTGCCACCCCTAAGCACTGCTCTCCGCTCTGTGACCTAGTCAGAGGTTCTCCTATTCTCCCTATAATAAACTGTTCAATTGCGTAATTGAAGGCACAAACACTTCATGTTCAAAACTAGTGCTCAACAAGGAATTAACAAATATAGAAATCCAATGAGTTATAAAATTAACTCATTGTATTCCCAAAGTAGCAAGTTCTAACTAGTACATATTGTTCTCATACTCATAAGTATCAAAGTACAACTTCAGCATGTTAACGACATCCATAACATTACTTCCAACTACAAAGATCAAGTAATTAGTCACGTTCATGAGCATGCATATGTTAATAACAATAATAAACAATTAAACATACACAAGGAATATTCTCCTTATCTTAAAAAAAAAATAATATTTACCAATAAAAATATATTAAAAACCTTCAATAATAACCCTCGAGTCAACCCGCAGCTCAACGATATCCAAATAATTAAACTAAATATATAATACATACCTTGGAAGGAGATGATGCGAGTATTTTTGTCAAAACAAAGCAATAGATGTTGAATTAATAGGAAATTGATCGGCCCACAGTTAGAGCTCGTTTGTTGTGGCTGATGACTTATGACTTATGGCTGATAGCTTAGTAGTGAATGACTTTAGTGATTGCATGATAGATCGCTTTGTTACAATTGTTGAAAAGTGCTTATGAGTCGTTATAATTATTTGTTAAAAAAAACTTGAAAATTAGTATTCATATTTTTATGTATATTTCATAAAAGGATGAAATGAAGACAATAAAATATTTATTAATGAATAGTTGTCTTTATATTTAAAAAAAACCAAAAAAACTTAAAATTTTGGCTTTTTGGCTTTTGGTTTTTCAATGCATAAATGGTGTTGTACCTTACTTATTGGCTTTTGACTTATAAGCTGAAACAAACGCTTTAAATATGACTTTTTAAAAGCCAAAAACCAAAAATCACTCAAAATAAACTGTAACAAACGAAGTCATTTTCTGGAAATCATTTTCCGTGAAACAAACGGAGCCTTAGTCATCTCAATTCCTCGGAATCATAGTAGGGATACTTATCCTTCTCAAGTTTTTGCAACTCTTCCACGTAACAAGTACCATGCATGGTCATCCGAAAGTTGTGGGCTCCACCAAAAGTAATACAAATCCCAATTGTTCGTACAAGACAAACTCGTATTAGTATTAACTTAAATAAAATAATACATTAAAGTAAAGTTGACAAAATATAACTTAATATTTTGTAAAACAAAGACTATTAGTTTATTATCCAAAATGATATAGAAAAGTCAACAAAATATTATTTCGTCAAATATGTCAAAAGTGTTATCAAATCCATTTATTCCTAAAAATCAAAATAGATAAAATATCGAGGTTTTACAATTATAATGCCAAGATTAAAAATAAAATAAAATAAACAATTGAGAATTATATTTAAAAAATTATTACACATTTAAAATACTTTATAAAACTCTATTTTTTCCAGGCAAAATATTGACTATAATATTTTGAGATGTTTCAATTTAAATGTCCCATTTCAAAAGTCATGTTTACAATCTCCATAATATTTCAACATTGCCATCCATATTTGATTATATTCAAATATTATTGTAATTATGATTAACTCTAATACTAGTTATATATCCACTAATAATTAGATTTTCAAACATGAACTATTTTGGTGGAACATATGAAGTATTTTTCGTTAAATATCTCCCATATAAAAAAACAAAAAAATAGAGAAAATTGCGGGCCGGTACATGGTGGTGAATTTTCAATCGCTTTAGTACCATATATTTTTTTTTTAGGTATGATATTACGAGCTAGAGCTTGTGGTATTATTACTAACTCTAGTGTTAGTGTCGTTAAATCAAATCTCCTAAGATTTCTACACTTTTAGATGAAATATATATGCTCTTTTTTAGTAATGACGTAAACATTCTAAATCATTAATAACTTAATCATTTAACGACTTTAACAATAAAACTGATAATAATTTCAAAAGCACATTGAATTCTCAGAAGTCTTAGATATAATACCATATACAATCACATCGCCGATTACATCCCATCATGAATTGTGCTGCGATTTCAGTTCTTTTATTCCATTGTTTTCTTATACTCCAATCGTCCCTAAATTATCGTACTAGCTGACTCGACGTACGGATTAAGAAAAAATAATTAATTTGATTATTTATATTGATTTAATGTGTAGTTTCATTTAAAGCTTATGCATATGTGGCCCATAATTAAAGTAGAGTGAAAAAAGTAAAGGTAAAGTGATAAAAATAATGTTCTAAAAAAGTAAGTTTCAAACTGAATAATTATTTTAGAACAAACAAAAAAGAAAAGGAAGACGATAATTTAGTAACGACGAAATTACATTGTTGGATGAGTTGTGCATCTGAATAGAATAAATTTAGTTTATATAGTGTTTTCATTTGATTTTCACTAGTTGACAAACATGTTTATATATGATTTTTATACCATTTTGAAAATTACGACATAAAGATGATCTAAGCTCAATTTAGTAATGTAACTAAACCTATTTCTTAACTATCACAAAAAAAAAAAAAAAAAAGGTTAATGCACCATTGGGCCCTTGACTTTGGGAAGATCTCACTATTAGTCCTTTAACTATTTTATTTATTTATTTATTTTTGTAAAAATTGGGTCCTAAGAGTATGAAATTTTCACAATGTTAGTTATTTTGATAGATGTCGTTAGAGAAATTCTGTTAAGTTGCCCATATGTCCCCCTACGTGCATTTAGTAAGTGTTAAAACAAATTTTTTCAAACCTAACTTATATTACAATTTACAATTGAGTCACTAGGGTTTGAAAAAAATACCCAGAAGACTGAGGCATATGGGCAGCAACGAGTTTAGAAGGTAGGAATAAAATTGAAGAAGCTGCAATTGCTCGTTTGACAACATCTCTGCCTATTCTTTTGTCGGTTTGTAGTTCAATTGCAGCTTTAGTACAGTTCTTAAGATACTATCTGCTAAGCAACCACATCCAAATCGGGTCAGCATCCCGTCCAAATCTAGTCCCCATCTTTATCAACTCAACCCAAAATCAAAAATCCAAACAGGGAATTTGGGGTTTTTTTTGGAGATGTTGTCAAAGGACAAATTACAGCTTATACAAGTTGATGAGAATGATTCCAACTAAAACTCATTCAACAGGAGCAATTGCAGCTTCTTCAATTCCCTTCCTACCCTCTAAACTCGTTGCTTGGCCCATGTGCCTTAATCATTTTGGGGAAGAAAGCTTTTGAGTCTTTTTTTCAAACCATAAGTACATAATTATAAATTTTAATATAAGTTAGATTTGAAAAAAATTCATTTAGCCGTTACTAAATGTGTGTGGGAGCCTGGGAGGCACATGAGCAACTTAACATAATTATTCTAACGGCATCTATCAAAATGATTAAGGCTGTGAAAATATCATATTCTTTGACCCAAATTTTACAAAAAAAAAATGAAGGGACTAAAAATGAGATCGGCCCAAAGTCAAGGGATCAATAGTATGATTAACCCAAAAACAATTAAAAGTCAACCATTATTTAAAAATTAAACTATGCATCACTTATTACCTACCAAATCTAGATTTGATGTATAATATAAAATACATGCATCTCAGAACAAAATTTATGTCAAAAAATTAATAATACTGAATTAAAAAAATCAAAAGAATAACGACAAAATAATTAGTTATTTTCAATCATATAATACTGAAAATTAAAACTACGAACAGTACTGCGGTATTACTCATCGTCAGATCAGCTCGATTCGGCTTCATCCGTTTTTAAATAATTATCCTCATTTATTTTTTGTTTGTTTGAAAATAATTTTTATTTATTAAAATAATTTTTTTAATAAAATACTTTTACCACTTTATCAATACTTTTTTCGTCTATTTTTATTATAGTTACATGAACAAGTACATTAAAAAAAACCACATATCACACCAATACTTATAATGCATTCGATTACTTTTTCTTAAACATTATGCTAGGTAAAGGAGAACAATTATTTAGAAACCGGGGGATCACAAAAATCTATTAATTAATTTTTTATCAACTTGCGATGTAATTTTTTTTACACAAGAGGCTTTTGCAACATGACACGTAACCAATTAAAATATTAAAAAATATCAAGACAAAAATTGCGATTGGTACGTGTCATGTTCCAAATATCACTTGTGTAAAAAAGATTCTACAACTTCCGTGTATGAAAAATTAACTTAATTTATATTTGTCATTTAATTATGTTTACATAAAAGTAATTTGGATTCATGTTTATAATAATATGATGGTACTAAGCGATTTGAAAGGATTGAACCAAGGGATTTACCCTCGGCCCTACCCTCGTCACAAAGGAGGGTCCCACCATAAAAAGCCACCAGCAACGAGGGCAAGAGCACGTGCCTATCAGATAAACACTTCAGCCTCGGCATTGTAACCCTCGGCACAGTGACGAGCCCGGCCACGACTGTCCTAAAACGACCGCGGGCACCCTCGGCCCCGCCACCAAATCATTCTTCATTACCCTCATCCTCGGTAACTAAACAAAAGCGTTCGTCATAAAGACCGCTCGATCTCGACATCAGATCAATCATCCGCCCCGACAAACCATTTCCCTAGGCCCTAGAAAACCGCCGCACGCCAATACCAACCCTCTGACACACGCACAGTCCACTCATTCCTGACGAATGCCCTCAACGCATTTAATAACGACCGCTTTATGCTCCCCAATAAAAAACGACCACGTCGCCATCAACTTCAGGTATAAATATGAGAGCCCTTATTCAGGGCAAGGTAAGTAATTTCAGCGATATTATAACTCTCTTATCACAGCTCTCTATCAAACAATTATCACGGCTCATTTATTACCAATACTCTACCGGAAAACTGATTCATACGCCGGAGGGTTATAGTCGGGCCAACCCGACACCTTAACGGTGTTTATTGTTTACATTGTGCAGGTTAACCGCTGGACGAACAAGAAGCTGCCACCTCATCCTCGCCACACGTGACGCCAAGACAAGATCACCACACATTTTGCGTGATCGCTTTGGTTCCATTCCGGAAACGACTTTTCCTGAGACAGGCCCACGCGAGAAAGGATGGTAAAATCCAAAAAGCAAGTCTCAAAGAACATAACCCCGCCGCATCCACCCACCTTAAAAGAGCGTGCCGAGCACAAAGACAACAATGAGGGACGCGGGAGAACTCCGGCGCCTCGCTACCCGAGGTGTCGGTCAGGGACCAAAGAAGGATCGCTCTACACAAACGATTCTCGAACAAAAATAAAGACACTGACGCCGACCTCCGAGAGGTCGAGACTTCAGGCCAACAAGGAGGAGCCGCGTGGTAAAACAATAGACCAACGGCTCAAGAAGAGGCCGAACAGAGTATGCGTATTGGGAGCACCAAAAGACCTTGTGCACGAAAATGTGAAGCCGAGACTAAGATGCACGAACTAAGACAAAAGCCCGGCCCCGAACCCGAGCCCATAATCAACGCACAAAGCACCCTCAAGCGATCCAACTCTGGCTTGCGTAGGGTGGAAACTACAAAAGCCAAAAAGGCAAAGTTTACCACCAATGTCAAATCGAGAGTTGGGAAAAGGATGGTCGGCGAGGATCCAGACGCAGTGTTCATTCTCCGCCTACGATTCCCCGCCGAGACCGGATAATTGGTCGAGCCCATAGCGAGGAAGGGGAGTCTCGGCCCTACGCCCAGCCTCCCCGAACAAAGCCCCCTCAAGGTCTGCAGATCCGCCTCGCCAAATTGCTAAAGGGAGGCTTCGCTTGGGGTCCCCCGTGAGAAATATGATCGAGGAAGAGCCCGAGGTACCACAGTAAAAAGGGCTAACCGCATCCCCACACAAGCCGTGGCTCGCACATGCAGCAAAGGCCGATGACAAAAGCCGAGATTAGGGCATGGATGGAAAAATTGGAAGCTCTACAGCTCGGGTTAACTCGGTCCTCAAGAAAATTGGGGGCCATTTATTAAGCGTATAAGAGAGGTGGAAGTTCCTTCGAAAGTAAAGATTCCACACTTTGAGGACTACACGGTAACACAACGCCTCGACCACGTGTCGTGTTCGAGTTGAAAATGATCATCGAACTGCATCGACGACATATGGTGCTTGGTGTTCGCCGGGACCCTCAAGAAGTTGTGCTCAACAGGGTACAACTGTTAGCACCGACTCTATCACCCGTGGGATGACTTTAAGGGGGCATTTTTGAAAAAGTTCGCTTTCAAGAGTGCTCTCCCAAAAGCGAGACAGCACTGTAGCGTGAAACAAGAGGTTGGAGAAACTGCATTAGCGCATGGCACGCTCAAAGAAGTCCCGACCAAATCCCGATATTCCCGACACATCCGCTGAGGACGTGCTTTCGAGTGTGCCCGGTACGAGGAATTGCCGAACGAGCTCCTCATGCGACCAAAGGACACAACCGGGCAGATGTTCTTGACACCAAGGGTGGCCCCTGTTGACACGAGCAACCCCCCACCACAAACTCACAAGCGGTCACGCCCCTTCCGCACTGACGCCGCAAATAAAGGAAAAGAGCAGGGAAAGCTCTAGAGGACGCCAACTCGGCGAAAAAAGAAGAGGAGGAGAGGCGCCGATTCACGGGCGAGATTAGATTAGGCCAAGACGAGAATTCGAGTTGAAGACTTCACCCCCTCAATGAATCTCGAACACATAATGGACGCTTTCCGAGAGAAAACAAGATACGCCCACCACTCCCCACGAGGTCACCTCGTGAGGCTTAAATCAAAAAAAGATGCAGCTTCCATAACGAGATCGACCATATTACTTGAGGAGTGCATACAACTCAAAAAGAGCAATACAAAGGGTGATAAACGAGGGAGATAGAAGGTTCGTGGCGAGAGAAGTCCATTCGCGCCCGACCGAGGGCCCGGGCGAAATGCATACCACAACGGCCAAAGTGGTAAATACCATCCTGAAGAAACCCAGAGTATCACACGCTTGAAGAATGCCATCAATCGCCTCGAAATTTCAATGGAAAACATCATGGACGGAATGGTTGAGAACGAAATGGTATTCGTGGACACCGAGTCGGGCGGTCAATGATTACGCCACAA
Organism: Codonopsis lanceolata; assembly: GCA_013146195.2. Classification (NCBI taxonomy): domain Eukaryota; kingdom Viridiplantae; phylum Streptophyta; class Magnoliopsida; order Asterales; family Campanulaceae; genus Codonopsis; species Codonopsis lanceolata. The sequence goes on along the minus strand of CM028384.1, from coordinate 5,073,172 downwards.
AACTGTTAACTCGCAAATCGGCATTCACAACATGCCCAGTTAAACGGGTCTTGATAGATACAGGGCGGAAGAGATGTGATGTATTATAAGTGCTTTCGGCGCACTAGGGGCTCTGGCGATACCCACTCTCACTCCGAGCCGAGTCCAACCGGAGGGCTTCACAGCCAAGGTCACGGCCAAAGGAATGTTGGGACTCATAGTCGCCTGGAGGGGGGGATACCGAAGCGAGGAAGTCATTTTCCTCGCCCTGATCTCCCTTCCATAACGCCATCCTCTACAAGACCTTCCCGTGCCAAATTCGAATGGTGGCATCAATGGCCCATCACGAAGTCAAGTACATGACCTCGCTCGAGTAGGGGTCCTTAAGAATGATGCTCGCACTACTTTAGAGTACCGATCGAAAAAAGAGGCGAAAAAGATTGAAAAGGCCGTAGGAGGCCGAGGAAGAAGATGAATCAGCCGCCAAACGAGCCGAGGGCTCGACGGGAAAGCTCCACCCCGTAGCAATCAAAGCAAGCTAAGCGAAGTTGGCCCTGTGAAGAAGGAACGCCGAGTGCCGAGACCGAGAAAATCGAATCGAAAGCCTCGATGTTCGAGATCATCCAATCATACGCCTATGGAAGATGTGAAGAAGTTATCATAAACTTCAACTACCCGAATTAAAATAAAGGTGGAATGGAAATTATGGGCGACTAAAGGAGAGCCATAATCGAAGTTCTTAAGGGAAAACACCGATGTCTTTGCATGGCAAGCCGAGGATATGGAAGGCATCGCCGAGGATGTAGCAAGACACAAATTAAGCATCAATCCAAAGATTTGTACCTATGCAATGTAGTCGGAGATATTTCTCCCTGAAAAGCAAGAGGCCATCAAGGAGAAATAGCCAAACTTCTTCGGCCGAGATCATAAGAGAGATCCACTACCCAACGGATTGCAAATGTTGTGATGGTCAAGAAAAATAACGAAAATGGAGGATGCGTGGACTTCACCAACTCGAACGAAGCATGCCCGGCGATCGGTATTCACTAATGAGGATAGATCAACCGGTCGATTCTATCTCGGATACAAAATTAAGCCGTGGACGCCTACTCAGGTACCACCAGATCGTGATGTGGAAAGAGGACCAAGGGAATACAACCTTCCGAGCGGCAGCGCGCCATCATACAATATGATGCCCTTCTACTTAAAAACGCGGGCCACCTACCAAATAATGGTGAACAAAGTCTTCGCAATCCGGGGAGAAATTGGAGGCCACATAGATGATATGGTGATTAAAACGAAGGAAACAAAGCCACATAGACGACCAGAGAAACCTTCGCAAACCTCGTAAAAAACAAATGAAGCTCAACCCCGCCAAGTGTGCTTCTACAGAATCGGCTGGGAAAGTTTTTGGGGTACATGGTGAATGAGCGCATCGAGGCAAATCCCGAGAAAATAAAAGCACTTGCCGAGATGAAGGTCCCAATATGCATCAAGAGTGTCAACAAATGAATGGAATAATAGTAGCTTTGGGAAGGTTCATCTCAAAATCACTGAAAAAGCCTCCCCTTCTTCAAAATCCCAAGAGGAGCGAAAAATTCACATGGGACAAAGAATGCGACCTCGCTGCTTGACGAGCTCAAAAAAACTTACCCCTAAGTCGCCCCAAACCAGAGAAAGACTTTGTCTATCTCTCCAACTATACCCATAGCATCGTGTTGTTATGAGAGGAAGGAGGACTCTCGAACCCATCTACTATGTATCACATGCACCGATCAAGTTGAGACGAGGTACATGCACATCGAGAAGGTGATTCTCGCTAATGATAACGGCGAGAAACCGGTCGTATTTCAAAGCCCATGAAATCGGGTTTATATCGACTTGCCCTCGCGAAGAATATTACAGCTCTGATAAGTTGCGGGAAGAATGATGAAGGGCCATGAGTTGACGAGCACGCAATCATTACCTCCCAAGAAAACTATCGAGCTCAAATCTTGGCCGATTTCATTGCCGAAGCCTCCTTCTCGCCCTGCTAACGGGAGCGACGCGCTGATCAAGGACCTCTACAAGCGAGCAAGTGGCCCAGCAAAAGTGTCCTCGCAAAAACGCGACCACCTCTGCTCTCGACATTATTCGTAGATGGATCGCCCGAAAAAAAATGGAAACCTGAGCGGCATTCTCCTCATTACACCGTATGGAACGGAAATCAGCAAGGCCTCAAACCGAATATCCCAAATGGCCGAATCAACGCCGCC
>CM028384.1:5025914-5070838 GCA_013146195.2 Codonopsis lanceolata | reverse complement strand
CTAAAGACCATCTAAAGCTTCTCTATGTGTCCATAAAACTTTTAACAAACTTGCTTCTTGTTTTTCCATAAGTTAAACGCTATAATACTTGAGGCAAAGTGTTACCTTCCCTAAAATGCATATTTTAAGGGATGGTAATGGCTTTAATTCTTCGACTTTGGGAGAATTAATGGAAGGCATAAATTAAATTTTCTACTTTATAGTTTTTATTTTAGCCTCATTATTCTCTTCTTTGCTTTTCTCCTTATTTTCTTCCTCAATATTTTCTATCTCAATTTCTTCAAAGAGAGATTTTAGAATCTCTACTTCATCATCTTTGATTTCATAATTTCTACTACTTTTCTGGACTATCGTAATTTTTTGATTCGATTTTATTTCTTTACCTTTCTTCATCTTTCTTTTACTAGCTTCTAACTTTTCTTTCTCTAATCTTTTCCTCTTCTTCTATTTCTCTTTCAATTTCCTCAATGTCAATTTTTATGGGAGGGATAGGGCTATCATCAGAGACAAATCTATCTCTCTCATAATCTTCCTCTTCTTCAAAAGTTTCGTTGATAATTTTTCAATCTCATCTATTGAAAAACAGGCACTTATGTCACTAGGTCTATTCATAGCATCAAACACGTAAATTTCAACGTTTCACCTAGGACCGACATTGTGAGTTTACCATTTTTCACATTAATCATTGTATTGGCAGTTGCCATAAATGGTCTGCCTAACAATATTGGGACTTCATTATTGGTGCATATCTTCCTTTCCATCTCTAGAACCACAAAGTCAATCGGTATGATTAATTTATCAACCCGAACTAGGATATCTTCCACTATACCCAAAGGATATTTAACCGAGCGATCAGCTAATTGTAATTGCATAGTAGTGGGTTTTAGTTCTCCTAAACCTAATCGTTTATAGACCGCAAAGGCATCAAATTAATACTTGCCCTAAATCTAGCATTGCTTTCATCTTTTTAGAGCTTCCCAAGGAGACTTGGATATTAAAACTACCGGGTCTTTCAACTTAGGTGGTAATTCTTGTAAAACGAATCGACGTTTCTTTAAACAACAATCTTTTCATTGTTTTCAAACTTGTGTTTCTTAGAGTGAAGATCTTTGAAAAACTTTGCATAAGCCGGAATATTTTTAATAACATTAAGCAAAGGTAAATTAACATTTACTTTGGATAACATATTATAAATTTAAAAATTGTTTGTCCATTCGGTTTTCATAAGTCTTCTTGAAACGGAATTGAGGAACAGGGTGGTGGAGCCACATAAGGTTCCTCTTCTTCTTGATCCAACTCTTTTTCAACTTCAATTGTATTATCTTTATTTTGAATTTCTTTCTTTTTTCTTGTTCCTTATTTGGAAACACCTACTTACTTCTTTTTCTTTTTCTACTTCTTGATTACTTAAGTCATTAATCTCTTTATTACTATCACTATCTTTTTCGATCTTTTTCAATTACTTTTTCGAATTTTCTATTGTAGCAGTGCATATTAGAAGAAGGATCAGATCACTTACCTCTTCACCTATCACCTTACCGCTTCGCAAGACGGTGATTGACTTGGCTTGCTCCGCTTGACTAGGAACTTCCTTCTTCTCTTTTATCAAGCTCTCGAATTTGCAATGTGTTTCTTTAGATTTTCAATCTTCAAGCATGTACTTCATCAAAGCCGCTTGACCTTTACTAGCTACTTCTTGCTTGGGAACTTCTTCAATTCTCAACCGATTTTGATTTGGCAACTGTGGAGGTTGTGGTGGTTGAGGTTGAACTGTTGAGGTTGCAAAGGCTTATTTCCTCCCCAAGAAAAGTTAGGATGATTCCTCCAACCAGAGATTATATGTATTTGAATAGGGATCATTCCTTGGCCTTTGAGGGTACATATTCATAGCATTAGCCTTCGGAATACATAGCACTTGACGGAAAAAATTAGTAGCATGAGAATATAATCCACATAAAGCACATGCTTCTTGAATTTGCCAATTTTCAAATTGAGCTTGTGTATTTGAATTATCTTGCAATTGATATAGGCTCCTATTTTTACCTCTAGCACTTTTCTCTGGGAATTAATACTTAGCATCTCAAATAATTCTTCTAGTGCTTACGGTGTCATTCTATTAATAGAACCACCGCCGCTGCACTATCAACCATAGTTTGTAAGCTGGCGAAAGACCATGATAAAATTGAAGCACTAACACATGTTGAGCCAGAATATGATGAGGACACATAATGAGCAAATTTTTAAATCTATCCCATGACTCATGGAATGTTTCACCTGGTTCATTTTGGAATGACATGATTTGTTTTCTATACTCCGTAAGAGATGCATGTTTGTAAAATTTGCTCATAAACAAATCATATAATTGTGCCCAAGTATAAACACTATTTGGTGTTAGGTTCATAAACCATCTCTTTGCCAATTCTTTTAATGCCTTGGGAAAATATTTCATTTTGATTTGATCTTGATCCAACCCTCCTAAAGGAAAAGTACTCATCATGTATTCATATTCTCTTAAGAAAGCGACAGGATCTTCATGGGGCATCCCATGAAAAGATGGTATGGCATTAAAATAATGACCTTTAACTCAAAATTCCTAACAAAGATCATCGGCAAGACTAGACATGATGTCACAACATTTAATGAAGGTCTACTAAAGTCATTAATAGTTCTTTGATTTACCACTACTTCCATATTTCTTCTTGCATGCTCTTCTTCTCTTTGATTCCTATTGACTGGGTCAACTAGATTTTCAGGATTACGATTATTGTTATTTTCTTCCATTGTAGGATCAACCAAAGGATCCTCTTGATTCAATTGGTCTTGATTATCAGGCTCGAAAGCTAGATTTTCAAAAACTTATTGGTATCTTTTAACAATATTTATATCTTGATTTAAGTCTACCAATTTAGGATTTAAAGATCTACGACCTTAATGCATAAAAATAAATTAAAGCAATTTTAAAAACAACTAACTATTAAAATAAAATAAAATAAAATCTTTTTGTATTTTTATTTTTAAGAAAACTGAAAATTAAACTAAAAACTAAATTAAATTAAAAACTACGCTACCAACAAACTAACTACGTGAACTAGCTTGTCCCCCAACAGCGGCGCCAAAAACTTGATCGATGTTTTAATTAATCTTTTTCCTTGCAAGTGAACAAGACTATTATAGAATAGTTTTGGAAGCAAGGGTCGAACCACGAGACAAGTGATCACGAGCAGTGCAATTTATTGATAGCAAATTATTAACCTAAGGGGTTTTTTATGTTTAATTCTACTCTAAATTACTAGTTATAGATGTTTAACTAATTAGGCAAGTAATAATGATATGAAGATCTTATGGTGAGTGGAAATCTAGGATTACGGGTTTCACTTATATCTCCTTTATGTTCAATTCATAATAATGTCATTCAATGTCTTGGGTTCGTTCACTAAAAATAGATATAGTCCGTTGAACAATTGGTTCAGCCTCCATCCCCCGCATAAAATTCATCCATTCTATATCCTAAGCACATGAACGTAATCTAGTCGTCACCTAGATTTATGATCTATCGTCACCTAGATCATGTAAGAACCGGTCCTAACTTATCACTCTCGTGCATCGATAGGTCCAATTTATTGTGTTGGTGAGCCGTATGCGACATATGCACTTGGTCATGCAGTTATCCGCACCTCTAAGCCTTTATTATTTGCGATTACATTCATTTGTTCAAAGCAAAATAATATAGGGGTTGATAAGCAACACAATCAACAAGCATTGAATAGACATATATATAAGAATCAAAACATAAATTCGATACAAGTTACCTCCCACCTCCTAGATTATGGATGATTTAGTTCATCATAGACAATGAATAGCACATGGAGATGATTGGATACATGATTTGATCTTCAAAACTTGGAATTACATGATCTAACTATGTTATACAATCTAAAACTACCTAAAAACTATGAAAAGAAAGCTTCCAGCCGTCCTCCTCTTTTTTGCTCGGCATCTGGATTCTATATATACTCGGGAGTTGTAATTGGATCGAATGACTGTGTGAAAATCCGAATAGGTCGCATTACGCCCACCTTGCGGTCGCAGGTGCTTTGGTTGCGTCCGCAAGTCTCCGATGTGTGCCCTTTTGATTTCTTTGTTCGGCTCGAGGACCCGTCGCCTACCTTAAGGTCGCAAGTGCACACCTTGCGTCCGCAAGGTGTCCAGATTGTGCAGCTTTCATTGTTTATTTAATTTTCCTTTTTGGCCCTTCTTAAAATTTGCACTTAAAACCCTGGAGTTTCGCGTATTTTCACAATTAACCTGAAACTTACAAAACTCACCGAAAACATATATTGGTAACCAAAAGCCTCGTGAAATAGCATAATTTAAGTCATAGAAGTATATAAAATCGACGTATAAAATACATCGATCAGTTAGTAAGTGCAAGCCTAACTTTTGGAAGAAACGTTGTATCTTGGAAGACAATTGCCAACCATCCGTTTGCACCGTTACGGAGGCAATATTTGTCTCAAGGAGATTTGCCTCGGCATACCTCGTTTCATACTTCATCTAGAAATCTGCTTTGAAGATATTAAGATAATCAAAATTATTTACAACAATCTTAAGACAAATATTATCATGTATTTAATTTTATTTATCTTCTTCTCCATCTCCTTCTTATTTGATTTTCTGTTTTCGTGACAGAAAATGGCTAATGGAAATGAATCCACTAGTGAAACTGTTGCAACCACTCCGAGTCCGAGTGCGTTTGCAAGCACTTCAAGTGCAAATCAGCTTCTTATGCCACCGGCTCGCGATGCAATCGGAAAAGTTCAATGGGCGATTTCAAGCGTTGGCATTGAGAAAATGTTGTTCTATCTCACAACGCTTGGATTGGTGAAGTTCTTGCGTGAAGAATGTCCTGTAGCGGAAGGTACAATTGACAAGGCAACGCAATTGGCTATTGATGCATGGAAACATGCGGATTACCTATGCCGGAACTATATTTTGAATGGACTAGACAACACATTGTATAATGTGTACTACACCATTCAAACTGCAAAAAGGCTTTGGGAATCTCTCGAGAAAAAATACAAAACCGAAGATGCTGGAACAAAGAAATTCTTTGTTGCAAAATTTTTGGATTTTAAAATGATTGATTCTAAAACAGTAATGAATCAGGTTGAGGAGATACAAGTTCTATTACATAACATTCAAGCTGAAGGCATGCAATTGAGCGAGTCCTTCCAAATTGCATGTATAATTGAGAAGTTGCCTCCTTCATGGAGAGATTTCAAAAATTACCTCAAGCACAAACACAAGGAAATGTCAATAGAAGACTTGCTTGTTCGTCTTCGTATTGAAGAGGACAATCGTGGTGCGAAAAAAAGAGTCGCCGCCGCACGAACATGGAAGCAAAGGCTAACATGGTTGAAGACCGACCTAAGAACAACAAAAGAAAGCATGATGACTCTTCTAAAGACAAGAAGACAAGTAATGACAACAACAACAAACGCTTCAAGTTCAAAGGGGGACTGCTTTCAATTGTGGGAAAACCGGTCATCGGGCGAAGGATTGCGAAGCAAGAAGAAGAAGCCTCCCCAAGCAAACATGACAGAAGTGGACACTCTCTCTACGTGTATTTCCGAAGTAAGTCTGTCTGCTGTTGTATGTGAAGCCAACTTGGTGTCAAACGTCAAGGATTGGTGGGTGGACACAGGAGCCACTCGTCACATATGTGCCGACAAAAGCTTGTTTGCAGAATACAAGAATATGGAACGTGAAGATTTTCTCTATATTGGAAATTCCGCAACCTCCAAGATTGAAGGCATTGGGAAGGTGATATTGAAGTTCACATCGGGAAAGGAGCTTACTCTCAACGATGTGATGCATGTATCCGATATAAGGAAAAATTTAATTTCCGGTTCACTGCTTAGTAAGAAAGGCTTTTAAGTTGTATTTGAATCTGATAAATTTGTACTTACTAAGGGAGGGATGTATGTTGGGAAAGGATACTTGCTAGATGGCCTATTTAAGGCAAATGCTGTTGTAGTGGACAAGAAGTCCACCTATTTGTACCCACAAGCTATTAATAAAATTGATAATTCTATTTACTTGTGCGAGTCTTCTAATTTATGGCATAGTCGCTAGGACATGTGAATCGTGCTTCTTTAAGAAAGCTTGTAGGTTTAGGACTTATTCCAAAACTTGATTCAATAAAAGATCACAAATGTGAAATTTGTGTTGAAGCAAAATTTGCAAAGAAACCTTTTAAATCAATCGAAAGAACTAGCCAACTGTTGGGTTTAATTCATAGCGATTTATGTGACTTAAAATTTGTCCCAACTCGAGGCGGTAAGAAATACTTTATTACTTTCATTGACGATCAAAGTAGATATTGTTATGTCTATTTGTTAAGTAGTAAAGATGAAGTAATGGATGCTTTCATCACTTACAAAAATGAAGTTGAAAATCAACTTGAAAAGTCAATTAAAGTATTAAGGTCCGATAGGGGTGGTGAATATGAATCGATAGAGTCTAGTGACTTATGTTCCAAATTTGGAATCATTCATCAAACAACCGCACCATATACTCCGCAGCAAAATGGTATTGCTGAGAGGAAAAATAGAACTTTAAAAGACATGGTTAATTGCATGCTTGTAAGTTCTCGGTTTACCACAAAACTTGTGGGGGAAGCAAGGTGTTGTCCGCTAATTTTGTGTTGAATGTAATTCCACACAAGAAAACCGGTTCCATACCATATGAATTGTGGAAAGGAAGAAAGCCTTCCTACAAATTCCTCAAAGTGTGGGGGTGCCTAGCAAAGGTTGCCAAAGGTTGTCGCTCCACCTCCTAAGCGGTCAAAGTTAGGACCTAAGACCATTGATTGTATATTCATTGGGTATGCAATGAATAGTAGTGCGTATATATTCTTAGTACATAAATCAAATAAATGACATTCATGTCAATACAATAATTGAATCTCGCTGAATTTTTGAGGACGTGTTCCCTATGAAAAAGGATATTTGTGAAAATACTCCTAAGAGACCACGTGAAAGTGCTTCTGAAAATAATGAGGATGTTGAACCAAGAAGAAGCAAAAGAGCTAAAACTGCCAAAACTTTTGGTCCAGATTTTATCTCCAATTTTATGATTGAAGATGAGCCTCAATCATTTAAAGAAGCCATGGATGACTGAATCTACATTCGAAAGAAGTCAGAATAGTGAAATTGAATTCCATTTTAAGCAACAACACTTGGCAAGTAGTTGATCTTCCAAAAGGTTCTAAACCAATAGGATGCAAATAGATTTTCAAAAAGAAACTAAGACCAGATGGTTCCGTGGATAAATATAAGGCTCGTCTTGTTGCTAAAGGATATCGTCAAAAGGAAGGGTTTGATTTCTTTGACACATATTCTCCTGTTACTGAATTACTTCAATTCGAATCTTAATAGCCATTGCCGCGAATATATAAATTGCAGATACATCAAATGGATGTGAAAACTGCATTTTTAAATGGTGATTTGAATGAAGAAATTTACATGGAACAACCCGAAGGCTTCAAAGTAAAAGGACAAGAGCACAATATGTGCAAGCTTGTTAAGTCCTTGTATGGTTTGAAGCAAGCTCCTAAACAATGGCATGAGAAATTTGACAATGTCATGACTAGGAATGGTTTTATCACAAATGAATGTGATAATTGTGTATACTCAAAGAAATTTGGTAACACATATGTATTTGTTTGTTTATATGTAAATGACATGCTCATATTTGGTCATGACATTGAGGTTATAAACAAAACAAAGAAAATGTACACCAATAACTTTGATATGAAAGATATGGGTGAAGCAGATGTAATCTTGGGAATGAAAGTTTCTAAAACTTCCAATGGAATTAATTTATCTCAAACACATTATGTGGATAAAATGATTGAGAGATTTAATTTTCATGGTATTAAAGAGACTAATAATCCCTTTTTGCCCCATGTAGTTCTTCACAAGAATACTGGGAATGCAAAGCAACAATTAGAGTATTCCCAAATCATTGGAAGCCTAATGTACTTGATGCAGTGCACAAGGTCGGGATATAGCTTACGCCGTAAGTAAGCTAAGTCGTTTTACTAGCAATCCTAATAATGAACATTGGAATGCATTATTAAGAGTATTAGGATACATAAAACTAACTAGAGAGTATTCATTGCACTATAGCAATTATCCTCCCAGTAGTTGAAGGATATAGTGATGCAAATTGGATATCCGATACGATGAATCCAAGTCTACTAGTGGCTATGTATTTACTCTCGGTGGAGGTGCCATATCTTGGAAATCTTCTAAGCAAACTTGTATAGCTCGATCAACGATGGAATCTGAGTTTATTGCTTTAGATAAAGCTGGAGAAGAAGCCGAATGGCTTAGATACTTCTTAGAAGATATTCCTCTATGGCCAAAACCCGTGCTCGCTATATGTATACATTGTGATAATCAAGCGCCTATAGCTAGGGCGGAAAATTTTATATATAACGGCAAATCTCGACACATACGTCGAGACATAACACCGTTAGACGCTACTCTCAAACGGAACAATTTCAATTGATTTCGGCGATCAAAGGATAACCTTGCGGATCCATTTACTAAAGGTTTATCTAAAGAGAGAATAAACGTGCATCGAAGAAATGGGGCTAAAGCCTAAACAAATCTAAGTCAACTTGACGGAAACCTAACTCGGCGATCGAAATCCCACGGACTAGGTTCAATAGGAAAACTAGTCATGATTGATTTGAGCAAAGCACTTGGAAGTTTATCTTCATCCCATTTCTATAATGAAAAAGTGCTGCCTATAAAATGGTAGAGGTTAAGCTATTGCTTTTAATGATGACTATATCTTGTAAATTAGTACAAGTGGGGTAATGTAGGATACTCTTTATAGCACATCACCTATGTAAGTGTGAACGTGGCCGGTTCGTTGAGAAATTTTCTTAGGCAAATTCTCTAAAGCACTCGCAGAACCAAGAAAGTTCAGGGCCGAAATAATGAACACAATAGAGAACCAAAATCTGATATGAAAATTCAATGCGTTTGGTCTATTGTTTAAACTTACAATAACGCCTCGACGCTCAATACGTTACGTATCGATCGCCAAGTAAGTTCGATAGATTCTTACTAAAGATGGTTCAAAGCGAAAGCCACCTATTTTGATGCATTGATTTTCAGCTATGCTCTTCTTCTTCTTTCTTTTCCGTGTCGACTTCTTCCATTCATGTGGGGGATTGTTGGAATATTTGGGGTAAATATGTATGGGTGAATGATTAAGTCACCACAAAAGAGTCTAAACCCACATTGAAAGGGCAGTGTTGCTCGCTGAACCAACACACCCGCTAGAGTGGCGGGCGGCTTGGGCTCGAATCGCAGACACGCCAAAGTTCGATGTCAAGCGCACTTAGTGAATGGGCAGCCTTCACTCGAACAGACACGTCCAAGTTCACTAAACATGCCACGGGTTGCATCCTTTGTGAAAAGACTCGAACAAGGCTATATAAAGACCCCTCTTCCAGTCATTAGGTCATCGAAGTGCAAACTTGGTTTACATAAGAAATCCAGTTTTCTTTTACTCCTTTTCCTTCTCCCGTTTTGTGAAAGTTTGAAGAGCAAGTCAGCAAATTTGGTTCGTCCGTCAAAGGTTAGTAAGTGCAAGCCTAACTTTTGGAAGAAACATTGTATCTTGGGAGACAATTGCCAACCATCCGTTTGCACCATTACGGAGGCAATATTTGTCTTAAGGAGATTTGCCTCGGCATACCTCGTTTCATACTTCATCTAGAAATCTGCTTTGAAGATATTAAGATAATCAAAATTATTTACAACACTTCGTTGACTTCATCTTCAACTTGGGCTGATCAGGGAATGGAGAGGAGTAGGTGCAGCAACTGTCAGGAGGGAGAAAAACAGAGTTGTAGACCTGCAGTAGTTGGTACAGTTTGGTTGTGTCAAACTGTGCACTTGCTCTGCCACATTCAGGAGGCGAAAGTCTTCATGCTTTTTCTGAAAAGCTAGACGGATGTGTCTAAGAAGTCAAGCACTGATTTCAAGATGGATTAATTCAAATTCAAACCAAACGAAGTTGAATTAAATAATCCATCTAAGCTTGGTTTAAGGAAAGGCTGGACACGTCATGCTTTTCCGGGTGCAGACAAGGTCTGCCGCTGGAGGCTGCTTGAAGTCTGCTGGTGAAGCCTTCAGTCGAAGTCTTCCGCTGAAACCTGTGAAGTCTAGAAAAATATTCCAAGGCAAAGTTCTATACACAACTGCCACGCTAACTGGTACGCAGCCTATTTAGCTACTAAGTATAGAACCTAATGTAATGAATAAACAAATGAAAATCAAGATACAATAAGAAACAATCACTCATCTCTTCCTTCTCCGCTTCCAGCTAGATCTGGTAAAGCAACCCAAGCGCCGACCTCGGTCAATCTTCTTCGGCTTCATCCCCGTCTCCAAGCAGCACCAAATCTAGTCGCCATCTCTGGTTCTTGCTCCGATTTCTTCCCCTGTCTCCTACTGATTTCATCTGCTTCGGTGGGTTTGAAGCAAACTCTAAGTCGAGCTCTAGTAAGACTCTATTCTCTTATGAACAGGGTAACCTAAGTTGGTTCTGAACAAAACTGGTCAAGTTTGTGAAATTCCTAATCAGGCCCTAAGAGTTTGCAATACATTTCCTTCATGAACATACATCCAGATGTTGCACATATTATTGTTTGATATTTTGGGGGTAATGGTGATAGTTGGAAGTTGTTTGTCTTATTAGCTTAAGTTGATCGAGCAAAGACGAATATAGCTAGCTCATCAGGGACGGGTACCAAGCATACAACCGACACAATTAACTTTGTTGAGCATCGTTTGCGTATGGTATGTATACTTTTTCATTAATGTAAAATTACCATATTTTCAACATATATATATAGAAGTAGTTGGGTAGCAATGTTGATGCTATGAAATCCATGACTTTATTTTTGTTTAAATTTATCATTATATATACAAGTAGCTGGGTAGCTATGTAGATGCTATGAAATTCATTATTTTATTTTTATTTAAATTTATCATTATATATACAAGTAGCTGGGTAGCTATGCTGATGCTATGAAATCCATGATTTTATTTTTGTTTAAATTTATCATTATATATACAAAACTGGGTATGTGTTATATATCTTCCTAGCCATATAACAAGCTTGCGGAAAGACTCTTCCTAACAGACAAGCTATCCAAACTTTCCCTTAACAGCCCTTAGCCTATCTTAAACCAACTCTTAGTGAGTCCAATCTGAAACATATGAAATACTAGAATAGTATATTCCATTTTACCGACATAATTCCATCATGATCAGTACGGCATATGCCTCATAAGAGTAGGTGTAAACCTAGTGCAATATCATGTCTATGTTTTCGTAGATAATAGTATATAAAGCTAGGTCTATCTGTTAATCCCATGTACATAAAGCTATTATTAAGGAATGATTAGGAACATTTGGAAGTTTATAGAATTTAGAAGCAAGTGCTGGTTCCTTGATTCAGGAGGTTATTGTTGTTAGCAGATGCTGGAAAGAGCCAATGGCTTAGTTATCACTACCTGGCAAGATCACAAGTATGGCCTGAAAAAGGTTAATAATGTCTAGGTACAGCGAGACTGCAGATGGGATGTATTCGTCATAGTCGTAGCGCTTGATCAGATTGTCTGTGTCATATATGATAAATGCATAGAATATTATATAATTGATGCATTGCAGCCATATATCATCATCCCTAGCTTTCCCAGGGGAAAGAAATAGGAGAAATACAAAGGATGGTGCAAAAATAAAAAAGAAAAAAAGAAAAAAATAAGATAGGTACCTGAATGAACATGAAAACAAGGAGCACCTAGAGGGAAGTGAACAGGAATGGTCCCATGAAGCTAAAATCATAGCCTTTCTTTGCTGCCCAGAAGGTGTAGAGGGTAAGGCCAACAACCACAACGCTAGTCAAAATAGCAGCCTCCACTGTACGAAGCAAGAAATACAGGAGGCAGAAATAAAAGACAGAAAGAGAAGAAAGATGGTTGAAGGAAATTTTCTGTATTGTCTCTGCTGCATAGACTTTAGGGAACTAATATACAAGTCATAAATCCTAACCTAACCTCTCCTCCAAGACTCCTCCAAGATTCCTCCAAGATTACAGTTTCCTAAACAAATACAAGTTTCCTAATCAAATACAAGTTTCCTAATCAAATACAATGAGTGTAAAGTACATATATACCCATATAAACTATCCAATATACCAATACGGCTAATATCCACCACCACCTTCCCTGATGACAATTTATAACCGATTAAAATCTATCTTGAGCAACTTCCCTTTTCTTTTCAGTCATACAATTAGTTTCAAATGATGTTCTCATATATTTAATTTCCCTATCCACGTATATATAACTACATGAAAACAGAGCAATTGAAACAGAAAATTCCGTTGCAAAAAATGAAAATCCGTTACAATTAGACGATTGAAACGGAAAAAGTTTGTTGCAAATTCGGTTTGGAAAACGCTCGTTGCAAATTTTGTGCAACCGTATATATTCCGTTGCATGATATTGCAACGAAAACCGAGCGTTGCAATTTCAAATTTTTCGGTTGCAAATGTGTTTCCAAGGGCAGTTGACGTCCGTTGCAAGTAGCAACTAATTTTTTGCGTTTCATTTTTGCAACAAACTTTTTCGTTGCATTCTTGCAACAAGCTTTTACGTTCCATTCTTAATTGCAAGAGACTTTTCCGTTTCATTCTTGCAACAAACTTTCCCGTTTCATTCTTGCAACAGACTGTTTTATTACAATGTTTATGTATTTCTGTTGCTACTTTATAATTGAAATTTTAAAAATTATTATTGCAACAAAAGATTTTGTTGCAAATTTATATTGTGAAATATTTGTTTTTACAAATAATGGATATATAATTTTTTATGTATTGTAGCTAACTGAACATTTTACATTTTACAAAAAAAATTAAATCTGAAATAAAACAGTTAAAGCAAACCAAGTTCAAACATTTCATTCAGAGGTCATGGTCAAAGTGTCAGATTACATGGAAATGTGGAGGATGTTGAAAGCCTCCAAGTGACAAACAAAAGAAATTATCTAACTGTCAAATTACATAGACATTGGTGGAGGATGTTGGGTTCTAAGTGACAGAATTTCCTCTTTGCATTAGCTTGAAATCAACTTTGATTTGCTCCATTTCCGCAACATTGTCAGCTTGTATTTGTTTTTGAATATCCTCCCTCATTTTCTCTACTTTTTCACAAATCTTATCTTCAAATTGTTGGGTTTGTGTGAAATCTTCATTCACACTTCCGTATAAGGAATAACTTGCGTTGCTACTGCTACTCAAGATCTTTGATGCAAGAACCAACGAACCAAAGCCATACAAACGATTCTTTGAAGCACCACTGGATGCATTAACCCAAGGTGTGACATTGAAACATATATGGAAAGGAAAAAGAGAAGGCTTTCCAGGTCCAAACAAGTACCAACTAATCGCCTTACAATTTGAATAACATAATCAAGTTAGACATAAGAAAGAAGAATATGGAAAAGGAAGAATGTCCAAAAAAGGTTAATCAGCCATTTTGCTAGAAATGAGCCAAGCAAAAACTCTTAATTGAGTTAATTCAGATGGGTTACCTCACTAGTCAATCTTAAACAAATTATGGAGCCGAAAACAAGTTAATTTAGCTAGGTTCATTCATTTTGTAGCCCTATTCAGGAAGTGGGTGACAAGATGAGGTTTCTCTTCATTTCATGCAGATTAAAAGTTGGATTACATTTTCTAAATTCTAACATTACATTTTTTTACCAGGTTTGGGACAGCATTGCTCCTGGTTTAGCATCTCAATTTGATGCACCTTATTTAGTTCCGGTCATTGATACTGTAACCAAAACAAACATATGTGTCATGACAGAATGGTTCCAGCCCTCTCAACTGTCCAGTAAGCAGTTAACCATCAGAGTAACAGTTTTGGCACTAACTCTTCTAATCAGAACCATGAAAATCAAAGAAGCAATAATCATTCCTAGTTATACACATTATTGAAAACCATGAACATCAAAGAAGTAATAATCATTCCTAGTTGTAAACATTGAAAACATAAACTTTTACCAAAGAGATGCATAATGCAGTAGCATCTAACAACCAATTCAGTCCTCCAGAAAAACCAGAGACCCAGGCTTAAAGTAGTTTAGATTACTGATCATGTTCAGGAGGTTTTGACACTTGGCTGTAAGCCTAATTAAACATGCTGTAATCCACAGCTTTACTATGGCTAAAAACATTATCAGAATATAACAGAAACAGAGCTAGATTCATAGACTAGTAAACCTACGATGAAAATGATAAAGTGCAATGACATGCAAAAGAGGGCTGTAAAGTTCCAAGCACAGAGCGAAACTAGAGATTATGATAACATAGTAACTAAGATTGATCCTTGTTTTGTGGATTATGAAAACATAGACTCTATGATAGTTTGTTTTGATGTTACCAATGAGGCATGCAAATTCCTCACTCATCACCCTCAGTTACACTACTCAAAAAATGATTCAAGTTTATTTCAATTGCTTCCTCATAATAACTGGGCGCTTGTTTTCAACCGTATCCTATGATTTAAAGTAAAATTGGGAGCCTGTTTTCAGTAAAAAAAAATATTGTAACGGCACGATGGTATAGTATCATAGTGTTATTTCATTGATCCTGGTCGGATTGGAGGAATTGAAGAAGAAACTTGTACCTTTGTTTGATGCTGAAAATGGCTTTTCTGCTGGGTCAAGCTTGGATCCTTCTGATTCTTATATGGTAGGTTTTCCTTTGGAGGGAAAAAAAAGAGAAAGTTACAGTAAGATGAACAAAGAGAAAGTCCATAGTTACAAAGACTAAAACTGAAAAAAGAGTCACTCTGAGCATTAAACACTTCTCTTGGGCTAGTCCAGTTTTTATTACCACAGTTTATGCTAAATGCACCTCTTTGGAACGGCAGGATCTATGGAACGATTTAATTGATTTTAGCCAAGGAGTTTCTGGTTCCCCTTGGTTAGTCTGTGGGGACTTTAACATCATTCTCTCACAACATGAAAAAATTGGCGGCACGGGTTGGGATAGACAAGGAGCCTTCGAATTTCACGCTTGCCTTAATGCAGCCGGTCTCTCTGACATCGGGTATAGTGGTAGCAAATTTACTTGGTGTAACAATCGTGATGGGCAAGCCACTATCTTCCAACGTATTGATAGAGCTGTTTGTAACGCTCATTGGTTATCTTCATTCTCTAATACTTCTGTCGAGCACTTAAACCGAACATGCTCCGACCATTCTCCCCTTCTTATCTCTATTAATTCTGCTTCTGATATTCGGCCCTCTTCTTTTAAATTCTTGAATATCTGGACTTCTCATCACACTTTTATGGACATTGTTTCCCAGACTTGGAGCGTTCCTGTTGGAGGTCGACCGATGGTGCGGTTTTCTAACAAATTAAAGGCTGTCCGCGCTGCATTGAAAACCTGGAATAGGACCACTTTTGGTAATATTTTTCAGGCTGTTAAATTAGCAGAAGATGATGTTCTTGCCAAAGAGCTTCTGTTCGAAAGAAATAATTGTCCAGCCAATCGTTCTGCTCTCCATTTAGCGCAGGCTAAACTCAAGTCGCAACTGAAGCTGGAAGAAGATTTTTGGAAGCAGAAATCTCATCTTAGATGGCTTAAAGATGGTGACGGCTGCACCAAGTTATTTTATTCTTCGGTGAAACAAACCCGTAATACCCTCTCCATTCATCGCATAGTTGATATGCACGGAAATCTTGTTGATTCGGACTTGTCTATTAAAGAAGCTGCCATTAATTTTTTTCAAGACCAGCTGACTGATTATGGAGTGTCTTTGGATGCCGATCTAGTTTCAGTTATTCCATCTCTTATTACAGCTGATCAGAATGCCCTACTCACAGTTCCTCCTACTCTTGAGGAAATTAAAGAGATTGTCTTCGCTCTGAATGGTGACAGTGCAGCAGGCCCGGATGGTTTCTCGGGTAAATTTTACACGTCCTGTTGGGATATTATTGCCATGGACCTTTATCTTGCCATCTCCGAATTTTTTGCTGGATTTGAGCTTCCTAAAGCTTGGACGAGTACTACTATTATTGCCATTCCTAAATCTAATCAAGTGAATTCTTTCAAGGATCTCCGTCCGATCAGTCTGTGCAATTTTTGTAACAAAGTTCTTACCAAAGTTTTGTGCTCTCGTCTTGCTGTGGTTCTTCCTCATATAATATCGGAAAATCAAAGTGCTTTTGTTAAAGGAAGGATAATTCAGGACAACCTCCTCTTAGCTCATGAGTTAGCCCACCAACTGAAGAAAAAAATTAATGGCTCGAATGTGATTGTTAAGCTTGATATGGCCAAAGCTTTTGACCGGGTTTCCTGGATCTATCTCACTCAAGTTCTACGGAATTTCGGTTTTGGGGAGACCTTCATAGATATGATTTGGAGGGTGATTTCAAACAACTGGTTTTCGGTTTCCATTAATGGCTCTTCGGCGGGTTTTTTTCATTCTACTCGTGGTTTGAGGCAAGGAGATCCTATTTCCCCTAGCCTCTTTATTATCGCAGCTGAAGTCCTTAGCCGTGGTCTAAATAAGCTTCATAGGGATCATCCTAACTATGCTTATTCCTCTCTGAGTGGCTGCCCGGTTGTTTCCCACTTGGCTTTCGCTGATGACTTCGTTATTTTCTGTAATGGCAATAAAAATTCGCTTCTTCATCATCGCCAACTCCTGGAAAAATATGAGAAATGTTCTGGTCAGCTCATTAATCAAGGCAAAAGTTGTTTCATGGTCTCTAGTTCTATTTCTGCTTCTCGTGTTCATTCCATCAGACAGCATGTTGGATTTAATAACAAGGCTCTCCCTGTCACTTATTTGGGATGTCCTTTATTTGAAGGTCGTAAGAAAAAATCCCTTTTTGATCCCCTCTTGGAAAAAATCCAGTATAGGATTAATTCATGGATGGGCGCCTTTCTCTCTCAAGCTGGGAAGGTGACCTTAATTAATTCTGTGCTGAGTTCTATTGCCATGTATCAGATTGCTATTCTTGACCCGCCTGTATCTGTGATTAAACATCTTAATAGGATGTTCGCCAACTTTTTCTGGGGATCTATTGACAGCAAACTAAAGTCTCATTGGGTTTCTTGGGATCGCTGTTGCAGACCAGTTCTTGAAGGGGGCGTTGGCATCAAAGCCTTGACTGATATTGTTCATTCTTTCTCGGTCCTTCTCTGGTGGAGGTTCAGGTCTGCTCACAGTTTGTGGAGTCGGTTTTTGAAGCAAAAATATTGTTCCAATATTCACCCAATGAATGCTTCTGTTCGTGGCTCTCATACTTGGCGCAGAATGTGTAAGATTCGGTTGATTGCGGAGCCTCACATTCATTGGATTATCGGCCAAGGTAAATGTTCTATATGGTTTGATAAATGGTTACCCGAGGGTCCTTTATCAAATTCAACCAGCTCTCAATTATCTTCTGTTCATGAGCTGTTCGAGTCTCCCTCTCAGCTTTCTACTTTGGCCAGTAGTGTGATCGGCCACGCTGCCTTTATGTCGGCCAAAAAGAACGGAGTTGTGTTATCTGATCAGCCTGATTCAGCTTATTGTGATGTCTCGGATAGAGGTTCCTTCTCTTTATCTTCAGCCTTGCAGATAACTCGTTTTATCAGACCGATTGCTGCTTCTTCTCGCTTCATTTGGCATAAATTTATCCCTCGGCAAATCAGTCTGTTTTTGTGGCGTTTGTGGTTTCAAAAGCTGCCTCTGGATGAAAGTGTTATCCGTAAAGGAATTGTTCTAGCTTCTCGCTGTTCTTGTTGTTCTTCGGGAGCTATTGAGACCTATGCTCACGTCTTTCTTGAGAGCCCGCTGGCTGGATATTTATGGTCCGAATTTAACAAATTGGGTGGTGTTTCTTTCTCCTCTCCCTTCCTTCATCACTGTTGTTTTGACTGGTGGAATTTTAAGGAGAACTCTATTCTCCACATCATAACTCCAGCCGCGATCCTTTGGGAGCTATGGAAGTATAGAAATGGCAGCCTCCATGATGGGTACCGTCCCCCTTTCAAGTCTGTTTTCCATCGGGTTCATCAACTCATTCAGTCCATTTTGCTAAATGCTGGATTCAGCCCTCACAGACAAAGCTGGGATTCAATTTTCTTCTCGCGCCTCGGCTCTCTCTCTACTAAACGCATTCGGGTTGTTCGATGGCTTAAGCCTCCTCCGGGTCTTTTAAAGCTGAATACAGATGGTGTGTGCAGAGGAAATCCGGGATTAAGTTCAGGTGGAGGCATAATTCGGGACAATCTTGGTAACCTTATTATGGCTTTCTCTTCATTTTATGGGCTATCCAGTAGTTTCCAAGCGGAATGTCGTGCTCTGTATCAAGGGCTCTCATGGTTGGTGGCCAATCACTACTCAGACTCTTCTATTGAGGTAGATTCTTTAAATTTGGTGCACTGTGTCAAAGGTTCCATGGTGCCTCCTTGGAAGTGCCTATATTTGATTCGGGCAATTCAAAAGATCTTTACATCGGCTAATTTCTCCATCCACCATATTTATCGAGAGGCTAATTCGGTGGCGGATGCGCTAGCCAATATTGGTTGCGATCAGGGTAATGATGCCTTGTTTGAGTCTGATGAGCCCCTTCCTCTTCGCATTAAGGGTCTTATTTATCTGGATAGATCTGACACTCCATATGTTCGTATTTCTTAGGTCTCTTATGGTTGTTTATTTCCTTTTCGAGGTTAGGCTCCTCCGTCCTCCCAATTATAAGGGCAAGGCTGGTTGTCCCCCTCAAGTTTGTATGTTTCTTTATTTTAATTAATAAAATATACCAGGGTTCCGTCCCTGTTTCATAAAAAAAAAAAAAAAAAAAAAACTGAAAAAAGAGAGGTATGCCAATTTAAGATTCACACACACACACACACACACATAAACAAAAACATAGATAACAACATTCATGCTTATAACATCCAATCTTAGGAGTACCAAAGTATATCTAGCTACAATAGGATGCCCACAGTTGCATCAATCACCAAAAAAATATCTACTGTCCCACAAGAACAAGATAGAAATTCATACTAAGTAATGTACCAAAAGAAGGCAAGACCAAGGACCCCAGATAAAACAGCTCTAAAAACACACACACTGATATACATACATTCGAACATATATTCATCTGTTCAATTTGACCTCCCAAAGAAAGGAATCAGAGAAATAGAAGCAACGCAAATCATAAGTCTAAATTTGAAATTACTGCATATTATTAAAAATGATTGAGCAGACCATGAAAGAACTACAAAACATAAACGAAAAGCCCAACCAACATCAATTTAGGTGCTTCCCAATTGATTGTGTAGATCATGAAGTAAGTAAGAACAGATACAAAAGGCCAGATAGCATCCATTGTTGCACAAGGAGATTCTCAGACAGTAAGATGAAGTCGCACAATCTAGTAGTAGAGTAACATTATGTTTTTTAATATATAATATAAACATTGCAATTGCATACTTATAGAAAGATTACAAACGTGGACTATGACTAGTAAAGAAATCCCACTCTTGATAAAAGATAGAGTTCTACCAGGGCGTGCACTAGAAAAGAAAATAGAGCGATGATATCGGGTACAACCAGTACTTCTATAGCAGACCTATTTCTTTGAACTTGAAATACCCTCAACCACATTACTCATACACACCTGCGATTTTGGAACCAAACTTTAATTAATCTGTTTAGGTTCAATGTTAGAGAGGATCGGACATTCCAAAATGAGCTGATGAGAAGATAATGCACGAGAAAAAGTCCTACTACACAATAATACATTCATACAGTTGAATAACTACCCAAATAATATCGAGACATGTCTTAGTAAAATGGCCAGACTAATGTAGTCGACGAAAAATCCTCCAACTTAACAGACAAAGGCTCGTTTCTTGTTGTTGTGCAAAAATCATAAGCTTGGATCAACATTAAAGTTCATGACTGTCAAAAACAACATTTATCGCATTCCATTTAAACATTATTCTTTGGATCAACGAGGGAAAAATTCCTAAGCAAATATCAAAACCAATCAACCCGTATGTCAACCTACATTATGCCTCTCGTCTCTCTTTCCCAAAAATCTTACAATTAGAAAAGAGAGAACAATTTCTATTCTAAAGTATGATTCCTTAATCTAAAGGGTGGGACAGATCTCAAAGCAATGACTACGGAAAAAAGTAATCAATACAATAGTCACTGCAGTTGATAACAACAAGCAGCAGCCAAAACTGCAGGGATAACAATGCTGCCCTTGTAGAATTATGACAAGCAAGAAAAAATCTGTGACAATGAAAAAAATGGCTAGAACAAATGCTCATGTCCATAAAGGATTCTTTTGTCTCTATTTCTAAGTAAAAAGTTAAAGAGACTACTCACAGGGAAAATAAAATCTAGTGCATCCCAGGCTACATGACGAACAACTCTTGTCGGATACATCGTACAACCAGGAGAAGTGAAGCTATACAAGCAAGATTTCAGTCTAGTGTTGGTTGTCATTCTCAGTTCGAGACCTGTAAAATATAATCATCATATTAATCAATTCAAATTTATAGCCTAATCCAAATAAAATCTCTTCATATACATACTTGATAATTGGTAACATTACTACCTTGGAGAACTTTAATTTGAGAAAGGTAATGCAGAAGCACAGGCTCCACCTTTAATTTTTGAAGCTGGCCAATTAAGAAGGATGTATTAAACATATGAAATGGCACCTTGTCAAACAGAGAAAACGATGTCATCAAATGGACGATTCTTGGCTCTAACCTAATCAGCTAGTTCAATAACAAAAAAGCCTGTTGGACCACCAATGAAGAAAGTACTTGGAAATTCTGGACATTGCTGTAAGAAGCTTTCAAGCTTGTCAACTGCATGCGCAAAGACGTGGGTCAATCATAGAAGACATACTTAAACATAGAGTGCAAGGACAATACATAAAGCAAATTTACCCAGTAAGTTATAAGTACCTATATTATAAAGGAATATAAATCTTGAAAGGAGAAGGAAGAGCTCGCGTTGGCCCAAAAAGATACCAAGGTAAATTAATTTCAAAATACACTCTTATGAAATTATTTATTGACAACTTTGTAACAGTACAGATGTTCTGCAATACGGATATGTCGAAGCCTGCAACCTGCAAAGGGATTTTCTTTAAACGCTCAGACACCAATACAACTTCCTCGAGAAGATACTAAAACAATGGGAAGAAAAAGAGTAAAAAGTTAATGTCAAAAAGCATTCAACTATAGATCTAGAAACACATACGACATATCTAATTAACAAGCTCCCCTCACCCGGAAAAGACTATGGAAGTGTCTTGAGTTTGTCTGGATGTCAATCCTACAATAAAACATACAAGCATATTAGAAAAAAGAAAAAAAGTGAAGCTCAATCATTCAAATCTTAATAATAGTTTGTCTTTGTATGGTTAGTTACAATACTGTAACATTTCTTCACCTTTCCCTATCCCTCATAACATATGGAAAGAAGTTCCCTTCAAACTAGAAGTTTTTGTTTGGTCTCTTATTCATGAGAAGCTCAATCCTAATTATTTAAGTTCAGATTTGTTTTCTATGAATGCATAATAGTTAGTCTCGTAAGCATCTCTACCTCCCTAGTAGTGCAGCTCGCATTTGGGTATGTTTATATGCAGTCTTGGATCAGCCCCAACACAGTAAAATACCTTGTTCAAAAGTGGAAGGGCTCCCTGTAACTGCACAATCTTTGTCGTTCGTCACGCATCGAAACTGAACAGAATTCTATAATCTTTGACAACAAAATATTGTTATTACATTTCTTCGAGATCAAGCGGTTTTCATAGTCATTCATTGGCCTAAAGCTCTGGGGATGTTCTGGAGCCTTGTTCACTTAACTGGCTAGATTGGCAAGTTGCTCAAAATTTTTGAGTTGGTTTTTAATGTCTTTTGTTTCTCATTTCACTTTTTTGTAAAGGCATATGTCTTATCCAGTTGTGAATATTTTCTTCCTAGAATAATGAATCTCTATTTCTATCAAGTAAAGAATCTGGCAAACAATAAAAACCAAAAATCGGTAGGCTATTAAATGGCGATAACAATACTTGTCTAAACCAGAAAAGTTCGAGAAAGAAGAAATTTTGATGCTCCCAGGGTCTTAAAAATATAGTCCCACTTTCCTTATGGGTTTGCCCCAAAAGTAAACCATTTCTGAAAACAGATAGAAGCGTAGTGTATTTTAAAAGGAGGTACAAACTAGTAATTTTTAATCATACAAAGTTTGACTTTTCAAATAAGACTATTCTTTTGAGACAGAGGAGTATTAAAATTCCAAAGTTGTACATCTTGCAGCTTAAGCCTCAAGTGGAAGTAGTGGGCATAGGTTAAGTATTTAATCCAAAGCACTACCCCTTGAATCACAAAATACACATAGTGTTCAAGAGTCCAATATCATATATGAAAGTGATCAACAATATGCAATATTTATCCATAAGCAAAGCCCAAGAAAATGCTAAGCATTCATAGTAATCAATATTAGCAGTAAACCAACACAATGCGTGCCCATATAGTGATTACTAAACATGTATATAATTCCTAAATCCATACCAGAAGACATTGGTAGCTCCTTGAACAAGAGCTAACGAGTAGCGATCGAGGATATTAGAGTTATCAAGTTGAACTTCAAACAACTGCAAGGTAGATACAAATCAGTAAACATTGCATTAGTAACACAATTGCGATGCCACATAGAAGAGCAAGTGTTATCTGAAGCATACTGTTGTCGATGTGTTAAAAGCTGTTTACTTCAATTTCTATCACTCAAATGAATAAAACAAAAAATCTGATAATAGCATCACGATCTTCAAGAAGTAAAAAATGAAGCTTCATCTGCAGGTCAGAGTTCATAATTAATAACAAGCACTCAAGGAAAAATTAGTAGATACTAGAAAAAAAGAGGTATTAGAAATGGAGACTTGCACATACATACTAATATATCTCAAATCTCAATGACGATGTAAGTCAATGTGAAGAATATGAAAATATATAACAAATTAAATTAACAAAAGGAAATACAAAATTCAGATGACACAGCAAGTTGAGCAGCAGTGATAGAAACATGCACAATTTCTTTCTATCTCGAGTAAAATTTCATCATTACTTAACCAAAAAAAATGTATTTCATAATAAACTTATCAAAGAAATTATTTCTCTAAATAAGTACACATACCCATTTGTGGAACAGAAGGGCAAAAATATGAGAAGCAAATGACTGGCTCCATAGTTGAACAATCATTTCAAGAATTGATTTCCCATTCTCAGGCATCAAAGCAAAATGATCAGCAAACACATCTGGGTAGCCTCATGATCAGATCCGTAGAGCACGTCTCGGGGGGAGAATACCTTGTTCGGAGGAGGGTGAAATCATTAAACTCAGTTGACCAAACTCCTTTTAAATCCGAGAATGAGATGGAGGCATGTGCCGTGTGGTGTGGTGTCGGAAGAAGACGACAAGCTTGAGAAGAGAAGGCTTCGTAGGAGAGAGTTCGCACCAGAGAGAGAGAAAGAAAGGTGTGAAATTGGGGGTTTTAATTAATTTAGGCTAGGTTTAGGTTTTCCTATTCTATTGGTATTGCAAGTTCAAAAAATAAAAATAAAAATTGTTGCAAAATTGTTGCAATTTAGGCGCCCATTGTTCCCTCCAATTTTTCCCCAAAAAAGAACGCCGCTAAAATGAGTTCTATGTTAGGAATACGCTGTACACCTTTAGCTTGCAACTAAATTTAATTATGTTGCAATATTTTGTTGCAGTTGCCCTGTTTTCTTGTATTATATATATATAAGGTGATAAATCCAATGCTTATGCCATAGATTTCCACAAGGCCCACAACAGGATCATAAAAGTTCATGAAGACTACTTTCTAAACTTATAACTGGGTTTACTTCCTGACTCGCTGCAGTCAAGCAGGAGGCATAAATTGTACAATTTGTGGCTAATCATGACCCGTTAAATGAATTAAAAGATATTTATAAGTAGTAATTCATAAATACTTGTAACTTGTGGTATATAAGTAAAGCTATATAGGCCTGAAAAATACTAAGTTTACCACCAAGATTATCACTCTCGTGACAACTTTGCCTTGAAGGCAAAGTGCATGTGAGGTGCATGTGCATCTTCAAGGTATAGTTGTCACCATATATAATGGTAATCCTGATGGTAAATGTAGCAGAGTTGATATAGGCCTATCTCTATCATTCATGTGCTTTACATGCCTGTCTGACATATCTTTTGTGTGTAAAAGCAGTAGTTACAGCTTACATTTCCCCTAATAATTTCTTTAATTTTTATCTGCTCTCTCTCTCCCTATTTTCAGTTCACAGTTCAAACATGGACGGATGGTTTGAATTGTTAATTATAAACACCTTTTTTTCTGCCCAATATTGGCCTGACCTCACTAAAGTTTATAAATATTCTCACAAAACATGCATAAAATTGCTTCCAAAAGTGTTTCCCCACGCCTCTATACCTAAGCAGCCTTCCCTCCAAAACTAAATAGTAAGGCGCCAGACAATCCCCAGGGCACCTAGATGAGGTGTAGGCGAGACCTAGGCCTAAAGCATACGACGACCACATCTCGCTTATCGATGTGTTTGTTAGCACTCATACTACACTCGGTGCCACCCCCGATAAACTTGAGTGGGTTGATGAAAAGGCAAAATCTACATATGTAAGTATATTTTAATTAAGTACTTGTCATTGAATATTCAACTCAAATTATTTATGTATTGTCTATCTTATATTATATGTTTACTTTATTTTGACAGGAAACTTATATGGCGCGGGCAGTTGTAGAGGTGGCCGAGGGTCGTATGGAGGCTAATAAGTTTAATGAGGTGCTTTGGAGAGACGTCGTCACTGAAGGACGACAGAAAAGGGGCTCAAGAGTGTAAGGTATGGGTGAGCATTCTTACTTTTCAAAGGCTTCCGCTTCCCCGTCGTCAACAGCTCGGTCACATGCCAAAACACTGAGAGTCTAAGGATCTATACCCTAGAATAAGAGCTTGCTCAAACGAGTGAAGCCCTCGCACAAACAAACTCACGATTGGATCTTATAATGCAACAAATTCAGCGGCCCCCTTCTAGTGCAAGGTCCCATAGCCTTAATTATATTAGGAATCTATTTAATGATGAGTACTCTCCTTAATTTTTGGGACAATGTAAACTGTTTAATTTTAGGGAAATGTGAATTTTATTTCGAACTTTTTGTAATAACATTAGTTTTTAATTTAGTGTCTTAATTACTTTTAAGATTTGCAATTTAGTTTTTATTCATACTTGTTATTTTTATATATCAGGTACAAAAATATTAAAATTTTAGAATATGAAAAATTGTTTTTAAATTTTTAAATTTTTTTTTAATTCAGTGGCGGAATTCAAAGACAAAGTCCTCGTTGCTACATAATTGTTTGGGTATATTTAAAAAAAATCTGCGACGGAGACTCTGTTAAGAATTAGTGACGGAGGGACATTTATCAATGACGGAAGTTACGTCTCTGATTAGTGACGGAGGGACATTTATCAGCGACGGAGATTCCGTCTCTACACAATATTCTATAAATATTTTAAATTCATTTAATGACGGAACTTCCGTCGCAAATTAATGATGGAAGACATTTACTGACGGAATGAAGTGACAAAACCTCCGTCAATGATCAGTGACAGAATATTTTTTTTCGTCACTGATCAGCGATGGTAATTGACCTGTCCAGAATCAACGACAATTGTTTAGTGACAGAGCGTTGACAGACGTGTTCCGTCACTGATGTGAAATTAGTGACGGAAATTTCGGTCACTGATTACCGATTTTCTAGTAGTCCGAAATTTGAAAGAAATTCTAGGATCAAATAATATCGGTAACATTCTTGGAATCAAAAGAGTACCACCATAATTGCCCTTTGAAAGAACTCATATTTCTAAAACATGGTTTCTCAGTCTTATAATAATTAATTTCGTGTCATTGCATAACTCAAGTAAATAGACTATGTTACGAAACAATATTATTTGAGTTCCAACCTTCAAATTTAACTCACAATTTGAGATTTCAGAATATGTAATTCAATTGAAATATTCACGATTATATATCGTACAAATTTAACTCACAGTTTGAGATTTCAGAATATGTATTGTCCATTGATGTGACGTAATTAAAAAAAATCGTATCTTAATTTTTATATAATTATTTAATTGAAACCACAATAAAAAACATGTATCTATTTCAAAAAAATAACATATATATTACATTTCAATTTTTAATTACATAAATAAACCAGTTCAGTAAATCAATCAGAAATAAAAAAGGAAACAAACGGCTTCCAACTTGAATTTACTGAAGAATACAATTGGGAAAGCCTATAAAGAAAAAATTCAAACATACCAGCAACCACTAGTAAATTGCACATGTATTCGACTCAGATCTAAATGGGATCAAATTGAGCCAGTAACAATCAAACAAACAACATACAGGCAATGAATATCGATGATGATAAGATATAAAAATTCAAATCTATCACAAATCTGGATATAAATTACAGTTACTTCTTATAGATTTGACCAAAAAAATGAAAATTCATGGATCCCTAAAAACAACACTTACAATTTCAAGTTAAAGATACTAAGGTTTCCTTGTAACTAAAAGTTGACAGACCAAAAAATCCTTCAGGAATCTGGAGGTTCCTAATTTTTCCAGTACCTGGGTTATACAAACATAATTTTCTAACATATTTCACAATAATATAACCTGGTCCTGGTACACAAGCTTCAACTTGTGTGAAAAGCAGACAATTCTTCCATAAACCCAACGGATTCAAACGTAGCTTATTATAATGTGGAGGAACCCCAGGCTCAGGCGTGGGTTCCAGTATATATTGCAGACTCCAACAGTCTGCTGCTAATGTGAATAAGTCCTTCGATACCCATACCTCAATATGAGAATAAGTGTTACAATACATAACAACAACTGATTCATTAGATGACGCAAGCCCAATAAATGATGCAATTGATAGGGGAGCTGGTGTCACTCGAAAAACCTCTTCTTCCATGTTAAACGAAACAATAACACTTGTCATCATCCAATAATACACGCCTTAGGTATAAGTTGAAGGTATACGATAGCGAAAAATTGGAGCAACCCCTGCATCAAGAACTCTCCAAGAATTAGTTTTTAAGCTGTATACTTCGGCATAGTTCATTAAAGGTTCTCGCTCTCCCTTTTCCCACAAACTAATGATTGCCACCACCTTGTAATCATCGGTTTTGCTATCAAAACCAAAACCCACATCCCATCGGGCTCCAATTTTATCGATTGAAGCACTGTAACTTGAAGTCGGTAGAGATTTGAATTTCTTAGTAGCCGGGTTCCACAAAGTAATCGGAATAATAGGCCGAGACACATTATCTTCGAAAACTCCGAACAAGCAAACAATCCCGTCACACGAGGCAAATCCGGCAGAATTTAGCAGTACCTGATTAAAACCGATGACAGGTTGAACGTCAACTGTATTGAGAATGACTGATTCAACGCCATGGGTATTGAGATTGACTGCACAAGATTCATCGTCATCATTGGGGAACAAGAAAAATCGAGTGTGCTCGAGGATGAGGACGCGATCCGGTGCGGAAGCTAGATGTGATTTGATGAAAATAGGGCAACTAATTAGAGCATACCATCTTTTTGAAGTAGCCTTGAATCGCAACAGAGATTTCACTGGTAACCTCTTCAAAATTTCAACAACCAAATCTTCCGAGATTCCGCGGCTTGCAATGTCTAGAACCTTCCTTTCCCTCATATGTGATGATTATGATAACCGATCCAGAAAGTTTCCTAATTCACTGAGTTGGACAATTTGGAAGTACTTCTTCTTTATATATAAAATAGTTTTGCTTTGAAAATTGATACTCCAATTTGATATTATTAATGCATTAAAAACCTCTTCATATTCAGATAAAAACTGCATTGAAAAAGTACCTCTTTGTATTATTGAAAAACCTCTTCATATTCCCATGAAAACTGCATGGAAAAATCTCTCCATATTCTACGTGGATCTTAATTACTCCATCTGTTCCAAAATATAAGTCGTTTTGGGACTTTTCACACAGACCAAGGAAGCATATTATAAAGACAAAACTACCCCTATTTACTTTATCACAAACATTAATGGTGTGTTTATCCCAATTTATTCCAAACATTAATGGTTTCTTTATCCCAATTTATTCCAATTATTAATGGGGTCTTCTCATATTCTTCAACCCATTCCCCCGCCAAACCATACTGCCAAACCGTACGAAGAGAACACAACTTTTATAGGAAATTTTCATGGCTTCTTACAATGATAGTTTGATGGATCTAAATATCTGCCCACATGAAGATTTACATGAACAATATGTTCCGAATGATCTTAGGCAGATGATTTTTGCAGATATATTTCAAGAAGATGATGAATCTAATTCAGGTTAGTCTTACTTATTGTTTGTCTAAAAATTTTATGTTTATAGATTATAGATTGTGTTTATGATGCTTAGTGATGTGATGAGGGAGAATAATCATTTGAAGAGCATAATCATTTGGTAGTCATTCTAAAGGAGGGAGAACCATTTTCTAATTTTTTTTTTTTTAGAGAAACAGGGGTGGCACCCTATGAGATTTTATTAAAAAGAAAATAGGAACAAACTTGAGGGGGACAACCAGCCTTGCTCTTAAATTTGGATGACAAAGGATTCTACCCTCGAAAGGAAATACAAGAAAAAACAAAGCAGAAGCCAAGAGGCTAAGCCCTGCATCTAATATAAGGAGTGCCAGATTTATCCAATAAAATAGATCCACGGATGCAAGAAGGAACATTATAGATATCGTGGAATTGAGCAGAAGATTCAGAATCACATCCCAAACTAGCAAGAAGATCCGCAACACTATTGGCCTCCCTATAGTAGTGAGAAATTTTAAAGTCCATATCCTTCTGTATATCCCGAACTTGATGAAGGATAGCCCAGCATGGCCAAGGAAATTTATGGTTGGCCGTGAGACATCCCACAAGAATTTTTGAATCCAACGCAATGAGAGCTCCTATGAATCCAGTATCTCTGAGCCAAAGGACTCCTTCCAGTAAAGCTCTAGCTTCAGCAATAGTGTTGGAAGAATTATCATTGAAGGAAGAATAAGCATAAATAAAATCCCCAGAAAAATTGCGAATGATACCACCTGCCCCACTTAAACCTCGGATTACCACGAGAAGCTCCATCAGAGTTGAGTTTAACAAAGGGAGAGGGGGCTTAATCCATCTAATAACCCGTAAATGGGGAATTCTGGAGCTAGCAGAAAGGGGGGTCTAAGAGCCTGAATGAGATGTAAGCAAATCTTGAAGATCCTTACGAATTGTGAAGATTAAAGAGGCAGCAAAGAACCCGTGATCTTCAAAAAATAACATGTTTCTATTCTTCCAGATGTTCCACAAGATCAAAATTGGGATGGCGAGGTGGGCCAAAGAATGTTGATGAAAAAGCCACCACGAGAAGCAGCATTGCTGAATAGAAGATGTTCAGTTCTTGACTTGAAATTCCACACTGAAAACCGACCAAATATGAGCAGCGAGGGGGCATTGAAGGAAGACATGATTGAAGGTTTCACTATGACCATCGGAACAGCAAAAACATTTAGAGGCTAGCTGAAAGCCTCTTGTCATGAGAGCTTCGTCAATGGGAAGTCTTCGATGGAAAAGACGCCACATAAAAACACTACGATGCTTTGGAATCTTGACATGCCAAAAGAATTTAGCAGAAAATATACTAGGCTTAGGATCCCTGAGGTACTGCCAAGCCGAAGTAAGGGAAAAGCGCCCTGAAGGAGAAAGAGTCGAACAAGGAGAGTCCTCATTATCATGCAGGTAACAATGCTGGTCCAAAATACGCTGGCGATCAGAAGGCGAGAGCTGGGAAGCAATTGATGCATTTAAGTTTGAGGAGTCGATGAAAAGATCACGGACAGAGGAGGCCGAGATATTTTGCAGTTGGGCAATAGGACCACCATCAAGCCACACATCAAACCAAGAAGAGCATTGACCCCGACCAATCAGCCATTTAAGATGTTGTTCCACAAAGGGCCGGATAGATAACATACGGCACCATATGTGGGAGCCTTTAGTAGAGGTCTGAGCTGGGTGAAGCCGGCGACAATATTTGGCCATGAAAAAGCTTGACCAGAAAGATTGGAGAGTGCAAAATCTCCACCAGATGCTAGCAGAATATGCTGTGGTGATATCACGAAGAGAGCGAATTCTAATGCCCCCTTCAGAAACAGGAGAACAACAACGGGACCAAGAAATCCAATGAGCGCGCTGCTTGTGTTCAATTTGGCCCTAGAAGAAATTAGCAAAACATTCTTTCAACAGTCCGAATAATTGAAATAGGGGGATCAAGAGCAACCAAATGATAGGTAGTGATGGATTGCAACACAGAGTTAATGAGGGTGATCTTACCAACAGCAGACAAGAAACCATCAACCCAAGAATCAATGCGAGACCTCAGCTTTAAAAGGAGGGGGTCAAAGTATCTTTTAAGCTTTCGCCCACTAAATAGAGGGAAACCCAAATATATGAGAGGGAATTCCTTCCGAGAGAAGTGCAAGAACGCCACAATAAAATTAATGCGAGCAGAGGGAAGCTTGGCCGAAACGGTGAAACTCCTTTTGTTAATGTTAATAGATTGGCCCGAAAGTTGTTCATAGTCTGAGAGGAGTTGACAGTGTTTAGCAAGAGAGTGAAGGCTGCCATTGCAAAAGATGATTATGTCGTACACAAAGGAGAGATGGGAAATTATAGGGTAGCCACTAGCCGAGGAGAAAGCAACACTAGGGCTGGAGGCATGTAAATCATTAATACTTCGACTGAGGACTTCGACAGCTATAATGAAGAGGGCAGGGGAGAGAGGATCTCCTTGATGAAGGCCTCCGGATGAATGGAAAAAACCCGAGGGAGATCCATTGACCAAGACAGAAAACCAATTATCCGAGATAAGTCTCCAGACCATATCAATAAAAATTTCATAAAAGCCAAACCAACGGAGAACCTTGATGAGGAAAAACCAATCAACTCTGTCAAAGGCCTTAGACATATCTAACTTCATAATGATATTGGAACCTGAAACTTTCTTATCAAGATAAGTCATCAATTCTTGAGCAAGAAGAATGTTGTCCTGGATAACACGGCCTCGGACAAAGCCACTTTGATTAAGGGAGATGATGCCATGAAGAATGCCAGCAAGACGAGAAGCAAGGATCTTAGAGATCACTTTGTTGCTGAAATTACAAAGGCTAATGGGCCTAAAGTCACCAAAGGAAGACAGATGGTCAGTCTTCGGGATAGAAATATTAAGAGTACTCGTCTAGCTCTTAGGCAAAGAGAAACCAGAGAAGAAGTCCAAAATAGCAGCATGAAAATCTGGACCAATAATATCCTAGCAGTGAGAGAAGAATAGACCAGAAAACCCATCCGGCCCCGCTGCATTGTTGCCATTCAGAGAGAGAACAACCGCTTTAACCTCATCCAAAGTAGGATAATTAAGCAGACAGGGAGGAGTTCATGTCACCTGTGATAAGGGAGGGGATAGAGAGAAGACAATCATTATCAGTAGTAGGAATGGCCTGAAGCTGAGACTGGAAATGCAAAACAGCTTGATGCTTAATATCATCTTCGGAAGAATAAGACTGACCATCGGAGCCTAGGATGGAGTGAATATGAAGATGGCGGCGAGCTTGCTGAACCGAAGCATGGAAAAGCTTAGAGTTTCCCTCACCATCCTTAAGCCATTTAATTTTGGCTTTCTGACGCCAATAGAGCTCCTTGTTTTTTAGAGCAAGTTTAAGCTGGGCATGGGCCAAATTCATAGATGTTCTATCGTCAGGAGATTTGGAGGCCTCAAAAAGAAACTCCGATTGCTGAATTGCATCTTCAACATTCTGGATGGCTGTAAAAATGTTACCAAAGACTTCTTTGTTCCAGATCTTCAAAGCATGTCTACAAAGAGCGAGCTTCTTAGCAAAGATATACATTGGTCGACCAACAATATCCTGATGCCAATGTTTCTGGATTAAAGGAATAAAAGAAGAGTGGGTGGTCCAAACATTAAGGAATCAAAAGAAGAAGGGTGTGATGTACTTTCCTGAAAAATATTGATGAGGAGAGGAGCATGATCAGAACAAGTGCGGCTCAAGTGAGGAACAGAAGTAGTGCGAAAAAATTGTTGCGAAGAACTATTACTGAGAATGCGATCTAACCGCTGAAAAATAGAGGCCTGGCCGTCTCTAGAATTCCACCAGGTGAAGTCACTACCAAAAAAACCAAGACATGCAAGAGTGGAAATGCAGATATGAAAGCAATAGAGATGGGAGCAGATGGGTCAGCTGAAACAGACTGTGATGTGGCAGTTGATGCAGCTGCATTGCTTGCAACATTGGGAATAGCAGGGACAGAAGGTTGAGATGATGATGGACTAAGGGCAGATTGAGAACCCTGTCCCCTTTTAGGAGTTTAACATAGATATGTAGGGGTTCTAGGATAGGAGTGAGCATGGTACCAGCAGCAGGAGTGAAACCTTGAGAGACTAAGACTTTGTAAATCAGAGAAGGGAAGATGAGAGATCTTTTATCTCCCTCTGATTCAGCAAGGGAGGTGATTTTTCTGAAAGCAAAGTCTCCAAAATCAAAGGGTTTTCCAGTCCCAACCTGATACAAAACTTTAGCATGTTCTTCAGTTAAGGTATTGGAATTTGTGGTGGGGCCCCAATTTGCACAGCAAATTTTGTGCATAAGGGCATACAGTGAAGAAAGTTGTGAGGTGCTGATATT
The DNA here is from genome assembly GCA_013146195.2 of Codonopsis lanceolata. Lineage (NCBI taxonomy): Eukaryota > Viridiplantae > Streptophyta > Magnoliopsida > Asterales > Campanulaceae > Codonopsis > Codonopsis lanceolata. The sequence continues at coordinate 5,037,848 of CM028384.1, read as the reverse complement.
TGACCCCTTGCTAGGCCATCTGTTCACAATTCCCCCAGTAAGTTCTTGGGCACAAATATATAGGTCAGAAATCATGGAAATAGAACCAATTTCAGGAGTGTCAAACAGCTTATTAATGAGGGAAGAAGAAAAATGATACCATTTACCACGAACAAAAACTTTTTCAAATTTAGGATCAGAAACAGAAGAGATTTTCTTTTCAAGATTGGCATAGAATTCATAGATGAGGTCCCTAAAATAAGGTGAGGCAGAAGAGAGAGTTCCTAAGAGGCCTCTCTCAGTGAAAAACTTATTCAAGTTTTGCTCAGTTAATTTGGCAAATGGAATTAATCTTTCATCAACAATTTTTTTTGATGTATTATAACGAATGGAAGCAGCCTTGGAAAGAAAACGTGCAGAGAATGGTTTACCAATAACAGGAGTGGAGGAGGCAGAGGCCATTGTAGTTTTGGATGTACATTGGCAGCTACATTGGGCATCGAAGCTCGACTTCTTGTAAATCGAATGGGAGCCTCTTCACTCTCATCACTTTCAGCAGGAGTTGCTTCCTTGCTAGCAAAATCCTTGTCTGAACTATCATCAAACTCAGAGGAGCTTGATGAATGTGCTAAATTTGTAGCAGGAGGTGGTGAAGCTTGGAGAGACCGTTGAGAAGATGCATTCTCCATTTGTACCAAAAAATCTGCCACGGTACGCTGTTCATCGGAAAAACTTATGTCGGCATTGGAGGCCGAAGGAGAAGTAGAAACATTATCAGAAGAGCCCTTGACGTTTGACGGGGAATCGGGTTGGAAGACAACCCGTGGTGAAGGAATCGGGTAGTCCTCATCCCCAACATCATCTGGAGCAGGAACAGAGGTGGATGAAACAATTTTAGGAGCAGAAACTTGAGTGGCCGGAGTAGCCTCAGTTGTAGCCTCAAAATCCTCGTCATCGGAATCACTGTCTACCGGCACAGCCTCTTCAAATTTGCCCGGAGACACTTTATATTTCTTGGCTCTAGCAATCTCTTCCGTACTCGGATTCTCGTAATTGCTCGATATTCCCCTCAGGCGCTTTGACCTCCACGAGCTAGGGTTCCCAATTTGGGGCAACCCAGACAGGTCAACTGGATTATCCACATCAATAGCATTGCCCTTCTCTCCTGGAAGTATGACGGTTAGGGGCTCTGGAAGGGGTTGGGCTACAACAATTGCAGATTCAGGGTTTTCTGGTGATGAGATTGGCGTTGATGTAGCTTCAGCAGATGTAGCATTGGAAGCTACATTAACAGAGGGGTTCTGCTCAAAGCTCTCAGAAGCAATGGATGATGATGAAGCCATGGAGTTATCGTTGAGGGAATCAGAGAGAGAATGATGAAGGAGGATCTTAGTGAGAGCAAGCTTTAGCAGCACACCTTTTTGGAATGGATTTGCAGAAGATTTTCAGATAAAATTAAGGTGCACCCACCTAAAACACACTAATAACTACCACTAATTGCAATTAGCCGTTAGTAACAAAAGATTACGGAATAGGAGGGGCCTTTGGTAACACAACTAACCAGATTTTGAATTTGATGATAAATCAAATATTGACCAAATCACATTTAAGAGAGATAGAAAATCTGATTATGTCAAGAGAAATAGGTGGAGAGTTAAGAGTGAGGGAACAACAACCAATCTTAGTTTTGAATCTTTGAATTTCAAAAATTATCAAGGATTTTGAACAAACACATCACTTAACTAACCAAAATTGTCACCACACTGAACTGTCAACAGTAAGTATAATCTCGATTAAGAGCTCATGGAACACTACACAGATTAGACAACCACATAAATATCAACATGGTGTACATTGGTACATTGATTGAACCTTTTTGAGATAGGACAAAAAGATCAATAGGCTGATATGATCGAAACAGATAATGACCTAGAAATTATGTCTATCAAATGCCAAGAACAGACTAGGCAAGAAGGAAAACAATGCAGTCACACACATGTGATAGATGTCTATATCATCTGAATGTAGTTCCCAATGTAGCTGCATTGGGAGATGCATTCGCCAAAGTTGTGATTTTATGTACACTTTCTCATCTTTTGTTCACTAAATCAGCACTCAACTCCCACAAAATCCATAGGTACTTTATTTCCCTTGGAGAATAGCTTTACTTTATTTCAAGCATATTCACAACATGCCACTAGGAACCTTTCATACTATTTACCAAGGGAAGCCACTTTACTTTTTGATCAACCCATGAAATCCGAGGATTCATAGTCCCAAAAGAAAGGTGCCACAACCTTATTCATAGGTAGCTCTTTTCCGTTAGGTAGCTTTCACACTTTTGTTATTAAGGGAATAATTCAATTTTTTCAAGATCAACCCATGAAAACCTAAGTTCCATAGTATCAAGATAAATTGTTACATCCCTATATTTCAAAAGGTAGCTCTTTCCTTTATGGACTAAAGATTTTTCAATTGCAAAAACATTTTTGGGAGAGAGTGAGGAGAATCAGAACAATGAAATCCCAACAGTTTTGAATGAAAATCTAGGACAGCAAACAAGGGTACTAAAACATAAAAGATGAAACTAGTGTGCCCCCCTAAAAACTCAATGTAAGATGCCTAATTTTTTTTAAGTGAAGGGTCACATGACACGCATACCGAGAGATTTTCTAAGATTTATAAATCTCTCAAAATCTAGACTCTTAGTGAAAATGTCAGCCAATTGATTATCAATTCCTATATGTTCAATGCAAATAATACCTTGTTCAACCAAGTCTAATAAAATGGTGTCTTATATCAATATGTTTAGTTATGTCTGATCAGGTACAGGTTTACTGGTTTCAGACAAAGCCTGCATATCCTGGAAGTTCAGTGTATGTGATTCAGAATGTGACTCCGAATGTAGTTCCGAATGTAGCTACATCAGAAGCTACATTGGACAGAAACTTGGCACGACTATTAGTGGAGTAACCCATGAAAACACACTTGTGTACTTTTTGAATCAAATTTAGAAAGATGATCTCTATCATTGAGAAGATAGCACACACACCCAAAAATATGAAAATATTTTAATGTTGGTTTCTTTCCTAGCAAGATTTCATAAGGTGTCATGGTGCTACCTGGTCTCAAGAAGACCTTATTTCCAATATGACAAGTTGTGTTCAAAGCTTCAGCCCAAAATCTTTTTGCCAAATTCTTAGAACTCAACATGACTCTAGCCATCTCTTGAAGTGTCATATTCTTTCTTTCCGTCACTCCATTCTGTTGAGGAGTTTTAGGAGCAGAAAATTCATGGGATAACCAACGAGCTCTAGCTCAACTAGTACTGCTCACTTTTCCTAACGGAGAGGTTGGGTGTTCGAGTCTCACTAGAGACACCCTGGACTTTACAACTCTCAGTAGAGAGGTCGGGTGTTCAAGCCTCTTCAGAGGCATCGTTGTTGTTAAAGCCTTATCCAAAGACCCCATTTAGCTACTCACTTATCTTAACGGAGAGGTTGAGTATTGAAGTCCTATCAAAGGCACCCTGGTACTTAACTACTCTCAACCGAGAGGTCGGGTGTTCAAAGCCTCACCAGAGGCACCATTTGTTCGAGACACACCAAAGGCATCATATATATATATATATATATATATATATTAAAGGTTAGAGGGGACATTAGACCGTACCCCAACCTTTAAATTTTTTTAATGCCTTGAAAGGCTACAATATATATATATATATATATATATATATATATATATATTAATAAATAAATTTGTTTATATAAAAAAAGAAAATTCATGGGATATGCCATTTGAGGCACAGTAGCTAGAAAAGGAGGAATTTTCATATTCCGTGCCATGATTTGATCTAATTCTAATAAGCTTTAGATCATACAAGTTCATAACACGGGTGTACCAAATTTTAAAAGCCTCAAAAGTATCATATTTTTTTCTCAAGAAGATTACCCATGTGTATCTAGAAAAATCATCAACACAAACAAAGGTGTACTTTTTCTTCCCTAGACTTTCTACTTCAATAGGACCCATGAGATTTGTGTGAATCATCTCAAGACACCTAGATGTGGAACACTGAGATATTGGAAGGTGAGAAGCCTTGATTTGCTTACCTTTCTGACAGGGTCCACATACCTTTGTGTAGTTCTTATCCAAGCTCGGCAATCCTTTCACTGCATCATGTTTCACAAGCTCATGGAGCTTACGAAAACTCATATGTCCTAGTTTTTGATGCCATAGATCTGTGATATCAAGACTAGCTTTGTGACATGTTTGACCATTGCTGAACATATAGCAATTGTTAGATGATCTAGTACCTGTCAAAAGACACTTGTTAGTTTGATCAAAAACCTCACAAGAATTTTTATCAAACTTTATCTGAAGGTCATCATCACATAATTGACTTATGTTGATCAAGTTAGTCTTAAGTCCTTCCACATGATAAACATTGGTAAGATTTGGAAGACCATCTACATTCAATGTTCCTTTGCCAATTATCTTACCTTTGGCTCCTCCTCCATAAGTCACAGATCCACCATTGACACTCACATAGTCCTTCAAATTCTCAATTGAGCCTGTCATATGTCTAGAACAATCATTATCAAAGTACCATGACCCAGCTATGTGAGACTTCAAAGATGTGAAGGTTACGTTACACTTTCATCATCAGACCATTTTGCACCAGGATATATGTCAAATGGCTCACAGTATTTGGATTTACCTTTGTTATTACTGCCTTTGGGAACTCACATTTGTTTAAAGGTTTTAGGTTACTGTTTCTTTGAATGTGACTTCTGATGTAGCTTCGAATGTGACTTCCAATGTTGCTGCATTGGTTGTTGCATTCGATGTTGCATCTGATTTTTAACCAAGAAAGTCTGCCTCACTTCTTCCTCATAGATAGCCTTTTTAAGAAAACAGAATGGTTGAATATGACCAAGCTTATGGCAAAAATGACACACAAATTTTTTTCTTTCTTGATTTTGGTTTTTCAAAGAAGTTTGGATTTTGAAAATTTTGCGTGGGCTGTTTAGGTTCAGAGGTACCTTCACCCTCTCTCACAAACATCTTTGATATAAAACCAATTCCTGACTTACAAGACTTACCTCAGATTCAAAGATCTCATTCATTTTTTGTTGACTAGAGTTCCATTTAGCCATAGTTTCATTGGCTTGAGTGAGCTGCTCTTTTAATCCTTCGATCTCAACATCTTTCTTACTCAACAAACTTTCCAGTCTTGTTATACACTCCTTCTGATCTTCATTGGCCTTCTTTAGCAGTTCGTTTGCTTTTCCAAGCAATGTAATGTGATGAGCTCGCTTCTCCCAATCCTTGTAAAGCTCTTTGTAACCTTCTAGCAGGTTTGACTCTGATTCTCCACCGTCTTCTGTGACAGAGGAATTAAAGCAGCAGTGATCTTCCCTGTTTCTGTCCACTACATCTTCTGATGTATCTACATCGGAAGCTACATTGACGAGGACCCCGCACACTGCACAATCGCTTTGAGTCATAACCGCCTGCGAGAGTGATGAGATCTTCTGGATCTTCTCCATCACTATCACTCAAAGTTACAGAAAAGTTTAAACCCTTCTTCCTTAAGGTATTTGCACATTGGTTTGCATAATGGCCATATCCTTGACACTCTCTACATTGAATTGAATCAATGTTCTTCCCATTGTAAGAGGATTTTGAAGCAAAAGGATTTGTGAAAGGTTTTTCTTGAGTTTGAAAAGAATTTTCCTTGGGAGCAAATTTACCAGATTCAGGCTTGAAAGTGTTTTTGGAGCTTGATGATGGAGTTCTATTTTGACTCTTGGCTTTCAATTTTTTTATAAAATGTAGTAGTCAAAAGAGCTATATGGACTCTTCTCCAAAATCAGACTCATCAATATCCCTTTGAATATCAAGCAAGTCAGAATAGATATCAATAGCAGCAGACATAGCAATGTTTTTCACAATAAGAGTAGAAGATGATGCCCCTTTTCCTTTTTGTTTGATTTGATCATTAAGGTTTAATTCAATGTTTTGAAGGATACCAGCCAATCTTTCAAAACCCATTTTGTCAATATCATGTGCTTCCTCTATAGCACATATTTTGACATTAAACCTTTCAGGCAGAGTTCGCATCATCTTGCTAACAAGACGTTCATTGGTGATGGGATCACCTAAAGTAAGAGCAGAGTTAGACATATCAGAGAGCCGACCATAATATGACATGATATCCTCAGATTCATTCATTCTACTGTTTTCAAACTGTGTGGTGAGCAATTTTAATTTAGAAGCACGAACACTGGTAGGTCCTTCACACGAGGTCTGAAGGGCCTCCCAAACATCCTTAGTAGACTCATAGTTGGCTATAACCCTAAAGGTGTTAGCATCTAGTGCTTTGTATATGGCAGACAGGGCTTTAGAATTAAAAGAAGCAGTATTCCTATCTTCATTAGACAAATCAGATTCTTTAGTGATCTTAACATCACCATCAGAATCAGTTGTTTTAGGAGGGCTCCAACCATTCAGAACATCAAGTCACGCTCTTTCATCAATTAATTTGATGAAGATACGCATCTTGACTTTGCAAATAGAATAATTTGTATTAGTCAAAGTAGGAGGATGGACAACATTCTCATACTGAGAATCCATCACGGCTACTACCAGAATCTTCTCTTAGTGATGTCAAGAGGAGGCTCTGATACCAATTGAAAGAACACAATAGCTAGGGTTCTCAAGAGAAGCCAATGTAGCTTCTGATGTACTAGAATGGAAGTCACAATGGTCAAAAATAACAAAACAGCTGAAGACGAATAAATCAGATTTAAAATCGAACACAAAGGTTTACCAAACAATCTACAAGCCTATGCTTGTAGATCTAGCCTCTCATGGTCAAAAAGATTTCACTAAAAATGATGAATTGTTTTACAAAAACTATGTGAAATCACCAAACAAAATAATCTCACAAGATAACAAGTCTTGGAGAGCAAAAACCCCCACAGAAAACTGGTATAATAAATGTGGGAAGAAACAAAACAACTTCTTGAAACCTAGCAGGAAGATAAAACAATTCCAACACTCAATGTAGCTTCCATTGTTGTAACATTCGAAGCTAGAATGACAAGATCTGCACAACTGCTGGAAACTGGAAACAGGTTCTTGAACCCTTAAACAACTGTCTCTAAAATTTCTGCCCTTTCTCACTTCAATGTCTGTACAGCAGCCGTGTCCAAGCCTCCTCATTATATAACGTCGAGGACTCCTACACACATAGAAAATCCAACTCCAACAAGAACAAGTATTGGTGATAAGGAATAAAATCTACTTACCTTATCTCTAGATTTTATTACCATATAAACAAGGAGACTAGATATACGGTTGAAAAGGGATTTATGACAAGATTTTGTTTCAAAAAATAATGCCTAAACTTAAGGACCAAGGAAAAACAAAATCTAATTCAATATTTAGATACCAAAAATGCCACACTTGTCTATTATGAATTTTACCAAGAAGGGGGAAACTAATAATAAAATAGGCATGACCTATTTTACCCTTACAATTATAAATTCTAAAAAAAATTTCTTATACACAACATTTGTTGTTTTATTAGTTGGTTTTCCATCTTCACTACATATCAATATCTTTAAATCAAAACAATTTGTTACTCTAGAAATTGCGACATATAACTGTCCATGGCTAAATACTGGATTTTTCAAGAATAGACGTACGTGCAATTATTGACTTTGACATTTGTTAATTGTCATTGCATATGATACCAGTAATGAAAATTGTCTTCTCTGGAACTTGAAAGTCAATCTTCCATCAGATGGAGTTTTGTTTTTTTTTTTTTTTTTTTGTAGAACTTTCCCTTAAGGGGCCATGTGAAGTGATTGAACTTGAGACCTCCTCACATTTTGTAAAATCTCAACTCTACCACAGGGCCACCCCTTAGAGTCTACATCGGATGTAGTTAATGACAATTTTGAGATAAAAACTTTTTCTCCAACATTGTTTCCTTTCAAAAAATTTGTTTCAACAATGTGATCCCCAAGATTTATGATGATTAGTCATGTTCAATTGCACAACCCTACAGTAAGGTCAATGTTTCTCAATAGCATTACTGGAACATAAATTTTAAATGTTAATTTCATGACCTGACAATCCCGAACACTTTAATACTATTCAAAAACTCTGTATAATAAATGTTTTTGAACAAACTTGGATTTTTTTCCGTCCTACAAATAGAATATGAACTCAAATAAGTTTTCCATTTTGAATGATTACTTTTTTTAAATAATATTTTTATTTTACGAGTAAACGAATTTCTGATAAGAAAATAAACTAAAATCAAAATAACGAAATTATTTTTAGCATTAACTATTATTTTTGTTCCGTAAATTATTTTGATTTTACGAACTTCCATTATATTTTTTTTGTTTTATTGACTTTGTAACTATTATTTTTATTTTATTTTTAAGAATTAGTTTTATGGAAAACTTTTGTTCCGTAAATTATTTTTATTATTTTACTAACCTTAGTTTAAATTATTTTTGTTTTATTGACTTTGTAACTATTATTTTTGTTCCATCAAGTATTTTTGTTTTACTAACGTATTTTTTTTACATAATTATTTTTAAGAATTTGTTTTAAACTTTTGGTCCGTAAATTATTTTTATAATTTTACTAACCTCGGTTTAAATTATTTTTGTTTTATTAACTCCGTAGCTATTATTTTTGTTCTATCAAATAATTTTATTTTACTAATGTATGTTTGTTTTACATAACTATTTTTAAGAATTTGTTTTAAAATTTTGTTACGTAAATGATTTTTAATATTTTAGTAACTCCAGTTTAAATTGTTTTTGTTTTATTGACTTTGTAACTATTGTTTGTGTTCCATCAAATATTATTATTTTACGAATGGATTTTTGTTTTATTTATTTTACTGACCTCCGCATTAAATTATTTTTGTTTTGTTGATTCTGTAACTTTTATTTTAATATTGACTTGTTCCTTTTTTTTTACTAACATGCTCTTATATTATTGTTTTCTTGACTCCAGAACTATTATTTTTGTTTTAGTTACTATTTTTATGTTTAAAGAGAGAAAAAAATGTTTAAACATTGTAAGGGTAATTTAGGCATTGCCTAATTTATCTTGTCTTCACTCTCTTGGTCAAAATAGGATTTTATATTGGTATTATTGTAGTAGGATTTAATTAGGATTCTTTTTTAGATTTAGGTGATATTTTTGGTAATTAAATCTTTGCATAAGTGTTTAGTTATTGATGGTATCAAATTAGGAAACAAATCTTGTATATTTGTCGGTTTAATTTCTTTCCTAGTAGGATGTGGTGTTTTGCCGTGAATGTGCAGGATTCCTTGGTGTCTTGGATTTCAAGTCATTGCAGCCTATATATATAGCAGGAGTCGAGCAGCTTGCAGATACAGAGAACTGAGAGCATATAGAAGAGATTGGTTTGAAGTGCTGTGAGCAGAAAAGAGAGAGTTGATCCAGTTTTTCTTGTGTGCCGAATTAGAGAAGAGAGATCAACACCTCATATACAACGATCGTTCTGAAGACAGCCGTGAACATACCTGCTGCAGTTTAATATCTTCAGAACAAGCGACGCCTTGTGTTTCCTCGAAGTCTGTTTCAAGCTTCCAGCATGTGTGTGCTTGGAAGTCGTTTTTAGTCTTTGATTATTTTCTTCCCACGCTTGGTCCGATAGTTTATGGGTTTTGTGATCTCCAAGATTCTATATCTTGTGAGATTTTGTGTAAACTGTTAAGGTTCAAAAACGCTTTTGAGTTTAATATAATTTGTTGCTTGAGGCTTGATCTACAAGATTGATTCTTGTAGATTGTTTTGTGTGATTTTCTGTCTTACTAAGTCCATTTGATTTCAAATCACAAACAAAACTTCCGCCATTGCTATTTTCTCGTTATACACTTTCGGCTCACATTGTTACCGCCTTGTCATTGTTGCAACATTCACCGCAACATTGGCAACATCGCTCCATATTGAGTTTCGTGGCATGCGTTTTTTCAATTGGTATCAGAGCCTACTCTTGATATCACTAAGAGTCGATTCTGCTTAAAGACGTGATGGATTCTCAATATGAGAATGTGGTTCGTCCCCCTACTCTTACTAATGCTAATTATTCTATATGGAAAGTCAAGATGCGTATCTTCATCAAATCAATTGATGAAAGAGCGTGGCTTGCTGTGTTGAATGGTTGGAGTCCTCCCAAAACTGTTGATTCTGATGGTGATGTCAAAATCACAAAGGAGTCTCGAGTGGACCAACGATGATAGGAACACAAAGATCTTTTAACTCAAAAGCCTTGTCCGCAATCTATAAGGCCTTAGACGCAAATACTTTTAGAGTAATAGCGATTAATTAACTCGCTAAAGATGTGGGAGGCCCTTCAAACCTTATGTGAAGGACTCGCCTGTCCGCTCCTCTAAGCTAAGAATGTTAACGACTCGCTTGAGAACACAAGGATGCAAGAGTCTCGAGGACATAATGACATATTATGGAAGACTTCTTGATCTATCCACTCGCTTAGCCTTAGGAGATCCTATTACAAATGAGCGCCTTGTCGTAAGAAGATGATGAGGACTTTGCCTCGAAGGTTCAATGTCAAGATATGTGCTATTGAAGAAGCACATGATATTGACAAGATGAGTTTTGAAAGATTTGGGAATTCTTCAAAACTTTGAATTGAACCTAAACGATCAAATAAAAAACAAAGGCAAAGGTGTCTCATCATCTTCCACACCCACTGGGAAAAACATTGCTATGCCTGCACCAATTGATCTGTCATGTGATTTGCTTGAAATTCAAAAGGACATTGATGAGTCTGATTTTGGAGAAGAATCAATTGCTCTATTGACTACTAAATTCAAAAAAATTTGAAAAATAAAAGTCAAAATAGAACTCCATCATCAAGCTCGAAAAATAATTTCAAACCCGATTCTCGTGAAATTTGTTCCCAAAGAACAATCCTTTCAACTCGAAAAACCCTTCACAAATCCTTTTGTTTAAGTCATCCTACAATGGTAAGAATCTTGATTCTATCCAATGTAGAGAATGTCAAGGTTATGGACACTATGCTAACCAATGTGCTAACACTTTAAGAAAGAAAGGATTGAATTTTTCAGCAACTTTGAGTGATAGTGATGGAGAAGATCCAGGTGATCTTATCACCTTGAATGCGCTTTATGATTCTGATTCAGTGTACGCTTGGTTCAAAATGAGTCACCCGATGTTGCAACATCGAGAGTAACATCGGAGAAACATTGTGTAAACAGAACGCTTTTTTCGCTTTTAATTCCACGCTTGCAGAGGATGACGGACATTCAGATTCAGATCTGCCTGGAAGGGCAAGGAGCTGTACAAGGATTGGGAGAAAAGGGCTCATCAAGTCACACTACTTGGTAAGGCGAATGAACCGCGAAAAAGGCCAACGAGGATCAAAAAGAATGCATAATCAGCCGAAGGAGTCCTAAGTAGAAAGGATGTGGAAATTGAGCAAGCAAGGAGCAACTTGCTCGCTGAAGCAACACCGACCAAGTGGAATTCGAGCAAACGTAAGGTTGAAGATCCGCTAAATTCTCGTAACTCTTCCGATCGTATTGGTTTTGTCCCTAAGGTGTTTGTGAAAGAAGGAGAAGGAACATCAGAACTAAAACCGATGAAAGCTTTCCGAAACTGTCAGGAAAAACCAAGAGTAAGAAGGAAAATTATGTTTGTCACTTCGTATAAGCTCGTCACATACGCCTTTTTGCTTTCTCGAAAAGGCAATGTATGAGAATGAAAAAGGCAAGAATTCTTTTGAAAGCTCATTGGCGTAACAGATGAAGCAACCATCGCGCCTACCAATGCAAAGAACATTGGCGTAAACATGGAAGCCTCATTCAAAGGCAAATCATAATTTTTTCCAAAAACCTCAACCCAAAA
>CM028384.1:4983494-5025814 GCA_013146195.2 Codonopsis lanceolata | reverse complement strand
GTGAAGAAATCGATCTTGAGAATGGCAAACATAAAAAAACCCCATGGGTACATCCAACAAACTTAATAAAGATGAAAAATCGGAAAGTGTTGACCCTACAGCATAGAAGTATGATAGGGAGTTTGATGTATTTAACGCCACTCGTCCGATATCATGCATAGTGTGTGTTTGTGTGCAAGGTTTCAAGCAAACCCAAAAGTTTCTCACCTAAAAGGCATCAAAAGAATCATTCGATATGTTGGTGAGACCTTTGGCATGGTTTGTGGTATACTAAGCACACAAACACCAATCCAGTTGGTCGGTGATGTCTTGGCCGATGCAGCGATATTGATGACATGAGAAGTACATGCGGAGGATGTTTTATCTAGGAAACAATCGATTTCTTGGTTTAGCAAAAACAAAATTGTGTGGCTCTATCAACGGTGAATCTGAATATATAGGCTGGTAGTGCATGCACAACTTTTGTGGATGAAACAAATGATTAAGATTATGGGTACCTGTTGTGACATCTTAACTATGTATTGTGACAACACAAGTGCTATAAGCATAGCAAAAATCTGTTCAACACTCAAGAACAAAGCACATAGATATAAGACACCATTTTATTAGAGACTTAGTTGAACAAGGCATTGTGTGCATTGAACATGTTGAGTACGTATAACAATTTGGTCGATATCTTTACTAAGAGTCTAGATTTTGAGAGATTCATCAATCTTAGGAAATCTCTCGGTATGTGCCTTGTGTCATCACAATTATATATATATATATATATAAATAATTATTTAGGCATCTTGCATTGTTGTCTAGGAGGGCACACTAGATCAAATGCTTTTGTATTTAGTACCTTTGAGCATGTGTAAAGATTCATTCAAAAATTTTGTGATTATGTTGTCAATTTTCTTCTCACCTTCTCCCTAAACTGTTGTTGTGTTTGAGAGAAAACTCTCTTTTACACCACAAAGGAAAGAGCTACCTTTCAAAAGTTTTAGGATCTTTGCAATTTGTCAATGTACCATGAGGTTTCGACTTGCATGGGTTGATCTTGACTAAATTGACTCCTCGATTTGAGAAAGTGTGAAAGCTACCTAACGGAAAAGAGCTACCTATGAACAAGGTTGTGGCTTCCTTTCTTTTGGGACTATGGATTTTCGAATTTCATGGGTCGATCAAATGCAGAGTTGCCACCCTTGGTAAATAGTGTGAAAGGTTCCTAGTGGTGTCTTTGGCTTGAAATAAAGTAAAGCTAGTTTTTATAGGAAATAAAGTACCTATAATGTTTTTGGGAGAATTGTGTTATTTGGTGAAAGAAAAATTGCAAATTCAATCATAAATCACGGCGATTTTGGGTGGATGTGATTTCCATTGTTTGACATTGGGAGGCTATCCAAGATTGATCTAGACATATCACTTGTGTGTATATGCATTCTTTCGATTGTCTTTTCTTTTTTGCATACTTTAGACATCTTGTTTAGGTCATATAGGTGCATGATAGGCATTCTTAATGTCGTCCATCAAGTTTAATGCTTTTTGTTTATTGTTCTCAAAGTCATGATTTTATGTGGTTGTCTACTCTGTGTTGTTTCTTCATGTTTAGATTGGGTGAGTATCGTGATTATATGCTTTGTGGAGTCTCAACTCTGGTTAAGTATGTTTTTGTGTATTCCCAAAATATCTGATCAATTAAAAAAAAATGTGTGTTTTTGAAATCAGATTGTAACTCAAAATTGCTCTTTTATCTCTCATGTCTCAAACAGCAAACTCATGTCTTACTCATATCAGTTGGTCAGCTGTAGAGAGTTTGAATTTTGAATGCTGCCTTGTGATGTGTGCGGCCGGTTCATTTCAACTTTGCGTTAATACCAACGTCTAATTGCAAATTAGTGGCGGGGTTTAGTGAGTCTCTCTTGCGAGGAGCGTGCGCCATTGTTCACCAAAATCTCTTCAAAAATTTCCGGCGACTTTGTCTGGTCTCAGTTCATTTCTCAACAATTCTATCTCCAACATCCTAAGTTCATCTCTCAGTCGACTTCAATGGCATCCTCATCTAAAAGCCCTAAATTTTCGAGGTCGAATGTCCCAACAACGAAGACATCAGTGAGCCCTAATCTCTCGGCGGCAGTTGATCTGTCAAAGGCCATGGTTGTCTATCAACCAGGCCCTGAACCTCTCACCATGATTCTCCCGGTGAAAAAGCGCAATGAGTGATGTTGAAAATCACGGTGACTTGTGCGGTTTTTCCTCGGCGTAAACCCCACTCGCCGTTCCAAGCGTCAACGTGGAATTCCGGCCAACTATGAAAACCCCTCCCTTAGATGTTCGGGCGCGAAAGAAAAATAAAGTTGAGTTAAGCCTTCTTCAGGAACGATGATTCTTGCAAGCGATTCTGATGATGAGGATTTCCTTCCTCCTGCAGGTTCAATTCCCCCAACTCATGAAGCTTCTATATCACCAATGTCTCCACCCTCTTCTCCAGTTCAAGACCCAGTTGAGGATGAAGATTATCGTATTCCATCCCTAAGGGTAGTCTTCCCGTCTGAATCTCCTCCGCCTCGAAGGCCTTCCTCAAAAGTTGCACCATCCGACATTGATGATGAAGTTGTTCGAAATTTAATTCGATTGCGCCAGGTCCTTCAACCGCCGCTCCTCCTCCGACCGCACCTAGTCTATCGACTTCATCGAGAATTTGGCGATAGTTCGACTAGAACTATGCTACTCAGAAAGGTACCCTGGCGCTGCTAGTGAAGAATCGATAAGTCTCGGTGAAATCTTCAAGGAGGCTCGCTTCGTTAAATCTAAATGTTGCACCGATTGTTGCAACATCCAGAAAAATGAAACCTCTTGGTACTCCCTACTCATCCTCGTTTATTTCCAAAACTGCTTCTCGTCGATATAATATTTCTAGAAATATCATTGATGAACGATATGTTCTGAGTTCCATGTTGGATAAATTTAATCTGTCTGCTTATTTCTCTGCTCGACATCTTTTGAAAACCTTGTCTCTTGCAGTCCCATATTCTCGTGAACTGATTCATGAGTTTTATGCTAATATTGAAAAGAGAATTCATGATTCTGTTGATTCTAGTTTTGAAAAAGTGTTTGTGAGAGGTCGATGGTTTTCATTTTCCCCCACTGTCATAAATTCCATGCTTGGTTCTCATCCCTCTGGTATTGTTGATTTCACTGTCGACCTAAATTTGTGTATTTGTGAACTTTCGGGTAGTCGGATTCAATTGTGGCCAGCCAAGGGTATTCCTGTTAGTACTTCTCAGGTGTCTTCACTCTATGCCTTTTTGCACAAAATCTGTTGTGCAAATTGGTCTCCGTCCAAAAACACAAATGTTATAACTGAAGAGCATGCTAAAATCTTGTACCTCCTTGGCTCTCAAAAACCCTTTGATCTAGGACTGTACATTTTTAGGAAAATATCATCCATGGCTGAAACGGGTGGTGACAAAAGGTCCCTCATATTTCCCTCACTCATTTATAGGATCCTACTTTCTCAAGGGTATAAACCTTCTTCCTCCATTCGACTCTCACCTGTTCTTGAGCCTCTTCATTTTTCCTCAAAACTTTTAAAAGGCGATAGGCTCGTGAATCTACCTTTCAGTTCAGCTTCAGATCCATCTTTCACTGATCCCTCTATTCCTCATCCTACTGCCTCTCCTTCAGTTCCTGTTTCACCTGTTGTACCTATTGTTGTTCCTCCGAATGTTGCAACATCCAGTGCAACATCCACCATGTTTGCCCTTCCTGCAGCTCCTATGTCGGTTGTCTTTGTCAAAGAGCAACTGCGGTTGATACAGGACCAGCTCTCTCACCTTTCTGCACATCAGGCCTTTCTTACTACTTTGGCTGCACAGTTTTCCTCCTGGCTGGGCCAACATTCTGGTCAAATAGGGGGTGAGGCTGCAACAAGAATTGGTAGTGATGCTGATGCAAGTGATGATGTTCCTGAATCTGGTAGTGCTCCTGCGACAGCCAAAGGTTCTTCTGACGAATAATCTGTTGTTTCATTGTGGTTCTGATGTAGTGTGGTTCTGATTTTATGAAACTGATGTTGATGGTTGGTGAAACAATTACTTATTTGGTCTGTAATAATTAGGGTAGACAGTTGAGATTCATGTAACATGCTGTTGATGGTCATATCCCTCTTCTATATTTCTGATCTTCGTGTCAGGAAATGTTCTTCATGCTTTTCTTGCAGGTCTTGTGGATTTGACCAAGAATGCTCGGACAAAGGGGGTGATTGTAAGGGTAATTTAGGCATTGCCTAATTTATCTTGTCTTCACTCTCTTGGTCAAAATAGGATTTTATATTGGTATTATTGTGGTAGGATTTAATTAGGATTCTCTTTTTAGATATAGGTGATATTTTTGGTAATTAAATCTTTGCATAAGTGTTTAGTTATTGATGGTATCAAATTAGGAAACAAAATCTTGTATATCTGTTGGTTTAATTTCTTTCCTAGTAGGATGTGTTGTTTTGCCTTGTATTTGCAAGATTCCTTGGTGTCTTGGTTTACAAGTCGTTGCAGCCTATATATAGAAGAGAAGTCGAGCAGTCTGTACACACGCAGAGAAGCAGGAGTACGCTGAGAGAGCTTGAGCGAGAATCAGATCATATTCAGTAGTAGTAAGAGAGATTAAATTCCAGAAGTCTTGTGTGTTGAAATTGTGAGAAGAATTCAACATCTCATACACGAAGACCTTTCTACATACCTGCTGCTGCTGCTGTGTAAAGCTTCAGGAACACAGCCTTGTGTTTCCTGAAGTATTGTGTTTCGTGCTTCCAGTCGGTTTCATTATTTTGGAAGTTGTTCTTATTTTGATCTTTTCTTCCCACGTTTGTGCTAGTCTTTATGTGGGTTTTGTGATCACCAAGATTCTATATCTTGTGAGATTTTTGTGTTAACTGTTAAGATTCAAAAATTAAACAGTTTTTGATTTTAATATAATTTGTTGCCTTGAGGCTTGATCTACAAGATTAATTCTTGTAGATTGTTTTTGTGTGATTTTCTGTCTTCTATAATCTGCTTAGTTCATTATCTGAAAACAAATCTTCCGCTGCTATTTTCTGTGTTACACTTGCTGTTCACATTGTTACTGTTATTGTTGCAACATTCACTGCAACATTGACAGTAACATCGTTCTATATTGAGATTCCGTGACATTGCGTTCTTTCAGTGTGTTAACACATTGGTTTAGTAGTCTGAATTAAATAATGATAATAATAATTATTAAAATAATAATAATTAGAATTATAAATTTTTTTAAAAAAAGAAAGAGAAGACGAAAAGAAGAAATGAAGATTCGGCATCTTCCATAAAGATTAACTATTGGGTGGGGTTGTCTAAAAAAATAAAGGAAGAAGGTGCGAAGAGAGAAGGTGGGTGGGTGTACTTGTGTGGTGGGGAGGGGGGTTTAATTGTTGGGTGGGGTTGTCTACAAAAGGATGGGTGTTTGTCATAACTTTTTAATTTTATTTTAGATTAATTTTTAACAAAGTAATAAATTGGCAAGGTATACGTTTGTTATAATTAATGAGGGTTATTTGGTTTTTTTACAAAATATTTAACGTTCCTTCCAAAAACAACACTACTAAGGACTAATATGAAGACCAAAGTTTGGTTGAAAAGCCACCATAAGAAATTTTTTAACATTAGTTACCATATAAATCGAAATTAGCAAGTTCAGGGATCGAATTATATATTAATCCAAACAAAAACACCTTTAAATCTTCAAGCGAAATCAATAACCACCAAATAAACCATAGAATTTCTTAATTTCAAAAGTCTTAATCGATCTACAAAAATAATAATGCCAATGTTCATAGCAAGCTTTTATTTGATTACACAAGATCAAAGACACAATCATTTACTGTCTTATTATACATAATTTCATAAGAGGAGGGAAACAAATTGTAAGCCTTACATGCCAATCTTCTAACTGGTTTACTTCTTCAACCCTGCACCACGAGATAAAGATAACTCCTTGTTCAATAAAGTGAATCTGTTCAAGCAAACGGATTACCTTTTAAGCTAAGATTGAAAATGTGAAAGAAATCACTAAATATGTTTTCATTTTCTTTTTGAAGATAATTTGTTTCTTTTTTTCTAAATGATGAAAGTTTGATTTTTGGTACATTTTAGTAGAGCATGTACGTACAATCATACCCATAATGTCCCGATTTGTATACCAATACTTAACATTGGTAATTGATGGATTACTAAGTGTTTTTGTAATAATAATAAACTTTAATCACATTAATTAAAGAAATACTTATCTATCCACTAATAAGGGGCATTACTATTGTAGACCAACGTTTAAATGTTGGTGTGTACAAATTAATACTCACAATTGGAATATGATCAGTGCCAAACTCAAAATTTTATACAAAAAACAACACTTGTTTTGGGATAAGAATACTTCAAAATTGTACCCACGTTTAGGGATGAAGGAATCAAGAAGGAATGCATGAAAAATCGACTTCAATTAACCTCCCCAGAGTTAGGTATATTTTTATAATCATACTAATAGTTTTTCTGTTTTTTCAAATTAGAATAGTAATAATAATATGATAGTAAAGAAAGTAGTACCTAAATGTAACAACAATAACAAGGATAATTATTAATATTAATTTGTTCTTACCTTTAGGAAGCCTTTATCCGCAGGCTAACTTCGTAGGCTCGTAGTCATCTTCACATAAAGCCAGTCTTTCAAGTCATCTAAGAAGATAAAAAAGGCATGTCTACCACGACGATTGAGAAGCAAAGCACCACATGTTCCCCAAAATCCTGTTGCGAAACCCACACCCAAGCCGATCTGAAGCCATTTCTTGTACTCATTGTTGTCTTCTTCATTGTCAACCATAGTAGATGGTGGCTCATCTCCAACACAATTTGATGGAAGTGGAGGCCCACAAAGTCCAACATTGCCAATATAATTGGAAGCATTAAAGCTTTGGAGTTGAGTTCCAGATGGTATCTTGCCGGAAAAATTATTGTACGACACGTCTAGATAATCTAATAAACTGAGCTGAGACAAGCTAGCCGGTAATTTACCAGATAGTCTATTTCTCGATAAATCAAGACACAAAAGTGAATTTAACCGACCAATATGTTGAGGAACCTTGCCATGTAATGCATTTCTTGATAAGTTCAATGCAAGCAGTTCAAATAGCTCTGTTATTTCATTTGGAATTTCTCCGGTCAAATTATTGCTCGAAAGATCAATGGACCTTAACAATCTAAGATTAATCTTTTCGAATTGAAGCTCTCTTCCTTGCCATCCTATCATTGAACGGTCACCGTAGCTAGCATAAACATCGGTCGTGATAATCTCCGTAGTCGGAAAATGGTCATAATTGATTTCTGTAAGTTCTTTCTGAGCCATGGCTTTGAGATTGTTTAAACATGGAGGAATGGTTCCAGATAAGTTGTTCATAGAAAGGTCCAGAACATGAAGAGCCATTAACCAACATAAATTTGAAGGGATGGTCCCAAAAAAATTATTTGATCGTAAGCTAAGAAAGTATAAATTCGACATGTTTCGCCCTAACCATGCAGGTACATTTCCAGATAAGTTGTTTACTCCAACATCCAAGGATATCAACCGAGTGCAATTTGATAAGGACAAGGGAAGTTCTCTAGAGAAGCTATTATCATACAAATATAATGTCTCCAATTTAAATAAAGTTCCCACAGAAGAAGGAATTTCACCAGAAAGTTTGTTGTGTGCTAAATGAAGAACTATTAGTTCATGCAATTTTCCTAAACAATCAGGAATTCCCTCTGTTAAAAAGTTGTTTGTGATGTCAAGAAAGGATAAGGTTGCTTCGCTTAGTTGACATAAGAAAGAAAGTGTTCCTGAGAACTTATTCTTAGAAAGATTTAATGATGCCAAACTTGAAGGGAATAGTGGTATCGAGCCCTTAAAATTGTTTGAACTAAGATCAATTTGGGGATCCATGCCAAATGTTGATGATAAATCTGGTAATGTGCCTCCAATACTGTTAGAAGATAAATTCAAATACGTGCAACTTCCGGTGAGGTTCCAAAACCATGTCGGAATCTTCTCTGAAATTCCATTGTTGAAAATATCAAGTTCTTGAAAGCTTTGCTGAGTTTGAATCCACCATGGAAAACGGGGGCCTAGATTGCATGACGCCAATCTTATAGTTTCTAACTGAAATGGGGGAACCCAGTGAGGACCTATTTGCAAATGCAAAGTGTTGAAGGACAAGTCCAGAGTGGTTAGATTTGAGAAACTTGACAAGTGAGCTTCTGTGACAACACCAATGAGAGAATTTCTGTTAAGGGATAAAAGTTTCAAGGAAGAAAATTTTATGATGCCATGTGGTAATGTTCCAAAAAGTTTGTTCCCACCAACAAACAACGACTCTAATGTAGCCTCAGGACACCCAGACAAATTGTCGAAAAAGTCTGAAAGGTTTCCACTCAAACTATTGTCATTAAGAGACAGCACTTGCAAACTGCACAAATTTCTGAATGATTTGGGTATCATGCCTTCAAGAAGATTATAATAGAGACGAAGAAACTTGAGAGAAGGCATATAATTTCCCAAAAGATTCTGGAATTGGACCTTTGAGCATGTTCACTTGAAGATTAAGATCAACGAGGCTGTTGCTCAAGTTGAACAACCAGTTATACATGGATGAAGTAAAATTGTTAAAGGAGAGGTCAAGTTTTTCGATCGAAGTTGAAGAGTTTTTAAAAGAAAGAGAAGGAGACACGACCATTGAGAGCTGACATTGTCTCAAATTCACGTCATTAAGAGAAGGGAGGCTCTTGATTATGTCTACCCAATTAGTTGCTCTACTAAGGTTAACGCTACACATGTAGAGGTATGTCAAGGAAGATAGATGAGACAACCAGTCAAGGTTCTCAACAGATAAGTTTATGCCATCATAATTGGAGTGTGAAAGAAGATTCAAGTTAGAGAGGTTTCCAAGTTGAGAAGGAATAATTCCATCAAAGTGAGAGAAAGAAAGATCAAGATGCTCTAATTTGATGAATGAGCCAAAGAAGTTGGGGATGGGCCTGTGTTCAAAATCATTATAACTAAGGTCGAGATAGTTCAATTCCCGCAATCCAAGCAATGAAGAACTGATGTTACCTCTTAAATTGAAATCATAAAGATGAAGCTCGATTACATGACCAGTTCGGTCGCTGCACTGGACTCCACTCCAATTGCAGCAGTTTTTATTAACTTCTTCGCTGCTCCAAGATGAGAGTCTGTCGTCATCGTCTATAAGGCCGGCTTTGAAAGTGAGAAGTGCCCGTCTCTCCTGGTTGAGGCAGTGCATGACTTCATTATAAAAACCATTTTCAGAACCAAGGGAGGAGGCAGTATTAATAGAATTCACTAATAGGAAAAGCAGAAGAATAGCAAACATGATGTTATAGTGAAGAATTAAAACTCGTGTTATTGAGATCATATTAGGATATGTAATGTCAAAAAATCATCATTAATTACTTAGACATTTTCAACAACTACTTCAGCATTAATGATACAATGATATTTCAACAAACTGTGTATTCAATAAAATTAATGGACCCTATAATTAGAATCATTTTCAATAACAAACATGAATAAATTTTTATACGGAGTATTGGTATGCAGTATGCGGTGGACTTTTTTCTAACCAAAATGATTTAGTTTGAATACTACCTAGATTCTCTCACACTATTTATTCAAAATTTTGGAGCTTATTTATATAAGTTCTCCACCAAGAACTTCTCCAAATTGTTCATTTTTCACCAAGAAGCAGAGATGAAGTTTCTCAGAGCCCAATTCACAGACGCGTAGGTAGTAAGTTGAGTACACAAAGGCTGACCCTAAAGAACGAGACCAAATATTTTGATTTTATTTTTTAAAGAAGATTTAAATAATTTTTTTGTCCCTCGATTTTAAGGAAACTATTTATTTGGTCTTAAAACTAAAAAAAAAACAGTTTGATCCTACTCCTACATGTTTTACTTGGTGTTAGATTCTCCCTTGTCCCGTTAATTTTCAAAATTGCCGTCTATTTTTTAAAAAAATTGACTGAAGTACCATTATCGCTCATTAATTTTATTTTCCTCTCATCTCCTTTAGATCTTATCGGACCAGGCTCAATTTGCTCAACCCCTCACCGTCCCCTTCCACCACCGAAATCGACGTCGCCACCACTCTCGCTACATGCCTACCCACATGACCACCCTTCCCTCTCCTCTACTTTGCTCAATGATAACACTTATGCTCAATTAGAAATGTGCATCAACTCAAATCGCAGAAATACATCAAAATTCATTGACAACACAAGAATTCAAATGTCGAAATAGGTTGCGTTTCAAACAAGATACCGCTTATTATTAAAGAATCAACCGAGAAAAAAGTAATTGACCGTATTATAAATATTGGTAAAATGTGTAATTTTTTTTAATGCTCATGAATATATGGTCATAATTAAGTTAGGTAGAAAAAATAAGGGTAAAGTGATAAAAGTGTTTTTCTAAAAGAGAATGTTTTAAAAAAGGACAATTATTTTAGAACTGATTAAAAAAAAAGACAATAATTTGAAAAACGAGAAGAGTATTTTTTTTAGTTGTAGGACAATAAATGGTTTCCTTAAAATTGAGGGACCAATTTTTTTTTTTTAAATCTTTAAAAAAAATAGTCTTTTTCCCTATTAGGCAAAAAAAAAAAAAGAAATGAAAATAGAAGGTAGGCTTTAATTAGATCATTAGATGGGAAAGTATTGATTAACATGTAGACATTGACTCCAACTAGTGCCTGCGTTTCCAAATTTTCAGTGGACAAAATCTCTGATTGAGACTTGAGAGAGATGAAGTGTTAATATTACTTTCGTATCTCTACTTGATTAATTCAAAACTCAATCCAAATTTGCACCAAAATGAATAATACAAATAATCAAAACTCAATATGAATTGCACAAAAACTGAATATTTACAAGAGAATTAATTTGGATCTTTTACTCTAGGCTCCGTTTATTTTACGAAAAATGATTTTCAGAAAATGTTTTTCTCATTTTTCAATTTTTGGTAACCTTACGAAAATGTAGTCAACAGAAAAGTTTTTTCGAATCAACGAAAAGTGAAGGCTTCTTTTTTAGAAAATGATTTACGATTTTATTTTCCGTAAGTCATTTTTCAAATGTTCGAACACCCCTCCATCCGTTCTACAATTGTAGAAACTAATAAAGTTTAGGAATAATGACATAGCCTTTCCATTGAATAACTCACATATTTATAGGGGGATTTACAATTAGGGTTACACTAGGAGTAGGATACAAGAAACCTATACAAGGAAGGTAACACAATTAGGAAAGAACTCTACAAGATAATTACCACTAATTACTCATTACAAATCTACAAGAATAATTAAAAGATATTATTCTCTAACATGCCCCCGCAAGATGGACGTCCGAGAGGAGAGACCAATCTTGTGAAGTAAGTGATGAAACCGTTGGCGAGCAAGAGGCTTGGTCAAAGCATCAGCTAGTTGATCGACCGAGGAGACATGACAAACTCGCATAAGCCCGTCCTGAACTTGTTGCCGAATGAAATGAAAGTCCAGAGCCACATGCTTCATGCGAGTATGAAAAACCGGGTTAGAGCAAAGACTCGTAGCGCCCACATTGTCACAAGAAATGACCTGGTTGAGTCGAGGAGGCAAGACCGAAGTTCGCTAAGAAGAGACAATCCACGACTTCACCGCAAGGCGCCCGCCGTATTCGCCTTCGCCGAGGAGCGAGCTGGCGTTGTTTCTTGAGCTCCGTGAGATCGGGTTGCCGCCAAGATAGACAATGTACGCACCGGTGGATGTGTAGTCATCCTTGTTGCCGGCCCGGCATCGGTGAAGGCATGGAGAGCAGGAGGAGATCGGGCGATGAAGGAAGATGCCCGCATCAATTGTGCTACGTAGATACCGAAGAACTCGTTTGACCGCAATCCGGTTGCTCGGTGGTCGGCCTACGCATGAACCGAGAGTTTGTTGACGCGAAGGCAACATCGTGGCGAGTGAGAGCAGATATCAAGGCCGACCATTGCGAAATTGCATCGGATCGGAGAAGCAGGTGAAGTGTGAAGAGTTAAGGTAGGCGAGGTAGCAAGAGGCTACGGGCGAGCATCGGTCATGCCCGTGCAAGGAGATCGCCTATATACCGCCGGGAGAGCGAGAAGACCACTGGGCGCTTAACAACTTCAACCCCAAGAAAGTAGTGAAGATCACCAAGGTCCTTGAGAGAAAAGCGAGCGAGCATAGAGATGAAAGTCCGAACCGCAATGGCCGGTTTCCAGTGACAATGATGTCATCCACATATACAAGGAGATAGATGATGGTGCCCTTGATGCGAAGGAAGAACAACGATGTGTCGCCCACCGAAGTTTTGGAAGCCGAGGCAAGGAGAAAACGACTCATTATACCATGCTCGGGAGCCTCGCTGAGACCATAAATAGCTCTTGAAGTCGACACACATGTTGAGGTTTGTCAATCGGTAAACCAGGCGGTTGAGCCATGAACACCTCCTCGGACAGTTGCCTTGAAGAAAGGCATTGTTCACATCCAGTTGACGAAGAGCCCATACTTGACAAACGGCCAAAGGTGAGAGAACAAGGCGAGTGGTCGGTTTAACTATCGGGCCGAAGTCTCGTGGTAGTCAACCCCGGTCGCCGGTGACCTCCCTTGGCTACTAAGCGAGCTTTGAGCGGTCAACAAGTACCATCAAGATGTCTCTTGATACGGTAGATCCACTTACGACCAACTATATTGCGAAAGCATCTTCTGAAGGAACTAGATCCCAAGTCCCATTGCGAGCAAGGGCATCAAACTCTTCGTGACATGGCCCGACGCCACTTCACATCCTCGAGCCCGAGTAACACGCGGGTTCACTGCCCATTTGCTAGCCGAGCCGAAAGACTCATTTTAATCTTCGGTTTGAAGATGTTGTTCTTGGAGCGAGTGACGATGGAGGATGTGCCGGCGAGCGGGAGCAGAGGCATAGAAGCCAAGCGGGCATGGGAACCAATGTAGCACGGGCACGTGACTGCATCGGTGATCCTCGCACTGCATCGGTTGCCGAGGTAGGTGAGCAACGGATAAAGTGGAATCCGCGAAAGGGAGGCGGTGGCCGAGGAGGATGGAGCGGGCGGGCACGGGACAAGGAGCCAGTGCAATGGTATCCCGGGTATAGTAGCCGATGTGGGAGGTTGGGCGAGCCGAGATCAACCAATTGCGAGTAGTGGCGGGAGCCACGACAAAATCTTGGAAGCGACCGCGGTGTGTATATGACCAAGCAGCGATTCATGAGGGAAGCCAAGACTCACTATCATGGTGTCTCATGCGGCGGTGGCGGTGGGGTGGACATACGGGAAAGGCGACTCGACAAAGCGAACATGACGCGATATGTACGGCTTGGTTGTGCTTTCGGATCATAACGAGATAGGCACTCGAGTGAGCGAGTAACCAAGGAAGACACGGAGTGGAACGAGCATCGAGTTTGTGGGGCGGAGTAAGGACGAGCCAAGGTAACAGAGACAACCAAAAGCACGAAGCTTGGCGTAGTTTGGCGAGAGCCAAAAAGTTTATGGTAGGGAGGCTGGCGGCAAGGGTGGGTGTAGGTAGTCGATTGATGAGATAGGTCGCTGTTTGGAAAGCAAACGACCGTAAGCGGGAAGAGAAGCACGAGAGAAGGGAGAGACCGGTCTCAACAATGTGGCGATGACGACGTTCCGAGAACCCATTGTGTTCCGGGGTGTGAGGAGGCGAGGTAAGGTGAGAGATGCCATGAGCGGACAGGTAGGCGGCCAAGCCAGAGTCCCGGGCAAGCCCCATATACTCGCCACCATTGTCCGAGTAAAGGGTGACTATGGATGTTTTAAAATAATTTTCCACTAAGGCTTTGAATTTGGGAAAGATGGTGGCAACCTCAGATTTGAGTCCAAGCGGGTAAAGCCGGATGTAATGGGTATAGTGATCAACAAAGATCACATAATATTTGAACCCATCAATGGAGGGAAGGGGGGAGGTCCAAACATCAGTATAAATAGTTTGAAGAGGGAGAGTAGACACAATAGTATTTTGATGAAAAGGAAGTTTATGACTTTTATTAGAAAGACAATCATTACAATGAATAGGAGTGCGAGCAGTGTCTAATGCTAAACCTAGGCTAGATAATATCTGACTTTGGATGGGGCCAGACGGATGGCCAAGACGATGATGCCAATCCTGATGAGAGACTTTGGAGCCGACACAAGCGAGAGGGTGGGGCGGGAGCAGTGGTCGGCCATTCATACACAGCAGATCCTTAGACTGTAGGTCCAACAAGATTCTCCCTCGCCAGATCCTTCACATGAAAAGAAGTTGGTAAGAACTCAATAGAGGTTTTATTAGAGATGCAAAATTGAGATATGGATATAAGATTCTTTTTCATGTCAGGAACAAATAAAACATTATGAAGGGAAAAAGTGTGTGAGGGAGTATGAAGGGAGGAGAAACCAGTTTTGGAGATAGTTAACCCAGTACCATCACCAATGACCATGTCATCCATGCCCGTGTAGTTGGAGTGTAGCGAGAGATTGCCGAGGTCGCTAGTGACATGATGAGAGGCACCACTATCGAGTAGCCAGCTCGATGTCCCCGTGTCTGCCGTGTTTGATGTGTGTGTCACACCTGAAAATATTTTCAGGCATATTTTCAAAAAATTTACCAAACACCTGAAAATGAAATATTTTCATTTTCCATAAATTATTTTCCGAAAAATATTTTCTGGAAATCATTTTCCGTGAAACAAACAGATCGTAAGATTCATTCATTCACCTATTTATACAAAATGAGGATTTGTATTCCACATTGGTTAGAGAGTGATACTGATTTTAAAAATTTATAATTATTAATAATAAAAAAGAAGTATTTCACATTCGTTAGAAAATTGATATTGGGTTAAAAAGTTTTTAGATGATGTATCTCACATTGGTTACAAAGAAATGTATCTCACATTATTTATAAATGAGTATTAGTTATAAAAGTCATTAAATAAGGAAATATTTATGTTATTACCAATATAAAATCAGAACCCCTAAATGTTACACCTAAAAACTCTAATTACCACACTACTTGAAATATTCGATTACCAAAATACCCTCCGTCAAATATAAATTAAATAAAAACCCTAATCAAATTACCAAACTACCCAAATAAAAACAAAAAAATTTGGATATTGAAGTAGTAGAAGAAGATGCACCCCCATAAGCAAAACTAGCATTATTGTTGAAGTTGTTCAATCGTCATCATTTGCTCTCCCCCCTCTATTACTTTCTTCCCCACCCAACATGAATTTTACACGTGGTGTTCCCCTAACACCATTGCCAACTCCTGCCTCATCCCCTCCCTCTTTCTTCAGAATTGATTTAATTTGCATTCTGGTGTCGTCACAACCTGCTGCTTGTGATGGCCTTAGCAGTGTCTTTGTAACCTTCTTCCTTCGGCTTCTTGCCAGTTTGCATAGCTTGAATTTTCTTCTTTGGTATCTTCTCAGCATTACTTTGTATTTTCTTTGTATCTTCTCAGCATTACTTTGTATTCTCTGGTTTTAGCAGTTTTCTTCCTACTTTTTACTTCAACCTTTTTTAGCATTCTCTTCATCCTCCCTTCCCGGTTCGTCACCATCCTCATCCTTGGTTTTCTTACTAGCTCCTTCAAGTGGTTTAGCCAGTGCTTTAGCAGTTTGCACAGCTTGAGCTCCACTTAGCTTTTGCAACTCAGGCACATAGGCTGTTGTCTGAGATAGAAGAACAGGACTCTTCAGTCCTCAGATATACTTGCCGCTTTTTTTATAAAAAAAAAGGAAAAAAATCGCCAGTTTATTTTGCAAAAAAAGAAAAAAATCGCCAGTTTTTTTTTAAAAAAGTACAAAAAAGTCGCCAGCTGTTTTTTTAAAAATTAAAAAAAGTCGCCAATTTTTTTTAAAAAAAAATTGACAAAAATCGCCATGTTTTTTTAAATTTTTTGAAAAAAGTCGCCACTTTTTTAAAAAAAATTTTGACAAAAAACGCCAGGTTTTTAAAAAAATATAAGAAAAAAATCTCCATGTTGTTTAAATAAATTGTTGGAAAGGAACAAGTTTAGAGTTTATAGTTAATTGTGAAGGAGGATTTGACATATATTTATAGGAGGATTAATTGAAACTCCTTTATATAAAAGGATAAGGATTAATTAGTAATTAGAGTTCAGGGTTAATTGTAACTCCTTTTTATAAAAGGATTTATTACTAATTAAACTATTTAATGAATATGGTATTTAGTGTTTTTTGTGTGGCATTTAGGGCCACTCATATAAAATATGTATCCATATTATTGAGAAATGGATGTTGGTTAAATATTCTTTTATCTACTACTATTATTATTAATAGAAAATATATATATCATATGGTTAGAATGTGGTGTTAGTTTTAAAAGTTTTTAAATAAAAGACCTAAACTTCATTACCAATAAAAATAGAAAATAAGTATCACATATTGTTTAAAAATGAATTATGAAAAAATGGACTTCTAATATTATTATCAAGTTAGATGTTAATTTTAAAAGTCTTTAAATCAAATATTTTTACTATTACTACTAATGCAAAATATGTATCTCACGTTTGTTAGAAACTTATGTTAATTTTAAAAATATTTAGGTAAAACACCGATTAAATAACTAGTGCAAATAGAAGGTCAGGCTTAAGATGGGACAGTAGCTGACTCCAACAAGTGTTTGCATTTGCATGTGCCCTCATTTCCAAATTCTCTGATTGAGAAACATAAAGTGGAATCCGGATAATCTATTCCAAAATTCTATTACATCTTCTACTCCATCGCCAAATTTTTACCACGTGTCAATTAGAATTTTTTACAAAAGAAAATATTTAGCCAGATTTCATAGATTTTTATTCTTATTAAAATACAATCAACTTAGTAATTGATTTTGTTTGTTTATAATTAACATAACAAAAAAATGAAGAATCTATTAAAATTTTATTGGGAAAATCTTATACATATACATTGGCCGAATAATTATGGAAAATTCAAGCTTAAGATTTATGCTTACATATACGTACACTGTACAGTACCCACTCCCAACTTCTTATTATGTCTGCATTCCAGGTACAAAGTTCAATGTATTATTTCGTTAAAAATCTACTCTAAAAATTTATATCTATAATCTTCATAATATTTTCATATTATTTTTCAAATTTGATATTAATATACTGATTATATTCAAATATTATTATAATTACGAAACACTTTAATACTAGTTAGAGCATCACCAACGTCTTTTTTTGAGGTATTCTTGCATTGGGGAAGTGCACTTAGTGGCCACGTTGGCAAATTTGGAGTGACAAATAGCAGAAAGAAAGAGAGTGAGGTTCTTATTGAATGCAGAGAGCAGAAGGGAGTAGCAGGGTTGTCGGTTGTGTGAGGGGGGGGGGTGGGGGGAGGAAGGAATTATTATTTTATTTGGTTTGTTGTTAAATTTAATATTTTTTGTATAAGAAGTTGGGTAAGAATAATATATAATGGGAAGATTTATTCTTAAGAGTATAAGAAGTGAAAAATGTGTAGGTGGCAGTGGGACCCAGTTAAGAAGTTGTATAAGAAGTTAGTATAAATTTGCAACATTGGAGATGCTCTTATATATCCTTAATAATTACTTTTTTGATGGAACGAAGGAAGTATGATTGATTGATGTCTCACTGTGATTATTTAATGTCTCAATGTATTGTTTTAGGCAAAATATAGCATTTTTTTTCTCCCTCTCTTTAATTTCTCTTCAAAATAGTTAATGCAACCTCTAAAATAGATTTAATTTTAGGTCAAAAACATCCTTTTAGATCCACAAAATATTAAAAGAAAATATCTTCAAACAACCAGTAAGTTAATTATTTACACTGTATATTTGAAAAATACTGTAATATAGTGTGTATAATCGGGTGAAAGGAACTAATTAAAAAATTATGAAGTGCGAAGAAATTTATCCTTTTTCATAACGACATAAAATTTACTAATGTTAATTGATACCGATGTTTTTTTGGACATCACATCATAGCCAAAGATAGTAAATGTTATATATTATGTATTATTGAACATAGCTAGCTATTAGGTTAGCATAGGTTAGCTAGCAAAGGCTAACATTATAAGAGTGGTTTAGTTTTTCAACATTGGCAGACATCTTCGTCAATTGCTCGGTTATAAATACCGAACAATATATGGTTATTGAACACAGACGAATTTTACAGCTCTGAATAAATATATCTCTCTTTCTCTTTCTCTAATATACTATTTGTCCTCAATTTTTGGTTACTTTATAACACGTTATCAGCACGATTGTTCTACTGTTAACAATCTCAAACGGTAAAATTTTCTACCGATTTATTCTTTATTTTATGTCTCTGGTTTACTTCAATATATATCGTATATCACCATTATTAAGAAAATGTTGGCTGAGCCACCGTCGATAATATATGGTGAGATGACGAAATAATAATTTATTATTTAACGCATAATATATATGTTTGTTGATGCTTGAGCGGATATAACCCCAAGATATAAACTGAAAATTTATAAATATACAAATATTTGAATTCTATATATGAATAACTTTATATAATAATATGTTTATTAACATCTCTTCTAACGACTAGTTAACTGATTTTTATCTCTCTCCTCCAACGATCATAAACGGCTAGTTAACGGTCATAAACTACTATTTGTTTTCTCCATATATACAGCAACATCTGAATAAATTACTCACATTTTTACTACTTCCTTACAAACTCTCAATACCATATCTTATTCTACAAAATGTTTCCTCTAATGCTGATGATTATTATCATACTTGTTATTGCGTGCACCGCATTGGTTTTCGTTGCTGAATACCCTCCAAACAATTTTCAGATTTTTATTACGTATCTTTGTATCATGTATGTCCTGTTAGCAGTTACAATAGCTTTCAACAAACATTTTAACATGTACTGATTATCATATAAATAAAATTTTCATGTCATCATTTTATTAATATATATGTTTCATTTTTATAGTTTTTTCTTCACGAATGGCAAACATCGCTAAACTCGAATATGAACGACTGGACATATCTGGGAAAAATTATATGTCTTGGAAAATAAATGCCGAAACTCACCTGGCTGTCAGAAGCCTCGAAAATACTATCCATCAAAATAATAATGAATGGATAAGTAATCAATATTGGGCTCAAGCCATGATTTTCTTACGACACCACGTCCACGAAGACTTAAAAATGGAGTATCTCATGATTAATGATCCACTCGTCTTTTGGGAAAATTTGAACGAAAGATATGACCATTTGAAAATGGTCATTCTCCCAAAAGCACACTATTATTGGATTTATATCCGTCGACAAGATTTTAAAACCATTAGTGAATATAACTCTATGATGTATAAGATCATCTCACAGTTGAAATTATGTGGGGAAAACATCACTGAATATGATATGTTGGAGAAGACATTCTCCACATTTCATGCCTCGAATATGCTCCTACAGCAGCAATATCGAGAAAAGGGTTTTAAAAGGTACTCTGAATTGATAGCTTGCCTCATAGTAGCTGAATAGAATAATGAGATTGTAATGAAAAATCATGAATCTCGTCCAACTGGTTCAGCCCCATTCCCTGAAGCGAATGGGACTATGTAAGATGAACGCCAAGAGCGTGGGTGTGGTAGTGGTCGTGGTCGCTGTCGTGGTCGAGGCCAAGGAAATCATGGACAAGACCGGGGTCGTGGTTGAAATCAAGGTCGAGGAAGAGGCCGTGGAAGAGATAAATATCATCATCATCATCATCATCATCATCATCCATATAATGACAATTCCTCTCGCCACCTGAAGTGGAACATAGATAATGATAGATACAACTCTTCGAGTGGGCATAATGTGCGTCAAAACAATGAAGAAAGTTCATGTTTTAGGTGTGGCATGAAAGGCCACTGGTGTAGACACCCCAAATTCGTACCCCTATTTTATATTGTCAATTAAATATTACAAAATAGACTAATAATTATTTCTTGTATGTTTCAGGAATAAAGATACGAAGAAAAGATAAATAAAACAAAAAGAAATGAAAAAGAAAAAAGAGAGAAAAGATAAATAAATCAAAAAACAAAAGAGAAAAGAATAGAAAAGAAACAAAAAAAAAGAATAAAACAAAAGAAAATAAAAGAAAACAAAAAGAAATGAAAAAAAAAAGAAAAAGAAACAAAAACAATAAAAGAAAACAAGAAAGAAAAAGAAAGAGAGAAAAAAAAAATCCAAGCCGCCAGTCACCCCCCACCCCCCCATTTCCTTAACTACTAATCCATCCTATATATATATTCCCATCCCTCACAGCACACACAATACCCTCAAAGCCGGCCCACTCCCTCTCTCTCTCATCATATATTATTCCCCCACTAACTCTCTCTCTCTCTCCCTCAATTCTCTTACAATCTCACACACACAACTCTCTCTCCCTAAATCCCTCACGAACTCTCTCTCTCTCCCTCAATTCTCACAAACTCTCTCTCTCTCATCATTTAGACTCCAGCGCCCTCCCACCGCACAACACTCACATACATATACTCCCTCCACTCGTCTCCCTCTCTCTACCCGCACACACACACCACACACACACACAACATAAATACATAAAAAAAAAAACACACACACAAATACATAAAAACACACACCCTGCCGTTAAGCTACCCGATTTCAGACAATAAAATCAATAAATACAAGCAGTTACGCTGCCCAAATTAACACGACACACGATACACAACACACAACACACAAACACACAACAACAACAAAAACAAAAAAAGACTCCCTCTCCCGAGAAGGACAGAGCGAGCACACCGCCGCTCTAAAAGGTAACAGTCTTTAAGGGCGTTTTTATTTATTTATTTACTTTTCAGTTCATTTATTATTTTTAAAAGTTGTATTTTTAAATCCGACGCAATGTTGCCAATATAAGCCGTTGTGCTGCCCGGATTAGATTAGAAAATATTTTGTAAAAGAGCAATTATAATGGCCAAATATTCTTAAATATGTTTGTAATTATTGGAAGGAGGCAGTGAGTCAGTAAATAATGTAGCCCGAATGTATCTGTTTAATTTTCCTTATCAAAATAAGACCTTATTTATTTGCTAGATTAATATAACAATGAGCATATTTCGGCCAAAAACACTTTGAGACCGAAAGGGCGAGTTGGGTGCCTAGCACCTTCCCAACTCGTAACTTAGCCCCCGAACCCGCTTTATAAAATCTCTGGTTTTCTTTTCTGGTTTTCCTTTATTTTTTGCCTTAAAATAAAGGTGGCGACTCTAAAACTTCGAATCCAAGTGGGGCCTCTAGCTCCCATAGTGATCGATTGGCCATAAGGCTATTTTAATAAATCCATAAGTGGGCGTCGCAATATCTTTTCTTCACTTACTATTTTCCCCGAAAGATAAAAGGGGAGAATGAGAATGGAAAGATATTGCATTCACATATCCCGTTATCCCGAAATAAGGGATAACCACGACATGAGAAACCTTTAGTTCTCATTTTGGATATAAAATCTACTCGGGGCAACCGAGGCACATTCCAACGTGCTAACATAAACGACTCTCTCTCGTACTTTTGATTTCGTCTTCCCCTAAACAAGCTAGGGAGGATGGAAGCGAGGCTGGTGTCCCGCATCCCGCGTCTGGCGCACCCATCAGAGGCGCGCGCACCAGGAACCTCACAGTGGCGACTCTGGCTGGGGAGTTGTTTTATTTTAAATAAAATGGAGGGCTAGACTCATAAAATAAAACTTTTTTTTTTTCTTTGTTTCATAGTATGCTCGTTATATTAATTTACGCATTTCAATAAAGTGTTCCCATTAGGGCCGTGGCTATATTTGTGGATATGATCCTCCATCAGCGCGATCTCGTTCCGATACATTACGGACATGTTCGAGAGTATAAAAAAATTCAAAAATAAAAAAAAATTATATATATATTACAAATAAATTCAGGCGGCACAACAAAATTTGGGCTTTACTTAAACTCTATATTATTATTTATTTCAGTTCATTTTCTTTTTTCACTTTATTCTGTACATTTGTACATATTTACATTCATTCTGTCATTTTATTTCGGGGACATAGGACCAAAATTTATAATTAATAGAGATAGATAGTTTCCCCACTTTTCTTTCTATTTCTTAATGTGATGTGCTTGCTTGCTTACGCTCAAACTAAAAAAGCTGAGAAAATCCACACAAAGCAAGAAGCAGGCCATAACCGTTTTATTTTTACGTTTATATATCGTAAATAAATAAAGATTTTCTTGCTTTCTAGATACCACACACACGCATACGCATGTAGCTATATTCGAACTGTTACCCTTCACCATGGCCGCCTACCCCTGCGTGAGCCAACGTTAGAATGCATATAGACTCGCAGGACACTTCATTGACCGACCGGTTTTTACATCTTTGAATCGTGAATCAGCCCCTGTCAAAAAAAAAAATTAAAAAAAATGTGCAAGTTAACAAAAAAAAAAAAGAATGATGAAAATACATTGCGCAACAAAAAAAAATAACAAAAAAAAAATACAGGGGCTGGTTTATTATTCTCTGATGCTCGACCTAGACCATTTCGAATGGTGGATCCTGGAAAGAGTATAGGCCTTCGCCGTGGACCACCCAGGACGATCCGATCTAGGGAGTCGAAAGGCGGGTGGAATACGTTGGTCCTATACTCTGGAAAAAGAATCCACTGTTCCAGGAAAGTCCTGAGACCGTCAAAATAAAGCAGGTGCTTATCCGGTCAATTGTAGGGTAAACAACAGTAATAAAATATACTAATAAAGGCACGCTGTACTCCAAACCCAAACAGCCTTTAGTCAGCCTTCTGATACCTCCATAACTCATTTTCCTCAGAAATCTGGCCCGAACTTGGAAAGGCAGAGATAGTACTGGCCGATTGATACGGGAAAGTAGTGCAGAAATCAGAACAGAAGGTATCAGTATCAGATCAGACAAGGACAGAATCAGTTCAGAAAGAACAGATCCAAGCAGTATGGCAACAGATGAGCAGTCCGATATGGGTACAGATTCAGGGGCTCCAGGATATGCTCCGACTCCGGTAATGCAGCAGTGGCTAGACCAGAATTTGGCTGCACGAGATGAACGCTTGCTAAGCCAAATAGCAAGTCTTATACAAGGTTCGAAGCCCAGTGGTGAGGTGAACTCTTCCCCTACTGTCCCCTAAGAAGCATCAACATCCCACGTGCCTCCAAATCCAACTCCTCAGCCAAACACTAACCCACCAAATATCACCACTACCCCAAATCCCAATCCTCCACCAAATCCCTACTACCCAAATATCAGCCCTTACCCGTCATATCCTTCATATCCTGCTCCAAACACCAAAATTCCCCAAAGCCCACATGACCTCCCTGTTCCTATGACCAACCCACTCCAGAACAGCCCAAATATGGACCCACAAACTTATAACCCGCCAGGCCAAGTTACCACATATTTACCTTATAATGATCCTGGCCGCTCAGCCGAAACCATCCAAAATCCACCTACCCAAGTTCCACCAGCCCAAAATCCGTATCCTACCCAAAATCTACCAACCCAAAATCCTTACCAGACACCACAGCCAGAAATTAACCCAGCCTTCCCTAATCCAACCAGTATATACCAAAAGCCAACTCCCCCAGCCACCCAAGTAGAGGCAGAATTGGAAAATATAAAGGCTATGATGCTCAAACTTCTCAACAAAGGGGAATTTTCTACGCGGGCATTAACATTACAACCTGCGGCAGTATTGCCTTTCAAATTCAAAATGCCCGACATAGAAAAATTTGATGGGACCGGATGCCCTATATCCCACTTAAAATCTTATTCCACTGGCATGCAGTCAAGGGGAGCTAGCTTTGAGGCTATGGCTTCCAATTTTCACCTCACCCTAATAGGCCGCCAAACAATGGCTAATGTTGTCCGATAGCAAAGACCATGAATACGTGGGACCGAATAGTCAAGCTGCCTCGAAAGGTACAAAGACAACACCAGCCCGCATAATAAGGGACCTTGAGTCGTGCACCCGAGGGAAAAGAAACATGTGCCGAAGTTCGCAAATGTGGAAAAGAAAGTTGGCCTGCACCTCGATTGCACTCGACTGATCCTACTGAAGTCATGCCGAATGTTTATCAAAAACCTCCAACCCATTTACCCGAACACATGTACCTTCCCTACACCAATTTTAAAGAAATAGTAGAGATAGGCTCTCGTATTGATAATGATATACCTGATCGCCAATTACAAGCCAATACGCATCCTACCTCTTTTTTTACTCTAAAGTGGGAAGCGACCACACCGCACTAACCGCTGTCAATGCGTAGAAATGCATCGCCCCTTTTCTACCCAAAATTATGGCAATCGCTCCATGGTCTTATTACAGTGTCCGTCAACACAATCGGAGGGAATCGTGGCCCAAACAGAAATTTCAAATCAAAACCGGCATTATGATGAACCCTGCAAGCCTCCCGCCTGCATGATCCCTCGGGGCTAATGGCGCAGGAGTGTTAAAGCCTTTGGAAAACTATAGGCCACCAAACCCCTACCCGACACATGGAATCATGCCCAGATTTGAATACCATCGCCGCAGCTGGTCACCTCACCGACAGATGCTACACGCCAAAAATGCTATCCAGATTTGATAGATGATAAGGTGATTGAAAACCTCCTCCTGCACCAAATATAGTCAATAACCCTCTACCTCAAATCAACATGATTGAGGTTGATGACGCCTTCTGGCATGATAGGCAGAGGTGCCGATTACAAGAAATTCCTCGCCGAGTTTGGGTCTACTTCTAATAAGCCCAGAACTAGTATGCTAAGCCCACTTTTGACGCCCGCAGATCACTGGTGGACTACTTTGGATATATTACCCTATTCCTTTCCCTAACCTTACGGATTTGGTCATCTACCAATCCGCTCCCTAAAATTGAGTACCCCTATTCCTTTCCCTTGCCTTACGGATTTGGTCATCTACCAATCCGCTCCCTACAATTGAGGATCTCAAACCCCAGGTCCTCAATAATGTAATTAACCCTGTGCGGTGTGCTTTTAATAATAATCTAAACGTCTTTGCTTATTTCTTAGTTGCACCTGTATTAAAAGACACATTAAATAATTATAATAATGAGTCATTTAATAGGACCCAAAAGATTAAAAAAAAAATTTGAGCTTGAAAAGTCAGTAGAGCCAGAGACATCATTCATCAACAGCCATTGAAGACTGACCCACTATGAATCTGGGGCTGGACAAGGAAATCAAAAGAAGTCAGAATCGACAACTACCTGCAAGGCTCCAAAAGAACACCACCCATAGATCCCTCCTCAAAAAGTTCGTGGACATGCTCACCTGGTCCTATGAAGACGTGTCAGGGGTGGACCCAGCCATAGCCAAACACCGGATTCCCATATATCCGGATGCTCGGCCAATCAGACAAAAGCTCCACCGCATCAAGACAGAATGGTCACTACAAGTTTAAAAGGAAAGCAATAAACAGCCACA
The DNA here is from genome assembly GCA_013146195.2 of Codonopsis lanceolata. Classification (NCBI taxonomy): domain Eukaryota; kingdom Viridiplantae; phylum Streptophyta; class Magnoliopsida; order Asterales; family Campanulaceae; genus Codonopsis; species Codonopsis lanceolata. Next base: position 5,000,195 of record CM028384.1, on the reverse strand, counting down.
CGTCAACTTCATTCGGGTTAAAAAAATACAAAAAATAAAAACAAAAAACAAAAAATAAAAACAAAAAACAAAAAACAAAAAAAAATTAATTACAAAAAAAAAAAAAAAGAAAGAAAAAACACCCGATTTGGCTGTCCAATATAGTGATCATTCCCAACCCCAACAAGTCTTTTTTTCATCAACGACATGCTGAGTTATAGTCAAATCAAAAGCAGCAGGAGACCAAGAAAAGACCTCATCCCTTGGGGGACCTACTGCTATCATGTCATGCCGTCTGGGCTAAAATGCTGGAGGTTACTCATCAAAGGCTGCTACCCCTTTCTTCCACGATGTACCATATATTGTCAATGGGATCCGGTCAGGAGATGTCGTACTCCCCACAAGCCAAGAAAGAAGACCTTGTTCAGCCCTCCAATCTTAACGAGCTCAAAAGGTATTGTGCCCGAGCCATTCTATCCAACAAGTGCTTCCCTCTCCAGCCCGCTAGGCTGAAAACCCGAAAGGGCGGCCTAGGCAAAAGTTAGGGCATTTAAAAAAAATAAAAATAAAAAAAATGAAAAAAATGAAAAAGAAGAAATAAGGGCTCGCTAGGCTGAAAACCCGAAAGGGCGACCTAGGCAAAAATTAGAGCAAAAAAAAAAAAATAAGGGCTCGCTAGGTTGAAAACCCGGAAGGGCGGCCTAGGCAAAAGTTAGAGCCAAATAAAAAATATATATCAGGAGAATAATGAGAGGGAAGACACTCTTTGAAACCTCGGCATCTTACCTCCAGTCTTCAGCATGCAAGGGGGCTCGACTGACAGAAAAGAAGAAGAAAAACCACGACAGGAAAGCTCACAATAATACACTAAAATATAATATTACGGGTCCTAAGGTGCAACTTAGGAATATTTGCTAAAGAAGTTTAGGTTATACATTAATTGCATGTACATATCTATTATTGCCTCTACCCCTTTGTTTCCCCAAAACTATCCTTCATTTGCGCTTAAGCCCCGAGCGATGTCAATGTGGCGCGTGGCGTCCACCCGGCCGATCTCATATACTTCTTCTGCAAGGCACAGAAAAGGCTCAGTCTCATCAAAATGAGAAGCACCAGAAGTATCCTCGCCCTATTCATCATCTACGTTGCCATTGTCCTGAAACAACCAAACAACTTGGATCCCGATCATTCACCGCTGCCTTGTCTGATTATGAAGAAAAGTGCAGGGATTATGAAAATAACCTTATGCCTAATATAGACATGCAACAATTATATGGCCAAGAACAGAAGGAAATGACTGCCTTTTCCCCTCCCCACATATCACAAAAAAAAAAAAAAAAAAGGGGGAAAGCCCGCTCGAACCCGAAGGTATTTTCCTTTAACATCCATTTTGGGGGATACATCGTGTCATTACCCATTAGGTCAGTATAGCTTTGTTTTGTGCGTGCGTCTTGAGTCTGCATGTGTTTATTTATTTTGCATCATATAAATTATATTGCATTGTAAATATTTGTGCATGTTTTAAAAAATATATATATATAAAAAAAAACCACAAAAAACAAAAAAAAATCATTCTTTATGTAAATAAACACTTACCATTTATATATATATATATATATATATATATATATATATATATATATATATATATATATATATATATACATGTACAATTTACATGTAAATAAACATTGGATTTCATTAAAAAAATTGTATATATTGTACATATATACCATATTCTTTTACATTCCTCCAATAACAAAAAACAAAAAAACAAAAAAAGCAAAAACAAATGAAAACAATTTTTTTATGTATTGCTTTGCATATAAATAAACGTTTTTGCATTCTAAGCATTATAAAAATACATTTTGCATTTTAAAGATATATATTGCATTCTGCATTATTGCATGCATGTTAGAATAAATAATACTCATGCATCATGTTAATAGGCATCCTATAATATTTAGGCATCACATTTACATCAAATAAAGTAGTATTTGCATTCATCATATGCATTTATTATACAATAAGCTGCATTAGGGGTGCGCTAAAAAGAAAATAAAATGCCACCAATCTGGAAAATAAATATTTTTATGGCATTCACTACATCCCTGCAGCATAAACATGCATCACTTAGCCCCATTTGCATTTGTAATATAAATCATGCATAATAAGGTCAAATAGTGACCATTAGTTCAATCATGCATCATAAAAATAAATTTCATAAATTGCATACGTCATTACTTAATTGCATCATTTAGACATAAATAGGACATGCATAAGCAAAACGAAAAAAAAGAAAAAGAAAAAAAGAGAGAATAAAATCCCCAGCAGAAGTGAACTACGCTTGGTCTGATTTCCTTTAATAGGGAATACGTAGGCAGCCTATCTTTATAGGTCCGACCGTCACAAAATTAAAAAACAAAAACAAAAAAAAAGGAAAAGAATAAATGCCCACAAGAGTGGCGAAATGTCGAGGAATCAGTAGAATCCGACGACCACCGGTATAAAAAGGTAAGTCAGTGTATTCTTACCCTGACTCTAGAATAATTTCCTTTTGAGGAAAATTTGTTTTTTCAAAATAAAAAAAAACACACAAAAAAAAAGATGAATATTTGAAAAAAAAACAAAGAGAGAGAGAGAAAGAAAAGGAATGAAAAAGAATATTTTCCACTTCACAATTTTCGAAAATACTTGAAGAATGATCAATTTGTCGTGCTCGGCGACGGATCTTTATCGATCGAGTGCAGTTTTCTGGATATTTGAAAGTTTCGGGCTATGTTTGAAACAAGGCATCAACCAGCCAGACATAACTTAGGAAATTTTTCTTAACACGTTTCAACGACAAGGTATTGACCGGTTGAAATGTGGTGGCAGAAAAACATTCAAATCTTCATACCGTATTTGACAACGGTTTCGGACCGGAAGAATACGGCTTTTTCGAAAACACAAAAATCTTTTTCCATTGTAGTTTAAGGTTTTAGCCTGAACTACGCTTGGTCTGATTCCTTGAAAAAGGATACGTAGGCAGCCTACATCAGTAGGTCCGACCATTGCAATATAAAAATATTTTTTTGTCTCGAATTTGGGTGTCTATCTTATCAACAATGTTCGCTTACTTGGTAAGCCGGGTTACCCGTAAACTCCATCGTTGAGGCTCAGATACCCCAAATTGCACTCTATTTTATATTGTCAATTAAATATTACAAAATAAATTACTAATTATTTCTTGTATGTTTTTTAATAAAGATACTGAAGAAAGATAAATAAAACAAAAAGAAATAAAAAGAAAAAGAGAGAAAAGATAAATAAATCAAAAAAACAAAAGAGAAAAGAATAGAAAATAAACAAAAAAAAAAGAATAAAACAAAAGAAAACAAAAGAAAACAAAAAGAAATGAAAAAAAAAAGAAACAAAAACAATAAAAGAAAACAAGAAAGAAAAAGAAAGAGAAAAAAAGAAAAAAAAGAAAAATCCAAGCCGCCAGTCACCCCCACCCCCCCGTTTCCTTAACTACTAATCCATCCTATATATATTCCCATCCCTCACAGCACACACAATTCCCTCAAAGCCGGCCCACTCCCTCTCTCATCATATATTATTCCCCCACTAACTCTCTCTCTCCCTCAATTCTCTTACAATCTCACACACACACAACTCTCTCTCCTAAATCCCTCACGAACTCTCTCTCTCCCTCAATTCTCACAAACGCTCTCTCTCTCATCATTTAGACTCCAGCGCCCTCCCACCGCACAACACTCACATACATATATTCCCTCCACTCGTCTCCCTCTCTCTCTACCCGCACACACACACCACACACACACACAACATAAATACATAAAAAAAACACACACACAAATACATAAAAACACACACCCTGCCGTTACGCTGCCCGATTTCAGACAATAAAATCAACAAATACAAGCAGTTACGCTGCCGAAATTAACACGACACACGATACACAACACACAACACACAACAACAACAACAACAAAAAAAGACTCCCTCTCCCGGAAGGACAGCGAAAGCACACCGCCGCTCTAAAAGGCTTTAAGGCGTTTTATTTATTTATTTACTTTTCAGTTCATTTATTATTTTTAAAGTTGTATTTTTAAATCACAAGCAATGTATAATATAAGCGTTGCTTCTTGGATTAGATTAGAAAATATTTTGTAAAAAATCATTATAATGGCCAAATATTCTTAAATATGTTTGTAATTATTGGAAGGAGACGGCTGCAAGTCCGTAAATAATGTAGCCACGAATGTATCTGTTTAATTTTCTCTTGTCAAAATAAGACCTTATTTATTTGCTAGATTAATATAACAATGAGCATATTTCGACCAAAAACGCTTTGAGGCGAAAGGGCGAGTTGGGTCCAAGACCTTCCTAACTCGTAACTTAGCCCCCGAACCCGCTTTATAAAATCTACGGTTTTCTTTTACGGTTTTCCTTTATTTTTGCGCTTTAAAATAAAGGTGGCTTAAAACTCTTCGGATCCATAGTGATCGATTGGCCATAACTATTTTAATAAATCCATAAGTGGGGCATCGCAATATCTTTTCTTGCACTTCTCTATTTTCCCCTTAAAGATAAAAGGGGAGAATGAGAATAAAAAGATAATGCATTCTCATATCCTGTTATCCCCGAAATAAGGGATAACCTGACATGAGGAAACCTTTAGTTCCCATTTTGGATATAAAATCCACTCAGGGCAACCGAGGCACATTCCAACGTGCTAACATGACAAAGACTCCTCTCGCACTTTTTGATTTCGTCTTCCCCTAAACAAGGGAGGATGGAACGAGAGCGGTGGTGTCCCCTCAGACGTACGCAGCGCACCCCTATCCAGGCGCGGGCGCGGCACCTGAACCTCACAACTGGGCACACACATGCCGAACGGCGAAACATCTAGTTGATCTTTATGAGAGATCACAAAAAAGAAAAAAATGTTGAGACAAATTTCCTTGCAAACGATCCTGAATATCTTCATTTTGATTTTGGTGATATGGCCAACGTCGACATGACCAATACCATTAATGATGATATTGATCATGAACAATAAATTAACATAGGAATGAAACTATGGTTCGAGTTCGAGATAGAAGCTGTGGAAAAAGTAACATGTTGTTATGTAGAAGCATTATCTGTTTTTCCTATGTATACTAGCATGTTCACAATAAAGTTTATATATGTATTTTGCATTCAATGTGTTATCATATTTATTCATCTTATTTTCTTTCTCTCATATTGAAATAGATCACAAATATGTTTCAATCCAAAATCAAGGAGGAGATTTATGTCTTGCAGATAGCGCTACTACGCATACCATACTTAAAGATAAGAAATATTTTTCTTATCTCAAAGTTGACAAGGCTAATGTCAACACTATATCTGGTAATGCCAAAATAATTGAAGGATTTGACAAAGCAATTTTCCTAATGCCTGGAGGCACTAAATTCATGATAAATAATACATTGTTCTCTCCTAAGTCTCAAAGAAACTTGTTAAGTTTCAAAGACATTCGTCTGAATGGATATCATATAGAGACTATGAACAAGGGTAATGATGAATATCTTTGCATTACCTCAAACACTTCCGAAAGTAAGTGTATATTGGAAAAATTGTCATCTCTATCTTCTGGATTGTATAGTACATTCATAAGAATATTTGAATCATATTCTACAGTAAACCTGAAGTTTACTGAAACATTTAAAGCTTGGAATGATCGATTGGGGCATCCAGGATCAATAATGATGCGAAGAATTATTGAGAATTCTAGTGGTCATCCATTGAAAAATCAGAAGATTTTTCAATCTAATGAACTCCATTGTGATGCTTGTTCTCAAGGAAAGTTGATGATTAGACCATCACCAACTAAAGTTGGATATGAATCACCATCGTTTTTAGTACGAATTCAGGGTGATATATGTGGATCTATCCATCCACCAAGTGGATCATTCTAATACTTTATGGTATTAATTGATGCTTCTAGCAAATGGTCGCACGTATGTCTATTATCAACTCGCAATACAACATTTGCCAAGTTCCTTGCACAAATAATCAAACTGAGAGCACAATTCCCAGATTATATGATCAAGAAAGTTAGACTTGATAATGCTGGTGAATTTACATCTCAATCATTCTGCGTCCTCTTAGCTTCATCTGGAATCAAGTGTGTGCAATAGCGAGCTAACTCCGTGAACTTCGCTGAATACTGTGATATGGACATACCTCCCTGCACTAGGTCAAGAAACTCCTTCTCCCTCTTTTCCCGAACAACCTCATGTACATATGAAGCTCTAAACTCCTGAACGAAGTTAGGTCATGTGTGGGGAACTCTAAGCATGTCCCAACTCTCCCTAAGCATTTGCCACCAGTGCTCCGCAGCACCCTCTAGCTTAAATACTGCCAAAATAACCTTCTGCTCATCATCACACCTCAATGGTGCAAATATCTTCTCTAGGTGCTCAATCCATAACTCGGCCTTCGAAGCATCCGGCTCCCCATCAAACTGTCTTGGTTTCAGCTTCACAAACTTCTCAAACATCGAATCCCCATGATGTCTAGCATCCTGTACCGGTCTCTCAACTTGCGATTCTGGTTGTGGTTTTGGCTATGGTCCTGGTTATGGTTCAACCCTACCAAATCCCCTTTGGTTCATCTCATTCATCATAGCAAGCATACCCCTATACATAGTAGCCATAGCCTCAAATTGCTCCTCCGGTGTTCGTAGTGGAGGAATCTCCTGTTACGGTTCTTATTAGTCTTTCTCCCACCATCTGCGCCTCTACCGGCACCTCTATCGGAACTACCTCCGGTGCTAGTACCAGATCTAGTATCCACCATCTTAACCTACAAGAACACTCGACGTTAAGATAGAACTATCACACAAAACCAACCCTCTAAGCTAAGGAACCTATCCTGGCGAATAGCTAACTCATAAACATAGCTCTGTTACCAACTGTGGAGACCCGACCCGGATCCCAAGACGAGATCCCGAGGTCGTGCCACCAAAAACAAATAACAACAAGCAAGCAAAAAAAATGGGTAAGGCCATAACGACAATACGCCAACAACTTCAACACATGCGGAAGCGAAACATAATTAAATGGTGGCGCCCGAGCTAACAAGCTCAACTAAACACAACCAAAGAGATAATGAATCTCTCGGTCCAAAAATTAAAATCACGTGACGCAACATTGGGCACGTAGAACAAAACCACCTGTCATGCAATATCAATATATAGCAAATTATATACCAAGTCATCGGCGACGTTACAGCCGGAACCCAACATTAAACTAAATCTACAACTCTAGTCTAACATACTCAACGGCTAAAAGCATGCCGGAGAACAAACATAATAAACCAACCAATACATGGTTAACATAACTGAAACATAATCATCATAAATACACAAGGCACGACTAACACAAGTCGGCTCCCAAAAGATTAAGTACTAATTAATATGAGTACAAATATCAAACACATAAGTCTTGCTACCCTTCATAAAGTTTACATAACTTTACGTTCCCATCGTCCTTGCCAAAAGAAAAGATACTAAACTATAAGGTAGCAACCTTGCCAAAAGCTTCACCAACGCAACTCGATAATCACTTCCATCCGCTAGCACGACTAGGATCTAGGGAAAATAATCAAACAAATAGGAGTAAGACATAAAGACTTAGTAAGTTGCTAAACATAACTTCCTGTCATGGCATCATGCTCAACAATAATAATTCATGCTATCATCATAGTATAACATTTCATTAATAATCATGTCAAGGTATTCATACTTAACAATCGTAAATATCATGTTATCAACAAGGTATAACAATTCATTAAATCACTTCAACCATCATATCATATCATATTCACGTAGCACGTTATTCACATATAAGCACTCGTGAGTCAATTCTTATAAAATGGATATGATATTGTTACCATTTTTCTGCCGTGTCGCTCTTGCAAAAACACGTGCAATTCATATGTGCCCTCGATACCCAAATCGTGGTATCCACGTCCCGAGACATTCCCCGCTCGAGTTCCATATTTGTCAAAGTCATGTTTTCATACTACAACTAAGATCAACTACTTCCCCACCGTGACCATCGATGGAGGGGTGTGTGCAACCCGGCGCGGCGATCCATCGAAATCACGAATCCCACAATTCGTGAAGACGATACATCGTCCCGCCAACGACTCAACAAGCCGACTCCAGCTGGACTCAAACTCAAGCACAAGTAATACATACTCATATGCTCAATTAAGTAGGCATGTACTCTACAATCATTTAGTCATGCATTTGAATCATAACTAGCATATAAACACATTAGAGATAAAATTAAGACTCTAATCATCAAGTGTTCTTCATACACTTCTTAATGCTTGGAGGCTTAACCTCCATCAATACTACCCCAAATTTCGTAGGACTTAGGCATATTGTTCCTTAATGCCATACTAACCCAATGGTTGACTCCGTTGAGTCATTTCCAAACTTTCAAAAATTGGGGCATAGAAGCCATTGGCCACAATACCCTCCTATGTCCATACTAACATCAATGTCTATGTTCTTAAGGTCATCAAACCCATAAAACCCCAATAAAACATTTAATTAGGCAACATAGAACCAAAGTCACAATTTAAACATATATACATTCTAGCCATTTCATCAAATATGCTTCCAATACTTGAACATGCAAGATAAGATAGATTAACATGCATCTCTACATATAAATAACATCCTACTCATGATTTATAACATGATCATCCAACCAAAATTCGTCATTTAACATATAGCAAAACATGGCATCTCTAAAAAGCCCTAAGTGATCTCATTGACCTCTAATAGCAAGATTGTTTTCCCTATGGTCAATGAGGTAAAAACAAAGAGAAATAGATGTAGTAACTTACCTACAATCAGCCCTTCAAGCAATAAAAACGAACATGCAATGGGTGGAAAGTGTTCTCCTCAACCTCCTCTCCACTTCTATGGCTTGGATTTGGAAATGGAGTTCTTAAGCTTTGGACTCCATGGATGAACACTCAAGAACCCTAAGAAAACTCCCCTTTCAGCTCTCAAGATGCTCTCCACGTTTTTTAGAAGTGAATGGTAGAAAATAGAAGCTTAGTGGTGTATTTGGTTTCCCCAAGGCTGAAAAGTTGAGTGCGAAGTGTGACCAATGCATGTTGAGGTCTTCCTAAGATAAAATGTCAACCAACCCACTTAAAATTCAAATGGATGGTTAGGATATAGTGGATGATAGTTAGGATGATTTAGGAGTGGTTTAGGATGGGTTTGGGTAGGGTTAGGATAGCCCAAATGGAGTAACAATCAAAACAGCTCGTTTCAGGAAAACCTACCATGCGGTCGCATGGTCTGAGGTAGCATGCGTGCGCATGCTCCAATGCTCTCCCGTCTCCTCTTTTCTGCTTACCTTGCGGGGGCAAGGTCCAAACCCCCTTGCGGCCGCAAGGTCTCTAGTGCTAAAAAGACCTAAATTCAACCTAAATCAACCCCAAACTCAAGACCAAAGTCCCCAAGGCTCAAACCTCACTCAAAGATGGTTTAGAACTCAAACAGAACACTCCCGAGCAACACTCAAACAAGCTAAACGAAGAAGAACCACAACTAGAAGTAACCAACGATCGAATCGACGATGTAACAAGCATTCAATCAACATCTAAATCATGTTAAGGATGTTATGAATGACATCTAACACTTATACACAATCAAAGTCCCGACACATCTCATGAAGAAATGGATGCATACGAGCATAGAAATCAACGTCAACGAACAAGCTATTGAATTCAAACATACGAATGAGCTAAGTAAACATACTTATTAGGAATATGAATATATGAACTCAAGCATAAGACAAGTATGCAATAATCTAGGTTATTACAATCTCCCATACTAAAAGGAATTTAGCCCCTAAGACAAACATGTTCAATTCTTCTGCGCACTTATATACCCTTAAGAGAAATTCATATTACCAAAAATTAGTCAAAATGCTTGCGATGTACTCCCTTCGTTCCAGACAATGAGTCCACTATTCTATATTTTGATATTTCAGCTAAAGAGTTCATTATCAAAAATTAAGGTATAAAAATATATATCATTTGATTACTTATAGACTACTAAAAGTATCATTTTCTTAAAAAATTAAATTTCAAACAGGGACTCTTTTCTCGAAAAGGAGGGATATATGTTATAATGAAGCGAAAGAAAAATTACTCTCTCTGTCACAAAATATGTTTGATTTTTTTTTTCTAAATAATACCCATAATGTCCCAATTTGTATTCAAATACTAAACATTTGGTACACACCACCAATGTCCCTAACAGATGGATTACTAAGTGTTTTTGTAATAATGATCAACTTCAATCACATTAATTACAGAAATACTTATCTATCCACTAATAAGGGGTGTTTTTGTTATAGACCAACGTTAAGTGTTGGTGTGTACAAATTAATACACACAATTGGAATATGATCAGTGCCAAACTCAAAATTTTATACAAAAAACAACACTTATTTTGGGATAAGAATATTTCAAAATCGTTCCAACGTTTAGGGATGAAGGAATCAAGAAGGAATGCATGAAAAATCAACTTCAATTAACCTTACCAGAGTTAGGTATATTTTTATACTCATACTAATAGTTTTTCTCCTTTTTTCAAATTAGAATAGTAATCATAATATGATATTAAAGAAAGTAGTACCTAAATGTAACAAAAATAACAAGGATAATTATTGATATTAATTTGTTCTAACCTTTAGAAAGCCTTTATCGGGCTAACTTCGTAGGCTAGCATCCATCTTCACGTAAAGCCAGTCTTTCATGTCATCTAAGAAGATAAAAAAGGCATGTCTACCACGACGATTGAGAAGCAAAGCACCACAAGTTCCCCAAAATCCTGTTGCGAAACCCACACTCAAGCCGATGTGAAGCCATTTCTTGAACGCATTGTTGTCTTCTTCATTGTCAGCGATAGTAGATGGTGGCTCATCTCCAACACAATTTGATGGAAGTGGAGGCCCACAAAGTCCAATATTCCCAATATAATTGGAAGCATTAAAGCTTTGGAGTTGAATGCCAGATGGTATCTTGCCAGAAAGATTATTGTACGACACGTCTAGATAATCTAATAAACTGAGCTGAGACAAGCTAGCCGGTAATTTACCAGATAGACTATTTCTCGATAAATCAAGACACAAAAGTGAATTTAACCGACCAATTTGTTGAGGAACCTTGCCATATAATGCATTTCTTGATAAGTTCAATGAAAGCAGTTCAAATAGCTCTGTTATTTCATTTGGAATTTCTCCGGTCAAATTATTGCTCGAAAGATCAATGGACCTTAACAATATAAGATTAATCTTTTCGAATTGAAGCACTCTTCCTTGCCATCCTATCATTGAATTTTCACCGAGGCTAGAATAAACATTGTCGATCATGCTAATCTCCGCAGTCGAAAAATGGTCATAATTGATTTCTGTAAGTTCTTTCTGAGCCATGGCTTTGAGATTGCTTAAACATGGAGGAATGGTTCCAGATAAATTGTTCATAGAAAGGTCGAGAACATGAAGAGCCATTAACCAACATAAATTTGAAGGGATGGTCCCAAAAAAATTATTTGATCGTAAGCTAAGAAAGTTTAAATACGACATGTTTCGCCCTAACCATGCAGGTACATTTCCAGATAAGTTGTTTACTCCAACATCCAAGGATATCAAAAAAGTGCAATTTGATAAGGACAAGGGAAGTTCTCCAGAGAAGCTATTATCATACAAATTTAATGCCTCCAATTTAAATAAAGTTCCCACAGAAGAAGGAATTTCACCAGAAAGTTTGTTGTGTGCTAAATGAAGAACTATTAGTTCATACTGTTTTCCTAAACAATCAGGAATTCCCTCTGTTAAAAAATTGTTTGTGATGTCAAGAAAGAATAAGGCTGCCTCGCTTAGTTGACATAAGAAAGAGAGTGTTCCTGAGAACTTATTCTTAGAAAGAATTAATGATGCCAAACTTGAAGGGAATAGTGGTATCGAGCCCTCAAAATTGTTTGAACTAAGATCAATTTGGGGATCCATGGCAAATGTTGATGATAAATCTGGTAATGTGCCTCCAATACTGTTAGAAGATAAATCCAAATACGTGCAACTTCCGGTGATGTTCCAAAACCATGTCGGAATCTTCTCTGAAATTCCATTGTTGGAAATATCAAGGTTTTGAAAGCTTTGCTGAGTTTGAATCCACCATGGAAAACGGGGGCCTAGATTGCATGACGCCAATCTTATAGTTTCTAACTGAAAAGGGGGAACCCAGTGAGGACCTATTTGCAAATGCAAAGTGTTGAAGGACAAGTCCAGAGTGGTTAGATTTGAGAAACTTGACAAGTGAGCTTCTGTGACAACACCAACGAAAGAATTGAAAGAGAGATCCAAATTTTCTATTTTTGATAATTCCCACAGGTTTTTGGTCAAAGTTTCGTTCAACTTATTTCTGTAAAGGGATAAAAGTTTCAAGGAAGAAAATTTTATAATGCCATGTGGTAATGTTCCAAAAAGTTTGTTCCCACCAACAAACAACGACTCTAATGTAGCCTCAGGACACCCAGACAAATTGTCGAAAAAGTCTGAAAGGTTTCCACTCAAACTATTGTCATTAAGAGACAGCACTTGCAAACTGCACAAATTTCTGAATGATTTGGGTATCATGCCTTCAAGAAGATTATAATAGAGACGAAGAAACTTGAGAGAAGGCATATAATTCCCAAAAGATTCTGGAATTGGACCTTTGAGCATGTTCACTTGAAGATTAAGATCAACGAGGCTGTTGCTCAAGTTGAACAACCAGTTATACATGGATGAAGTAAAACCGTTAAAGGAGAGGTCAATTATTTCGATCGAGGTTGAAGAGTTTGTAAAAGAAAGAGAAGGAGACACGACCATTGAGAGCTGACATTGTTTCAAATTCACGTCATTAAGAGAAGGGAGGCTCTTGATTATGTCTACCCAATTAGTTGCTGTACTAAGGTTAACACCAGACATGTAGAGGTATGTCAAGGAAGATAAATGAGACAACCAGTCAAGGTTCTCAACGGATAAGTTTATGCCATCATAATTGGAGAGTGAAAGAAATTCAAGTTAGAGAGTTTCCAAGTTGAGAAGGAATAATTCCATCAAAGTGAGAGTAAGAAAGATCAAGATACTCTAATTTGATGAATGAGCCAAAGAAGTTGGGGATGGGCCTGTGTTCAAAATCATTATAACTAAGGTCGAGAGAGTTCAATTCACGCAATCCAAGCAATGAAGAACTGATGTTACCTCTTAAATTGAAATTATAAAGTTGAAGCTCGATTACATGACCAGTTCGGTTGTCGCACTGGACTCCACTCCAATTGCAGCAGTCTTTATTAACTTCTTCGCTGCTCCAAGATGAGAGACTGTTGTCATCGTCTATAAGGCCGGCTTTGAAAGTGAGAAGTGCTCGTCTCTCCTGGTTGAGGCAGTGCATGACTTCATTATAAGAACCATTTTCAGAACCAAGGGAGGAGGCAGTATTAACAGAATTCACTAATAGGAAAAGCAGAAGAATAGCAAACATGATGTTATAGTGAAGAATTAAAAGAGAGTGCATGACTGGCTCATCTTATTGAGATCATATTAGGATATATAATGTCAAAAAATCCTCATTAATTACTTAGACATTTTCAACAACTACTTCAGCATTAATGATACAATGATATTTCAACAAACTGTGTATTCGATAAAATTAATGGACCCTTACATAATTAGAATCATTTTCAATAACAAACATGAATAAATTTTTATACGGAGTATTGGTAAGTTCGTTTCTGATTATATGTATCCACCTGTGGCTTAAAAAAATTATGAGTAATGCTAGAGCCAATCGATGAGCAATTACGAAATTTGTCTTAAATTTGATGTGGTCTAAGACTTTGTCGTAAATGATGTGGTTAAGCGTCATTTGCAAAAATTTCGCAATAACTTTCCAAATAAGTTTACTTTCATTTGGGCGGTGTGCATGGATGAGGGTGTGAATGAATCCAAAAATACAATAATACCCTCCTTTGTGTATTAATGATGCATGTAATGGTACTTTGAACATTTTTAAAAAATATAAACGATAATTTTAAAAATCTAATAGTAGAATACAACGTATAGGAATAAACAATTTATTTTTTTAGTTATAGGTAGACAGGTAGGAAATGCAATTGTGTGTTACCGGATAATTTGGATAAAACCATTATGTACCCATTAAAGGCCTGTGGGTGTTTTTGGATAATATCATGGCCCATTGAAGCTTAATGGGTGTTTTTTCAAAAAACCCGTGTAATATCCAATTCTATCCATTAATAAATGGATATTATCCGGATAATACCCATTAAGTAACATCATATTTTAATTTATTTTTTGAGTATTACTTTTCTAGATATATTATTATTCACCAATCACAACACATAAAAACGTACAAAACTACACACACACACACACACACACACACACACACACACACACACATATATATATATATATATATATATATATATATATATATATATATATATATATATATGCGCTTAGCACTCACAAAGAATACGCACAAACTATAACTTCTCTTGTGTTAATTGCAATTGACAAACAAAACAACTAGCCATAGCTTAAGGGACCTTTCTAGAAACTCTATATCACAAAATCTTTTATTTCGGTTGTGCTCGACACATGTTGGCTATAAAATATTTTTTCCTTCAGCTAAAATAAATTAAGAGAAATTATAGTAGAATAATAAAAAGTAAACATACAAAATTTAAAAGACAACAAGCAATGGATAGTTATTATTAAGGCTATACTAACAAACACCCCCACGTATCGCCACGATACTCTTCGTTTCGAGGCAACTTTCAATTTAGTCATAAAAATATAAATAAAATACTATTTCTCATATCCAAATTAAGCGAACGGTAAGCCTTAAAAAACTCACAAGTAACCAACATCTTTCGGCGTAATCATAATGAATCTCAAAAATCATAATCTAATAATTTTCCTTGTAAAACTAAAGACAACAGAAACTAAAATAAATCAAAATTTCCTTCAAAACTTTAAGAGCTTGCGGTTGCTCCTTGCTTTTTGCAATGCGACCTTATTTTTATCACCAATATATATAAAGTTGTCAAAATTTTATAATAATCTTTAATTGTGAGATATAAAATATACGTGTTTATTGATTTGACACTAATAAATAATTATGTAAAGTAAGAAAAAAATTAAAAAGTCAAATACCTTATTAAAAAATTAAAAATTTATATTCATTATAATTATAAATTATAAATTATAAATAACAAACAAATATTCTTAATCCAAAATAAATAAATACGTTCATAATAATCAATAATTTTTATGATTACTTGTTTATATTTATATTAACTTTCAACTACATATCAAAAGTGGTTAAGTTTAGTGGTAACAAGCATTTGGCGACGATTTAGTGCGAGGTTCGAATCCATTTAATGGTAGTATTCTTGGCGTTTAATTATTATTTTTTTTAGAAGTAAGAGTTGGCGGTGGTTGGTGGCAGTTTCCGGCGGCGGGTGGTGATGGTGGGCGGCAGTTGGAGATGGTGGGCAGCGGCGGTTTGGAGGCGGTGGGCAGCGGCAGGAGGCGGTGGCGGCAGGTGCGGCGGCGGTGGCCGGCGTTGTGGAGGTGGTGGTGCAGCGGCGGGCGGTGGTGGTTACCGACGTTGGGTGGGGAGGCGGTGGCCGGAGGTGGGTGGAGACCGTTGGCGGTGGTGACATTAGTGGATAAATCCGATGGATACAGGTTAATTATCCGAATTAATTTTGTTAATGGGTGTTAATGGATAATCCAATTAACACCCATTAACCTACCCAAATAAGAATGATAAACTAATGTTTGCAGTAAATTGGATATAATGATACTTCGATGGATTGGATAATTTTTAATACTTCTTAGTTATAGAAGCGATAAATGGTTCTTTAAAATTGATGGACCAAAAAATTATTTAAATATTTAAAAATATAGTTTTTTCTCTACAGAGAGAAAAAAAAAAAGAAATAGAAAATGAAAATAAGTATTGAACAAAACACATTGACTCAACTTTAGTGCCTGCATCTTCCCTTCATTTCATCATGGACTCAAATGTAAACATGCAATTTTATATAATTTTTTATTTTTTCATACATTCTTAAATAATTGTCCTCTTTTTTAAACTTTCTTTTTTAAAATAAAAAAATTTTTTTATCATTTTATCTTTATTTATTCTACCTCTCACTTTACAATTATGGTCACATCTTTCAAAAGGTTGATAAAAGCCATTTCACGATCTTAATAATCTGATAAATTCTTTTTCTTCGCAATTATAAATCCAAGTATCTGATATTTTTAGCAGGATAGAGTATTTGTTATTGAACTTAATTATACTCCACTTGGGTTAGTCCAGCGTCAAACATACTCGCTTGGTCAATAAAATTAATGGACATTTACCTTTACAATGATATTTCAACAAACTGTCTATTCAATGAAATAGAATTCACAAATACCAAAAGCAGAACAATAGCAAAATTGGTGTGCACAGGGCATGTTTGACACTCTAAATATATCCATGAATTGAATTTCCTTAGCATAACTATACAAGAATATTCTTAACCCCCAAAAAGAATCGAATTTCTGG
>CM028384.1:4953192-4983394 GCA_013146195.2 Codonopsis lanceolata | reverse complement strand
TTTTGCATTTGATCTTTGGGCATGCCATTGATCTTCTGCATGGTGGCTATATATGGTGGACAGATGATCTCTAGCTTTCAAGTAATTCATGCTCCATTCAATCTGTGTAGAAAGGAAAAGTAAGTTTGTCATAATCTTTAAGAAGCACACTCCTACATTAAAGATGGCTGATGAAGATAAAAACATGATTGAAATCTTAGAGGAGAATCACCCTATTGACATCAACAAGTACATCAATTATGTCCAAGCTCCACACTGTGGTGCTATAGCAACTTCGCCGGCACAACACGTGACACCTTTGATGGAAAGACGGTGCTTGAGCTAAGGTGAAGCATATGTGCCAATGGCCATCCGCTGCATCAAGTCCATATGTTTATCTGCTAGATCCGTGGAGTATTAACTCCATTGCGGTGGCTCATCGTTTGGGTTCAGTCTCGGTGGGAGAAACGAGTGTGTTTGTGCAACATCCTCTGTTCACGGGGATGCTTTGCTTGTAAGTTTGTGATTGATGAGCTCAAAGCCTCAGTCCCTATATGGAAGAAGGAGGTTTACTCTAATGGGGAGGTCTGGAAAGAGAACTCGGAGTTTCTCGAGAGAAGATTGGAACTTGGGAAGGGATTGCAAGATCAGGGTTGCTGCAGAAAAAAGGATGGGATGGTTGCACACAACAGAAGGCGTTGCTGTGGGGCAAAGGTAAAGGTGGAGGACGAAGGAGCAGTTGGGCCCAACAATGCTCATGCCTAAATGAGGAGTTGAAAACTATCTGGAATATTAGGTAAGGAAGTATTCTCTTATTTTAGTTGGTTGTTGAGCTTGCAACAGTTTTCTTCAATTTTCATACAGAAAAATAATGTGACCCTGTTTTCAAAATAGTTATCGTGCCTACTGCTTTATGCAGCATACCATGTTTGTTTCTGTTTCCAGTAGATGTTTCTAAGCAATCCATTAGCATGACTCCACATTTCTTTGATAAATGTCTTTGAAGTACAACTGACCGGTTTAGTATTTCGTAATTTCTTGTGTATACTTCCGGTGTACAAAGGAAGCAGCACCTGTTTTGCTACTTTTTGTCTATAATACATTTTACTTATAAAAAAAGAACTCAAAAGTGCATTTGCGCTCTCTTGTTCATCGTATTGTATGGAAGGTATTTTTGTCTTTCAATTGCTCAATCGGTTGCACGAGGGTTATTTGGATAATTTTCCCTAGAAATAATATTGTCTGGTTGTTGCTAGTGATCAAGTTTAAGAGTGAGCTTCATGATTGTTCTTTCGCCCTGTTAATATTCACTACTTATACACTGATTCTTCAACCATTGGAGAATGTATTAAAGATAAATTTGTAAATAAGAAGAGGAACAAAAAAGTGTGGCTATTTACTTGTTTGTTTTTGTTGCATTTACTATTGTGAAAATAGTGCGCAAGCTGCCGTTTCAAGGCTATGTGGAGGAAAGAAATCGAAGAGCCTCTGTGCCTAAATTGAAGGAAGCCCCCTGCTCTACGTGTTACTCCATCTGTCCCAAAATATACGATGTTTTGTGGGTTTTCACATATACCAATGAAACATATTGTAAAGACTAAATTGTCCCTATCCAAATGTTAATGAGGTGTTTTGATATTTTTGCCCCAAAAGCCAAACACGCACGAGTTACAGAGTGAATAAATATGGATAGAATTAGAAAATAAATGAAAAAAGTTATTTGAAAATTGCTAAGTGTCATCTATTTTGGAACAAAAAAATTCTCAAAAAACGTCATATATTTTGGGACGGAGGGAGTATTCTTTTGGTGCAAAGATTGTGTCGTCATCCAAGTCTTTCATATTTTGGATAGTTTTGTTATAGCCCAGCTCTCTTTTGCGGTATATATCTAGTTGTGCAAAGGATACATCACCTGTTTTAACACTTTGTTTATAAAACTTTTACTTGTAAAAAGGAAAGTTTGGATTTTGGATTTCATGAAATGCTAGCAAAAAAAGGAAAATGAAAATTATTTGATAATATGATAACACTCAAGATGAACTTATCTGGAAGAATGAATTAGGGCTTAAACATTGAGAGCTCAAATTGATAATGAAAATTACAAATATCAATCTTACATTCCATTCCTATTCTTTATGAAGCAACTGTGCTAGCTAGCTCTTCATTAATTGATTAGGGCCTTAGAGCTGCTAGAATGAATTTTTTTTTTCCATAAGTACATATATTATATAACCAAGGCGTCAAATCAACCGACACGTCCTTTGTATACCGGGAGTATACATAAAGAAATATCCCTAATCGATGGAGAAACTATTGACAAAATCTACAAAAGAATTGTTACCGATGGAAGAAGACTCCATTGTATCTGAACACCAAAAAAACAAAGTGCACAAAAGAGTGTCTTTCAATTAAACCAAACACTTTCCTCATTCTCAAAAGCCCTCGTATTCCTTTCCCTCCAAAAGAATCCAACAAACTGCAAACAAAATCACTTCCCAAATTCTATTCCTTTCCTCTTGCATAGTGTCTTTACTCATGTCTTCCCTTTAGTTCGAGGTTTTGGCAACAACTTTTCTTCGCTTGTTTTGGCAATGGCTTTTCTTCCCTTGTTTTTAGCTAACAGCTGCCTCAACTCTTGGCGATTGAGTTGCTTCTACTTCGGCTGTTCATAACAACCGCAGCTACCCGAAGATGGTAGAATGGGTACCCTCATTTTCTAGCTTCCATTTTTTGAGTTGGCGAGCTTTTAAACGGAAGCAAGCAGCTAGGGGGACATCAGAAAGTAGAGGTGTAAATGGTTTGACTTGAGATAAAATATGAGACGAACTACATGTCATCGGTACGTAAAATATCAAATCGAGCTAAACCATATGAAGTTTCAAATGAAACCATTTGACTTTGTGGTTCGGTTTTACGGTTTGGATTGATTTCAAAAAGACCTATAAACTTTCAACATTAAAGTAAACCAAAATAATTAAATAACACCAATAGAAACAAATATAATAATAAGGACACATAACATTTTGATGCATTCATATTGTCTCTTTTTTTTTTTTCAATTTTTTTAAGAATAAATAGCTCCACACATAAAGTACTTGATGGTGAGCGCTTTAGGGGAGTCGATGGTGTGAATAAGTCAACGTCGCCTATTTTGGGTTTCTAGTGCTCGCCGAAAATTGTCTAAATTTAAAAGACAAAACGCATATTTAGGCCACCCAACTTTTAAAATACTTGCAATGTAGCTATCGAAAGTTTAAAATTGTTATTCTTGCCACTGTACATTAGTTACGTTGCAAGCGAGCCCATTTTTTGACAGATGTTAGACTCAGACGTTAAGTTTGATTCTAATCCCTATTTTGCCCCTCTAAAACTTTGTTGTGATTTTAGATATCCAAAGGGGTCTTACAGAAAGAAAAAAATATTCATTTATATAAAGAGTAGGGGGTCAAAATTTTCTTCATTTCATCTTCAACCTCAACCGATCCACCGGCCACCCCAACCCCTATCTCTCACTCTTATCTCACTCAGTATTGAATTTACGGAAGCTCACTCCAAGTTTAATCTAACCCACAAACCCGCAAATCTCATATTGTATCAAAACTGAGCAATACAATCAGATTTACACATTCAAGAAATCCCAAACAAAAATAGTTAGAATCTATATAAAGGGTCCTAACCTAAGTTCTCCTACATTGAAGGACACGTGGCCTCCAAGAAGGGGCCACCACCCGATAACTCATCTTACGAAACGAAGGCCAACCAAGGTTGGCGACCACAAACAAGCTGATCTAGGACCTTCGGAATACCGAAGACTAATTTCATTGACCTTCTTTTTAAAGTCTTCTTTTTATTGGGACATTTATTAGCATAATGCCCAATTTGCCACAAATTGAAGACAAAGAAGTATTAGAGAAAGAGAGAGAGAGAGAGAGAGAGAGAGAGAGAGAGAGAGAGAGAGAGAGAGAGAGAGAGAGAGAGAGAGAGAGAGAGAGAGAGAGAGAGTTTATTCAGTGAATGATCGGTGTCAAAATAACACGAATGCTCAGATTTATTGAACATTCTCATATGATACAACAATATTGACAGATGCGCTTATTACTTGCAATACACCTACATAGGTTTTTATCTTTGTTTCATAACACTCCCCCTTGAACAAAACATTGTAAGTTGAATAAGTGTGTCTCGTTAAAAACCTTTAAGCCAAAAAACCTAGTAGGAAAAAAATCGGACATAAGAAAAAAAATACACAACTTAATTATGAATCATGTGCATGAGCTGTCTCGTTAAAAACATTTTCATGGAAAACCCAGTGGGACAAAAACCATGATAAAGGAAAAAAAAGTACAGCCATATATGTTTCCCCTTGAACTGACAAGGGTCAAGAGAAATCACCTTAGTAAATCTCGTAGATTTCGCATCTCAATATTGTGAACATGCTTTCTGAAGGTTGTAGTAGGAAGTGCATGCGTGAATAAATCTGCAGTATTATCACTTGATCGAACATATTGGATGTTGATCTCTTTCTTCTTTTCAAGTTCTTGAGTGTATAAAAAAAGCTTCGGGGGGATATGTTTGGACCTGTCATTTTGATGTATCCTTCTTTACTTTGGGCGACACATGCGACATTGTCTTCAAATAATACTATCGGGTCTTTGTTGACAGGTAGTTCACTGGCATTTTGAATATGCTGAGTTATAGATCGAAGTCATACACACTCTCAACTGGCTTCATGAAGTGCGATCATCTCAGCATGATTTGACGATGTAGCGACTAGTGTTTGCTTTTGAGAACGCCATGAAATTGCAATACCACCCATCGTGAAGACATAGTCGGTCTGTGATCTGGTCTTATGAGGATCAGACAAATAAACTGCATCTGCAAAATCAACTATTTCATCATTTGATTTTCTGGGATAAAATAAGAGTGACCCTAAATGCAACACAAAAAAGACTAAATACCACATTCATTTAAAAATTTAATTACTAATTAATCCTTTTATAAATAAGAGTTACAATTAACCCTAAACTTTAATTACTAATTAACACTTATCCTTTTATAGAAAGGATTTTCAATTAATAATAATTATCCTCCTATAAATATATGTCATACCCTCCTTTACAATTAACTATAAACTCTAAACTTGTTCATTTCGAACAATTTATTTAATTAATTTCGATCCGAATAACAACGTTCATGATGATTCTTCAGATTCTTCTTTTACGCAATATATATATATATATATATATATATATATATATATATATATATATTAAAAACCATGTTTAAAGAAGAAAACCAGAAAAAGAAAACCTGGCAATTTTTGTCAAATTTTTTATTAAAAAAGTGGCGACTTTTTTCAAAAAAAATTTAAAAAACATGGTGATTTTTGCCAATTTTTTAATAAAAAAAGTGGTGAATTTTTTCAATTTTCTTTTTAAAAACCTGGCGATTTTTTCAATTTTCTTTTTAAAGTGGCGACTTTTTTCAAAAATTTTTAAAAAACATGGCGATTTTTGACAATTTTTTATAAAAAAAAGTGGCAACTTTTTTCAAAATCTTTTTAAAAAAAGTGGCGATTTTTATCTTTTTTTGCAAAACAAACTGACGATAAACTCAGAACACAGCTCAAGAATAGGTCGACTTTATGTACAAGAAAGAAACATTGTTTCACCAAAAACTCAGAACACATCACAATTCTTTCAGCTTGTTACTTTTTTCCCATTAAACAATTCTAAACACATTCAATTCCCTTTAGATGCTAAAAAAAGAAAAAAAAAGATCCAAGTATCCATTGAAAGATTGATCATCAATAGACATTTAAAAGATAGATAAAAAGAAAAAGAATCAAAGAAGAATTCTTGTGAGAATGCAATGATTTGATAAGCTGGGGATCTAAAAATGTAAGGTGGATTGCTGTAACGACCCGAGCCCGAGAACCCGGTGCGCTACGTGTAGCCCACACACCCAGCACACAAAGACTGGGTCATCACCCCACCACAAGCCAGGCCAAAGTCCATGGATAATGTTGGTGCCTAGTAGTAGCGCATGGCTACCTTATAAATCAAACACAAGTCCCACATCTACCCGATGTGGGATTGGGGTTATTACAATCTCGCATACTCAAATCCTTGACGCCCTCGTCAAGGTCGAATCGCACTCTCCCGGCGTGCGAGGATTCAAGAGGTGGCTCGTACGGGGATCAAGAGGTGGCTCCCACCTTCTGCGGTGTAGCACTTTGGCCCGCATAGCACTTTGTTCCCACATTTCCGGGCGGAACCCGCTCTGATACCATTTGTAACGACCCGAGCCCGAGAGCCCGGTCCGCTACGTGTAGCATAAGATCAAGGATTGCCCTGGGCCACTAAAGGAAAACTTTGTGTGAGGAACGGGAAGTGACGATAAAGCAAAAACGGAAGTTCAGGGAAGAATTTTTGCAATGACTGTCAGGGATGCTAGAGCAACAAGTGATGAGGTGACAGGTACCATGCAACTTTATCTTTGTGACGATTAAGTTTTTATTGATCCTAGTGTTTCATACTCAACCATGTTATCTCAACTGCACAACTTAGATTCTTACCCAGAACTTATACTTTGATTTAGTTATAGACACAACGACCAAGGGGTACATTTTGGTTACACCAGTATTTGATCTTACCCTTTGAGTTAGGAGTGGAGGATGCCTATCGATTTGGTTCTACTACACATTTATGAATTTGACATAATTTTTGGAATGGTCTAGTTATTGCTTTTAAGACGTTCGGGTCGTTAGAGACACTGAGTTTCTGGTAGTGACGTTTGGACTTACAAAGTGTAGACACCCCAATTTCGTATCCCTGATATGTGACTGATATAAAATATCAAGAACTGTTAAAACTTAACAAATGTCAAGTTACAGGAGTCAAAAATGCGAAAGGAAAAGCGAGGATGCGCGAAACTAAAAGTGAAGCTGGGAGGAAAGTGTCAAAAATCAAATGTGAATAGTGGCTTGCCGCACAAAGGCTATGGGTGCCGCACCAAAGCATGGGTGCCGCACCATGGAGTTTCACTGTAGCTCTCTCAGTAAACAAATGGTACAACCTTTGATGCTCATGGTACAACTCATTGAAGCAGCTTGAAGAAATCCAAGAATTCCAGCCGAGTCCTGCTTCTCGACTATAAATAGAGACCCCGGCCTCCTCATTTCAGCTGCTCAGTTCCGCGATAAAAAATCGCAACGAAACTCTCTCCGTGTTTCCTTCGATAATATTAGTACGAGAGGTGCGAGATAGGTGAGTGGAAGCCCATAAAGTCTCCAAACCCCGTCCAAACTCCGCCAAAATAAATATCCATAGGTTATAAGTGATCCCTAGCCTAGTTGTTAGATATCCACCTCACTTCCCCGGCCCAAAAATCCCAAAGTAAGCAGCATTTTGCCTCGAGTAACGAAATAAAAACACCCTAAATAAGCCGTTATTCCGTCCAACCAAAAGGCCAAAACCACCAAAACTAAGCCGTCATTCTGCCCAACCAAATAAACCAAAACTACTATATATAAGTTATCACTCTGCCCAAATCACTTCAGCAACAACAATAAAAGTCTCCCTCTCCCGAGAAGGACATAACGAGCACACCCCGCTCTAAAAGGTAAAAGTCTTTAAGGGCGTTATTTTATTTTATTTATTTACTTTTCCGTTCATTTATTATTTAAAGTTGTTATTTAAATCCGACCCAATGTAGTCCTTATAAGTTGTTGTGCTGCCCGCATTAGATTAGGAAATAGTATGTAAAAGAGCCGTTATAATGGCTAAATATTTTTAAGTGCATTTGTAATTATTGTAAGAAAATGGCTGCAAGTCCGTAAATAATGTAGCCACTGATGTATTTGTTTTAATTTCCTGTCCTTTAATGTTTTATTTATCTGCTAAATAAATATAACAATAAGCATACTTTAGCCAAAAACTATTTTGAGACCGAAAGGGCGAGTTGGGTGCCTAGCACCTTCTCAACTCGTAACTTAGCCTCCGAACCCTTTTTTTTTTATCTCTGGTTTTCTTTTTCTGGTTTCTCTTTATTTTTGCCTAAAAATAAAGATGGCGACTCTAAAACTTTTTGGATCCAGTGGGGCCTCGCAACACTCCTTCTTTGCACTTTTCCGTTCTCCCCTAAAAAAGGGAGAATGAGAATGGAAGGGTGATTTATTCTCATATCCTCCCCTAAACAATGGATAATTTGATACGGGAAACTCAAAGCTCCCATAGTGATCTGAAACGAGCCATAAGGCTATTTTTATAATAAATCCACTAAAGGCAACCGAGGCGCATTCCAACGCGCTATTTTAGACAGCACTTCTCTCGCACTTTTGATTTCGTCTTCCCCTAAACAAAGGAGGGTGGAACGAGAGCAGTGGTGTCCGCACGCGTACGCCGCACTCCCCTATCCAAGGGCGCGGGCGGAGCACATCTCTGAACCTCACAAGGGCGACTCGCTGGGAGTTGTTTTATTTTAAATAAAATGGAGGGCTAGACTCATAAAATAAAACTTTTTTTTGTTTTTATTTGTTTCTGGCTAAAGTATGCTTGTTATATTAATTTATGTATTTGAATATTGCGTTCCTATACATCTGTGTCTATATTTGTGGATATGATCCTCTATCTTGCAGCAGTTTCGTTCCGATAACTGTTACAGGTGTATTTAAAAATATTATATAAAAAAATCAAAAAAATTCGAAAATTAAAAAAATTCGAAAAAGCAAAAAATCAAAAAAAATAATATTATACATATGTTGCAATAATATTTCGGGCAGCACAATAAAAAAGGGTCGGGGCTTTATTTTCATTATTGCTTTATTCTCGGCTCTGTACTATTATTTCTTTCTGTTATTTTTCCTTTTTTTATTATTCTATACATTTGTACAAATTTGCATTCATTATGTCATTTTATTTCGGGGACATAGGACCAAAATTTGTAATTAATAGGAATAGATAGTTTCCCCGCTTTTTTTTCTATTTCTTAAAATGTGGTGTGCTTGCTTGTTTATGCTCAAACTAAAAGCCGAAAATCCACACAAACAAAGAAGACGACCATATATGTTTTATTTTTCTGTTTATATATCTGTAAATAAATAAAGATTTTACTGCTTTCTAGATACCACACACACGCACATGCATATAGTTATATTCCGAACTGTTACCCTACACCATGACCAGCCTACCCCCTGCATGAGCCAACGTTAGAATGCATATAGATTCTCAGGACACTTCATTGACCGACCGGTTTTTGCATCTCCGAATTGTGAGTCAGCCCCTGCAAAAAAAAAAATGATATATGAAAATAAAATAAAATAAAAAGAAAAGCAATATATATATATATATATATATATATATATATATATATATATATATATATATATATATATATATATATATATATATATCTATCTAAAAAAAAATCTAAAAAAAATGCGCAAGTTTAGAAAAAAATGAATTATAAAAATAACTGCGCAACCAAAAAAAAAGATAATAAGTCGGGGCTGATTTATTATTCTCTGATGCTCGACCTAGACCATTTCGAATGGTGGATCCCGAAAGAAAGTATAGGCCCTTCGTCTGGGACCACCCAGTCTAGGGAGTCGAAAGGCAGGTGGAATACGTTGGTCCTATACTCTGGAGAAAGAATCCACTGTTCCAGGAAAAGTCCTGAGACCGTCAAAATAAAGCAAGTGCTTATCCGGTCAATTGTAGGGAACAAAAACAAACAATAATAAAATACACTAATAAAGGCACGCTGTACTCCAAACCCAGAAAGCCTTCAGCCAGCCTTCTGATACCTCCATAACCCATTTTCCTTAGAAACCTGGCCCAAATTTGGAAAGGCAGAGATAATACTGGCCGGTTGATACGGAAAGTAGCAAGTAAATCGAATAGAGGGTATCAATGATCGAGATCGTGACAAGGGCAAAATCGCCGTAGGAATGATCCAAGTAGTATGGCAAATGATGAGCAGCTCGAGCATGGGTACGTATTCGGGGGCTCCAGATATACTCCGACTCTAAGAATGCAAAGCAGCGGTGGCTAGACCGATGGATGCACGACATGAACGCTTGATAAGCCAAATAGCAAGTCTTATACAAGGTTCAAAACCCAGTGGTGAGGTGAACTCTTCCCCTACAATCCCCCAAGAAGCATCAACATCCCACGTGCTTCCAAACCCAACTCCTCGGCCAAACACTAACCCACCAAATATAGCCGCTACCCCACATCCCAATCCTCCACCAAGTCCCTACTACCCAAACATCAGCCCTTACCCATCATATCCTTCATATCCTTCTCCAAACACCAAAATTCCCCAAAGCCCAAATGACCTCCCTGTTCCAATAACCAACCCACTCCAGAACAGCCCAAATATGGACCCACAAAATTATTACCCGCCAGGCCAAGTTACCACTTATTTACCTTATAATGATCCTGGCAGCCCAACCGAAACCATCCAAAATACATCTACCCAAAATCCACCAACCCAAAACCCTTATCCTACCCAAGCTCCACCAGCCCAAAATCCTTATCCAGCCCAAAATACGTGTCCTACCCAAAATCCACCAACTCAATATCCATATCCAGCCCAAAACCCTTACGAGACACCACAGCCAAAAATTAACCCAGCTTTCCCTAATCCAGCCAGTATATACCAAAAATCAACTCCCCCAGCCACCAAAATAGAGGCCGGCGTAGAAAATATAAAAGCCATGGTACTTAAGCTTCTCAACAAAGGGGAATTTTCTACGCGGGCACTGACATTACAACCTGCGGCAGTATTGCCTTTCAAATTCAAAATGTCCGACATAGAAAAATTTGATGGAACTGGATGCCCTATATCCCACTTAAAATCTTATTCCACTGGCATGCAGTCAAGGGGAGCTAGCTTTGAGGCTATGGCTTCCAATTTTCACCTCACCCTAATAGGGTCGCCAAACAATGGCTAATGTTGTCGATAGCAAAGACCATGAATACGTGGGACCAAATAGTTGAAGCTGCCTCGAAAGGTACAAAGACAACACCATCCCGAAAATAGAAGAGACCTTGAGTCGTGCACCCGTAAAGAAAAAGAAACATGTGCCGAGTTCGCAATCGTGGAAAAGAAAGTTGGCCTGCATTTCGATTGACCGATCCAAATGAAGTCATGCCGAATGTTCATCAAAAACCTCCACCCCATTTACCTGGAACATATGCGGTACCTCCACTACACCAATTTTAAAGAAATAGTAGAGATAGGAGCCCGTATTGATGATGATATACGGACTGGCCAATTACAAGTCAATACACCTCCTAGCTCTTTCCGTTACTCTAAAGGGAAGACAACCGTAGCCACACCCGCGCCAACTGTCAATATGGTAGGAAATGCATCAGCCCCTTTTTCTACCCAAAACTATGGCACTGTTCCATGGTCTTATGGAGCGGACAGGTCTGTCAACACAGTCGGAGGGAATAATGGCCCGAGCAGAAATTTCAGAAATCATAACCGTCATTATGATGGGCTGCAAGCCTCCCAGTCTGTGATCCTGCAGGGGCTAATGGCACAAGGAGTATTAAAGCCTATGGAAAATTATAAGCCACTGCACCCCTCGCCCAGACCTCGGAATCATGCCCAAGATCGTGAATATCATCGCCGTAGTGGTCACCTCACCGATAAATGTTATCTCGCTTCAAAAATGCTATTCAGATCTTATAGATGATAAGGTTATTGAAAAGCCCACTCCCCGCACCAAATATAATCAATAACCCCTACCTCAAATCAATATGATTGAGGTTGATGACAGCCTTTCCTGCATGATAGGCAGAGGTACTGATCACGAGAAGCTCCCTGCTGAGTTTGGGTCTACTTCTAATAAACCTCTGCAGAACTAGTATACTACGACCGGCCCAATTTTGACGCCCGCAAATCTGGTGGACTACTTCGGATATATTACCCCTATTCCTTTCCCTAGCCTTACGGATTTGGTCATCTACCAATCCGCTCCCTAAAATTGAGGATCTCAAACCCCAGGTCCCCAATAATGTAATTAACCATGTACGGTGTGCTTTTAATAATAATCTAAACGTCTTTGTTTATTTCTTAGTTGCACCTATATTAAAAGACGCATTAAAAAATTATGATAATGAGTCATTTAATAGGACCCAAAAGGAAAAAAAATTATTTGCTTGAGCTTGTAAAGTCAGCAGAGCACCAGAGACAACATCATCAACAGCAACTGAAGACTGATCCACTATCAATCTGGGGCTAGACAATGAAATCAAAAGAAGTCAAAATCGGCAACTACCTGCAAGGCTCTGAAAGAATAACACTCACTGATCTCTTCAAAGAATTCGTGGACATGCTTACCTGGTCCTATGAAGATGTGTCAGGGCCAGATCCAGCCATAATCGAACACCGGATCCCCACATGTCCGGATGCTCGACTGATCAAGCAATAGCCCCACTGCATCAAGCCAGAATGGTCACTACAAGTTTAAAAAGAAAGCATGAAACAGCCGCATGTCAACTTCATTCGGGTGAAAAAGAAAAGGGGAAAAGAAAGGCACAAGAAAAAAGAGAAGGAAAAAAAAAGCACAAGAAAAAAGTAGAAAAAAAAAAGCAAAAGAAAAAAAAAGAAGAGAAAAAAAAAAAGAAAGATAAAGAAAATACCCGATATGGCTGTCCAATGTAGTGACCGTTCCCGAGCCCAACAAGTTTTTTTTTAACGGCATACTAGGCTATAGTCAAATCAAAGGCAGCAGGAGACCAAGAAAAGACCTCATTCACCATCCCTTGGGGGGACCTACTGCTATCATATCATGCCGTCTGGGCTAAAAGATGCTGGGGCTACTTATCAGAAGGCTGCTACCACTCTCTACGATGTGCCGTATATCGTCAAAGACCAGTCAGGAGATGTCGTACTCCTCACAAGCCTAAAAAGAAAAGACCTTGTTCAGCCCTCCAATCTCAACGAGCTTAAAAGGTATTATGTTTGAGACACCCTATCCGGCAAGTGCTTCCCTCTCCAGCTCGCTAGGCTGAAAACCCGAAAGGGCGGCCTAGGCAAAAGTTAGAGAATTAAAAAAAAAAGCAATAAAAAAAAAGGAGAAGGAGAAATAAGGGCTCGCTAGGCTGAAAACCCGAAAGGGCGGCCTAGGCAAAAATTAGAGCAAAAGAAAAAAATATAAGAAAAAAAAATAAATGCTCGCTAGGTTGAAAACCCGAAAGGGCGGCCTAGGCAAAAGTTAGAGCAAAATAAAAAATATATATATCAGGAGAAATAAGGAGAGGGAAAGCACTCTTTGAAACCTCGGCATCTTACCTCCAGATCTTCAGCAGGCAAAGGGGCTCGACTGACAGAAAAAGAAGAAAAACCACGACAGGAAGCTCGCAATAAAATACTAAAATATAAAATTTTCAAGTCCTAAGGTGCAACTTAGGAATAATTGCTAAAGAAATTTAGGTTATGCATTAATTGCCTGTACATATCTATTATTGCCTCTACCCCCTTTGTTTCCCCCAAAACTATCCTTCATTTGCATCTTAAGCCCCGGAGCAGTCCATCAGTGCCTGCGGCATCCGCCCGGCCGGGCCTATATACTTCCTCTGCAAGACACAGAAAAGGCCCAGTCTCATCAGGATAAGAAACACCAGAAGTGTCCTCGTCCTATTCATCATCTGCGTTGCCATTGTCCTGAAACAGCTAGACGACTGGATCCCGATTATTCACGGCTGCCCTGTGTGATTTCGAAGGAAAATGCAGGGATTATGAAAATAGTCTTATGCCAAGTATAGCCCTGCAACAATTATATGGCCAGAAGGAGGTGACTGCCTTTTCCTCTCCCCACATATCATTAAAAAAAAGGGGAGAAAAAGGGAAGCCCGCTCGAACCCGAAGGTATATTCCTTTAAAACCCATTTTGGAAATACAGCGTGTCATTACTCGTTAGGTCGGTATAGCTTTGCTTTGTGCGTGTGTATTGAGTCTGCATGCGTTTTTTTTTATTTTGCATCATATAAAATTAGATTGCATTGTAAATATTTGTACATGTTTTCAAAAAAAAAAAAACAACAAACAATAAAAAAAAACAATTTTTTTTATGCATATAAATAAGCGTTTTTGCATTCTAAGCATTATAAAAATGCATTTTGCATCTTAAAGATATGTACTGCATTTTACATTATTGCATGCATGATAAAATAGGAAAATATCCATGCATCATATTAATAAGCATCCTGTAAATTTTAGGCATCACATTTGCATTAAATAAAGTAGTACATACATCCATCATATGCATTTATTATCCAATAAGCTGCATTAGGGGTGCGCTAAAAAGAAAATAAAATGCCACCAACCATGAAAATAAATATTTTTATGGCATTCACTATGTCCCTGCAGCATAAGCATGCATCATTTAGCCTCATTTGCATCTATAGTATAAATCATGCATAATAAAGTCAAATAGTGACCACTAGTTTAATCATGCATCATAAGAATAAATTAAATAAATTTCATGCATCATTACTTAGTTGCATCATTTAGACATAGATAGGAGATGCATAAGCATCATTAATAAAGCCAGGAATGCTTCAAAAGGGCCAAACAATGCCAAAATCTAGCTGATCTAAAGTATATCCAGGCAAAGAAAAAAAAAGAAGAGAAAAAAAAGAGGTAATAAGCATGCAAATAAAGAAAAGTGGCAGGCATGCAGAATAAAAAAAACAAAAAAACAAAAAAAATCGGGAGAGGGGAAAATGCATGTACAAGAAGACAAAATTTTAAGTGCATGCAACAAGAAAAATGCGGCGGCAGAAGAAGAAATTTTTCGGCTGAAGCTAGAGAATGGAGCAAAGAAAGAAAACAACAGCAAAGAAAAGATAATCCAGCTGATACCCAGAGATGCTGCAGCAAGAAAAAGAAAGTTTCTGACCAAGGTTAGAACGAGCAGTAAAGAAAATGCAGCAGCATCAAGAAAATTTTCCAGCTAAAGCCGAAAACAAAGCGGGACAGGGGAAAAGATTTTCTAGCAAAGGCTGGAGCAGTGATAAAAAGAAAAATCCCCAGCAAAGTGCAGCAACAAACAACGTAAAGCAGCAAGCGACAACAAAGCAACATCAGCAGCAATTTGCTGCATGAACACGACAAAGGTAAAGGAAAGGAAGGTATTTTCCTTTTTTACAGTGCATTTGTATGATGTTTGGAAACTTTCCTTTAAGGGGTACACATCCCCGGATTGATAGGGAAATGTCTTGTTCTCCGTTGAAGGCTGAGTTGTGACGCCCCGCTCCTTCGTTATCTCGGTTTGCGTGCTATACTTGCACTTCTTCCTTTGTTGACTGCATGCTTGGTTTGCGAGAGGGTCTAGATGTGTTTGAGAGACCATATTAAGACCAAAACATTATATAGAGACTTCATATAGTTGTTGACTTGCTAAAGTCACAAGTCGTGACTCGACGATAGTCGGAATGCGACGCGATTGAGGGTTTGCTTGCGTTTTGTGTCTGTGACCTCGGTTTGGGTCCTAGACCTCTTTTAGATGGTTTATTAACAGGTTTAGATACCTTAGACTTCAAGTTGGAAGTGTTCCTTAA
Source organism: Codonopsis lanceolata (assembly GCA_013146195.2). Lineage (NCBI taxonomy): Eukaryota > Viridiplantae > Streptophyta > Magnoliopsida > Asterales > Campanulaceae > Codonopsis > Codonopsis lanceolata. The sequence goes on along the minus strand of CM028384.1, from coordinate 4,967,837 downwards.
GTCTAGCGATGATTTGGAAGTTTTGGAGATAGCGTTCGTCTCTATCGCGTAGTTCGGGAATCGAGTCGCGTAATCATCTCTCCTTTGGGATTCTTATTTCCCTAATTGTTATTCAACTTCCTAGAAGTATTTAAGCTTCTTCTTTAGCCCTTAGACTTGTCTTAAAAGTCTCCTTTCGTTGCTCGTTCGATTGCGAGTTCATTCGTCGTTCCGGTTGCACATTGTTGCACCCCTTCCCGGTTTCGCTCCGAGTTGCTTCGGGAGTTGTTCGGGTGTGTTTTATACTTTTTTTGTGTAGGGTTAGACCTTAGAATGGTTGCCCATAAGTTTGGGACCATTTAGACCATGTTTGGACCAAGTTTTGGAGATTCAGAGGCCGAGGCGCCCGCCGGGCTCATAGTGAGGCGCCCGCCTCAAGTCGAGAGCATCTTTGTCTTTGGGCGCAGCCCAGGCCGCATGGAGAGGGGTGAGGCGCCCGCCTCAACCCCAAACGGGATTTTGCCCTGTTTTGGGTTTGGGACGAATTATACCTATTCTACCCTCATTAAACCCCTCTAAACCCTTCCTAACCTCTCATACTTAACCCTAAACATGTCCTAACATTAGTTAGAAGTTAATTAAGGTTAGATTAGTGATTGATTTATCCTAATCTCTACTAAGTGTACTTGGGAAAAGTCTATTGTGCCCTTGTTGTTGAGAAGTATAAATAGCCTAACCCTTCACCAATTCAGCCAAATCCTCTTCATTTCTCTTCCACAAACCGTGAGTTAGAGAGAGAGACTCCATGGGAGACTCTTGAGCCCTAGCTTCTTCTCTCTTCGATCCTTGATGATCCAACCACCCGATTTCCTTCAAACTTTGGAATCTTGAAGCCCTCGACGAGTAGAGCAACTTCACCGATCGGATTTGTGTTCTCTTGAGTTTTCACTCAAGCTAGGTAAGTTACTCCCTTTTGATTTTGGTTCATTGGCCCTAAGGAAAACAATCTATATGCTATTTGTGGGCAATGAACACTTGTTATGCTATGTTTGCCCAATTTTGGGGATTTTTGGAAGTATGAATTTGTTATGAGCATTTGTAGAGTGATTTCTATGATTGTTGAATATGTTATTACTCTTCATTTTGTGTTTCTAGGCTTATGAGCATGCTAGAAATCATGCCTATATGCTATTTGGGTTTATTGTGGAATTATGCCTACGATTGGGGCTTTGGACGTATGAACTCACATGATATCATGAGTAGGAACATTTAAGTGGGATTATGAGATTTATGGAATGGGTTTTGATTTATGTTGGGATTTTGTTGTGAATTTTAGGGCTTGAGAATTTAAGCCCGAATTATCGGATATATTGTTGTTAAATAAAGTGAGTATTAATGTTGACATGGATGAAAGGTTTAAGAATGAAACTTAGTGTTTAGACTCTACGGAGTCGTAATGGGTTCAATATTGTGTTAACGAACTCGGGTTGAAGTCCTACGTCATTTGGGTTTCGTTGACTATGTCTATGATGAATTCTTGGATTTTAGGCTTGAGAAATAAGCCCGGATCATTTTTGGGATAATTTCTATAAACTTGAATGATGTGCTAAGTTGGGTTGTATGAAATGTGTATTTAATGAAATGCGATATTTAGACTCAATAGAGTTGTTATAGGTTCAATATTATGTTGGTGAGCCTTAGGTTTAAGTCCACGATGTTCGGGTTTGGTTGGTTTTGATTGTGAGTACCCGAGCATCTCGAATTGTGTCCCATTTGTGACACCCATGACATAGAAGCTTATTGGTGATTTAATTAGAGCGTGCTCGTAGAGCACGGAGCATTAGAGGTCAACCTATGATCTCGTATTACCTTAAGAAATGATTATTTGAATGAGTTCTCTCTTAGGGAATTTGGTCGCGTGCACATGAAAGCACTTGCAAGAATATGACTACGGCTTAATTTTAGTACCCTTGAGATTGGTTTGAGAATGTCGAGTATGTATGACAATTGGGACTAGGGTTGAGTCCGGTGTGCCTTTAAGCAAAGCTAAAATGCTAAGTCTTGATTTATGATTGTTCTTAGACTAAAGTAATAGTCTTTGGTTTGATCTCGAGTAGAGGGTTATAGTAGACCTCACATTTGTGATTTCTTGAGCTTATATGCTACGTTTGATTGGGTTGTGACTTGAGGGTTATGAATACCTCAATAAGTGGTTCTTGGACTTAACGGATAGGTTGGTTGGATTTGTTAAGTGTATACAATATGTGCATTGTTAATTTGGTGTGTAGAACTTTATGTCCTACATGATTTGATATGTCCGCTATGATCGGTCTTGGTTCTTGTTGAGCATGAGAGTAAATATCTACTTGTGCATTGCATTGAGTCCAGCTGGCATTAATTGGTTTGTTTATCAAGTCAGGGTGGGACGATGCATCGCCTTCACGAATTATGGGATTCGTGCTCGCTATGGATCGCCGCACCCGGGACTCCACACACACCTTCACTGTGGGCCGCAGTGGGGAAGTAGCCCCTTTGCCGTATCAATAAGTGCCGCATTGGCTTGCTAATGATATCGAGTAAAACTCGATGAAAGTCGATGAATTCACAAAACATCGGTGGCACGAACTAGTAACATTGTGTATTGCAGGAGCAACACAACGGAGCTATTTGGGTATCTTCTCTATCCCTTATGTGGCTTACTATGAGCACTTATATGAAAGATAACGTGATATGTGATTTATGAAGTTCATGATACTTGATGACTTAATACAGGTTTATTGTTGATATACGATTTAGATGCCATGAGTTTATATATGCTTGTGCATTACGCCATGCTATGCCATACATTGCATTTAGTAACTTACTGGGTCATTATGACTCATTTCGTGTGTTTGTTTTCCTTAGTTTTTGCAGTGATCCCGTTAGTACGCGTGGCGGCTTCGGATAGTGATTCCTAGAAGGTGGTCTTCCGGGCTTTAAGCTTGGGTTTATTATTATTAAGTTATTTTGTATTTGTGAGACACGATTGTAAAGTTATGTAGACTTTACTTGGGTAGATTATGTTAGTATTTTGTTATTGTATTATTTTGGTAGCCGACTTGTTTGGTCGAGCTGTTGTATCTCTTATGAGTTGTTCCCTTTTATTATTCCGAGCATGCTTTAGCTCACTCGTTCTAGTATTGTTGGTATTGTCATCTCCGACGACTTTAGTCGAGAGACATTGGTTTAGTAGTTAGTATTTTATCTCTTACTCTTTTAGTTGATTTATTCCTCCGGCATGTTATAGCCGTAGAGTTGTCGTTTATCGAGGTTGGGTTCTTGATGCTTCACGCCTTAGGTTGCCGATGGTTTGTTGTCGGCGCAATGTTGCGCCACGCGAGTCGTAGATTTGTCGAGATAGTCGTCTCGGCCTTGAATTCCTTAGTTTATAATTATAGGCTTTGGTCCCACTTATGATTTGCTTCCGCAGATTTTAGTTTTTGGTTATTCGTTTTTGCCGTTATGGCTTTTCATTCCTGTTTAGTGTTTGTTAGTTCAACTCTAGACTCGCACTACTACGCTTAGCGGGTGCTTGTCCGTCTTTTAGCTTGTTTTGTCGGCACGACCTTGGGATTCCGCATTGGAGTCCGGGTCGGGCTGTCACATGAGTTCCTGAGGAGGCAATGCATTCCATTCATTTGGCTGTGTGGGAAACTTTCCTTTAAGGGGCACACCTGATTTATAGGAAATGTCTTGTTCTCCAAGAGAGGCCGAGTTCTAGGAAACAATTCACTCCGCATAGCCGCCAAACGAACTACGTTTGGTCTGATTCCTTGGCTAAGGATACGTAGGCAATCTATCACGGTAGACGCGACCATCACAGCACGTATTTACCCTTGCCGTACTTATTTGATAAAGCTTTGCCACACTTGCTCATTTAGTATTGCCGCACTTACACCGCATCATTTAGCCCCCAGCTGAGTGAACTACGTTTCGGTCTGATTCCTTGTTTAAGGATACGTAGGCAGCCTATCTCGGTAGGCACGACCGTTGTACGAGTGATACTTTAGGTTTTGGCCTGAACTACGTTTGGTCTGATTTCCTTTAATAGGGAATACGTAGGCAGCCTACATTAGTAGATCCGACCATCAGAGCACTTAAAATTCATATCTGCTTAAAAACTACGATAATCTTTTATAACCGACTAAAAATGTCTAGGTTATGGAGTTTGGATGACATGATAAACTGTGCATTATAACTGCTACCAATTGCATTCTCCCGTTCTTAAATGAACGAAATTGGAGAGTCTATTGTTTATCAACGATGTTCGTCTACTCAGTAAGCCTTGGGTTACCCGTAGACTCCATCGTTGAGGGGCTCTGTAGACACCCCAATTTCGTACCCCTGGTATGTGACTGATATAAAATATCAAGAACTGTTAAAACTTAACAAATGTCAAGTTACAGGAGTCAAAAATGCGAAAGGAAAAGGAGGATGCGCGAAACAGTGAACTGCAGGGGAGGAAAGTGTCAAAAATCAAAAGTGAATAGTGGCCTTGGTGCCACACCAAAGGCTATGGGTACCGCACCAAGGAGCATGGGTGCCGCACCATGGAGTTTCACTGTGGCTCTCTCAGTAAACAAATGGTACAACCTTTGATGCTCATGGTACAACTCATTGAAGCAGCTTGAAGAAATCCAAGAATTCCAGCCGAGTCCTGCTTCTCGACTATAAATAGAGACCCCGGCCTCCTCATTTCAGCTGCTCAGTTCCGCGATAAAAAATCGCAACGAAACTCTCTCCGTGTTTCCTTCGATAATATTAGTACGAGAGGTGCGAAATAGGTGAGTGGAAGCCCCTAAAGTCTCCAAACCCCGTCCAAACTCCGCCAAAATAAATATCCATAGGTTATAAGTGATCCCTAGCCTAGTTGTTAGGCATCCACCTCACTTCCCCGGCCCAAAAATCCCAAAGTAAGCCGTTACTCTGCCCAAGTAACGAGCTGAAAAACACCCTAAATAAGCCGTTATTCCGCCCAACCAAAAGGGCCAAAACCACCAAAACTAAGCCGTCATTCTGCCCAACCAAATAAACCAAAACTACCATATATAAGCCGTCACTCTGCCCAAATCACTTCAGCAACAACAATAAAAGTCTCCCTCTCCCGAGAAGGACATAGCGAGCACACCCCGCTCTAAAAGGTAAAAGTCTAAAAAGGGCGTTATTTTATTTTATTTATTTACTTTTTCGTTCATTTATTATTTAAAGTTGTTATTTAAATCCGACCCAATGTAGTCCTTATAAGCTGTTGTGCTGCCCGCATTAGATTAGGAAATAGTATGTAAAAGAGCCGTTATAATGACCAAATATTTTTAAGTGCATTTGTAATTATTGTAAGAAAATGGCTGCAAGTCCGTAAATAATGTAGCCACGGATGTATTTGTTTTAATTTCCTGTCATTTAATGCTTTATTTATCTGCTAAATAAATATAACAATAAGCATACTTTAGCCAAAAACTATTTTGAGACCGAAAGGGTGAGTTGGGTACCTAGCACCTTCCCAACTCGTAACTTAGCCTCCGAACCTGTTTTTTTATCTCTGGTTTTCTTTTTCTGGTTTCTCTTTATTTTTGCTTTAAAATAAAGATGGCGACTCTAAAACTTTTTGGATCCAGTGGGGCCTCGCAACACTCCTTCTTTGCACTTTTCCGTTCTCCCCTAAAATATGGAGAATGAGAATGGAAGGGTGATATATTCTCATATCCTGGTATCCCCTAAACAAGGGATAACTTGATACAGGAAACCCAAAGCTCCCGTAGTGATCTGAAACGAGCCATAAGGCTATTTTTATAATAAATCCACTAAAGGCAACCGAGGCGCATTCCAACGCTATTTTAGACAAAGACTCCTTCTCGCACTTTTGATTTCGTCTTCCCTAAACAAGGGAGGGTGGAAGAAAGCGGTGTCTCCGATCACGCCGCGCACCCCTATCCAAGGGCGCGCGGGGCGCGGGAGCACATCCCGGGAACCTCACACAAAGATCCTAGCTACATTAAAGGATTTAATGAATTAACCTTTATAAAAGTTTCTCGATCGACATGTGACTGGGTTCACTATGATATGTTGGTCTATTTCGAGTTTTGAGAGGAACGTGAATCAATATCTATGGAGTTTTGGACATGAATAAGGAGTTTCTTTTGGTAGAATAGTAATGTGTTCGTTTAAAAGTATTCGAGGAGAACTTAGGTTATGATTTAGTGAAAACTTATGGTTTTAGTCCTTTTATTTTTATTTGTGGATGTCTTAATAGTACTAGGTTGGCAATAAGTGTTAATTTCATTTCGTGCTACACCTTAGACTTTGGATCGACTCAACTCAAGGCATTAAAGAGTTGGAAAGTGGAAGGTTGTTAAGAGATCTTTGTGTTCCCAATAATGAGTTATCGTTTCATACATCAGACAACATTCGTGCTAGTAAAAAGTTAGAGTGCACAAGAAGCATGATGGACAAGTTATGCGATTGTAGGTTTGGTAAATTTGAAGGACCGAATTTCTTGAAGGTGAGGAGAATATAATACCCTTAATATTCAAACTCATAAAATAAATAAAAATCATCATAACTTATTTGAGTTTTCTTGAAAATTGGAACTTTGTGATTTGTCCACTAGGCTGTAGGAGTCATTCAGAAAGAAAAATATGCAAATAATTAAATATTAGATTTGAGCTTCATTTGACGTATTTGTTGGTTTTGAGCTTCGATGGACGTATATATGTGACTAGATAATCTGCTTTGACTGAGATCTTAATCGGGTTTATTAGACTAATTGAAAGTACACCGTTTGGGAAGTCAAGAAAGGGATACGAGAAAAATACCTGGACTTTGTTTGAGTAGATGCATAAGTTTAGGGACTAAACTTCTTTTAAGGGGGTGAGAGTGTAATACCCCGATAATTTCAGCTAAAATATTAATTTTTGTTAATTAAATTATAATTGTTTTGGACCTATATAATTAATGTTATAATTATTTGAGTTAAATTAATGGTTTGGACCTATTAAGTAATTAATTAAATTGATTTGGGCTTGACCCACTTGTGACTAGGTTTAATTACTATTCCCTAATAATATTACCCAATTAAAAGATTGGTCTTGGCCCATTTAATGTTAGGGTTAAGAAACCTAATAGGGTTTCTATATAAATAAAGGGTTAAAGGATGAGAAAACCCTTTATCGGTTAACGGAGTACAAAAAAACAAAAAAAAAACAAAAAAAGAGAAAAGACAGAGGGAGAGTGAGCCGCCGGTGGCAGCAATAAAGGTAAAAAAAAATAAAAATTTCTTTCTTCCTCTCAATTTGATATTGATTTGAGAATGTATATATATAGATAGATATAAAGGTAGTGGATTAAGTCAGTGTAGTGTGTTGATTCGGTACATGTGAAAAAAATAAAAATAAAGGTGTAAACAGTGTGTGTGTGTGTGTTGGCAGTGTGTTTTGTATGTGGGTTTTTGACTTTTTTCTTTGAAGTAAAGAAACCATATTAAATGGTGGATGACATTGCATGTCATCTTTTGTGTGTGTACAGTGTGTGTTAGCCTATTTATTATTATTATTATTATTATTATTATTATTATTATTATTATTATTATTATTATTATTATTATTGTTATTATTTATTTATGTATTTTCAAAATCTAAAATAACTATGATTACTAATGATATATATGTATATTTTTGAAAGACAATATTATTAGTATGTGAGTTGGACTTTTGGTGAATGAAATTTACAATGTTTTAATAGGAGTATCTTATAGTATAAACAAGTTATATTTTATAAAGAAAATCTATATTTTATATTTTAATACATTTGGTGAGGCACTTGTTGGAAGTTTTAATTTAAGATAGTAGTAAGTGTACGTTTAGGATATGTTAATTAGTAGAATAATATTAGTTAGTGACTTGCTACGTTGTAATTTTAAAATCGGACAAGCGGGCTTAGGACGACCAATTGTGTTGCGGGATCATCTACGCTAAGCAGTTTCGAGGTAAGGGATTATACCTCTTTTAGGTTTCCGATCTTTTATGTATCGTTCGTTATGTTTCCATTAAATTTCTTGACTTCGATATTTCTTGAAACATACGCCGATTTTAAATCGGCATTTGAATTTGAACTCCGTCGTTTACGCTTCTTCCGAACTCATGACTTGATTATCTGTTATTCTCACATAATTATTGAATTCCATGTGAGATACCATTTATATGAAAAGTATGATTTTTGGCAATTCCGATTGTAAAAATATTGATTACTTGAAATTCTACCATGATCACTAAGTTGAATTTATGACACTATGAATTATGAAACTATGATTTATAATGCTTATGAACGTCACTTGGCCCGTGGCGTGGTTATCCGGATATACCAATGATCTATGATTTATGATCTATGAACTATGAACTATGATTTATGAATTTGCTTGTGTGGTCATGGGATTCTCTGAGTAGTCAATTGTCGCTAATTGGTATGAGACAGTTAGTGATAGTTGATTACTCGAGTCACCTTTGAGCGTTATTTTCAATTGGATTCTTGCTCACTTAATTCGAAATTTGATATTCGCTTCCGCTTATAGATGTTTAATTTATGAATTTTGACTATTCGAAAATATATATTTATATATATATTCATCTCGGGTTTATTTCTGGTCAACTCCTCTTTAGTAACCGGAGGGGTTGTATATGAACTTACTGAGCATTGTTCGATCACCCCTTCATACTCTTCTTTCTCAGGTAATGAGCAAGATTATTAGAGGAATTTTGGCTCTGGTAGACCAAGATGTCGACTTCCGAGAATTTTAGATTTGGTCTTACTTATTGAATCATTTGACAATACTTTAAATTAATTATGGAGTCATGTCAAGTTTTTAGATAGTTTTTGTATTTAATTAATTTGGGTTATTTTTGAATTAAGTCAAGGATATTAAGATTTAATTATTACGAGATTAGAACATTTATGATTGTTGGTGACATGGCCAAATTGTGGGACCGTGATGTCGGTGCCGAATTTGGGGCGTTACAATTGCAAAGATATGTTAAAGAAGAATAAAAATTTTGAAATGACAAAATCAAATAAAAAAAGTAAACAAGTGGGGAGGGGGGAACTGGGAAGGAAAGGCACATCGGACATCACCCACTTGAAGATGTTTTTGTGATCAAAGGCAATAAAGACAGGATTGACAGGACCTAAGAAATGAGAAATCTGGGGATCACAAAATAACAAGTGGGTACAGTGAGTGAATTGGGTGTTGTTGCTGTAGAAAGGCTTATCTTGAGCCGATCGTGTTCCGCCTTTTCTTGCCGTTTCTCCTCCTCCTCTTCCCTCCCCCCTCCTCCCTTGGACACTACTCATCATATCTCTCTAAACACACACACACACACACACTATATATATATATATATATATATATATATATATATATATATATATATATATATATATATATATATATATATCAGAATGACATACTCATCATCTTTTCTGTGCATCTATCTGAATGACATGTTTTATTTTGTCTAAAGCAGCACATACATTATCTGAAAAAATATATCTGCAGCACGTGCATTATCCGAAAAAATATCTGAAACATGTGCAGCATGCATAAAAAAAATATATCAGTTGCATAAGCATGCATGCATCAGAAAAATATCAATTGCATGAGCACGCATCGCAGAAAAAATATATTAGTTGCATAAATATGCATAGCATAATCAAAAAGTGTCAATTGCATGAGCATGCATCGCAAAATTAAATAGCATCAATTTCATATTTTTGCATATACTTTCATTGCTAAATGCATCATCCTAGCATAAATTATGCATGCATGAGCATCAAAATTGCAACAGGTATACTTCAAAAGTGCCAAAATATCAAGAAACCCAAGGAATTCAAGAAATTGAACCAAATGGGTTTGAGAAAATGAAGACTTACAGCTGGATCTGGAAGATGAGTGTGGGTTCCCGGGATGCGTGCTCCCGCGCCCCGCGCGCCCTTGGATAGAGGTGCGCGTACGTGCGGATGCGGTGACATCCACTGCTCTCGTTCCACCCTCCCTTTTCTAGGGGAAGACGAAATCAAAAGTGCAAGAGGAGTGTTGTCGGAATAGCGCGTTGGAATGCGCCTCGGTTGCCTTTAGTGGATTTTGATCCAATATGGGAGTTTTGGGTTTTCTATGTCAAGCTATCCCTTTTTTAGGGGATACCAGGATATAGGAATGCATCACCCTTCTATTCCCATTCTCCATTTTTTAGGGGAAAACGTGAAAGTGCAAGGAAGGAATGTTGCAGCGCCCCCACTGTGGATTTTATGAAAATAATCCTATGGCCTATCTCGGATCACTATGGGTGCTTTGGGTTTTCTACGTCAAGTTATCCCTTGTCTAGGGGATACCAGGACATTGGAATACATCACCTCTCCATTCCCATTTTCCCTTTTTTAGGGGAAAACGGAAAAGTGCAAGGAGAGATGTTGCGAGGCCCCACTGGATCCAAAATGTTTTAGAGTCGCCATCTTTATTTTGAGGAATAAATAAAGCAAAACCAAAAAAAGAAAACCAGAGATAATGAAAACGGGTTCGGAGGCTAAGTTACGAGTTGGGAAGGTGCTAGGCACCCAACTCGCCCTTTCGGTCTCAAAACAATTTTTGGCTAAAGTATGCTTTTTGTTATATTTATTTAACGATAAATTAAAGCATGCTTGTCTACAAATACATCCATTTGTCTACATTATTCTACGACTTGCAAGCGTCTCTTTTACAAATAATTACAAATATACTTGAAAATATTTGGCCATAATAACGTTACATATTTAGTACTATTTCTTCTAACTAAATCCAAATCCGAGGCGCAAAGACAACTGCTTATATATCTACATTGGGCGGATTGGAAATAATACTTTTACAAATGAAAGCTTTAAAATAAAACTTACATCGACTGAATTTAGTGTGCTCGCCGTCTTCGTGGAGAGGAGTCTTTTTTGTTGTTGTGTGTTCTTGTGTGTTGTGAAGATCTCGGCGAGTGGTTGCTTCCGAAAGTTACTTTTGCCTCGGGATTTGGGCGGAAAGTAACTGCTTGTGTTTGGTTGTTTGTTGGCTTGAGGTAGTGAAATCAGGCAGAATAACGACTTATTTCTGGCTGATTTGGCATTTTAAATCGGGCAGAGCAACTGTTTTTTCCACGATTTTTGGACCGGGGAAATAGGGTGGATACCTAGCTGGGGGGCTAAGGCTCACTTCTACCGGTTGGTTTTGTGTTTTGAAGAGGTTTGGTAGGGTTTCGAGGCTTTTTGAGGTGATCGCTCACTATCTCACTCGCTCTATTTCTCCAAGTCAGAATGAGAACGCGGAGAATTTTTATCGAAGAAAAGGTGTGTTGAATGAAGAGCCGGGCCTGATTTATAGGAGGAACGAGGACACGCTGGGAATTAAAATTCCTTCCTTGTGCATATCGGCATTGATCGGCTTGTAATGTGCAGTGTGAGAAATTGCACTTTACGGCAAATGAAGAAGAGAGTTGGGCGCAGCGCAACACAAAATTGGGCGCAATGAAGGGAATTGGGCGCCATGCCCAATTTTTATGTGGGTGGCGCCTAATTTCAAAGTTTCCACTTTTTGTGCACTTTCGTCCCTGCAGTTCGTCCTTTTGTGCATCCTGCTTTGTCATTTTGTACTTTTGACCCTGTAACTTGACATTTGTTAATGTTTTAACTGGTTTTGATATTTTATGTCATGTCACATACCAGGGGTACGAAATTGGGGTGTCTACAGAGCCCCTCAACGATGGAGTCTATGGGTAACCCGCAACTTACTGAGTAGACGAACATCGTTGATAAGAATAGACTCTCCAATTTCATTCAATTGTAAAATGAGGGAGAAAGATGCAACAGATAGCAGTTATAATGCAGCAATTTATAATGTGAGACAAACCTCCATACCCTAGACATTTTTAGTCAGTTATAGCAGGTTATTGAAGTTTTTAAGCAGATATGCAAATTAAGTGCTCTGATAGTCGGACCTACTAATATAGGCTGCCTACGTATCCCTTAATAAAAGGAATCAGACCAAACGTAGTTCGGCCTCAAGCAAGACGAACAACCAACGAGGATGTTGTGCTCTTTGGATCAAAACCCATCAGAGAGCACAAACGAAGAAAAGATTTTCAAGTTTTTCGAAAAGCCGTATTCTTCCGGTCTGAAACCGTTGTCAAATACGGTATGAAGATTTTTGTGTTTTTCGAAAACCATATTTCAACCGATAAATACATGTCGCTGAAATATGTTAAGATGCAGTTTCAAAATTATGTCTGGCTGGCCTGATGCCTTGTTTCCAAACACAATAAAAGGACTTTCAGATTTTCAAAAACTGTACTCGACCGATAAATACCCGTCATCGAATACGATAAAGAACTTTCTTCAAATTTTCCGAAAACTGTATCCAACTGATCAAAAATCTGCCGGATACGATAAAGACTTTTCTTTTCTTCTTCCTATCTTTTTTTTGTTTTTTTTGAATATTCCTCTTTTTTTTCTTTTTTTTGAAACAAAAACCTTTTGAAAAAGATTTTTCTTTTATTTCTGAAAGTAAAATAAGAAAACCTTACCTTTCTTACCTTTCTTACCTTTTCATGCTTTTGGCTCACTGCTTTGTTGGTTCTCCGGATGACGATTTCGCGGCTGCTCGACTTTTCCATGTTGGGGATTTCTCTTTTTTTTTTTTTTTTTTTTTTTTTTTCTTTTCACTCTTTTTTTTTTGATTTTCTTCATGACTTTATTTTTCCTATGACTCTTTTTTTTCTTTCTTTTCTCTTTTTTTTTGTTTTTTTTAATATTCCTCTTTTTTTTCATTTTTTCTTTTTTGAAACAAAAACCTTTTGAAAAAGATTTTTCTTTTATTTCTGAAAGTAAAATAAGAAAACCTTACCTTTCTTACCTTTTCATGCTTTTGACTGCTGCTGTTGGTTCAACGGATTTGGTCATTTCTGTCGTTCTGACTTTTCCATGTTGGGGATTTCTTCTCTTCTTTTTTTTTTCTTTTCTTTTGTTGTTTTTTTTTTTTTCACTCTTTTTTTTTGATTTTCTTCATGACTTTATTTTCCTATGACTCTTTTTTTCTTTCTTTTCTCTTTTTTTTGTTTTTTAATATTCCTCTTTTTCATTTTTTTCTTTTTTGAAACAAAAACCTTTTGAAAAAGATTTTCTTTTATTTCGAAAGTAAAATAAGAAAACCTTACCTTTCTTACCTTTTCATGCTTTTGACTGCTGCTTGTTGGTTCAACGGATTTGGTCATTTCTGTCGTTCTGACTTTTCCATGTTGGGGATTTCTTCTCTTCTTTTTTTTTTCTTTTCTTTTGTTGTTGTTTTTTTTTTCTTTTCACTCTTTTCTTTTTTTTTTTTGATTTTCTTCATGACTTTATTTTTCCTCGACTCTTTTTTTCTTTTCTCTTTTTTTTTTTGCATTTTTCTTCTCTTCTTTTTTTTTTTTGATTTTCTTCATGACTTTATTTTTCCTCTGACTCTTTTTTTTTCTTTGTTGATGCTCTTTATTTGACTGATGCTCTTTTTTTTTTTATTTGCATGATGCTCTCTTTTTTTTTTATTTGCCTTCTCAGGTCAAAGTGTCCACGTACAAGAGACTGTTGCGGGGCTTTGTTAGCATCAACAAGCTTTATCAGCGGCTGATGGATGATTTTTCTTGTCGAAGCAATGATGCTATCTGCGCGGAACCAGGCGTCGTAATGATGATGCGATGATGATCTTGACAGCGGGATCGAGTCGCGCCAGGCGAGGGAGGCAATCACGTGAGCCACGGCAGTGGGCCCCGAGTCAGGCGAGGTGGCTTTGGCAGAGGCAGAGCGTGTTTTGACTATTAGCTTCTTTTCCTGCATATGTTAGCTTTTTTTTTTTTACTAAGATCTGTACAGACATGAATTATGAGATGCAATATAATTTTAAATGACATGATAAAATAAAATGCATTCAAAATACATGCGAGAAAATAAAGTTATATCGACTCTAAGGTACGGCACGTTGTATCTTAGAAATGAATTTAAAAAGAATACACCTTCGGTTTTGAGGGGGCTTTTCTGGTGATTTGCGGGAAGAGGAAGAGGCAGCCGCCTCCTCTGTGCGAGGGTATAATTGCAGCCATCATTTATATGTAGCCTTTTCTTTTATAGCACGCTAAACCTTTAAGTGATCGACGAGGCATCAATTGATGATTTGGATGACTAAATTTATGAAGCGATTGGACAAAGCTGGGCATCACACACATCAAAGCTGGGCCATGCCCAATTTTCATATGGGTGGCGTCCATTTTTTTCTGGAAAATTTTCAGTCACTTTGTTCATTCTTGTTCATCCTTGTTTGTCGATTTCTTTGATTTCGCCTATAAAAGGCCTTGCGGCAATCTTAAACTCTACTGATTTCTTTCTTTACGCCAAGCTTCCGAGCTTTCTTCCTTTCCAGTTACTTTCCTCTCATCAAAGAAACCTTTTTTTTGCCCAAATTTTGCACCTTATCACACACCTTTGGAAATAGAGATTTACAAAATGCCCTTGATCTACGGATTCTCGCCCTTCGAGGTAGACGAGCGTGGCCGGTTTGATCATATTTTTAGTTTCGGTGTCTTTTATCACGGAGAAAT
>CM028384.1:4876721-4953092 GCA_013146195.2 Codonopsis lanceolata | reverse complement strand
TTTAAACCGGATGATGCCTAGCTTCCCTAATTTCCCTAGGAAGATCAAAAAGAGCTTAGTTTAGTAAGGTGTCAGCTGATCAATGACTTCAGATCAAGATGACTGCCTAAGGTGTCTGCCTGCTTAAAGTCTATTTAGGTTTATTTATAGAGTTGAAGGATGAGGATTATTTTGAATTGAACCTGCATTGCTTCCTCGCCTCAAATATTTCTAAAATTGTTATAATATCAAAGTTTCAATAATACATCAATTAAACTTGATTCATCATAAATTATAGGACTATGCTTGGCATAACCAACAAAATACCTTCATCCTTTTTCATCAAATTTACCTCCGTAGTCTCCACCTTGTAATGAATGGAAGCATTTGCACTCCAAAGATTTTAAAGAAAGCAATATTAGGTGTTCTATCCCTCCATATTTCATATAGGAGTCTTACCATGAAATTTGTTTATAAGAGATCTATTTTGAGTAAACACGCCAGGTTGATGCCTTCGCCCAAAAATATTTTGGCAATTTTGCTTCACTAACATTGTTTTACCTCGCTCGATCAAAGTCCCGTTTCTTCCTTTCAGCCTATACCATTTTGTCGCTGAGTTCTTATCACTGAAAAGTTATGATCAATTCCATGATCATCACAAGATGTGTCCATCCCAAGATTTTTGAACTGCTCCATTGTCGATCTAACACTTATAATCTCACATTCTTTTTTGAGTTTGGAGAATTCTCGAATAGGGAAGTGAGAATGTCAGTAAGTTTCATCTTTGATTGCATCATCTCAACCCAAGTATATCTAGAATAGTCATCCACAACAACTAATGTATACTTGTTTCCTCCTAAGCCATGAGTTACAGTGGCCAAATAAATCCATGTGTAGAAGCTCAAGAGTTCTTTTGGTAGAAAGATATGGTTTTGGTTTAAAAGGGACTTTTGTTATTTTTCCCAAAATACAGTGCATCACATTTTTGTCGTGGGACAATTTATGGAAGGCAAACCTTTACCAAATCTCCTTTGAAAGTTTTGAAAGATACTTAAAGTTTAAATGTGAAAGTCTTTTGTGCCAAAGCCATGAATTTTTGGAAATATTATTTGCTACTAGACAAATTTGAGTAACGCTTATTTAAGGAAAGTAAATCTATAGCAAAAACATTTCTTTTCTAGTACCAAGAAGCAAAATTTCATTGAGACTATTTTTGATGAAACAATGTGTGGAGGAGAATGAGCAATTTTCATACCTTTATCACATAATTGTGAGATACTTAGAAGATTGTGTTTCACCTTGTACCAAAGAGACATTTTCAATTATTATAGATCCTCCGATAATGGATCCATAGCCAATAGTTTTTCCTTTTGAATTGTCCCCAAAGATTACGAAGGTCCTTTTGCTGCAATAATGTTAGTAAGGAAGTTCACCGATCCACCATGTGTCTGAGCATCCATCGCCTAATATCCATATGTCGCTTGAATGATCATCACCATTAAGCATACCCGAAATATGAATATTTAAATCATGGTACCCATTATACTTTTGGGTCCAAAGGGTTAGTTTTCTTCTGATCCGCACTTGCCTATAATTAGGCTTTTTGATTCTTCAATAGGTTTAAATCTATATAAGCATTCATGTGTCCGATGACCAAACGTAGAACAAATATTACACTTGTGGTAACTGTGTTTATCACTATTTGAGGTGAATTCTTTGATTTTTTTGATTCAACTTTGAGGTCTTAGCAAAGAACAAAATTTATTGGCTTTGAACTTGTCGGTTGCCCTTCTTCCAATCCTCCTCTTTGTCGCCTAGTCGACACTTGTCGCTTGACCGACATTTGTCGCTTGTTGAGTTAGTCGACCGATTTTGAGGTTTGTGACCGTAAGACCGACAACTTTCATTGTTCACCCTATCCTTTTGTTGATGTTCCTCTTTGTCCGATTCTTATTTCGATAAGTGAATGGTACAAAGATTATAGACTAATCCCTTGTCCTTTTCGTAATCTTAGGTTCACCTTTGACCGTCTGATCTCACGCCTTCATCATTTTTGAGTATCCAAGACCATGCCGTCTTCATGATCTTTCGTTGTCCGATGATAGTTTCTACAAGTTTTGACTTTGAGTAAGTATCAACAACATTGGTCACCGAAGATTTCTTTCTACAAGGTCAAGAATTTGGGCATCCGAGATTTTTGCTTGAGTCTCATATTTTTCATTGAGGCTTTTAAGTTCCAAAGAACTCTTTTGCCGAACTTTGTAAAGCTCATTGATTTTTTAAGCTCACGCTTCTCTTCGTAAATTCTTTCAAAGTCACTAGATAAAGAAAAATGGATTCTTTTAAGTGTTTCAAACTTGGAATACATTTCTTGCATTTGTTCCAAAGAAATCATCAACACTTGAGTCAGCAATCTTCTCCTCCCGCCTTTTGAATCATGAGTTATTTTAGCGCCTTGGAGAAGCCGACTTGACTTTCTTTTCTCGGCCGACTTATGATTCCTTGTCCATAAAATCCATTTCCTATTTTTTAACCACAAACCGATCGTTTGATGACCTTTGTCAGCTTGGAGTTTGTAATAGGTGAGCTTGATACCATTATCGCATCTTTGAGTATTTAGGACTTGGAAGCTCATTTTCTGAATCATATATAGCCGATTCTCGCTACAAGACACAAATTTGCTTTTGCTCAAAATCAACAGATTCATCTTCGTAATCTGTTTCAATCCAAGTTGCAAGATTATGATCTTCTCGCAGAACCAAACCTTTTGTTTTTCAAAATTTCGGGAGCTCTTTTATAATACTCATTTCTTGTAAAAGGACGCTTTGAAGCAAAATGACAAGGTTTTCTCATAGCTAAAGCACAACTTTTTTTTCTCAACCTTGTCTTCATTTGATTTGAAGTAAGGTTTTTGAAAGTTTGGAGTAGATGGTTTTTGGAAGCTTGGAGAAGGTTTTTGATAATTTGAAGGAGACTTTTGAAAATTTGCTGAAGGTTTTTTAAAATTCTTTTTAAAAGATTTGTATTTTCTAAATTGTCTAGCAAAGGCAAAGAATTCATCTTCATCAAAGTCATCATCCGACCGAGATGTAGAAGTTTTTGATGTTTCTTCTTCTTCACCTTGAAGAGCTATTCCTTCAAATTTTTCTCAATTTCTTGAGTTTTGAGAACTTCTTTTTCATAAATTTTTAGACTTGCAACAAGACTACGTATATGAGTTTTGTTCAAGTCTCTAGCTTCCTTTATGGCGCTCACTTTACATGCCATCTACTTCCCAAACTGCTAAGAAAACGCATATTTAAATCTTTCATACTATAAACTTTACCAAGAGAAGAACATCTGTTACTTACCTCGAGAAATCTGTCGTAGGAATTTTTTAAAGATTCTTTTGGGTCCTTCTTGAATGCATCAAATTCTTGTATGCAATCATATAGTTTGTTGTCCTTGGTATTCTGATCTCCTTCTACATATTCTACAAGAGCATCTCAAATTTCCTTGGCAGTCACACAGTCATATATCTGCTTGTAGTTTTCATCGCAAGCAGACTTGACAGATATGTGTACTGCATCCAAATTCATCTAATCTTGTCTTCCTCACCCATTCTGCTTGAGGTTTGAGAACATATTCTTCTTCTACAGGAGCAAGAGGATTTACAGTATCATCATCTGCAGCAGAAGATTTTCCAACTTTAGTATTTATTTTCATTGGTTGCATAGGACCTCCTCTTACACATTCCATCAACCGTTTGTCTATATTGTTCATATATCTTGTAATTCTTTCCTTCCAGATATCAAAGTGATCTTCATCAAAAATGGGAACTTGAGTGACATTGTTTGATTGAAAAGCTTTTAGAGTTGCCATGATCGAGCTTTCAAGCTGTTAGACTTGGAAAATAATTTTTCAAAAAGCAAAGCTCTGATACCAATTGTAAGTCCAGATGGCAACAGTTAAGGCTAGAGGGGGGGGGTGAATAGCCTTTAAAAACTTTTAGGGGTTGATTTGAAAATCATAAAATATTGGCAGCGGAAAACTTGATCTTGTCAGTCAACTGAAGAGTTGGTCAGTTGGCTGACACTTTTGAAGTTCCTTAAGCTGAAGAGAGTTGGTCAATTGACTGACACAACAGTTTTCAAAAGAAATTTGTTTTGATGTTTGATCACTGAGTATAGAGAAGAAATTCGAACACAAGTTAACTAAACAAGTAAGCAAACAAGTGTTGTTAACTGGCTGACACTTAATCAGTTTAATAACTTCTTAAGCGTTAAGTCAGTTAGCAGGGATATAAGAAATGGCTGACAATTCAGTTGAAGTGGTTCACAGATAAACTGCTACGTCCACTACCAAGTTGGTAAGACTTGGATTTTTGAAGTGCACTAATTTTATTAAAAATCTAATTGATCTCTAATGGATCAGTGTACAACAAAAGACCGGTGTTTGGGAGAATGATTGAGGAACAATCAAACTCGTGAGACAAACTGACTGAGTTTGAAATAATTTGAAATGAAGTACTCAGTGTTTTGCCTAAACAATAGCTAGAAAGAAATTTTCAATGGCAAGTATCTAGCTGAAGTTTTCGTGAAGACGAGGACTGAGAGTTTGTGAGTGAAAAGTTTCTTGACTTCAAAAATTCTTCAGATTCGTTGTGTTCACCAATGCTTCCAATGGGTATTTATAGATAGTCTTTGCAAGCAACCCGTTAGGAACACATTTGAATTTTGAAAATGTGTTACGACAGAGGCAAGATCACAAGGGATCTTGTGAGATATTATATGGCAGGACATCTATCACAAACACAAGGTGAGAAAGAGTTAGTACAAAAGTATGATTAAACAAATAAGGAAAGGTAAACTCATTCTTTAGCAGCGTATAGATCAGCTGAGAAAGTTGGCTGACAAAAATAATATTCAGCTGACCAATTATAATCTACTTGATCTGACTGACAATCAAGTGAAATGTTTTTAAGCAAATCTTTTAAACTTCAAGATTCAACAGCCTAGCACCTTCCCAACTCGTAACTTAGCCTCCGAACCCGCTTTCTAAAATCTCTGGTTTTCTTTTCTGGTTTTTCTTTATTTTTGCCTTAAAATAAAGATGGCGACTCTAAAACTTTCAGATCCAGTGGGGCCTCGCAACATTCCCTCTTTGCACTTTCCTCGTTCTCCCTAAAAAGGGAGATACGGGAATGGAGGGGTGATGCATTCCCATATCCTGGTATCCCCTAAACAAGGGATAACTTGATGCGGGAAACCCATAGCTCCCATAGTGATATGAATGGGCCATAAGGCTATTTTCAATAAATCCATAGTGGGGGCGTCGCAATATCCTTTCTTGCACTTCTCTATTTTCCCCTAAAGAAAACAGGGGAGAATGGGAACGGAAGGGTAATGCATTCCCATATCCTGTTATCCCCGAAATAAGGGATAACTTGACATGGAAAACCATTAGTTCCCATATTGGATACAAAATCCACTCAAGGCAACCGAGGCACATTCAAACGTGCTAACATAGACAACACTCCTCTCGCACTTTGGATTTCGTCTTCCCCTAAACAAGGGAAGGTGGAACGAGAGCAGTGGTGTCCGCATCCGCACGTCACGCACCCCTAACCAGGGCCAGGCGCGGTCGCACCAGGGAACCTCACAACGCTACAAGAGGTAGGTACTCATTTATTATTATGTCCCGTAGTTAATTAAAATAGAATAATTATAGATAAATTATATTATTGGTATTATAAATATCATCTGTAAAAAATGCGATAATTAGTTTATATATTTTGTTTATATCGTATAAATGTAGATAATGATTATAATGTTATGTTTGTAAATAATATAGGTAAATAAAGTAGTATTGTATGTAAATGTACATAAAATATTAAAGTAGTTAATATCATGCTTAAATAATGGCTAAACACCTTAAATGCTAAAGTTGCAAAATAGCCGTTATCATGCCCAAATAATATTATGAATTTCCAATACATATATAAAGACATTTTTCTAAACTAAAAAACAAATTAAGCATGTTATATTTAGCAAAACCCAAATAAGACCAAAAGGGTGAGCTGGATGTCTAATTCCTTCCTAACTCGTAACTTAGCCCCCGAACCTACACTTTCTGGCATTTGGAGTTTTTCTCTGTTTATCCTTAAAATAGAGGTGCCGACTCTGTAATCACACTTTTAAAGTCCATGACGAGGCCAAGCGCATTCCCACGCACTTCAATGGTTTGAAACCACTCGCTTTTCGGTAGCGGGGCACGGGCGTTTGAAAACGGGGCACTCACAGTGGCGACTCTGCTGGGGAATATTGTTTTTTTAAAAAACAATAGAAAGAGGGCTAGACTCAATTTTTTTGGGATTTGCTAATTTGTTTTCGAAAGATCAAGTAAGGCTTTAGTGATCCCTATCACTTTAATAAGCAACCAATGAACACGATAAGCACCAAGGAACATATAGTAATAATACTAAGACTCATATCGACTAAGGAAAGTCCATAAAACAAAGACACGACTCATAGCAGCCAAAACAAGAACATTCAAGGCATAGAAATCTTACAAGACAACTATGGCTCAACCAAAGGAGCGCAACCAAATTATACAGGTTAGGCATATCTCTAGCATGACAAGTAGACCTAGCAAGCATGTCATACAAGTAAGATTTTGGGTTCTCACATCCTCACCACCTTAAAAGAATTCGTCCTCGAATTCACAATTCTATAGCCGATATCAAGGTTAACACTTTCATCAATAACACAATCGAGGTGATCACCTGGGTGAGCCTCCTATCTCGAGGGCAACTCTCAATCATCAACTCAAATCCATTACAACGTCGAGTCATGCCCAACTCTCAACTCACTACTGATCAAACGTAGATAATGAGGTATAATGCCTCTCTATCAAAGGTAAGAAAGTCATTCCAAGACACGAAATAATATTGGCAAATCACACAAATGGGCCACCTAACTTTGGCCCTTCTTGCAATTCGGCTACCGAAACTTTGAAATATCTATTTTGGCCACCCAACTTTTATTCTGTTGTAAGCGAACCCATTTTCTAATGCCCATTAGAAAATGGCGTTAACTTTATGTAATTTCCCCATTTTCCCCCTGTTATTGGACAAACCACCTAATACCTTCTATTATTGAACAGATTGAGGGAGACGTTCCAAATCAGATACAAATCGAAGAAAAAAACACCAAATTCTAGTGTTTTCGATTTGAATCAAAATTCACATATCTTCGATCCCGTATCAAGAAACCGACTTCGAGGCATCAATCAACACTAGAAGATACTGGAATCTAATGTTTTAACATCGTTTCAAAGCTACGAGGTGAGTACGATAACCCTAGTTTGTACTCGTTGAATATGTTGTCATTAATTTCCATGTTTCAGTCTATGTGTTTGGGTTTGCTTTATATACACTGTTGTGTTCCGTTGTTGGTGTAATTGATTGTTAATGGTAGGTTTTGCTTCCTTTTGCCTTTTGCCTTTATATACACTGTGGTCCAATTATGTGTGATGAGATCTTGAAAATTGTTGAATTCATCCATGTCTTGCTTTTAGGGTTTATATATCAGTACTTTATATGGTCCATGTCGGTGTAATTGATTGTTAATGGCAGGGTTTTGCCTTTTTGTCTTTTATATTCAGTGGTGGTCCCAAAACCTTAAAAAATTAGGCTTTACTGATATGTGACTTTTGAAGTGTGGGGCTTTAATATCATATTGTGGGGCTTTAATATCATATAGTGGGACTTTAAAATAGTGATTTGTATAGACACTAATAGTGATAGTGTGTCATTGTTTATTATATGCAGAATGGAAAAGGAAATTGAAATATTTTTACATCATGGTGGGGCTTTTCGTAAGGTTAATAACAAATGGAAGTATGAAGGAGGAAATGTTGATTTTATTCCAGAAGTTTTTATGGATACTCTAAATTACTTCAAAGTTGCAAAGTATGTTAAATCATATTTAAAGTATGGGAATGTGAAGCAAGTATGGTGTAGGTTGCCTGCACAAACTATTGAAAATGGATTGTATTCAATAGATACTAATGAGGGAGTGTTAAGAATGGTAAATGACTGTAGGGATGTAGGGTTTGTTTATATGTATGTTGAGCATGGTATTGATGTACCAGTGGATGTACATGAGTCTGATGAACCAGTAATTGTAGATTTAGATACAGAAGGACATGAATTGTTGAATAAAGGTGAGGATGAGATGGATGATGGTGACCCTGACAAGAGTCATGTTTACAATGAGCCTGAAAAAGGGTGAGGCTTATATGGGTGAAGATGAGTTTGAAAATAGTAAGGGTCAAACTGATATTGGTAAATATAAAGATGAAAAGGGTAAGGGTCAAACTGATATGGGTTAAGATGGGTCTAAAAAGAGTAAGGGTCAGGCTAATATGGGTCAAGATGAGTCTGAAAAGGGTAAGGGTCAAACCGATATGGGTCAAGATGGGTCTGAAAAAGAGTAAGGGTCAGACTGATATGAGTCAAGATGAGTCTGAAAAAGGTAAGGGTCAAACTGATATGGGTCAAGATGAGTTTGAAAAGAGTAAGGGTCAAACTAATATAGGTCAAGATGAAGATGATTTTTACTGGGATGAGGTTGAGGTTGAGGTTGTGATGGCTCAATATGAGGCTGAAACGAGTCAGGTTGAGAATAATGAACATGAGAATAATGAACGGACTAATGTTAGGCATGAAAACAGTAATGAACAAGCAGGTGCTGAGGCTGATATGGCTCAATATGATATTGCTTTTGAATATCCATATGAGGTAGAAGATGTGGGGATCAATGTAGAACCATGTTTAAGTGATGATGATTTCCATGATAGTGATGAAAAACTTGTAGAAATTAGGGTTGCTGTGAACAATAATAGAAGAAACAAAAAACAGAAAGGGATTGATCCTGTTAGTGTACCCCAAGAAGGTGATCTAGTTGAGCCTACACCTACTTAGGGACAACCACAGACCCAGAGTAGAAATGATGATGGTGGGTTGACTTTTTCTGATAGTGATTATGATTCTAGTGATGAAGAGGATAAGGTAGATGACAACATATTTCATGGAGAACAATTAACTTTGAGGAAGAAGAAAGGTCTAAAATTTCCAATTTTCAATCCAAACACAGACATGGAAGTAGTGCAATTAAAACTTGGGCTTCAGTTTGAAACAAAAGAAATTTTTAAGGCTGCAGTTGTTAAGTATGGATTGGATGAAAAAAAGGATATTAAATGGATTATGAATGTGAAGATGAGCATGTCTGGAGTGTGCATGAACTCAGTTGTATGCCCATGGAGAGTTTGGGCTGGATTGAACCAAAAGAAGTTTTGGAAAATTACTATATTTAATCCTCATCATGATTGTGGGATGGCACTTAAGAACATGCAAATCACAACATCATTTTTGGCTAGGTAATTCTTTGAATCATATAGAAGAAACCCTGCTTATAAGTTGATTGATATGAAGGCTGATGTTTTGAAACAATTTGGGGGTGGAATTGAGTGACTGCATGTGTAGCAGAGCAAGGAAGAAAGCATTGCAACAACTTGATGGATCAATGAATGAACATTATGCAAACCTATGGAGTTATAAAGATGAGTTGGAGAATAGAAATCCTGGTAGTACTGTGATCATTGAGCATGTCAACCCTATCCCATCCAAAGGTTTGTTCTTTAGGAGAATGTATGGTTTGATCAAGTGAAGACAGCATTTATGGAGACTTGTAGGCCCATGTTGGGAATTGATGGAGCATTCTTGAAAGGAATACAAAAGGGAGAGTTGTTATCTGCAGTTGCCAAGGATGCAAATAATCAGATGTATCATGTGGCTTGGGCTGTAGTTCAGATGGAAAATAAGGGCAACTGGACCTGGTTTCTTCAGAATTTGATTGAAGACCTTGGAATGGGAGATGGGTGGACTATCATTACAGATCAACAAAAGGTAATATCATAATCTTATTACCTTTTTTCCTCATTAATTTTTATTAAAATTGATTTAATGACATTTATTTATATGATTGATAGGGATTACTACCTGCTATTGCAAGCTTGCTGCCTAATGTTGAGCACAGAATGTGTGCCAGACACATCTATAGCAATTGGAGGAAGAAATACAAGGGAGGGGAGTATAGGAGATGCTTTTGGAGTATTTCCATGTCTTGTACAGTAGATAAATTCAAAGTAGAATTTGAAGTCTTAAAGAATTTAGACAAGAAGGCTGCTGAAGATCTTGTGAGGACAGATCCTATTCATTGGTCAAAGGCCTATTTTGACACATATTCAAAGTTAGACAATGTCGAAAACAATATTGCAGAGGCATTCAATGGTAGTATAGTAGGTGTAAGGTCTAGACCTCTTATATATATGCTTGTGGAGATTAGGTTGGCAATGATGGTCAGAATTCAAAAGAGAAAGTAATGGATTTCAAAATATGGCCATAATATTTGTCCAAGGATCAGGAAGAGGATGGAGAAAAGTAAGGAAGATGTTAAGCATTGGTCTGTGGTGTATAATGGTGGAGATGAATTTGAAGTTAGGCATGTGAAGGATGCATTTAGTGTTAACATTAGGGAGAGGACCTGTCATTGTAGAGAATGAGATCTAAGTGGCATTCCTTGCACTCATGCTATGGCAGCCATATACAAGATTGGTCAAGATCCAGAAAATTATGTCTCCAACTGGTACAAGAAAGAAACTTTTGTTAGTACTTATTCCCATCTCCTAAATGCCATCAATGGTGAGAATCAATGGCCACGATCATCTCAACAGCCTCTTCAACCACCACCAAACAAGAAGATGCCTGGTAGACAAAAGAAATGTAGGGTTAAAGACCCTAATGAAGGAAAAAAGAAAAAAATCTAGTCAAGATCCAAACATCTTGACTAAAAAGGTTGTAGGTAATAAGTTGCATTTCTTGTACTTAATTTACCTATTATTCCCAAATTGAACTTTTTGTATTAACTTGCATTTGTCTCCAACTTTCAGGTTTTGTAAGGGAAAAGGGCATAATAGTAGGTCATGCAAACTGGATAAGGAGGCAATTGCAAGAGGGGAGGTTGTACCTAAGATGACAAAAAAGAAGTCTACAACTGCAGCAACTGAATCAAGGCCTCCAACTGAAGCAAGGTCTCCAAAGGTGTACAACAAATTTAGGTACAAAGGAGTGAGCAAAAGCAAAAAAACAAGAATAGATGTAACTGAAAAATGATTGTGGGGAAATGTTGAACAATATAGGTGATTGGGATTAGATGTTTAAAGTAACTGAGGTTCAGAGTAACTCATTTTTTGCTCATCTCTGTTTTGCCTCTCAGTTATGTAAATCTTTGTTATGTAGTGTTTAGTTAGACCAAATAGTTTATGTACATCTCTATTTTGAGGACATATCCTGTTTTGTAATGGTTGGTTTGGTTTTGTAAACAGTTTATGTCCATCTTTGTTCTGCAATGTTTAGTTAGACCAAACAGTTTATGTACATCCCTTTTTTGTAAGGCAGCTGTGTTGGCACACAAAAGTTGCAGTGAGGACATCTCTGTTGGTTTTTGTAAGCAGTGCTGGCTTTGTTTATGTAAGGCAGCAGTGCTTGCACAAACACATTACAAAACAGTGTTTGCACAAACAGTTTTTGTAAGTAGTGTTGGTCTTTGTTCTGCAGCGAGGACATCTCTGTCGGTTTTTGTAAGCATTGTTGGTTTTGTTTATGTAAGGCAGCAGTGTTTGCACAAACACATTACATTTAAAATTTGCCCAAACACATTACAATTAAAATTTGCACAAACACATCACAATTAAAATTTTCACAAACACATTACAATTGAAATTTGCACAAACACATCACAATTAAAATTTGCACAAACACATCACAATCAAAATTTGCACAAACACATCACAATTAAAATTTGCACAAACACATCACAATTAAAATTTGCACAAACACATTACAATTAAAATTTGCACAAACACATTACATAATGCTTCACCATTTTATTTCTTGTTCAGAATTTTGCAATCAACTAAGGCATTAATACTTTGGAAATTACATCCAATTTGAAGTATGATGCCATCAAATCACTAATCAATTTCATCATGATGATTATTTCCAGAAGATACATCTTTTCTCTCCTACCATATTGACCAATACTACATTTCAATATCTTAATTTTTTCCCTTTTCTTGGCACATTCCTTTTGAAGTCTGTCAAACTCTTTCTTCAACAATTGTTCTTCCTTGAAGTCATGTTCTCTCTCTCTCAAATCCTTGATCAGTTTCTTCAAATCATTAATCACTTCCACTGATCTCTTTGTAAATTTTTCATCAACCCACAAATAGAAACCACAATCATGTTTGTTGTTTCTCATTAGTATCTTGATTTGCATTTGTTCATACATTACATTAGGTTCTATGCTTAGTGGCTAATTGGGTTGCGTATCAATTAGCGTGACAACTGTGTATAAAACTTTACCTTAGAATAGTTTTTAGACTTCACAGGTTCAGCGGAAGACTTCAGCTGAAGGCTTCATCGGAAGACTTCATACAGCATCCAGCGTCAGACCTTGTCTACACTTATTCAAGCATGACATGTCCAGTCATCAAGCTTTTAGTGGATTAATTAAATTCAGCCTTTATCAGTTTGAATTTGATTTAAATCAATCCTCTATAAACACTTGACTTTTCAGACACGCCTGTCCAAGCTTTTTCGAAAAGCATGAAGACTTTCGCCTCTTGAAAAATGATAGAGCCGGTGAACAGACTGACACATATAGACTGTACCAACTATTGTAGGCCTGCACCTCTGATTGCTCACCTACTAGTTGCAGCAACAACTCTCTGCCATTCCCTGCTCAGTATCAGTGAAGACGAAATCTACGAAGTCAGCTCCATGCATTTAATGCATTCAACCTAATAGAGTTGTTACTCTCTTCGTCTTCTCCAACGGTCTCAAGAATGCCCAGCTATAAATACTGCCATTAAAGTCTGAAGAAAACACTGCTCTGAATCTCCCCAACAACATCAAACTTTATACATTCAGTGTATTCAAGAGATCATAAACTGATCAACGAAGTCCTCAACAACAACAAGAAGAGCTGCATCAACATTTAATCTTTTGCTTCTTATTGTTGTTTCTTCTACTATTCTTTTGCACATTGAATATTCTGTTTAGTCCAGATATTCAATTCCCAACCCCCAAACACAAGTCAAATATTTTGTACACGATCCATTGGACTTCTTTGTAATAGAACTAGTGGAAAACATAGTGCAAATTTACAGCTTTATACTGTTTTATATCTCTTTACTTATCGCTTCAGCTGCAAACTTGAGTATTCAGTAAAGTCTACCGGTAGTGCTTCACCGGCAGACTTGAACTGTCTTCCTTACAAGACTTCCGCTTTTTCAATCTTTTTAATAGATTGCAAGTACTTGTTTTAGGAATTTATACGAAAAGTTTTAAGTGTTAAATAAGCTATTCACCCCCCCTTCTAGCTTATTCTTGTGCCCTTTGGACTAACAATTGATATCAGAGCCTAACTCTTCGAAAACTAGTTTTTCCAAGATTAATCTCTTGAGAGATAAGATCCAATGGCACAAACACACTACATGCTACCTACGTCAAATGCGAATCCCGTCCGAAAATTGGACGAAGGCCATTTCGATGTATGGAAGGATAAAGTAATGCGTTTTATGAATTCTATTGACAACGGGTTATGAAAATGCGTACTAGCAGGACGTCATGTACCAATGAAGGCAAATCTTCTGGCATCCATAACAGGAAATCCTGCTGAAGTACCAAAAGGATGATAGAAAGCTAGTAGAGCTAGATAGTAAAGCTATCAACATCATAACTAGCTCACTAGACACCACCACTTACCAACAAGTGATCCGGTGTACTTCTGCAAAAGAGACGTGGGAAGCTCTTGCCTAATATTTGGAAGGAGACCAAGACACAAGAGACAACAGAAAATACACCTTCATCCAACAATTCGATTTTATCAAGAAGGATCCCAAGGAGACCTTGAGACAAGCATACAATCGCTTCAGTGAGGTAATAAATATCTATTTTTCTCTTGGTAAAACTTATGACAAAAAGGAAATGAACATGAGATTTCTAGGCTCTCTAGGTAGTCTGTGGCATGTTAAGACTACCGCCATGAAGGAATCTAAGAACTTAAATGAAATGACTCTCCGTAGTCTTTGCGCAAGTTTAAACGCTTATGAGCTCGAAGTTAGTCAAGCTCTTGAGCAGGACAAGCAATTCAAAACCTTGTCCTTGCCAACCATGGTTCAAGAAGAAACCCCAGTTGAAAACAAACCTTCTACTTCCTCTAGTGAAAACAATTTTCTTTTAGATGAACAATTTGCTATGTTTGTAAAACGTTTCAAAAAATTTGCAAAATATGGAAGGAAGGATACACACCAGCAGCCCTTTAGAAGAACTGCCGAAAGCTCATCTAATGAAGAGCTTGTGTGTTATAATTATAGAAAACCTGATCACTTCGCCTCTAAATGTCCAAAGCCAAAATTCAAAGCATACCGAAAGCCTTCGAATAAGAAATTTCAAAAACATAAAGGAATTCTGGCTGAAGATATTGAAGAAAAACAGGTTGCTACATGGTTTGAGACTGATTCAGAAGAGGAAGAGGACGATTGTGAGCAAGCTAACATATGCTTAATAGCTCATGATTCAGGTCTTACCTATGACTCTGAACATGAAGTCGAAATCTCACCAAGTCCTTTCGTTGAAGGTGAGATCAACTATGAAAACTTCAGTAAGGAAGAACTGCTCAAGGATATTCAAAAAATGCTTGAAGAGTTCAATTCCTTCAGAGTAGCCTATGTGAAACTCGCAAAGAACTTTGAAAAGCTTGCTGCTGAGAAATCTCTGCTGGCAGTTGAGATTCAAACTTTCAATAGCTGTCAACAGGAGAGTATCAAGTTAAAAGGAGAAAAAAATTCCTTTGACATAAAGTTGACTGCCTTACTGAGCACATCAAAGGGCTAGACCTGGAGAAGATTGCCTTGCAAAAGACAATTGACTCCTGGAACAGCTCTAAGGAAACCTTTGAAGGAATCCTTTCAAGTCAAAAGCCTAATGGAGATAAATCTGGCTTAGGCTATAATGATGAGCCCAGTTCGGCATACTCTTCTGTCACGGAGAAAGGTGAAACCTCAGAGACTGCTTATGATATCTCCTTCTCCAAACAGACCTTCGGCAACAAGGGTAAAAATGGACTTGGCTACTCAAGTGTACCATATGTTTACCCCAAGGCTTAAAAAGGGAAGGCCAAAGAAACTGCTTCTAATCAGAAGCTTGATAAAGGTACAGTAGAGAAATCAACGTCTACCGATAACAGCTCTGCTAAAGCAAAGTCTGCTCGCGGTAGACCTACGAAATCTCTGCTGGTACCTATCATGTTTGTCTATGAAATGACTAAGGCTCCCAAGTTAGTTGACAATAAACTTAAAGAAATTCTGCCTAATCCTCCTAAAACAGTTAACAACAGACCAGCCAAGGCTAAGTCTGCTGGTAACAAAAGGAAGGTTCAACAGAAACCAACAAAGTCTACTATCAACAAGCTAGCTGAACCCAAGACTACTGTTGGGAATCAGGAAAGTCACAAGTACTCTACAGCTAAAGCTAATCACTGTCCCCCATGGAACTTCCATCTTTGTCATTCTTGCAATTGCTTAGGCCATCTAGCCCTAGAATGCCTACTCAGGTTCACACCAAAATCTGAGAGACCTAGTTCTCTTGAAGTTAGGTAGGTATGTGTCCCAAAAGGTTGCTAATCTTCAGGACCCAAAATAAAATAAAGGGGACCTTGTTTCTTTTGAATTTTTCAAGTCTGCTTCATGGCTATAGATTTAGATGATAAGATATTTGGTACCTCGCTAGTGGCTGTTTAAGGCACATGACAGGGAACAAAAGTCTACTCTCAAATATAGCTGAAGCTAAAGGTCCTATGGTGATTTTCGGCGACAATGCAAGAGGGAAAACAATTCGTTATGGATTAATCACTAGAGGAAGTCTCTCCATCAATAAAGTTTCTCTAGTGAATGGCTTAAAGCATAATCTTCTGAGCATATCCCAATTCTGCGACAAAGGACTCATCTGCCAATTCTCCTCTAACCAATGTCTCATCAAAGATCATGAATCCAACTCAACATTAGTGACCGATAATAGACAAGGAAACGTCTAAGTCATGGACTTAAACCTTCTAGGGAGATCCTCCAGCCTTTGCCTAGTTGCTAACAACATTCGCGACAACAGTTGGCTTTGGCATAAGCGTCTTAGTCACCTCAACTTCAAGTACCTCTCCAAGCTCTCCAAAGATGGGTTTGTCAAAGGTCTACCTACGGTGTCTGCCGACCACGATAGAAGTTGTAAGGCTTGCCAGCTAGGAAAACTCTCCAAGTCTTCCTTCAAGAGAAAGTCATTCATGTCAACTTCCAGACCTCTTCAACTTCTACACATGGATCTCTTTGGACCAATCACTACAATCAGTATCTCTGGAGACAAGTATACACTTATAGTAGTTGATGACTACTATAGATTCACCTGGATCGAAACAATGACCTCAAAGGATGAGACATATGATCTAATCACTGCTCTTTTCAGAAGACTTCAAACTCAAAAGCTTGAAGTGTTATGACCCGACCCGAATTCCAACACGGAATCCCGAGGTAGTGCCAATAAACCAACTAAATATTAGACAGGCGACTGCTAAGCATAATGGCGCCCATCAAATAACTAAGATAAACAATTTCCAAGAATAAAGTAAAGCCATAACGGCGATACGAAACAACAACAACGAGAAATAACGGAAGCGAAATATAAGAAAGGGGCCCGAGCTATCAAGCTCCGATTTAACACAACCAAGGAGATGGTAAATCTCTCAGCTTAAAAATTTGAACCGCGTGGCGCAACATTGCACACGCACAAGAAAACACCTGCTTAACAAAACTA
Source organism: Codonopsis lanceolata (assembly GCA_013146195.2). Taxonomy (NCBI): domain Eukaryota; kingdom Viridiplantae; phylum Streptophyta; class Magnoliopsida; order Asterales; family Campanulaceae; genus Codonopsis; species Codonopsis lanceolata. Next base: position 4,936,147 of record CM028384.1, on the reverse strand, counting down.
GAATAATAGAAATCAAGTCTTCGGCGATACTACATGCCGGAACCCAACAATTACTAACACGAGTCTACTACTCGGGAACATACAACAACATCAACGAGCACAACATGCCGGATAACCTCAACTAAACACCACGAGTTGAAAACATGCTTAGGAAATAAACTAGAAGAGACTACTAACATACAGACCATGGCACGACATAACTTGTCGGCTCCAAAATAATACCACTACAAACCCAACATAATTCTACCCAAGGTAAACCTTATATTACTTTACATATAAAATCGTCCTCACTAGAATTAACAGTATATATTAATAACAGTAATAAAGATAATAATGATACTCCACGAGCTAAGTCTTAGAAGAAACGCTTGCTACGACCACGAACTACTCGACCTCAACGCGAGCGAACGATCAACTACACACTAAAGAAATAAAAGCACCGAGTGAGTCATAATGACCCAACAAGTTACTACAAATAATAATATTTCATGATATTATGCACAATTATTAAATAATCATGGCATCATGTTAAACAATAATAATCAATGAACATGTATCACAATATTCTTGATACTTCATAAATACTCCTTTTTCCTTTCTTGTTTCCAAAACTTTCATGCAATACAATGATACTCAAGTAAATGCATAAACCACAATCAACCCATTTCTTTTCCTTTCAAAAATCATTTATGCAACACTATGATAATCATAAGCATGCATATAAACCACAATATAAATTAGAGTCTACTCTAATCTAAACAAACCCATTGAACGAAGGCACACTTCCTTGATTTTCTTCTGTCGCGCTGCTCCTGCAAATCACGTGCACAATCACATGTGCTCCCGATACCGGTTCCTTGGTATCGTCGGCCTTGAGACCACCTCTCAAGTATCATAGCTTCCAAGGTCATGCTTTCCTGCTATGAACAATGGATAGCTACTTCCCCACCGAGGTCGCAGTGGAGGCGTGTGGGACCTTTAGTCTCCGATACGACGACCCACCGCAATCACGAGTCCCATAATTCGTGAAGACGATGTGTCGTCCCATCATTGACTAACCACACTAAAACCCGATAAGGCCTCAATGCCCGATGACCTCATCAAAACCAAACTCAACAAGGCTCCAATGTCCGATCACCCTGTCATGCCAAGCAGGTTAGTATTCCTACTTAAACAATATACCTTACACATACATGAAGGTAATTAATATCACATACGAGCATGTATTTGTAAGTATAACACACATAGCAAGGCTAATCATTTAGCTTGTTAACCATATACCATATCGAGTTCTTCATTTTTCTCAAGTATAACATCATAAATCCGGATTGAGTTCCCAATCGATCCGGTCAAGTAGGGTTCACACTCTACTAGTATATAACCAACAAAAATATTCATGTCATGAATAAATACTCACATACACCGAGGTGATTAATCAATTCTCACCTCATATCAGAAATTAAGACTAGTCATTTAGTTTAAGAACAATCCTTACTTATGGAGGTCTATCAAAATCCCCAAAATAAACATGCCAAGGTCGTAATTAATTGACCTTAAACCATAAATCAAACTGTGTATTTAGTTCAAAACAGTTACCCGTTGACGTCCTTGAAAGACCCTTAATTTAAACCCGTTAAGACTACTAAGTAGTCTTATGTTAAATCCCAAAACAAAACTATACCCATAGTCTCACCCTTAGTTTCATGTCAGACTTCTATTAGTCGTACTTTCATAGTGTATACATCTATACACTCAAAACCACGCTCAAAGTGTGACATGACTATCACTAGTTGTTACTACACTAAATAAAAAAATAACCAAGCTCCAATTATCTTGGTCATACGGCTTACTAAGTTATTTAAGCGACAACCTATCATCAAGATAATAACCCTTAGGGTTTAATTGTCACATTAGACTTACACCAAAAAATCATATTCTCAATTCACCATTAGCCGTGAATGAATCATATCTTAAATTCCTTAACAAGTCGATGCATTCTTGTGCACTAAATTGACTTCTCAAAAATCTATCGCCCTCATTAGTTTGCATTTAAACTATTTTAGAGAGTTGTATAAGGTTTTTAGACTTTACTAATACATTTGTAGGGACTTATAATGAATTCCTAAATCATCAAATATCACCCAAACCAAAAATCTCCCAAGATGACATAATGTCATTATTTCACAATTTAGATTCAACGATCTCCAAACGTCGTAGGATTTTATACCAGGACTCGCATGAACCCATTAAAACTCTAATTGACTTTATTGAGTCGAATTACTAACTTTAAAAAAAATTAGGTCACAAATCCATTTCGAGATTTATAGACTATACGAGTTCCTAAACCCATAAACATGTTCTATAAGACATAAATACCCCACAAACATAATCAAACCCATAATTACCCCAAAATGTCATAATTTTGAAATTTCACAATTTAGGCACAACATCCTCCAAACAACGTAGGATTTCATCATAGGGTTCAATATACTCTATTAAACACATATTTGACCTCATAGAGTCAAATTATCAACTTTCAATTTCTAGGGCAAAATCACATTTCGGGATTCAACTATCATCCGGGTTTCTAAACCCAATAACAAGTAATCTCATGTCAAAACACTCAAATAAACAACATAAACCCATTTACCAAGTTCATGTAGGCATAACTATCCAACAAACCCATCAAACTCATATACTTGCAAACCCACGTATTCCCAAATCAAAATCATATATAACCTCATCATATAGACAAGTAATAACTCAACAAAAAATGTAGAACACATTTCCAACATTCGAGCACCATCTTTAGCTAGAAAGAAAAGTAGAAAGTTGAGTAACTTACTAAAAATCCGAATTTAACAACCTATCGAAACTGAAAATCGATGGAGGGGAAATGATCTCCTCGACGAGAGCTTTCCAACGGTGGTCTCCGTTCGCGATTCCGTTGGGCGAGTCAACGGGAAACACTACACACACAAATACCTACCGGAGGTGTTTTCTCCTTCAATGGCGGAAGAAGATGAAGTTGGGGGAGAGAATGGTTGAATGGAGGAGGTGTTTTGGGGTTCAAATACTCCTAATGGGAATCCACAAAGTGCAAAGGGTTGGACCATTAAGGGTAGGGGAGGGATTTCACAACCAAAAATCAGAAAATAAAGGGCTGCCACGAATTTGCTACAGTACTCGTGGTATGAATAGTAACCGCGAGTGCTACAGTGATTTTCTGACAGCTCCAGTTTGAACACTGTTCGATGAAACGATGTGATTTTTTCTCCTGGCACTCTGTAAATGTCCAAAGTAAAAGCCTTAAAAGCCCCAAACCAGACAAAAATCTTCTTGAGGGTTCCTCGATCAAAACAATTCAGTCGGGTACCGAAATCGGTCCGTAACGCAACTAATGTACGACAGACAAAATTACGCTGAACAAACTAACGATCGAAACAACTATCAAACAAGTATACATACATATTTTAAAGTATGTTAAAATCCTAATAAAGAGTTTCAAACACATACCCAAAGTTGAACCAAAATAAGGTGCGACCAAAGTACGAAGGGCGATACACAAATCGCGAAATCAAACTTATGACGACGACTATACTTTGAACGTCGTTACCACATGTAAACTTTCTAAACATGATATAATAATCTCCAATTCCTCTAAGCAAGTACACGAAGACCTAGAATCTCTCAGAGGTTGTAAACAAGAACTAAGGAAAATAACGCTTTACTAAGTTGACTTTCCAACAATGATAGTTACTCATTCTAACTCCAACAATTCTAGGGCCTTGGCTATAGTCCAATCAACCTAAACACATGAATACTTATACACGAAGTCAACCATGCAAACAAGTCAAACTTGCAAAGTTTCAGGATCTTACATGAAGACATTAGTGACATCAGATCAGACAACGTCACCGAATTCAAAAACAACGGTGTTGAAAGATATTGTGATGACCACGGGATCGGCCACAACTTCTCTGCTGCCGGAACTCCCAACAAAATGGTGTAGCTAAACGGAAGAACAGAACACTCATTGAAGCAACAAGAACTATGTTGGCAGAAGCTAAACTTCTGAAATACTTCTGGGCAGAAGCTATCAACTCTGCATGTTTTACCCAGAATCGATCCCTGGTAAATAAATTTCATAATAAATCTGCATATGAAATATGGAGAGGAAGAGCCCCAAACATAGTATTTTTCAAAATCTTCGGCTGTAAATATTTTATTCTATATAACGGAAGAGAATATAGAGGTAAATTTGATTCAAAATCAGACGAAGGAATTTTTCTGGCCTATTCCAAACATTCAAAAGCATTTCGAATATTTAATAAAACTTCTTTGAAAATCTTAGAATCTGTGCATGTTACTTTTGATGAATATGATTTATTAGAGCTACATGTGGACCCAAATGTTGCTGATGATTCTGATGATGTTGAGACAGGTACAAATAGGGCTTCTGCTTCTACTTCTACTTCACCTCAGAATCTTCCAATTTCAGACTCTTCTAGTTCTGCTAATGCAACACCAGCAGACTTCAACTCTGCTGGTACCTCATACAACCCTTCTGTTGACCCTGATCCCATCTCTTCTGTTCTACCCCAAACACCTTTGCAGATCACTCACCCTTCTTGTTCACTAGAAAATGAAGGTCTTGAAGATCCTATCTCTTCAGAACCTGATTTTGGTGAATCTACTTCTCTACCCACTCCAGAATCTTTAAGGGAAGAACTCACTAGAAGTGATCTTCCTCCAAGTGTTATTGAAACTAGAGATCACCCCATCTCTCAAATCATTGGTGATCTCAACTCAGGAGTTCGTACGAGAAATAGAGTTCCAAATGAGACTATGTTCACATTCGCATTCGTGTCTGAAATCGAGCCAATAAAGATTGATGAAGCCATCGAAGATCATTACTAGATTGAAGCTATGCAAGAAGAGTTGAACCAGTTTGAAAGATGCAAAGTGTGGAGCTTAGTTCAAAGACCTACTGGCCATCCAGTAATAGGCACCAAGTGGGTATTCAGGAACAAGAGAGATGAAGATGGAAACATCACCAGAAACAAAGCTAGACTGGTTGCTCAAGGCTACCAACAGGAAGAAGGAATTGACTTCGATGAAACATTTGCTCCTGTTGCTAGATTGGAGGCAATCAGATTCTTTCAAGCCTATGCGCCGTTCATGGACTTCAAAGTATATCAGATGGATGTAAAGAGTGCCTTTCTCAATGGTGATCTTCAAGAAATGGTTTATGTTGAACAACCTCCAGGTTTTGTCATCCAAGACAAGAAGGATCATGTATACCGACTCAAGAAAGCACTCTATGGCCTAAAACAAGCTCTTAGAGCTTGGTATGAAACTCTATCCAAGTTCTTAATTGAACAAGGATTTGTGAGAGGAAGAATAGACACAACTCTGTTCATCCTCAAGCACAAAGGTCATTCTCTTTTGGTACAAATCTATGTGGACGACATTATCTTTGGATCAACAAATCAAAGCCTGTGCAAAATATTCGAGAAGCTGATGCAAAGCAAGTTCGAGATGAGCATGATGGGAGAGCTCACCTACTTTCTAGGACTTCAGATTCAATAGACTTCAGATGGGATCTTCATCAGCCAAACCAAATATGCCAAGGAACTCATTAAGAAATTTGGTCTTGATTTAGCTAAAGGATTCGAGACTCCAATGCCTACCGACTGCCATCTTGACAAAGATGAGAAGGGAAAGCAAGAGAACGTGACCAAATATCGAGGAATCATAGGCTCTCTTCTTTACCTTACTACCAGTAGACCTGATATAATGTTTGCCGTTTGTGTTTGTGCTAGATTTCAGGCAGATCCAAAAGAATCACATTTGATTGCTGCTAAACGTATCATCAGATATGTTTCAACCACTACAAATCTAGGTATCTGGTATTCAAAATGAAACAACTTTGATCTAGTTGGATACTCAGATGCAGACTATGCAACTTGCAAAGTTAGCAGAAGAAGCACCATTGGGACTTGTCAATTTCTTGGAAATAGATTTGTATCATGGTCATGCAAGAATCAAGGATCAGTTGCAAACTCAACCACTAAGGCATAATACATTGCTGCCAGCAGCTGTTGCTCTCAACTACTTTGGATGAAGCATCAACTCGTGGACTACAACATAAAGACTACAAATTGCCCCATTATGTGTGACAACACTAGTGCAGTTTCAGTCTCAAAGAATCCAATGATGCACTCAAAGACAAAACACATTGAAATCCGTTATCACTTCCTCAAAGATCATGTGGAAAAAGGTAACATCAATCTGGAATACGTTCAAACTGAACATCAATTGGCTGATATTTTCACCAAGCCACTGGATGCTACCAAGTTTGCTTATTTAAGGAGAAATCTTGGTATGATTGATCCTACTGCTTAAGTTTGTTTTTAAGTTTTCAAGTTTTCTTTCATACCGGCAGACTTAAACTACTACTAACCAGCAGACTTAATTTGCTATCTACCGATAATCTTAAGCTCTTCGTTTCTACCATGTTAGTACTTCAATTGTTTTACCTATTAAAACGTAAAAGGTTTTCTAAAAATGCAATGGGGTTAAAAGTCATTTGTTTGTTAAGTTTGAAAATATCTTTAGTTAAAAAGCCTTTTGATAGACACTTGTCAATTATCCAAGGCATTTTTCCTGCTAAAATGACTTTTCTCGTTCTTTAAATAGACTTTGAACCGCCTCTTTCAAAACTTTTACAAACCCTCTCTCTAATATTTCTCTCTCTACTCAAACCCTCCTCTCCTCTCTACAACTGCTCCCTCTCTTCTCCGATTATTCTTTGCTTCTTCTTCCCTTCAAGCAACAATGGTAAGCGTTTTATTTCTCATTAGTTTCTTATCTGTTCACTCATGCTTAAAATTTCTTCTTTTGAGTTATATTGTTAAGGAATTCGAAAAGACACTATGCGTATCTTGACAGTTTCCGCCATTGTTGTTCATTTCAAAACCTTGAAACTAACATTTTTCTCTATACTTTGGATACTCATTTTTCTGCGAAATCTTCTGTTAATGTTTCTCTGTTTTTAACTCTCCAAACATTAAAGGGTTTCAAATTTTTCTGTCTAAAATTTATTTCCTAAAAATGAAATCTTTGATTGTTTGTTCTGTCTTGAGAAAAGCCCTAATTACTAAAAATATCTTTTTTAGGTGAAATCATCTGCAAAATCTAAAACCGACAAGACGAAGGTGCTTGACCCAGAAAGCGTCATTCACCCTAGCTCCTCCGTCAACGTCCCTGGGTTTCCTCTCTATCCTCCTGCTCATGATATCATTCAGCCTCTGGAACCCAAGATGTACCTACTCGGCATGTGCATTGACCTACAGACGGTTCGCACATTCACTGCCGGAGCCAAGATGTGTGATGACATGAACGAGTCCGAGATTCTCCCCTCTTCTGTCTCCACGATGAAGACTACATCATCCTTCTCGCTGAGGAGTTCTACCAGCGAATGGAAATCAACCCGAAAACTCCATCCGTCATCCGTGGATGGATTCGTGGTTTTCCCTTCTCTTTGTCTGCCAAGGTAATATCCAAGGTCATCAGCGTTCATTATGGCGGAGTGATCGATGCCTTATTTTAATTATTCCTTGCAAGTAGACAAGACTATTGTAGAATAGTTTTGGGAAGCAATGGTTGAACCACATAGACAAGAAGATCACGAATAACACGATTATCGGTAGCAAATTATTAAACTAAAGGGGTTTTATATTGATTTTAATCTAAACTAATTATTATTCTAAAGTTAACTAATTTAGCAGCAATCACAGGTTATGAAGATCTTATGGTGGAGGAAAATCTAGGATTAGGGCTTCACTTGTATCTCCTCTATGGCTTATTTTGATAAAGTATCATTCAATTTCTTGGGTTCGTTCACGAAATATAGATATAGTCTGTCGAATTACCGTTCAGTCTCCATCTCCAAATAATTAGTCCATTCTATATCCTAGGCACAAGAACATATGATCCTAACCGTCACTTAGGTCATATATGGAACCTGACCCTAACTTATCACTCTCGTGCATCGATATGTTCAATTTATCATGATGGTGAGTCAGTGTACGACATATGCACATTGATCATGCAGTTATCCGCACCTCTAGGCCTTTATTATTCACGATTACATTCATTTGTTCAAAGTGAAATAATAGAGGGATTGATAATCACCACAATCAACAAGAATTGAATGAATAAAAATAGATTAAAGCATAGATTCGATACAAGTTACCTCCCAACTCCTAAATTAATGGTTGTTTAGTTCATCCTTTAAGATGAACAACGCATGGAGATGAATGAATACATGGATCGATCTTCAAAACTTGTAATTACAACAACTAAACTATGTTATACACTCTAAATCCTATGCTAGAACTATTAAAAACTACTTTTTGGATGTCCTTGAGCTCTAGCTACCGTCCTTTATTTATATCTTGGAGTTGTAGGGGGTTTAGGAGTTTTGGTCTGGCTTGGAAACCTTCGAAAGTCGGTTTGGCTACCTTGCGGCCGCAAGGGTCTTCAATCTCCGGGGCTAACTTACTTCCTACCTTGCGAAGGCAAGGTAAAAATACCTTGCGGCCGTAAGGTCATCAGAATGTCCCTTTGCCGTTTCTTCTTCAATTTACACTTTGGCCCCTTCTTGGAATATTCACCAAAAAGCCTTATAATTCATATAATTCCACCTAAAACCCTGAAACTCATAAAACAACTGAAAAACACATATCAGTAACCAAAAGCCTCATGGAATCGCTCAATTTAAGTCATAAAAGTACCTGATATCGACGTATAAAATACATTGATCAAATACCCCCAAACTTAAACTTTGCTCGTCCACGAGTAAACAATACTTATAAATACAAAAGCAATTAAACAAAAATAACGAAAATCTTTTTGGAGGGTGACACTATTTACACTCCTCTAGAAACCCACAAACTCAAGGAGACTCTTACGAGTGACTCGACTATGCAGATGAATACAAAAACTAATAAATACAAAAGTAGGTAAAAATTAAACTAAAAATAAAACAAAAATCTTTTTGGCTTCATCATCAAGTTATAACCGTATGGCATAACAAAGTAGTCTCAGTCAGATGCTTACCACATATGTGCAGACTAATCACATAAAACCAACTAACTTATACTCAAAAACTACTACTAGTCTTAATTTCTCCGTGTGTGTGTGATCACCAGTCTTAAAGAATATCTTGACTAAAATAGTTTTATTAAGCTAAGCACCACATTCATATGAAAATCAGAGTTTAATTAAATCCAATGCATCATAGAGTATGAGATCTACCATCCAAACACGGTCTATTACAGAAAGAGAGATCACCAAGGATTTTAAAAACTTATACATCCATCCCATGCACTTCTATGTATGACATACAATGCTCTCCTATCCTAATTACTTGTAATAGCTAAGATTATGCTAACAAAGTGAGTTTTGCGAATAATGTGATTATGAAATTTTAGATCAATTTTACATGCCTTACCATCAAAATAACAAACACAAGCATTGGCAAGAAGATCAATAGGTCTTTAATAGCTTGTAATGTAAGGCCTTGGTGTTGGGGGATATGATGGAAATGGATTAGAATTCAAAGTGAGAGAGCAAGACTACCCTTTACCCCTAATACTTCCAAGCAAAAGGAAGTTTTTCCCAATTAGGCTAGGACCTGCAAAGACCACAAGTGGGGGGCATTTTCTTTTTTTTTTCTTTTCACTTTTTCTTCCCCCCCCCAAACTTGTTTTGAACAATATATCAAGCTAAAAATATCTCATCATCTTCCTCAGCAGAATTTTTCTAATATATTTTCTCTTGAAAGCTATGTTTTCATTTGAATCTTCTTGCACTCTTCTTCTTCTGTTTCATTTTTCGTCGATCTATTTTTTTTTACGAGAAGATGAAGTCTTCAGAAAACTTGCTTGACTGAAAAATGGTCCCATAAAATTAATTCCCCACCCACATCCTACTCTCTCAAAGGGTAGGCTAAAAGTGTATAGGCTTTTAGGGTTAAGTTAATGTGGGTAATAGAAGCGATGTTTAGGGTTAATGTTAATGGGTGGGTAATGAAACGATGTGCTTAGCACACTCCATTCTTTTAATTAGGCTCAATGTGTGCTTAAGGGACACTAGGGATATTTTTAGGCTAAAGGTCGGGGAGAATATTTAGGCTCAAACGATCCAAAGATGGCCTAAATCATATCTTAATGCCAAAAGATGGCCTAAATCATGCATTTTTTAAGAAGGTAAAACACATAAAATATCATGCATTTTTTAAGAAGGTAAAACAACTAAAATATCATATCAACTATGGGAATGGGAATGTGGAGTTGAATGTTTAGCATCACCGATTTCACATAAGATTTCACATAAACATTCGCAATAAAACAGATGGTAGGGACAATCGAGACTAACATTCGAAAGTGTGCTTGAGATATATTAGTAAGAAAAATCCAAGGGATCTAACTTATCATGCAATTGACCCTAAGTTACAATTCAATGCAACAATCATGTTAGGACGGCTATTCATCATATTCTTGTCCATATTTTGTTACTTACATGAAATGAGTGCTATAAACTTTATAAAACTATTCTAATCAATCCATAATTATGATTGGTGTAAGTGCACAGAGATTTGGAGAAAATCAAGAATTTTGCAGAATCAAGTAAATTCCAGAATGATCTATGGAAAAGTTATGTGGTTCATTACATTAACTCCTCATCGACTAGTACGACCACACAAGGACTCGAGGATGAAAATTTTGAATTAAAATATTTTTTTTCAATTTTTTATAAAAAATTTGGAGATGATGATGACACAATTGATGATGGGTCCCCATAATGGGTACCCGCAAGAACCAAATATTATAGTATTTTGGTCAAGGCAACATCTTTGAAAATAAGAAAAATTAAAAATCAAGAAAGACAGGTGAGGAGAAGACACGATAGAGGGAAAAGAAATTTTTCCCCACCCTAAAAACGTAGCCCAACTCCACTCTTCCTTAGGCTGGGACCTGCAAGGACTTTGGGCTTATAATTCCCCCCCCCCAAAAACTTAATTTCTATTTTGTCCCCAAAATTGAGGAACATATGAGAGGATTGATGGGGAAGGACATATATCAAAAAGACATAGCAGGTCCACCTAACGAAAGAGGAAGAAACTTGGGCCTCGACTCACGGCGAGTCGGGAGGAAATAACGAACGAGGACGAAACTCGGGGATTGTGCCAGGTGGCATCCCAAAATATGTGAAGACATTCTGCCCCACCTGGTTAATCCAACCAAAGAGGTCAGTCTGGTCGGCACGTATTTGTGCCAACTGCTGACTCACCATATCAGTTTGAAGGACAATCTCCTCCTGCCTGTTGGAGATCGCCTCCAACGGATCCTCTTCCTTGGGCACCTCCTCACGAGGGCCTCTCTCTCGCGGCTGGCGAGCGTGCTCAAACAATAAAGCCCTAGTAATGGCGGGCACCTTCCTAATTCTCTCTCGAATCTGGAGCCCATTTACTCCATCCTGATCACACAATCCGGTAATCAAACTTGGGAACGCGAATCTCGCGTTTGTATTACCTCTAATAAGGGTCCGAATTTGGGCGTTGATCAAGCGGCCAACATCAATAGACCCACCAGTAAGGATGGTGGAGATCAAAACTGCCTTAGCCCAAGTCACCGTGTGTTGGTGACTGAAAGGCATGAGTCGGGTACAAATAAATTTAAACACGACCTTGGCCGTGTTCGTGAGAAAGGACTCCTCCATAGTGCGGGCACGGAATGGTGGGTTTTGGTTGAAGGTCCAAACCACATCAGGCGTTGCGATAGTCGCATTAATCGCCTCGAGAGAAATAGGGTCAGAAAGGTGGCGGCTGTAGTCGTCGGCACCACTCACAAAGTTGGAAGTGCCATAATAACCATTAATGTCTTGGGACGTAAAACTAACGTCTATACCCCTAACACTAACAGTCTCTAAAACACTACCGTCTATGCCAATTTGCCCGTTGGCATAAAATTCACGGACGATAGCCACGATGGCCGCGCCCAGAGAAGCAATAAGAGTAGCCCACCTACGGTTATTAAAGTTATCGTGGAGGCCAAAGTCTCGAGCCTTAAATCCCCTTTCAGGGATTATGGTCTTGGAGAGCTTCTTAGAGTAGCTCTCCGACGCCTCAAAGGAAATGAAGCGGTGGACATCATAATCTTGCTCCTCCTCTTCGGAGCGGGATGTGGATGGGCCGGTATTTCTGCGCTTGGGGGCCATTTAATTTTAAGCATAAAAAATAAAAAATCTACTCTCTTCTAAAAAAAATTAAAATTACAACCTAACAACTAAAGTATGCAAAAATAAAATTTTACGTAAAATATATCTAACACCCTAGCATGCAGATATTTTGGTACATCAAAAATTGAAATGAGAGGGTGAGAAGATACTTGGATTTGCGACTTGAGGGAGTGAGATGAGGATGAATGGAGGGATGAAGCTTGAAAGAGAGGAGACTCTTGAGTTGAATCTTGGCCGGAATGGAAGACCTTTGCTGGATTTATGTGAAGGAGAGAGATCTGTTGCTGCTTTGTTAGAGAGAGAGAGATTTTTCGAAGTGTTTTGCTAGAGGCTACCCGGACATGACTTATAAAGGGGGCCTTGCGGCCGCAAGGTCCTTAGGGCTTGCGTCCGCAAGGTCGTCAGTCAACAAACTGCACGGATTCTGAAGCAGCATGACGGTCACAATTCTTGTATTTAATAGGGCCTTGCGGCCGCAAGGTGATTAGGCCTTGCGTCCGCAAGGTCTCCAGAATGTTTCATGCTTTTTCTGGTTCCAGCCTTTTTGGTAGTTTTGCAGTTTAGTCCTTCTGTTATGTTCCGTTACATTCGTTAGGTCCGTTTCTTTCCTGCACTCTAAAAATTCTACACAAACTCTAAACTAAAATATTAGCAACATATAAATACAACACTACGATGCTTTTCTCCCCAAACTTGAATTTTGGCATATTTAATTTTAAATTAAATGTCTAAAATTAAATAAGACGGAGAATAGCATATTTAAATTACACTACGAAAGCAAATAAAATTCATCATAGTGGGTTGCCTCCCACCTAGCGCACTTGTTTAACGTCTTTGGCTCGACCCAACTGCAACCCTAATCATTTGGTGGTTCATTGTCAGCAAGACGAATAAGTTCAATTGTTCCCTCTACTGACATGGGTTCAAGGTAGGGGTGAGCAGAAGGTTTTTGGAACCGGACCGAACCAATGGAACCGGACCAGACTAGTCAAAAATGGACCGGACCAATACTTTGGATTGGTCCTGGATCTGAATTTGATTGGGTCCCCGGTCCCGGTTCGAAACCAAAACGCAGAACCGGACCAATGTGTATTTATTATTATTTTATTATATTTAATATACTAATATAGTATAATATATATATATATATATATATATATAAATTGATAAGAAGATAATAAAAGGGATGCAACTTACAACCTAAAGAAAATATATAATAATTTGATTCAATATTCAACCAAGTTTCCTTATTTGATTAAAGAGAAGATATGAGGGAAAACATTGTTCTTCCCTATTAATTAATTTCCTGCCTCTTTTTGTGATTCCAAACATTATTAGTTTGAAGGATTGTTACTTTAAATTAATTAAATTAACCATAAGGGGATCGAAGAGGAAGATGACTTGCAATAAATTTCATTACAACTTTTTTTTTTTCGTTTCTCTTTATTAATTTGGAAGTATTGATTTTTACCTTTAGTTTATTTTCACAAGAACAACGAACCCAACAAAATGTTGTATGAAGGAAGAACATGATTTGATTATTGATCATTATTTTTTAGAAAATCTAGTTATCCTCTTGATCAAAGATAAACATTGTATTGGTCCGGTCCTGGTTCTCGTACGTCTTCAATTGGTTCTAGACCGGACCAATGTATTGGTTCTCAGACATATTGGGTTGGTCAAGGTTCTATATTTTTTAAGAACCGGACTATTGGTCTGGTCCTGGTTCTCTCATTTTTCTAAAAAAGTGGACCGAACCGGACCAAGCTCACCCCTAGTTCAAGGTATGGTTTGAGTAGGCGACCATTAACTTTAAATATTTCGTTGGTCCTTGGGTTTTTAATATCAATTGCCCCATGAGGATAAATTCGGACTATAGTAAAAGGACCAGACCATTTTGATTTCAATTTTCCGGGGAATAACCTGAGTCTAGAATTGAAAAGTAATACCTTAGTCCTGGACGAAACATTTTGTTGGCTAATCCCATATCATGGTATTTCTTGGTCTTTTCTTTATAGGTTTTAACATTCTCATACGAATTTAACCTATGTTCTTCTAATTCGTTTAACTGGAACAATCTTTCCTCACCAGCCAAGGTTAAATCTAAGTTTAGTTCTTTGATAGCCCAATAGGCTCTATGTTCAATTTCAATTGGAAAATGACAAGCCTTTCCATACACCATTCGGTAAGGACTCATTCCTATCGGGGTCTTATATATGGTTAAGTATGCCCACAAAGCATCATTAAGTTTAGACTGCCAATCTTTACGGTTTGGTCTAACCGTCTTCTCTAAAACTGCATTTATCTGTCTGTTACTCACTTCCACTTGGCCAGACGTCTGAGGATGATAGGGTGTAGCTACCTTGTGAGTTACACCATATTTTCTAAGGACTGAATTTAGCAATCTATTGGTGAAGTGTGTTCCTTGATCACTAATTATGGCCTTAGGTACTCCAAACCGAGCAAAGATATCTTCCACAAATTTGACAACGGTTTTTCCATCATTATTTTTAGTTCCAATAGCTTCTATCCATTTAGACACATAATCAATAGCAACTAAAATATACTCACAATTATTAGAGACTGGAAAAGGACCCATAAAATCAATACCTCAAACATCAAAAATTTCAACAACCATATTTATATGCAAGGGCATTTCATTCCTTTTGCCTATTCCACCGGTTCTTTGACACTTATCACAAGTTTTATAAAATATGTCACAATCTCTAAAAACAGAAGGCCAATATAATCCAGATTGCAGAATTTTTCTAGCAGTTTTATTACCACTAAAATGACCACCACAAGAGTATTCATGACAAAATGTCATAATACTTTGTTGGTCTTGTTTTGGAACACATCTCCTAATTATAGAGTCGAAACACATTTTATATAAATGAGGTTCTTCCCAAAAATAATTCTTTGCTTCTGTTAAAAATTTCTTTCTTTGATAGAAATCAAAGTCAGGATTTATGATATCAGACACATAATAATTGACATAATCAGCATACCAAGGATCTAAATCTTTGACTGCTAATAATTGTTCATCGGGGAAGTCTTCATTTACAAGAATTTTATTATCAAGAAATTGACGTTCAAGTAAGGGTGAAAATTCCAATCTAGACAAATGGTCGGCTACGACGTTTTCCGTTCCCTTTTTATCTTTAATAGTAATGTCAAATTCTTGCAATAATAACATCCACCTTATGAGTCTAGGCTTAGCCTCTTTCTTACTCAATAAATATTTTAGGGCTGCATGATCAGAAAATATTATGACTTTTGATCATAACAAATATGGTCTAAAGTTTTCTAAAGCATACATAACTACTAAAAATTCTTTTTCTATTGTTGTATAATTAAGTTGTACATTATTTAATGCCCTACCAACGTAATGAATTACATGTGGCTTCCTATTTACCCTTTGACCTAACACAACTCCAATTGCAAAATCCGAAGCATCGCACATGATCTCGAAAGGAGAGACCAATCGGGGCCGGTTAAAATTGGGGCAGTTGTCAATCTTTCCTTTAGTAAATTAAATGCGTTTAAGCATTCTTGATCAAAGATGAATTCGGTGTCTTTTGCCAACAGATTACATAGAGGTTTACAGATTTTTGAAAAATCTTTTATAAATCTTCTTTAAAAACCTGCATGTCCTAGAAAACTTCTAACACCTTTGACAGAAGTTGGGGGAGGTAGTTGTGATATGACTTCAATTTTTGCCTTATCGACTTCAATTCCTTTGTTAGACACAACATGACCTAAGACAATTCCATGTTTAACCATGAAATGGATTTTCTCCCAACTTAGGGTCAAGTTAGTTTCACAACATCTTTTCAAAACTGATGTAAGATTTTCTAGGCAATGGTCAAAAGAATTCCCAAATACTGAGAAGTCATCCATGAATACTTCCACACATCTTTCCACTAAATCTGAAAATATAGAAATCATGCATCTTTGAAAAGTAGTTGGGGCATTATAAAGTCCAAAGGGCATTCTCCTAAATGCAAAGGTACCAAAAGGACATGTAAAGGTGGTTTTCTCTTGGTCTTCGGGTGCTACTGGGATTTGGTTGTAGCCAGAGAAACCGTCAAGAAAACAATAATATTCATGACCAGCTAGTCTTTCAAGGATTTGATCAATAAATGGCAAGGGAAAGTGGTCCTTCCTAGTTGCAGCATTTAATTTCCTCAAATCTATGCACATTCTATAACCGGTGATAGTTCGTGTGGGAACTAACTCGTCTTTATCATTTTTAACTACTGTAATTTCTGATTTCTTAGGAACTACCTGAACTGGAATAACCCATTTACTATCAGATATTGGGTAGATTATACCCGCATCGAGAAGCTTAAGAACTTCTTTTCTCACTGCTTCTTCCATGTGAGGGTTAAGTCTTCTTTGTCTTTCCCTAGAAGGCTTTTTTTTTTTTGATAAAAGTAGGGCGGCACCTGCGGGGGATTTATAAATTAAGGAAAAAAAATTCAAACTTGAGGGGGACAACCAGCCTTACCCGATTTAGGGGGGACAAAGGAGTCTGACCTCGAAAAAGGAAATACAAGCTAAAGAAAACTAAATAGAACGAATATAGGGAGTGTTGTATTTGTCCAAATTAAAGATCCCACGAATGTGACGAGGAACATCCAATATAGAGGAGAAAAAGGAGTCATAACCGGCATCACAACCCAAATTAGCAAGAGCATCAGCAACCGAATTGACCTCCCTGAAGCAGTGTCTGAAATCAAATCGCATTTTATTGTGAATGGATATAATATATCAGAGCATGTAAGAGAAAGCCCAAGGAGGAGAAGCACTACCCATCACATAATCAAATAACACTTTAGAATCAATCTCTATAATAGCTTCTAGCATGTCATGCTCTGAAGCCATTGCACTCCCAAGAAAAGGCTTCTGCATTCCGCTTGAAAACTGGTAGCAAGACCGAAGGAAACTGAGAAAGAGTGAATCATATTGCCGCTTGAATCTCGAATAAGACCCCCACCTGCACTAAGACCGGGGTTACCTCGGCAAGCCCCATCAGTGTTGAGCTTGACGATACCAGGCGGAGGTTTATCCCAATAGAGGACTTTCACCGGTTTGCTGGGCATTCTACTTCGAATAGGCCTGTAAACTAAGAGCTCCAGCCCAGCGGCTGAGAAAATATTTGACAAGGACTGCTTGATACGGTCAATTAAAACCCAAGAAGAACACCGAATTCCCTCATGCAAAGCTTTGTTACGAAACTTCCAAATTTCCCACAAGACTATGGAAGGAAGAATGGCGTGGAAATTGGAACTGTTATGCCGATACCACTAAGCAAAGTAGGTTTGAGAAATAGATTGCAAATCAGACTTAACATCACCCAACCTGTTGAACGCATACCAAACTTGGCGAGCTAGATGATTGTGTAGAAAAACATGAGAAAACATTTCTGAGTGCCCAGTCTTGCAGTAGGAGCATTTAGAAGCCAAATAAATACCCTTGCAAATGATACTTTCATCAATTGATAGCCTTTGACGCCACAGCTGCCACATGAACACACTTATGTTGCGGGGAAGGAGTTTGTGCCAGATATAAGTAGAAGAGATGAGAATGGGCAGAGGAGAGCGAACTAGATTCCAAGCCTACGCTAATTTTTTTTTACCATTTGAGGTAGCACTCCAGCAAGCGTAATCAGGGGTGTTGGAGAGACAAATCCCATTACTAGAAATTACATCACAAGCCGAGGGACCTAACATTGCTTTGGCATCAGGCGCGATACTGGTTGAAGAGACAAAAATGTCGCAAACTTCCTCAAAATGACTTGAACTCTGAATGACCATATTAGTATCAGGAAGCCATTTATCAAGGCTAAGGCTACAATGCCCATGACCAATGATCCATACAGTATTAGATTCGCAAGATTACGTACAGAGCACATTCTGCGCCATATGTGAGAACCCGTGTGCGAGGCAATAACAGGATGAACATTCTGGCAGTATTTGGCCACCATGAACCGAGACCACAAAGAATTAGAAGTCCGGAATCGCCACCAGGTTTTCAAAGAGAAGGCCCGAACCAAATCAGCGATAGATTGAATGCCAATGCCTCATTCTTGCGTCGGTCTGCAGCATTGATCCCAGGAAATCTAATGGGGTTTGTTCTTGTTATCAATTTGTCCCCAGAAAAAATTCGCTAACAGCCTATTGATCTGCTTAATAACAGTCACTGGAGGGTGTAAAATAGCCAGCTGATACATAAGAGAGGAGTACAGAACTGAATTAATTAACGTAATTTTACCGGCTTGGGAAAGAATAGCTCCAAACCAAGAGCCTATCTTATTCTGAATCTTGGAGATTAAAGGGTCGAAGTATCTTTTCTTCTTACGGCCTTCAAACAAGGGGCAACCCAAATAGATAACAGGAAGCTCTTTATAATCATAGCCCAAATGGCGACGAATATTACTGATCCTGGTAGCAGAAGTACGGGAAGAAATAGTGAAGCAACTCTTCGATTGGTTAATTAACTAACCTGAACATTGTTCGTACTGGGAGAGGAGGTTTTTGTGATTCATCAAAGAGTGTTTGTTCCCATTACAGAAAATGATAATATCGTCTGCAAAAGTCAAATGAGATATGATAGGACAACCACCGCTAGTAGAAAAGGCAAAGTGAGGCCGGTCTGCCTGAAGTTTATTAAGCTCACGGCTAAGAACTTCAGAGGCTAAAATAAAGAGACTGGGGGATAGCGGGTCACCTTGACGAAGCCCCCGCGTTGAGTTGAAGAAACCCGCGGATTCGCCATTCACCAATACTGAGAACCAATTATTGGAAATAAGCCTCCAAATTCGGCCAATGAAAACTTCACTAAAACCGAATTTCCTAAGGACTTTAATGAGAAAGAACCAAGACACCCGGTCAAAAGCTTTAGCCATGTCAAGCTTGATAATGATATTAGAGCCGTTAATTTTTTTCCCTAGATGATGGGTGAGCTCGTTAGCTAGAAGAAGATTGTCCTGAATAATACGGCCCTTGATGAAAGCACCTTGATTGTCCGAAATGATAGAAGGAAGCACCCTAGACAGACGAGCGGCGATCAGCTTGGAAATCACTTTGTTGTTGAAGTTACATAAGCTAATAGGGCACAAATCCTTGAACGAGTTGATTTGAGCAGACTTGGGAATCGTAATAATGAGAGTGCTTGTCCACGATTTAGGCATAGGAAATCCCGCAAAAAATTCAAGAATGGCTGCATGAAGATCTTCGGCGATGATATCCCAGCAATAGGAGAAAAATTTTCCTGTAAATCCATCAGACCCAGCCGCACTATCCCCACTTAAGAAGATAACTGCATTCAGAATTTCTTCTAGGGAGGGGGCAGAATCAAGAGAAAAATTGTGATCGGCAGTAACAATAGAAGGAATGCACTTGAGATTAGATTCAGACATGGTTGCAGTAGCAGTAAGTTGCTCCCTAAAAAATTCCACAGCTCCGTTCTTGAGGTTAGAATCAGAAGAAATAGTATTGCCAGGACTATTTGTGATCGAGTGAATGTGCAAGCGACGTTAAGTCTGCTTCACCGAAGAGTGAAACCGTGTTGATTATTATTGTATTAGATTTATATCTGCTCATACATTACACTAGTTTTATACTTCAGTGGCTAATCGAGGATGTGTATCGATTAGCGTGGCAACTGTGTATAGAACTTTGTCCTAGTATAGTTTTTATAGGACTTTACAGGTTCAACGGAAGGCCTCTTCAAAGCTTCACCGGAAGACTTGCTCAAGCTTACAAACGGCAGACCTTGTATACACCTGGTCAATCATGACGTGTCCTGACCAAGCAAAGATTAATGGATCAATTTAAATTTATCCTTATCTCAGTTTGAATTTAAATTGGGACATTCCCTGACACCTCAAACCCGCCGAAAGCAGCTTTCCGAAAAGCAGGAAGACTTTTCACAAATGAATAAGTGAAAGGTGAAAGTAGATGTCACCTGCATGCGCAACAACTCTCTCAAATCTGACATCCAGATTGTCCAACTTCCAGAAGATCTCAGTACTCATTCCCTGCTCGATATCTGTGAAGACGAAATTCCTGATTGACAGCCCCATGCATTTAATGCATTTAACCTAATAGAGCTGTTAAAGTCTTCGTCTTCTCCAACGGATCTTTGGAATGCACCTGCTATAAATATTGCCATTAAAGACTGAAGAGACATCTATCGAACACTTGAAGAATTGCTCTGAAACTCTACAACTCCAAGTCTTATTTCTCAGTGCATTCAAAAGATCTTCAACAGATCCAGAAGTCCTCGTCAACAACAAGAAGCCGTGCATCAACATTTATTGTTTCTCTTCTTGTTGTTATTCATTCAACAACTATACTTCTGCACGAAATAAATATCTTGTTTTCACAGATATTTAATTCCTTAACCCCCAAACACAAGTCAATATTTTGTACACGATCCATTGGGAATATTCTTTGTAATAGATCTAGTGGAAAACATAGTGCACTATTTAAATCCAAGGTTGACTGCCTTGGTGGTGGACGTAGCACTCTTTATAGTGTGAACCATCCCAAAATACATGTGTTAATTTCTTTACTGTTTGTCTACTCTATTATCTGCTTATTACTTCATTTATCATTACCCTTTACAGCAAATTTAAGTAAACTGTTAAGGTCTTACGGTAGTCCTTATCGGTAGACTTGATTCAACCTTATTGAAAGACTTCCGCTACTTCAATCTTTTCAATAGATTGAAAGTACCTTTCAAAGAACTTAATTAAAATTTTTAAGTGTATAATAAGCTATTCAACCCCCCCTTTCTAGCTTATTACTGTGCTCGTTGGGACCCACAATTGTTATCAGAGCCTTACTCTTTGAAAACAAGTTTTTCCGAGATTAAACTCTTGAGAGATTCGATTCAATGGCACAAACACACTACATGCTGCCTACATCTAATGCGAACCACGTCCCAATATTGGACGAATGCCATTTCGATGTATGAAAGGATAAGGTAATGCGTTTTATGAACTCTATTGACAATAGGTTATGGAAGTGCGCTACTACAGGACAACATGTACCAATGAAGGCCAACCTTCTAGCCTCCATCGCTGGGAATCCTGCAGAAGTTCCCAAAGAAGAATCAGAATGGACAGAGGATGACAGAAAACTGGTAGAGCTTGACAGTAAGGCAATTAATATAATTACTAGCTCTCTAGACACAAGCACATACCAACAAGTGATCCGATGTACAACTGCGAAAGAGATGTGGGAAGCTCTTGTAGAGTACTTGGAAGGAGACCAAGACACAAGAGATAACAGAAAGTACACATACATCCAGCAGTTTGACTCCTTCAAAAAGGATCCAAAGGAAACCTTGAGACAAGCATACGATCGCTTCAGTGAGGTAATAAATAGCTGCTTTTCTCTTGGTAAAACTTATGACAAAAAGGAAATGAACATGAGGTTTCTAGGCTCTCTAGGTAGCTTATGGCATGTTAAGACCACGACTATGAAAGAATCCAAAAACTTAAACGAGATGACTCTCCGTAGTCTCTACGCAAGTTTGAAGGTTTATGAGCTCGAAGTAAATCAAGCTCTAGAGCAAGACAAACAGTTCAGAACTGTGTCCTTGCTAGCCATGGTCCAAGAAGAAACCACTGTTGAAAACAAACCTTCCACTTCCTCCTGTGAAAACGATTTCCTCTTAGATGAACAATTTGCTATGTTTGTAAAACGTTTTCAAAAATTTGCAAAACATGGAAGGAAGAACACACACCAACAACCTTTTAGAAAGATTGGTGAAAGCTCATCTAAGGAAGAGCTTGTGTGTTACAATTGTAGAAAACCTGGTCATTTTGCCTCCAAATGTCCTAAGCCAAAATTTGAAGCATACCGAAAACCTTCTTATAGAAAATTTCAAAAACAAAAGGGTATGTTGGCTGAAGACATAGAAGACAAACATGTTGCTACATGGTTTGAGACTGATTCAGAAGAGGAAGAGGATGAGTGTGGGCAAGCTAACATATGCTTAATAGCTCATGACTCAGATCCTACCTATGACTCTAAAAATGAAGTCGAAATGTCACCCTGTCCTTTAAATAAAAGTATCAACAGTGAGAACTTCAGTAAGGAAGAACTTCTCAAGGATAATCAAGATATGCTTGAAGAATTTAATTCCTTTAGAGTAGCCTATGTTAAACTTGCCAAGAACTGTGAGAAACTTACTGCTGAGAAATCTCTGATGGCAGCTGAGATTCAAACTCTCAATAGCTATCAACAAGATAGTATCAAGCTCAAAGGAGAAAACAAATTCCTTTGTGACAAAATTGAATGTCTAACTGAGCACATTAAAGGACTTGACCTAGAGAAAATTGCCTTGCAAAAGACAATTGACTCCTGGAACAACTCCAAAGATGCCTTCGAAGAAATCCTTTCAAGCCAAAAATCTAGTAATGAAAAATCTGGCATAGGATATTCAGATGAGCCCTTTATGACATTCCCATCAGTCACAGAGAAAGGTGAATCCTCCGAGACTGCTAATGATATGCCTTTCTCTAAACAGACATTCGGAAATAAAGGGAAACAAGGCCTTGGCTATTCAAGTGTTCCTTATGTTTACCCCAAAGTTCAGAAAGGAAAAGCCAAGATGACTGATTCAAATGAGAAACCTAAAAAAGTAACGGTAGAGAAAGTAAAGTCTGCCGGCAACAACTCTGCTAAGGCAAAGGCTGCTGGCGGTAGACCTACTAAATCTCTACCGGTGACTATCAAGTTTGTCTATGAAACAGGCAAGGCTCCTGTACCTATTGAAAGTAAACTTAAGGGTATCCTACCGAATCCTCCAAAAAGGGTAATCAACAGACAAGCTAAAGCTAAGTCTGGTGATAACCTACCTAGGAAGATTCAAAAGAAACCAATTAAGTCTACCGTCAACAAGCAAGCTGAACCAAGAATGAATGTCAAGAAAAAGGATAATCATAATCACTCTTTAGCTAAAGCCACTGACAGTTCTCTATAGAATTTCCACTTATGTCACTCTTGCAATTGCCTAGGCCATCTGGCCCAAGAATGCCTACTAAGGTTCACTCCAAGATCTGAGAGACCTAGTTCCCTCAAGGTTAGGCAGGTATGGGTTCCAAAAGGTTGCTAATCCTTAGGACCCAAAAGAAAATAAAGGGGACCTTGTTGCTTTAAATCTTTTTCAGGAATGCTTCATGGCTATAGAATCAGAAAACAAAGACATCGGTACGTACCGGTGGGCTCAAGACACATGAACAGAAGTCTACTTACAGATATAACTGAAGCCAAAGGACCCACTGTTATTTTTGGAGTCAATGCAAGAGGAAAGACAATTGGATATGGCTCAATCACTAGAGGAAGTCTCTCCATCAACAAAGTTTCTCTAGTAAGTGGCTTAAAGCACAATCTTCTGAGCATATCCCAATTCCGCGACAAAGGATTACTATGCCAATTCAACTCCAACCAGTGCCTCATCAAAGACCGTGAATCCTTCTACAATCTCGACCGCAATAGACAAGGAAATGTCTATGTCGTGGACTTAAATCTTCTAGGGAGATTCTCAACCTTTGCCTAGTAGCTAACAACGCTCGTGACAACAGCTTGGCTATGGCACAAGCTGCCTCGCCACCTCAACTTCAAGCACCTCTCCAAGCTCTCAAAGATGGGCTTGTCAAAGGTCTACCTACGGTGTCGTCGACCATGACGAAGTTGTAAAGCTTGCCAACTAGGAAAACTTTCCAAGTCTTCCTTCAAAAGAAAGTCAAAGTGTCTTGTCAACAAACAGACCTCTTCAACTTCTGCATATGGATCTCTTTGGACCAATCACAACAGTCAGTATTTCTGGAGACAAGTATACACTTGTAGTAGTGGACGACTACTCTAGGTTCACCTGGATTGAAACAATGACTTCAAAAGATGAGACGTATGATCTAGTCACCGCTCTTTTTAGAAGACTTCAAACTCAAAAGCTTGAAGACATTAGTGACATAAGATCAGACAATGGCACTGAATTCAAGAACAATGGTGTAGAAAGGTACTGTGATGACCACGGGATCGGCCACAACTTCTTTGCTGCCGGTACTCCTCAACAAAATGGTGTAGCTGAACGGAAGAACGTAACACTAATTGAAGCAAAGAAGAACTATGCCAGCGTAAGCTAAACTTCCAAAGTACTTCGGCGTAAGCCGTCAACTCGCATGTTTTACCCGTAATAGATCCTTGGTAAACAAGTTTCATAACAAAACTTCATATGAAATATGGAGAGGAAGAGCCCCCAACATAGGATTTCTTAAAATCTTCGGCTGTAAATGTTTTATTCTTCATAATGGAAAAGAATATAGAGGAAAATTTGATGCAAAATCAGACGAAGGAATTTTTCTGGGGTATTCCAAACATTCAAAAGCATTTCGCATTTTCAGTAAAACTTATTTAAAAATCATAGAATCTGTGCATGTTTCTTTTAATGAATATGACTTGTTAGAGCCTAGAAAGGCTCCGAATGTTGCTAATGATTCTGATAATGATGAGACAGGTACAAATACAACATCTACTTCCACTCCTCATCGAAAAATCGCAGCAGATCCTTCCAAGCATCGCTAACCCTCTTGACTCCAATCCTTCTTGTTCACGATGAAAGTTTTGAAGATCTTCCTCCAACCATTATTGAAACAAGAGATCATCCTATTTCTCAAATCATTGGTGATCTCTACACAGGAGTTTATACGAGGAACAAAGTTCGATAAGAGACTATGTTTGCGTATGCATTCATATCTGAACTCGAACCAAAGAAGATTGATGAAGCTATCGAAGATCATGACTGGATTGAAGCTATGCAAGAAGAGCTGAACCAGTTTGAAAGATACAAGGTGTGGAGCTTAGTTCAAAGGCCGATCGATCATCCAGCTTATCGGCACCAAATGGGTTTCGAAACAAAAGAGATGAAGATGGAAATGTCACCAGAAACAAAGCTAGACTGGTTGCTCAAGGCTACCAACAGGAAGAAGGAATTGACTTCGATGAAACATTTGCTCCTGTTGCTAGATTAGAGGCAATCCGACTCTTTCTAGCCTATGTCTCGTTCATGGACTTTAAAGTGTATCAGATGGATGTAAAGAGTGCCTTTCTGAATGGTGATCTTCAAGAAACGGTATACGTAGAACAGCCTCCAGGATTCGTCATTTCAGACAAACTGGATCATGTCTACCGACTCAAGAAAGCTCTCTATGGCCTAAAGCAAGCTCCTATAGCTTGGTATGAAACTCTATCCAAGTTCTTAATAGAACAATGATTCGTGAGAGGAAGGATAAACACTACCTTATTCATCCTCAAGCACAAAGGTCATTCTCTTCTGGTACAAATCTATGTGGACGACATCATCTTTGGATCAACTAACCAAAGCCTGTGCAAAAGATTCGAGAAACTGATGCAAAGCAAGTTCGAGATGAGCATGATGGGTGAACTTACCTACTTTCTAGGACTGCAGATTCAATAGACCTCCGACGGAATCTTCATCAGCCAAACCAAATATGCAAAGGAACTAATCAAGAAATTTGGTCTTGATTCAGCTAAAGGATTTGAGACTCCAATGTCTACCGACTGCCATCTTGACAAAGATGAAAAGGGAAAGCAAGAGAACATGACCAAGTATCAAGGAATCATAGGTTCACTTCTTTACCTTACTGCCAGTAGGCTTGACATTATGTTTGCTATTTGTGTTTGTGCTAGATTTCAGGCAGATCCAAAGGAATCACATTTGCTTGCTGCCAAACGTATCATCAGATATGTTTCAAAAACAACAAATCTAGGCATCTGGTATTCTAAACACAACAATTTCGATCTAGTTGAATACTCAGATGTAGATTATGCAGCCTGCAAAGTGAGCAGAAGAAGCACCAGTGGGACTTGTCAATTCCTTGGAAATAGACTTGTCTCATGGTCTTGCAAGAAACAAGGATCATTTGCAAACTCAACCACAGAGGCAGAATACATTGCTGCCAGCAACTGTTGCTCTCAACTCCTATGGATGAAGCAACGACTAGTGGACTACAACATCAAGACTGCAAATTGTCCAATTATGTGTGACAACACATCAGCAATTTCAGTCTCCAAGAATCCAGTGATGCACTCGAAGACAAAGTACATTGATATCCGTTATCACTTCCTCAAAGATCATGTGGAGAAAGGTAACATCAGTCTGGAATATGTTCCAACTGAGCATCAATTGGCTGACATTCTCACAAAGCCAATGGATGCAACCAGGTTTGCTTATTTAAGGAGAAATCTTGGTATGATTGATCCTACTGCTTAATTTCAAAGTTTTATTAATTTTTCTTTCATACCGGTAGACTTAGTTTTAGACTGACCGGAAGACGTAATTTTCCCTTTAGCGGAAGACTTAAAGGTTAGTATCTTTACTTAGTCTATTTTTATTTAAAGAGGTTTCTAAAGCAATAAAGGGGGTCAAGGATAAAATTGGGTACTTAGAAAATATCTTAAGTTCCCGCTTTTGCGCTAAAATTCTTCTCTTTAAATAGACCTTGAACCACCTTTTCAAAAACTTTAAGAAACCCCTTTGTCTAAAAATATTTCTCTCTCTATTCAAACTCTCTCTATCTGTGTAACTGCTCTCTTCATTCCCAAAATCTTCTTGTTTCTTCTTCTCATCAACATCAATGGTATGTTCTTCTCTACTCTACTACTTGAAACTTATCGTTTACTGTTTCGCATTTTATTTCATAACCTAAATTATTTTGGAATAAAAACCGTCACTTTCGAATTTCTAAACAGTATTCGCCATTGCTGTTTATTAAAAACCTAGAAACTAACAGTCGTTTATATGCTTTCAATGTTTACTCTCTTGAAAAAACTTATGTTATACATTTCTCTGGTTTGAATTCTCTAAACATTCTAGGGTTTCAAGTTTTCATTTTGAAAATTTCCTATAATCTCAGAAAAACTTGAAATCTCTGCTCGTTTAGCTCTTGAAATAAAAAGCCCTAATTTTTGATTGCATTTCTTTCAGGCAAAATCATCAAAATCAAAGCATGACAGCAGGAAGAAGCTAGACCCAGAAACTGACATTCCTCCAAGTTTGGATGTCAACCTTCTGGGATATCCTACTTTTCCCGCTGCTCATGACGTCATCGTAGCCCTGGACCCGAAACTTTACATACCCGGAATGTGCATCGATCTTCAATCAGTCTGCACTATAGCCGCCGGAGTCAAGGCATGCGAGGACATGAATGCCTCTGGAATTCTTCCACTCTTCTGCCTCAACGACAAAGACTACAACATTTTCTTGACAGAAGAGTTCTACTAAAGGATGGAGTTAATGAACAAAAACGCTCTGCGTGGATGGATTAGAGGCCGTCCCATCTCCATCACCGCCAAGACCATCTCCACCATCATTGGTGTGCACTTCGGTGGTGCTCTTGAGGCAACCATGCTGAGGCTATTCATGCCTGGGAAGCAATGAGGGGAATTGATGCCCCTAAAGAATCACAAGGGAAGATGCTGAGGAATCTCTTCCTGCTAGACGTATACTGCACAAGCCACCTGTTGGACAAGGGGCTACTTTTCAAGAGTGGTGCACATGATATGTTCACAGCTCAACAGTTGAACCTTACATGTGTTGTCTTTCTTCAAACCCATCTCAACTACGGTGCCATCATCTTCAACGAACTGAAGAAGTGGGTGGAAAAAGTGAAGAACAACCCCACCTGCAAATGCCCATTCGTCAGGCTGATCAACGCTCTTCTCCGAGACAATGAGGACGTCAACTCTTCCTTAAAAGAGGATGAGCTTATAGTGGTGGCCAAGGAGAAGCAGCTAACCGCCTCGTTCTTCAACAAATACACTGAGTATGAGAACAAGCAAAGGCTTCAGAAAGGTCTTTTGACCGTCTCCATTGATAAGGTTGCTAAGCCAGTGCCGATTATTGCCACTCGCTTCAACATGGAAGCTTATGAAGCGGCTAGCAAAACCTTCAAAAAGGCTTTTACAAAATTTGATGAACAAGTTGCTACAACTATCCATCAACAGGCCAAAGATCTAGGCTGATGAGGCAGAACAACTCTTAAGGGCCAGACAGAAAGCCAAGGGAAAAAGACCAGGCCAGAAGAAGAAGTACCAACTGAAGAGGAGCAGGCAAAGTGGATTCGGAAGGAGATGAAGGAAGGCCAAAAGGACAAGACTCCAGCCAAACCAATTCCATCACCTTCCCCAGTTCAACCTTCACCAGCCCAGCCATCCTCTCAAGCACATCCAACCTCTTCTTCCCAGCCCTCTTCTAAAACCAAACGACCACCCCACCTTCTCCTGCACCTACTCCTAAAGCAAAACATAGGAGACTTTGAAAAACCTTTGAGGACCAACCACCTGCAGACATTCCAGCCTCTACCAATAAAGCAGCTGAGTCTCCTATTCAGCTGCTAAGGAAGAAGGAGAGGTCTGCCGGTACCAAGCCCTCTACCGCCGCACAACCTTCTACCGACAGCCAACCCTCTACCAATAACCAAACCATCTACCGACACTCCAAGCCAACCTATTCCGCCTGAGTTATCAACTCAAAGGAATTCACCACCTCCGGAGGAGTCTATCCCTCAGGAGGAGCCTCAATGACAGGAGGAGCCAACACGAACCCCTACTCCTCCTCCACCTTCACCCTTCAACTACTCTCCTAACCCATCTACCCCTACCTCACCTCATCAAACCCAACCCACTTCATCAACAATCTCCTCAACGAACTCTAAACCCTCCTACCAAGCCAATAGACTCTGCCGCTGCCAAGTTTCTCTTTGACCTTTCCTTTGTGGCAGATCTATTCCCTTCTGATCAACCTCAACCTTCACCTCTCTTTCGTAAACCCAAATCCCTTTTCTACCCTATGCCCTCTTTCTGGTTCTCCACCGACCCCTTACCCGAATCCTCATTTGTCAGTGAAAATTCTGACACTGATATGGAGCTCGATTCCCCACCAACCCTCCTCCACCTCCCATCTCTCTTCCTCTACCGACACCATACCAACCCACGACTCTTCCTCTTCCGACTCCGTCACTCCTCCTCTCCAACAGCCCTTCCGGCCAGTGTCTCCTGAAGCCACTACCTTTGCCGGTACCGCTCCTATTCACATTGGTCAGGCAACATCTTCTTCTCAGCCGGCCAATGCTGAAATTTTGTCAAGACTGGACGCCATCTATGAACGGCTAGACGCGCTCACTAGCATTACTGCCACTACCGTTGAGATCGCCACTTCCGCGTCCAAGGCCAATGATCGCACTACTGCTCTTCTGCGCTAATTTCAAGAAGATGTATGGACTCGTTTTGGACAGATGAGACACGATTTCACAGACGTCAAAATCAATATCGAAGATCAACGCGACGAATGTGTCCCTATCTGCTCCTCCCTCTTCTACGAGCTATTCCATGCCATCACTCTGCATCTCGGCAATGGTCGCCCTCTCTGTCCTAGAGCTCAACAACTTAGCTCGAGACTCTGCTCACAACATCATGAACGCTCATCGTGATCGTGATTCGGCCAGCACGGAGGAGAAGCAAATGAGATCTATCAACCGAATGCTGATGGAAGAGAACAGTCGTCTTCGTGAAGAACTCAACTACTGCTCTTGCTCCACCAGACCTCCCACAGATGCCGATGATGAGTACGTACGACAAATGAAAGAGCTAGAGAGACAGCGTAGGGAGAAAGAAGCTGCAGACAAAGGAAAAGGGAAACGACCTTGGTAAACTATGTATCTGGTTTTCCCTTTAACCTTTGTATCTATTTTACTCTTTTGAAAACTCTGTAAACATTAAACATCTTGTTTATAATACAGAAGATTATCTGCTCTTCAAAATTGTCTTGTTTAAATATTTGTTCTTTCATTTTCAATATCTGCTCTGAATTTAAACTGTTTTTGCTACTAATCTATGTGCCGTTCTATGATTTCCTTATCTTTGTGTGCACATAGAATTGTCTTTACACTTGAGGTGCTCTTCTGTTTGATAGAGGCATGTCTTCCGTTATTGAATGAATAAATCTCTTAGACATGCTATTATCTATCACTTAGTCGGTCATAGCCCTCATTTGTAGTAATGATGACCAGATATAAATAGGAGGAGATTGTTGATTCTTATTGTATTAGATTTATATCTGCTCATACATTACACTAGTTTTATACTTTAGTGGCTAATCAGGCTGTGTATCGATTAGCGTGGCAACTGTGTATAGAACTTTGCCCTAGTATAGTTTTTATAGGACTTTCCAAGTTCAGCGGAAGACCTCTTCAAAGCTTCACCGGAAGACCTGCTCAAGCTTACAAACGGCAGATCTTGTATACACCTGGTCAATCATGACATGTCCTGACCAAGCAAAGATTAATGGATCAATTTAAATTTATCCTTATCTAAGTTTGAATTTAAATTGGGACATTCCCTGACACCTCAAACCCGCCGAAAGCAGCTTTTCGAAAAGCAGGAAGACTTTTCACACCGAACAAGTGAAAGCAGAAAGCGATCGTCACCCATGCAAGAACAACTCTCTCAAATCTGACATCCAGATTGTCCAACTTCCAGAAGATCTCAGTACTCATTCCCTGCTCGATATCTGTGAAGATGAAATTCCTGATTGACAGCCCCATGCATTTAACCTAATAGAGCTGTTAAAGTATTCGTCTTCTCCAACGGATCTTTGGAATGCACCTGCTATAAATACTGCCATTAAAGACCGAAGAGACATCTATCGAACCCTTGAAGAATTGCTCTGAAACTCTACAACTCCAAGTCTTATTTCTCAGTGCATTCAAAAGATCTTCAACAGATCCAGAAGTCCTCATCAACACCAAGAAGCCGTGCATCAACATTTATTGTTTCTGTTCTTGTTGTTATTCATTCAACAGCTATACTTCTGCACGAATTAAATATCTTGTTTTCACAGATATTTAATTCCTTAACCCCCAAACACAAGTCAATATTTTGTACACGATCCATTGGGAATATTCTTTGTAATAGATCTAGTGGAAAACATAGTGCACTATTTAAATCCAAGGTTGACTGCCTTGGTGGTGGACGTAGCACTCTTTATAGTGTGAACCATCCCAAAATATTTGTGTTAATTTCTTTACTGTTTGTCTACTCTATTATCTGCTTATTACTTCATTTATCATTACCCTTTACAGCAAATTTAAGTAAACTGTTAAGGTCTTACGGTAGTCCTTATCGGCAGACTTGATTCAGCCTTATTGAAAGACTTCCGCTACTTCAATCTTTTCAATAGATTGAAAGTACCTTTCAAAGAACTTACTTAAAATTTTTAAGTGTATAATAAGCTATTCAACCCCCCCTTTCTAGCTTATTACTGTGCTCGTTGGGACCCACAAACAGATTAGTGTTGCCATCGCCATCCTTAATCCATTTCAAATGAGAGTTTTGGCGCCAATAATCCTCCTCAACTTTAAGCTTTTGTTTCAATTGAGCCTGAGCGAGATGAAGCTCATAGCGATTTTCCTCGCTACTATTTTGTTCATAGCAAAGCTCCTTCTCCAAAACCCAGTCTTCTGCCTCTTTAAGATCTTGAAAAATATCACCAAAAGTTTGTTTATTCCATTGTTTCAAGGCCGCTTTAACTGCTTTAAGTTTGGCAGCAAAACAAACCATGGTCGGCCAGATATAGGGGAAAGCCAAGAAAATTTAACAGTATCCAAAAAGGAGCTATGGGTTGTCCAGACATTCAGGAAGCGAAAAGCAGCAGACTTTCTAGTATTACCCGAAGAGATAACAGCAAGTATTGGACTGTGATCAGAGCAGGTGCGATTTAGGTGCTCCACCTTAGTAACAACAAACTGAGCAAACCAACTAGAGTTACATAAAACATGATCCACCCTCTGAAAAATGGTTGCTTGACCCTCACAGTTATTACTCCAAGTGAGCTGACTTCCTTTAAATCCTAAGTCAGAAAGCCCCGCCAACGTAAGATAGTTCTGAAAATCCGAAGCGCCATTACGATCCCAGCCATTCCCTCCAATCTTTTCGTGAGAAGCAAGGATAACGTTGAAGTCTCCTCCCACCACCGACGAAGAGTTCACAAAACTAGATCCCATGTTAATCAAATCGTTCCAAAGGTCTATACGCTCTACCTTCTTCCAAATGTATTTTATGCATACACATAGACGGACTAATGCCTTTTAAATCTGCTAAGGACCATCCTATGGCTTCTCTATGTGTCCATAAAACTTTTAATAGGCTTGCTTCTTGTTCTTCTGTTAAATCTGCAGCAATTATAACATGCAAAGTTTTACCTTCCCTTAAAAATGCATATTTTAAGTGGGGTGGTGATGGCTTTAATTCTTCTTCAGGAGGAGATTTAACAGACGGAATGAATTCAGAATTTCCAGGTTTAATCGTCTCTTCTTTAACCTCCTCAATGTTTTCTACTTTTTCTTCCTCTACTTCTATTTCTTCAAAAAGAGATTTTAGAATCTCCATTTCTTCTTCATCATTATTTTCACCCTCTTCTTTTTTCTATTTTATCAGAATTATTTTCTGATTCTGACTCTTCCATTTTATCGTTATCTTTATTCTTAAGGGCTTCTAATCTTTCTCTCTCTCTCTTCTTTCATCAGTCTCTCGAAGTTCTCTTTCTAACTCTTCAATGTCAAATTTTATATGAGAAAAAGTTCTATCATCATAACTTACAAACACATCTTTCTAATAATCATCATTCTCACAATTTTCTTCAAAGGTTTGAGTTGTTAGTTTTTCGATTTCATCAATTGAGAAACATGCATTCATGTCACTTGGTCTATTCATTGCATCAAAAACTGAGATTTCTACAGTTTCACCTAGGACCGACATTGTGAGTTTACCATTCTTAACATTTATCATTGTATTGGCAGTGGCCATAAAAGGTTTGCCTAACAAGATAGAGACTTCATTATTTGTGCATATTTTCCTTTCCATCTCTAGAACTACAAAATCAACCGGAATGATTAATTTATCAACTTGAACTAGGATGTCCTCTACTATACCCAAAGGATGTTTAACTGAACGATCAGCTAATTGTAGAGACATATTAGTGGGTTCCAGTTCTCCCAACCCTAATTGTTTATAGACCGCAAAAGGCATCAAATTAATACTTGCTCCTAAATCTAACATAGCCTTCATGTTTTTAGAACTACCCAATGAGACTTGGATATTAAAGCTGCCTAGATCTTTCAACTTAGGGGGAAGTTCGGGTTGTAATACTGCACTTACGTTTTCAGAAACAATAATTTTTTCATTGTTTTCGAATTTGTGTTTCTTAGAGTGAAGATCTTTGAAAAACTTAGCATAGGCTGGAATATTTTTAATAACATTAATCAAATGAAGGTTAACATTCACTTTGGATAACATGTTATAAATTTCTGAAAATTGTTTATCCATTCTGTTTTTCATAAGTCTTCTAGGAAACGGAATTGGAGGAACATAAGGTGGTGGTGCCACATAAGGTTCCTCTCCCCCTTGTTCTTTTTCTTGCCCTACTTCCTCTTTATTATCTTTGTTTGGCAATTCTTTTTCCACTTCTTGATTATTTGTTTGATTATTTTCATTTTTATCTTTTTCAACTTCTTTTTCAGAATTATCTAATTTAATAGGCACATCAGAAGATTGAATAGGATCACTTACCTCTTGTCCAATTACTCTACCACTTCGCAGAGTAGTGATAGATTTCGCTTGTTCTTTTTGACTAGGGAACTTCCCTTCTTCTTTTTTCTCGTTCATAACTTTTGCAAGTTTCTCCCTCACAATTTCTAGCTCTTCTAGCATTCTAGCAAGGATTTGTTAAGGGCAACTTGTCCTTTGTGTGCTCCATCCGATTTTGAAACTTCTTCAATTCGCAATTGACCTTGATTTGGGAATTGTTGAGGTTGTAGTGGTTGAGGTTGTAATGATTTATTTCCTCCCCATGAAAAATTAGGATGATTCCTCAAACCAGGATTATATGTGTTTGAGTAGGGATAATTCCTTTGTCTTTGAGGGTACATGTTCATGACATTCATTTGTTTAGAATACATAGCACTAGATGGACAAAAATTAGTAGCATGAGAATATAATCCACACATGGAACATGCTTCTTGAATTGGCCAATTTTCGTATTGAGCTTGTGTATCTGGTTTTTCTTGAACTTGGAATAAATTTCTACTTTTATCTCTAGCACTTTTCTGTTGAGAATTTGCACTCAACATCTCAAATAATTCTTCTAGTGCAACTGGTGTCATTCTATTAATAGAACCACCGGCCGCACTGTCAACCATAGTTTGTAAAGCAGACGAAAGAGCATGATAGAATTGAAGTACTAACACATCTTGAGACAGATTATGATGGGGACACATAATAAGTAAGTTTTTAAATCTATCCCATACCTAATGGAATGTTTCACCTGGTTCATTTTGAAAAGACATGATTTGTTTTCTGTATTCTGTAAGAGATGCATGCTTATAATATTTACCCATAAACAAATCATATAGTTGAGCCCAAGTATAAACACTACTAGGTGCTAGATTCATAAACCATCTTTTCGCCAATTCTTTTAATGCATTTGGAAAGTATTTCATTTTTACTTGGTCTTCAGTCAAACCTCCTAGCGGATAAGTACTTATCATATACTCATATTCTCTAAGGAAACTTACTGGATCTTCAGCAGGTATTTCATGAAAAGAAGGTATCATATTAAAATAATGAACTTTTCGTTCGAAATTCCTTACTGCTTCTGATAAGATTAGGCATGATGTTGCTACATTCAACGTAGGTCTACTATAATCATTAATAGCTCTTTGATTTACTACTACTTCCATATTTCTTCTAGCAGGTTCTTCTTCTCTTTGATTCGCATGGACCGGATGAACCGGGTTTTCAGGATTTTGATTATTATTGTCCATTGGAGGATCAACCAGATGATCCTCTTGATTCAATTGTTCTTGATTATTAGGCTGGGTTGCTAGATTATCAAGATCTTCCTGATTCTTCCCAATATTATTTATATTTTGATTTAGTTCTACCAGTTTAGGATTCAAAGATCTACGACTGTGCATAAAATAAATAAAGCAATTAAAACAACTAACTAAAAACAAATAAAATCTTTTTGTATTTTTATATTTATAAAAACTGAAATAAAAATTACGCTACCAACAAACTAACTATGCAAACTAGCTTGTCCCCGGCAACGGCGCCAAAAACTTGATCGATGTTTTATTTTAATTATTCCTTGCAAGTGGACAAGACTATTGTAGAATAATTTTGGGAAGCAAGGGTCGAATCACAGAGACAAGAAGATCACGAATAGCACGATTATCGTAGCAAATTATTAAACTAAATTGGTTTTTATATTGATTTTAATCTAAACTAATTATTATTCTAAAGTTAACTAATTTAGCAGCAATCACAGGTTATGAAGATCTTATGGTGGAGGAAAATATAGGATTAGGGTTTCACTTGTATCTCCTCTATGGCTTATTTTGATAAAGTATCATTCAATTTCTTGGGTTCGTTCACGAAATATAGATATAGTTTGTCGAATTACCGTTCAGTCTCCATCTCCAAATAATTCGTCCATTCTATATCCTAGGCACAAGAACATATGATCCCAACTGTCACTCAGGTCATATATGGAACCTGACCCTAACTTATCACCTCGTGCATCGATAGGTTCAATTTATCATGATGGTGAGCCAATGTACGACATATGCACATTGATCATGTAGTTATCCGCACCTCTAGGACTTTATTATTCACGATTGCATTCATTTGTTCAAAGTGAAATAATAGAGGGATTGATAATCACCACAATCAACAAGAATTGAATGAATAAAAATAGATTAAAGCATAGATTCGATACAAGTTACCTCCCAACTCCTAGATTAATGGTTGTTTAGTTCATCCTTGAAGATGAACAACACATGGAGATGAATGAATACATGGATCGATCTTCAAAACTTGTAATTACAACAACTAAGCTATGTTATACACTCTAAATCCTATGCTAGAACTATTAAAAACTACGTTTTGGATGTACTTGAGCTCTGGCTACCGTCCTTTATTTATACCATGGAGTTGTAGGGGGTTTAGGAGTTTTGGTCTGGCTTGAAAACCTCCGAAAGTCGGTTCTAGCTACCTTGCGGCCGCAAGGTCACTACCTCTTGCGTCCGCAAGGGTCTTCAATCTCCGGGGCTAACTTACTGCCTACCTTGCGAAGGCAAGGTAAAAATATCTTGGGGCCGCAAGGTCATCAGAATGTCCCTTTGGCGTTTCTTCTTCAATTTACACTTTTGCCCCTTCTTGGAATATTCACCAAAAAGCCTTATAATTCATATAATTCCACCTAAAACCCTGAAACTCATAAAACAACTGAAAAATACATATCAGTAGCCAAAATCCTCGTGGAATCGCTCAATTTAAGTCATAAAAGTACCCGATATCGACGTATAAAATACATCGATCACGGAGACATGGAGCTTTCCATTGCTAAGGCTGACCAAGCCTAGGAAGCAATGAGGGAACCAACACTCCAAGGGAACCTCAAGGGAAAATGCTGAGGAACGTCTTTCCCTTGGATGTTTACTGTTCTAGCCATCTGCAGAACAAATCTCTGCTGTTCAAGAACGGGGCTCATGATATGTTCACCGCCCAACAACTCAACCTCTCAAGCGCCATTCACCAAAAGTCTCGTCTCAACTATGGAGCCATCATCTTTCATGAGCTTCGCAAATACATATCCACAGTGAAGGACAACCCTACCAACAAAAGGCCCTTTGTCAGGCTAATCAACACCCTGCTAAGGGACACGCCTAAGATCAAGTCTGCCGTTCACAAAATAGAGCTGATCAAAGTGTCAAAAGACAGACAGCTAATGGATACCTTCTTCAACAAATACATTGAGTGGGACAACAAGCGAAGGCAGCAAAGAGGGCTTCCAGGCATTGCTGCTGCAAAGATAACCAAGCCCATTCCAATAACGGTGATATGGTTCGACATGGACGCATATGATGCTGCCAGTGCTACTGTCCGTGCAGCCATGGACAGGTTCAGAAAGGTAACCTCTACCGCTGGTCGTGATATCTATCAAGAGGCCAAAGACCTAGCCGAGGAATCAGAACACATTCTCAAATGGGCTAAGGACGCCAAGGCAAAGAAGGCGACTGGTTTCTTGCCAGATGAAATGGAAGTCTTGGCTAACATATTCACCAAGACCAAAACTGATGTAGCCGAGAAGGCAAGGCAGGAATCGGAAATAGATGAGCTTCAGGCCAAATGGATTCGGCAGGAACTAAAGGCCGGTAGACGTGACAAGTCTGCTGGCAGCTCCTTTGCCGCTACTGAACAAACATCCACTCCCCAGCCATCTAACCCGGAACTAACAACCTCCACTCCCCAGCCCTCTCAAACACCCAAACGAAAACCTTCTTCTGACTAACCCTCTCCTTCACCTAAGCCTAAACGTAGATGGCTAGGTAAAAGTCTACCGACTAAGCCACCAGTAGACCCTGTCATCTCTGCTGATGAAGATACTGGATCTCCTATCCAACCGCTGAGGCAACGAAGGAAGTTTGCTGGCACCCAACCTTATACCTCTTCTCAAACCAACCCTTCTGAGTCATCTACTCAAAGGGAAACAACCCCTCAGAAGGAGCCACAAACTCAGGAGAAGCCTACCAGATCACCATCTCCAGCCCCTCCTTCCCCCTTCAACTACTCACCAAACCCTTCTACCCCATCTTCACCCCCTCGACATCCTACCAGCCTAACTACACCATCCGAACGAAACCAGACCACTCCATCCCAAACCAACCCTTCTTCACATTCAGAACCAAGCCAACCTATTCCCATGATCCTAACCCCCTGGTTTCCACCCATCATATCCTCTGCTGCCACGAAGTTCATCTTTGAACTTTCGTCAGTAACATAACTTTTTCCCAAACCTACCCCTTCCCCTCAACCAAAACCTACCCCTTTGAGACCAGAAGACATTTCATATCCTCCCTCTTTCTTCTGGTTCTCAACTGAACCCCTACCCAACCCTTCTGATATATGTGATCATTCAGACACAAATATCGAAATACCCCCAACAAGCAACCAATTAAGTCTACCGTCAACAAGCAAGCTGAATCGAAAATGAATGTCAAGAAAAGGAATGATCATAAGCACTCTTCAGTTGAAGACTCTAACAGTTCTCTATGGTCTTTCCATTTATGTCATTCTTGCCATTGCTTAGGCCATCTGGCACCAGAATGCCTGCTAAGGTTCACACCAAGATCTGAGAGACCTAGTTCTCTCAAGGTCAAGCAGGTATGGGTTGCAAAAGGTTGCTAATCCTTAGGACCCATATAAAGGGTACCTTGTTTTGCTTTAACTCTTTTACAGGAATGCTTCATGGCTATAGAATCGAAAATAAAGACATCTCGGTACCTAGACAAGGATCGCTCAAGACACATGACTGGAACAAGTCTTCTACGACGCCTATAGTGAAGCAAAAGGACCCACGCTATTTTCGAGACAATGCAAGAGGAAAGACAATTGGATATGGCTCACCATTACTAGAGGAAGTCTCTCCATCAACAAAGTTTCCCTAGTAAGTGGTTTAAAGCACAATCTTCCGAGCATATCACAACCTGCGACAAAGGACTTCTATGCCAATTCAACTCCAACCTGCCTCATCAAAGACAAGTGAATCGTGTTCTACAATACCGACCGGCAATAGACAAGGAAACGCCTATGTCGTGGACTTAAATCTTCTAGGGAGATTCTCAAACATGTGTCTAGTAGCCAACAATGTTCGTGATAACAGCCTGGCTATGGCACAAACGTCTCGCCACCTCAACTTCAAGCACCTCTCCAAGCTCTCCAAAAATGGGCTTGTCAAAGGTCTACCTACGGTGTCCGCCGATCATGACGAAGTTGTAAAGCTTGCCAACTAGGAAAACTTTCCAAGTCTTCCTTCAAAAGAAAATCTGCTTTTATCAACAAACGCACCTCTTCAACTTCGCATATGGATCTCTTTGGACCTATTACAACAACCGGTATTTCGGGAGACAAGTACACACTTGTAGTAGTTGATGACTACTCTAGATTCACTTGGATTGAAACTATGACATCTAAAGATGAAACGTATGATCTAGTCATCGCACTTTTCGAAGACTTCAAACTCAAAAGCTTGAAGACATTTGTGACATAAGATCGCAACCATGAATTCAAAAACAATGGTGTAGAAAAGCACGCGATGACCATGGGATCGGCCACAACTTCTCTGCGCCGGCATTCTCAACAAAATGGTGTAGCTGAACGGAAGAACAAAACACCGATTGAAGCGGCTAGAACAATGCCGCGTAAGCTAAACTTCAAGTATTTCAGGAAGCATCAATCGCTTGCTTTACCTGCAAATAGATCCTGTAAACAAGTTTCATAATAAAACTCCATATGAAATATGGAGAGGAAGATCCCCAAACATTGATTTCTTAAAATCTTCGGCTGTAAATGTTTTATTCTTTACAATGGAAAAGAATATAGAGGAAAATTTGATGCAAAATCGAGGCGAAGGAATTTTTCGGGGTATTCCAAACATTCAAAAGCATTTCGCATTTTCGATAAATCTAACTTAAAAATCTTAGAATCGTGCATGTTTCTTTTGATGAATATGACTTGTTAGAGCCTAGAATGGCTCGAACGTTGCTAATGATTCGATAATGATGAGACAGTACAAATAAATCATCAACTTCTACTCCTTATCGAAAGCAGCTGAGATCCCACCAATATCGGTAACCCTTCACCGGTAGAAGAGATCTCTACCGATACCGATAACAACTCATCTGTTGACCACGAACCCATCTCTTGTTTTACCCCAAGCACCTTTACAGATCTCTCATCCTTCTTGTTCACCGTAAAATGAAAGTTTTGAAGATTCTCTATTTCTTGAACTGATTTTGGTGAATCTCCTTCTCAACCAACTCTGAATTCTTAAGGGAAGAATCCACCGTAAGTGATCTTCCTCCAACCGTTATTGAAGCAAGAGATCATCCCATTTCTCAAATCATTGGTGATCTCAATACAGGAGTTCGTGACGAGAAATAAGGTTCGAGAAGAAACTTTGTTTGCCTATGCATTTGTATCGAACTCGAACCAAAGAAGATTGATGAAGCTATCGAAGATCATAAGCTGGATTGAAGCTATGCAAGAAGAAGTGAACCACTTTGAAAGATGTAAGGTGTGGAGCTTAGTTCAAAGACCGGCGATCATCCGGTCATCGGCACCAAGTGGGTATTCGAAATAAAAGAGATGAAGATGGAAATGTCACCGAAACAAAGCTAGATTGGTTGCTCGGGGCTACCGGGGAGGAAGAAGGAATTGACTTTGATGAAACTTTTGCTCTGTTGCTAGACTAGAAGCAATCGAAATCTTTCTAGCTTATGCCTCGTTCATGGACTTCAAAGTGTATCGGATGGATGTTAAGAGTGCCTTTACGAATGGTGATCTTCAAGAAGCGTATACGTGGAGCGACCTCCGTGATTTGTCATCTCGGACAAAGCCGGACCACGTCTACCGACTCAAGAAAGCTCTCTATGGCTGAAGCAAGCTCCTAGAGCTTGGTATGAAACTCTATCCAAGTTCTTAATTGAACAAGGATTCGTGAGAGGAAGAATCGACACTACTTTATTCATCCTCAAGCACAAAGGCCATTCTCTTACGGTACAAATCTATGTGGGCGACATCATCTTTGGATCAACTAACCAAAGCACGTGCAAAAGATTCGAGAAGCGATGCAAAGCAAGTTCGAGATGAGCATGATGGGTGAACTTACCTATTTTCTAGACCCAGATACAACAAATGACTTGAGACGGAATCTTCATCGACCAAACCAAATATGCAAAGGAACTAATCAAGAAGTTTGGTCTTGATTCACCAAAGGATTTGAAACTCCAATGTCTACCGATCCATCTTGACAAAGATGAAAAGGAAAGCAAGAGAACATGACCAAGTATCGAGGAATCATAGGTTCACTTCTTTACCTTCTTGCTAGTAGACGACATTATGTTTCTTTGTTTGTGTTTGTGCTAGATTTCGAGGCAGATCCAAAGGAGTCACATTTGCTTGCCGCCAAAGCGTATCATCGAGATATGTTTCAAAAACAACAAATCTAGGCATCGGTATTCAAAATCCAACAACTTCAATCTAGTTGGATACTCGGATCAGATTATGCGACTGCAAAGTGAGCGAAAGAAGCACCGATGGGACTTGTCAATTTCTTGGAAGCAGACTCGTCTCATGGTCTTGCAAGAAACAAGGATCAGTGGCAAACTCAACCACAGAAGCAGAATACATTGCTGCAAGCAGCTGTTGCTCTCAACTGCTATGGATGAAGCAACAATTAGTGGACTACAACATCAAGACTGAAAACTGCCCAATCATGTGTGATAACACATCAGCTATCTCAGTCTCCAAAAATCCAGTGATGCATTCAAAGACAAAGCACATTGATATTCGTTATCATTTTCTCAAAGATCATGTGGAAAAAGGTAACATCAGTCTGGAATATGTTCCAACTGAGCATCAATTGGCAGACATTCTCACAAAACCACTGGATGCCACCAGGTTTGCTTATTTAAGGAGAAATCTTGGTATGATTGATCCTACTGCTTAATTTCAAAATTTTGTTAATGTTTCTTTCTTACCGGTAGACCCAGTATTAGTCTAATCGGAAGACGTAAGTTCTTCTTTACCGGAAGACTTAAAGGTTAGTACTCTTACTTAGTCTATTTCTGCTAAAGAGGTTTCTAAAGCAATTAAAGGGGTCAAGGACAAAATTTGGTACTTAAGAAAATATCTTAAGTTCCCGCTTTTTCAAAACTGATATTTTCTCGCCTTTAAATAGTCCTCGAACCGTCATTTGGAAACTTTACGAAACCCTTTGAACAGAAACTTTTTCTCTCTCTCTCTGAATAACTGCTTTCTGCAAATTCAAGTTCTTCTTCTTGTTTCTTCTTCTCATCTTCAACAATGGTACGATTCTCTCTACTCTACTCGTAATTTTCTTTGTACTGTTCTGCATTTTCATTCTTAACCTAAAATCCATTTGGAATTCAAACGGTCATTTTCGAGTTTATACAGTGTTTCGCCATTGTTGTTCTTACAAACTTGAATACTAACAGTCGTTTTTGTTTATTCATTGTTCATTCTTATGAAAACTTCTGTTATGCATTTCACGAGTGTAGTTTCTCTAAACATTCTAGGGTTTCAAGTTTTTGCTTCGAAAATTTCAATTTATTTTGAAAAACTTTGAAATTCCTACTTGTTTAGATGTCTAGATGAAAAGCCCTAATTTTTATTTCGTTTTTTCTTTCAGGCAAGAACTTCTAAATCAAAGCGCGGCGATGGGAAGGCTTATGACCACGAAAATGTCATTCCTCCAAATTCAAATATCAATCTTCCAGGATATCCCATCTATCCCGCCGCTCATGACATTATTGTCGCTTTGGACCCGAAGCTATACATTCCGGGCATGTGCATTGACCTTCAGTCAATCAACTCCATAGCTGCCGGCGTAAAAGCTTGCGAGGATATGGACGCCTCTGGGATTCTACCCCTCTTCTGCCTCAACGACAAAACCTACAGTATTTTCCTGGCAGAAGAATTTTATCAACGAATGGAGCTCATGAACCAGACTGCTCTTCGTGGGTGGATTCGAGGCCGTCCCATCTCTGTCACCGCCAAAACTATATCCACCATTATTGGCGTGCAT
Source organism: Codonopsis lanceolata (assembly GCA_013146195.2). Classification (NCBI taxonomy): domain Eukaryota; kingdom Viridiplantae; phylum Streptophyta; class Magnoliopsida; order Asterales; family Campanulaceae; genus Codonopsis; species Codonopsis lanceolata. The sequence goes on along the minus strand of CM028384.1, from coordinate 4,893,076 downwards.
TACGGAGGAGCTATTTCAGCAACCACGGCTGAGGCTTTACATGCCTGGGAAGCCATGAGGGGAGTAGACACTCTCCGGGAGCCAGGGAAGATGCTCGAAACTTGTTCCCTCTTGGCGTCTCTTGCACCGGCCACCTTCTAGACAAGGGGCTCCTATTCAAGAGTGGAGCTCATGACATGTTCTTGGCCAACGATCAACGACCCGGTCTTTGTATTTCTACAGCTGCGTCTCAACTGGGGGCTCATCATCTTTGACGAGCTAAAGCAGTGGGTGGAGAAAGCTAAGAGCAACCCCACTTGCAAACGCCCCTTCGTCAGGCTTATCAATGCCCTATTAAGGGATGATGCAGCCATCAACTCTTCTTTGAAAGAAGATGAGTTGTATACGGTGGCCAAGGACAAACAACTAACAACCTCGTTTTTCAGTAAATACACTGAATACGAGAACAAGCGCAGGATGCAGAAAGGTCTACCGCCGGTCTCTCTTGACAAAGTGGCCAAGCTGCACCTATCTTGGTCACCCGCTTCAATATGGAAGCACATGTAGGCGCAAGCAAGACCTTCAAAAGGCCTCGCCAAGTTTGATGAACAAGTGGCCACGGACCTCCATCTAAAGGCCAAAGGTGCAGGCGATGAGGCGAGAGCTGGCGATAAGGTCCAAAATAGCAGCCAAAGGCAAAGCCAAGAAGACAAGGCTGGAAGTGGTACCTCCAACTGAAGAGGAGCAGGCCAAATGGATCCGTAGGGAGATGAAGGAAGGCCAGAAGAAGAAGGCACCAGGCCAATCCAGCCATTCCTCTCCTCCAACTACCCAAGCCAAGCCATCCTCTCAGCCACCTACCCAATCCGGCCAACCACCTCACCACCTCTGCAACCAAAGCGAAGGAGACTTCGTAAAACCTTTGAAGACCAGCCACCGGCGATCCTCCAACCTCTACCGATGAAGCGGTGAGTCTCTATTCGGCCGAGGAAGAAAGGAGAGCTACGGTACCAATCCACTATCGCCCGACCAACCAACTACCTCTACCGGCCCACACTCAATCAACCCTTCATCTATACCAACTACGAACCACAACCAACTACAACCTTGTCAACCCTTCATCTATTTCTCTGAGTCATCTACTCGGAGGAATTCACCACCTCAGGAGGAGTCTATCCCTCGGGAGGAGCCTCAAATCGGGAGGAGCCGGCCGGAACCCCAACTCCTCCTCCTCCTTCACCCTTTAACTACTCACGACCCATCCACACCTTCATCACCACCCCAATCCCAACCAACTTCTTCAACCACACCACGACCCTTAGACCTGCTGGCTCCAAGTTCCTCTTGAACTTTCGTCGTGCTTGATCTATTCACCCTTCTCATCAACCTCCTCAACCTTCTTTTCAAAAACCAAAATACCTCTTCTACCACCCCCTTCTTTACGGTTCTCTACCGAACCCATTCCCAATCCTCCCATATCGGTGAAAATTCGACACGATATGGGCTGAATTCCCACCAACACCACCTCCACCATCCCCTATAACCATTTCCTCTTCCACCAAAACCATACCAACCCAAGACTCTTCTTCTTCCGCCTCCAGAACTCCCCCTCTACAACAGCCCTTCAGGCCTGCAGACTCTGCCTCTGCCGGCACCATTCACATTGGCCAAGCTTCTACTTCCCATCAGCCAGCCAATGCTGAAGTTTTGTCCGGCTAGATGCCATCTACCGGCGGCGAGCTCACAAGCATATCTACGCTACTGCTAGGCGACCACTGCGGCGGCCAAGGCCGCGACCGGATGCAAATAATCTTCGACAATTTCAAGAGGATGTGCGGACTCGCTTTGGGCAGATGCGGCACGACTTCACCGATGTCAAGATCAACATCGAAGCTCAACGAGATGAAGGCTGCCGTATCATCGGTTCCATTTTCTACGAGTTATTCCACGCCATCACTCTCCATCTCAGCCACGGTCGTACTCCTATTATGGAACTCAACAACCTCGCTCGAAACTCTGCTCATGACATTATGAATGCCAACCGTGATCGTGATCTGGCCATCACGGAGGAGAAACAAATGAGATCTATCAACAGAATGCTGATGGAAGAGAACAGCCGTCTTCGTGAAGAAGCTGGACTACCGTTCTCGTTCCACGGACCTCAAGCGATGCGGATGCCGAATACCAAGAAGAATGGAAGAGCTAGAGCGAGAAAGAAAGAAAAAAGGAGGCTGCAGACAAAGGCAAAGGGAAAAGACCTTGGTAGCTTTTGTATCTTTTCTTCCCTTTCCTTTGTATTTATCTTATTTTTGAAAACTCTGTTTAAATGTAAACATCTTGTTTATAAATACAGATGATTACTTGCTTTTTCAAAAATTATATTGTTTAAATTCTTGCTGCTTTATTGTTTATCTAAATTAGAATTTAAACATTCAGTTTAAATTGATTTAAACTGCTGATGCTTGATCTGTGTGCTATTCTTTGACTCTCTTATTCTTGTATGCACTTAGATTAGTCCCTTGCATCGAGGTGTTATTACGTTCAATAGAGGCATGTCTACCGATTACTTAATAAACTTTCTCGGACATGCTATTATCTATTAAATAGTTTGCTTTAAAACCCTCATTTGTAGTAATGATGACCCGGATATAAATAGGAGGAGATTGTTGATTCTTATGTTAAATTTATATCGATCGGTACATTACATTAGTTTTATACTTCGGTGGCTAATCGGCGTATCGATTAGCGTGGCAGTGTATAGAACTTTGCCTTGTATAGTTTTTGTAGGACTTTTTCGGGTTCGGCGGAAGACCCTTCTCGGCTTCACGGAAGACACGCTCAGCTTAAGATCGGTAGACCTCGTGTCGGTGATGCGCTTCTACGTGTCGCTCTCGGTGAAAAGCTAGGCTGGATTAATTCAAACTTATTTCCATATCTTATTTGATTTAATCCAAGTCTTTTCGACATGTCAAGCCGCCGAAAGCAACTTTCAAAGCGAGGAAGACCTTTTAGCCTGAACAATGTAAGCGATAAAAGCGGTGTCCCTACTTTCATCTCTCGAATCGACACCAAATCGCCCACCTTTTCGAAGATCTCGAAATGATTACTGCTCTAGATATCGTGAAGGCGAAATTCCTTGATGACGACCTCATGCATTTAATGCATTTATGAATAAATTTGTTGAAGTCTTCGTCTTCTCAGCGGATCTTTATGAAATGCACATGCTTTAAATCGCCATTGAAGCTGGAACAACAACAAGCTGAGAATCAATCGAACACTTAAAGAATTGCTCGAATCTATACAACTCCAAGTCTTTCATTTCGGTGCATTCAATAGATCCTCAGCGGATCTAGAAGTCCTCGTCAGCAACAAGAAGCGCTCTTCAACATTTATTGTTTTATTCTTCTTGTTGTTAACTTCCATTAACTATACTTACGCACGAATTAAATATCTTGTATTTACTGAGATATTTAATTCCCTAGACAAACACAAGTCAATATTTTGTACACGATCCATTTGGGATATTCTTTGTAATTGATCTAAGTGGAAAACATAGTGCACAATTTAAATCAAGGTTATTGCCTTGGTGGTGGGCGTAGCACTCATTATAGTGTGAACCATCCCAAAATACTTGTGTTATTTCCTTACGTTTGTCTATTCTTGAATTGCCTAGTTTCATTGTTTATATTATCCCTTTCAGTGAGAACTTAAGTAATCGTAAAGGTCTACCGGTAGTCCTTATCGGCGGACACGGAACAATTTTCTTGAAGGTCTTCCGCTACTTGATTCTTTTCATAGATTGCAAGTAACTTTCAAGGAACTTACTTTAAAAGTTTTAAAGTGTTAATAAGCTATTCAACCCCCCCTCCTTCTAGCTTATTATTGTGCTCATTGGGACCCACAGAGAGATAGTGAGCGCCCTCTCCTATAAGCCTCGAAAATCTGCCAAATCTCCTCCAAACTCAAATCTAACTGGTCAAAGTGAGCCTTAGCCCCCCAGTTAGGTTTCCACCCGATTTCCCCTGTCCAAAAATCTCATAAAGAGCAGTTGCTCTGCCCGAGTAAAAAGGCCAAATCCGCTAGAAGCAAGCAGTTGCTCCGCCCGATTTCCGCCTCCCTCAATCAAATCAATCAATCATTCTCAACCAGTTACTCCGCCCGGATCCTGAGGCCAAAAGCAGCTTTCAGAAGCAGTCATTCTTCCCGAATCCCCACACCACTTCATCCAAAAAAAGACTCCCTCTCCCTGAAGGACAGAGCGAGCACACCCTAACCTGCTAGAAGGTAAGCTTTAGAGTTTTTATTTGTAAAAAGTGTTACTTTTCATCCGGTCCAATGTAAAAATATAAGCAGTTGTGCTACCCGGATTTATTTAAGAAATAGCACTAAAAAGAGCCATTATTATGACCAAATATTTTGAAGTATATTTGTAATTATTGTAAAGAAACGGCTGCAAGTCCGTAAATAATCTAAACATGGATGTATTTGTTTTTATTTCATGTCTTTTAATGCTTCATTTATTTGCTAGATAAATATAACAAAAAGCATACTTTAGCCAAAAACCATTTTTGAGACCGAAAGAGCGAGTTGGGTGCCTAGCACCTTCCCAACTCGTAACTTAACCTCCGAACCCGTTTTTTATAATCTCTGGTTTTCTTTTTCGGTTTTTCTTTATTTCTTCCACAAAATAAAGATGGCGACTCTATTAAAACATTTTGGATCGCAGTGGGGCCTCGCAACATTCCTTTCTTGCACTTTTTCGTTTTCTCCAAAAAATAGAGAATGGGAATGAAAGGGTGATGTATTCCTATATCCTGGTATCCCCTAAAAAAGGGATAACTTGATATAGAAAACCCAAAGCATTCATCGTGATCCGAAATAGGCCATAAGACAATTTTCATAAAATATGCAGTGGGGCCCGCAACATCCTTTCTTGCACTTTCCATTTTCCCCTACACAAGGGACGATGTGAATGAAAGGGTGATGTATTCCTATATCCTAGTATCCCCTAAAAAAGGGATAACTTGACATAGAAAACCCATAGCTCCCATAACGAACCAAAAATTCACTGAAGTTGCCGAGGCGTATTCAACGTGCAATTTAGACAGCACCCTTTCCGCATTTTTAATTTCGCCCTACACAAGGGAGGGTGGAATGGAAAGCGTGGTGTCCCGCTTCCGCATGTACGCGCACCCCTATCCAAGGGCGCGCGGGGCGCGGGCGCATCTCGGGAACCCACACTTACGTTTTTGCTGATGTGTGCTTGCTGCTGGCGGAAATCGGGCAGAGCAACTGCTTGCTTCTGGTGGATTTGGCCTTTTTACTCGGGCAGAGCAACTATTCTTTTCAAGATTTTTGGACCGGGGAAATAGGGTGGAAACCTAACTGGGGGGCTAAGGCTCACTTTGACCGGTTGGTTTTGAGTTTGGAGGAGATTTGGCAGAGTTTCGAGGCTTTATAGGAGGGGACGCTCACTATCTCACGATTGCTCTTCTATCTGCGTAAAATAAACGCACAGAGTTTGTGGGAAGAATTTCTCTTCCCTGAAAGCGAAGCCGAGGCCTTCTATTTATAGGTTGAGAGAGGGACGTCGCTGGGATTAAAATTTGTTCTTTATGCTTCACCAGCTTGTACTGCGTGCGTGAGAATTTGTGCAACGCGTTAAGTTTGGGAGCACTGTTCAAGCTCCTGGCGCCGGCACCAAGGATCCTGGGCGTCGCGCCTAGATGGAGTATTGGCCGCGCCTGTGCTCCTTTCTCAGCTTCTTTTTGCCACTTTTGGCCCCTGCATTTTACTACTTTGCGCATTCTGCTTTGTCTTTTGCATTTTTAAACCTTGTAACTTGATATTTGTTATGTTTTAACAGGTCTTGATATCGCATGTCAATGTTACGTACTAGGGGTACGAAATTGGGGTGTCTACAGCTATTCACCCCCCCTCTAGCCTATTTGAGCATAATTGTGGACCAACACTTTTACCCACATTATCTTAACCCTTTAAGGCATATACACTTTTGCCTACCTTGGAGAGAGTAGAACTTGGGTTGGGAATCGATGCTGCATGGGACTGTCATGGCAAAAGATCCTCCAATAGTTTCATCTTCTTCGTTGTATTCTCTGATTTCTTTAACTGCAAAAAAAAAAAAAAAAAAAGAGATGAAAGAAATTGAGTGAAGAAGATGAAAATTAAAAGAAAAAAAAGTACAAAATAATTTAAATGATGGCATAGCCAAAAAGAAAAAGAATGTAAAGTGTGGCACTGAATATTAAAATGAATAGATAGCAAAGTCTAAGTTTGGGGGAAATTTTCCCAAGTCTTTTTCTTTTCAGGTCCTAGCCTAATGCATGCATCCATGCAATGGAAGCAATTAGGTATTTGGGTAGTTGTACTCTCTTGCTTTGAATTCCCTTCCTTCTTTTCGCTACCCCTTTTACCCTTGGCCTTGCATTATAAGCTTAATGAAGTCCTATTGATCTAATGCTACTTTATCATGCTATATCTTTCTTGATTCGATAATACATGTTAATTGATCCATGCTTCATTTATACACTTCTTTGTAAAGCTCAATGTGTTAGCATAATCTTAGCTATTGCAAGTAACTAGGAGATAAAAGCAGTGTATTCATACATAGGAAGTGCATGGGAGGGATGTATATGCATTTTTGATTTCTCTATATTCTCTCTTTTGTAGAATGACCGGGTATTGATGGTAAATTCTCCTTTTTAGTTTTGCACATGTTTTTATTTCAAAATATTGGAGAATGAATGTTGTGTTTTGCTTGATTAAACTATCTAAGTTTGGAAATGCTATATGAATGGGTGTTCGCACAAGTTGAATAATCATAGTACTATTTGCATAAGGGATTGAACCCATTTGGTAATAGAAGTAGTCCTTACACATGTGTAGAGCATTCCTTGAGACAATTTTTAATTTTTGCATGTTCAGATTTGAGAATAAAAACAAAAAGATTTGTTTATTTATTTTCTTTGATAGTTTTGTTTAATTAGTGTTGTATTTATTTGCATAGTTGAGTCGCTCTTTTGAGTCTCTTTGAGTTTGCGGGTGTTTACTTATAATTTCAACCCCAACATGTAGGTAAAAAAAAAGTTAATGTCAATCATTGGTAGTATAATATAAAAATGTGATTAACATAAGTTAAGGACAATCATTGTCACATGTAGGTCACATCCTGAAGTATGGTTCAAAGCATATAACGATTTTAGGTTAACAAATCATTTTTCTCTAAATATATTGATTTATATGTGATAAAGAAGGAAAGCCAACAAAATAACACAACAAATGTTATGTATAATGAATTTAGAGCATCTCTAATGCTAATGAGGATGTGAAAGAGTTTAGATGCCACCTAGGATTTATACCTTTTTTAAAAGAAAAAACATCTCCAATGCAAATGTGGATGATGAGTGTGAATATGATGTGACAACCAAATTTGTTCATATTGTGGATAACAATATGAATCTTTCACATTCTATTTGAGGGTGTGGATACATGTTGTTTCTCATTGTATTTTAGATTTGCATTTGCTCATACATTACATTAGGTTCTATACTTAGTGGCTAAATGAGTTACATACTAGTTAGCGTGGCAGATGTGTATAGATATTTACCTTTAGAATAGTTATTTAGACTTCACAGGTTTCGGCAATCATCACCAGAAGACTTCGACAAAGGCTTCACCAGCAGCCTTCACCAGTAGACCTTGTCTGCCTTTGAATTGCAATATGACATGTATGAAGATTGTTAAAATGTCCAATTAAGCATTAATCAAGAGGATTATTAATTATGATATTTTAGAATATCAGTTTGAATTATATCCTTCAAACGTTGACTCCTGAATTCAAGGATGCGCCTTTCTAGCTTTTCTGGAGAAATGAAGACTTTCAACTTCTGAACAAGACATACCAATACACAGTTTGACACATACAGACTGTAACAACTCTTGTAGGTCTGAACCTCTGTTGTCTTTCACCTGCTCGATTCAGTAATTGCTCCTCTCCCTACTTCGACCAGTTCTGAATGAAGAAGAAGTCAACAAACAAATCTTTGCATTTAATGCATCCAACCTAATAGAGTTGTTACTCACTTCGTCTTCTCCAACGATGTCAAAGAAGCTCTCATATAAATTCTGTCATTGAAGACTTGAAGAACTTAATGTTGTGAACTTATTTAACAACTTAAAGTCATCTTATTCAGTGCATTCAAGAGATCACAAACTGATCAATGAAGTCCTCAACAACAACAAAAAGACTTCACACTCATGGCTACTTATTTACTTCCTCTTGTTGTATTCTTTAACTGTTCTTTAGCACAGTGAATATTCTGCTTCCCAGATATTCACTACCAACCTCCAAACACAAGCCAAATAATTTATACACGATCTATTAGAGATTTCTATAATAGAACTAGTGAAAATATAATGCACCTTCAAATCCAAGGTTGACTACTTTGGTGATGGACGTAGTACTCTTTTATAGTACGAATCATCTCAAAATACATGTGTTCGTTATTCTCTAGTACTTACTGTTTGATATTATTATATGGTCTTTAACTTATTTTTTTCGAGCATCAAACTTAAGTGAACAACCAAGTCTACTGGTAGTACTTACTAGTAGACTTAGTCTGTCTTTCTTACATGTCTTCCGCTACTACAACATTTTCAATAGGCTGTTAGTACTTGTTATAGGAACTCTTCAGGAAAAGTTTTTAAGTGTAACTAGGCTATTAAACCCCCCCTTCTAGCCTAGTATTATGCCTTTTGGGACAAACAGTACATCCTAGTCATTATTATTCTTTATAAAACTCTTTGTTCTCTCTATTTTTTTTTTCCATTTTATTTTTTTTGTTAAATATTACTTTAGTGGTGGGATTCATGTCATATAAGATTAAATCCATATTTGCATTTGAGAGATCTATTTTGATTGAATGTGAATGAAGAAAGAAAAAATGAAAAATATGATTGAAAGTGTAAATTATTCACGGTCACGTAGGATCAAATGCACGGTTGCATTGGTGATGCTCACAAAGTCTATCATATTACCGATTATATATTTCTATTTAAGTAGTTGTTATTTGTTTTTTTAATCTTATTTGTTGTTTTTGTTTTGCTTGAATAAAATTTCATTAAAAAATACATATTTCTGTACGTTAAACTCGCGAGCGTAAAACTAGTTATAAATAAAAACCGTCACTTTTGTCTTTAAAATGTCATTTTTTATTAAAAATGTCACTTTTAACATTAAAAGTGTCACTTTACATTTTTAATGAAATTTACAATTTTCCCACAAAACCATCACTTTTGACTTTAAAAAAAGTCACTTTTGGCATTAAAAATGTCACTTCTGACCCACAAAATGTCACATTGCATTATAAATGAATACCGTTACATTTGACGTTAAAGGTGTCGCTTCTAGCATTAAAATATTATTTTTTGCTCTAAAAATGTTAGTTTGCATCTTTGATAAATGTGATCTATTATCATTGTTTCCTTAAAAAAAGTAACTTTTAGCTTTAAAAGTGTCATTTTTTGCATTAAAATTGTCACTTTATTCCCTAAAAGTGTGGTTTGCATTTTTAATGAATATTATCATTTCTTCCTTAAAACCAACCCTTTTAACCTTAAAAAGTGTCAATTTTGACATTAAAAGTGTTAGTTTCGACATTAGAAGTGTCACTTTATAATTAAAAGTATCACTTTTAGCATTGAAATTGTCAACTTTTTTCTCTGTGAGTGTCAATTTGCATCTTTAGTGAAAATATCTTCTATTTTTTCTTTTAAATGTCACTTTTTAGCATTAAAAGTGTAATTTTTAGAAAAAAAAGTATCACTTTTAAAATTAAAAGTATCACTTTTAACCCTATAAGTATTACTTTGCATTTTATAGAACCAAAATGAGAAGTTTTGGTACCTAGGGATTTTGGCAGCCAATCTGCGAAGATAGATAGCACCCGAGATATTTCTTGAACTGCTGAGACACCACTGCAATTTCTCAAACCTTTCCTTAATGTGGTGGCGGCCTCACGTTGCACCACGTCTCCAAGGCCAGCCTTCTTTTGAGGCCAGTATGGTTTGGGCATTGGGCCCCGTGAAGTTGTGTGATTTTCAGGGCTCCCAAATTTTATTTCGTCCCAAATTATTGTCCTACTTTTTTTTCGTTCGTTCCAAAATAATTTTTTTTGAATTTTTTTAAATAACACTTTTACAATTTTTACCTTATTTTTTTCCCCTATTTTTTAAATTTTGGGCCACATGTTCATGAGTTTTAAAGTAAACTTAACATCATATCATTATTAAAAATTAAGTATATTGTTTTTCTTTAGGACAAATTACAAACCGGTACATTTTTTAAAACATGTTTTCAAATCAATCAAATTATTTTTTAGACATATCTTTTAGATACATTTTTGGGGTAAAAGTACATTACTGCCCCTAATTAACATTGAGGACATCTTGTGAGAGGGCAAACCGGACTCTGTCACCCACGACTTAGACCACCATTGAGATTGATTATTTGTATGAAGGTGTTGATTTTTATTCTACCATAACCCATGCCAGGAAAGCTTCGAGATCAGATCTTAATAACCGTCGGACTTTTCGTCGTTGTCAAGGAACTCCTTATCTAGAGCTTGATCAATCATGTCGGCAAAGCTACTGTCCTTAGATCTAGGCAACAAAGTATTTGATCCAGTGAAATCGACGATTAGGTCAAGGAGTTTGAAATCGACGGCGAGGCCAGATAGCGAGAGTGAAGGAGAAGGCAGAGAGAGATAACAAAGAAGAACGAAAATGAGAAAAAAGACTGAGACAAATTTTGCAGAAGAGCGCTTTCGCATTGTAGAATTGGTGGAATAGACGAATGGAAGCGAGCCTGTTGAGAAATGTTTAAGGGTTGCTAAAATGAACAAGAGCACTATACATGATGTTGTTCTTGTTGGTGGGTCCACTAGAATTCCAAAAGTACATCAACTATTACGGGACTTTTTTAATGGGATTGCACAACCTGATGACTGGGTTTGACATCAGCAACTTGATGCCATGGGTTTGGCATCATCAACCTGATGTCTGGTTCTGATGTCTGACCTTGACATCAACATTACTAGATTTTTTTGCCTTGAAAAAAATGTGTTAACTGATGTCTAGCATTGACATCAACATTATTTGATTTTTTTTGTCTTCATTAATGACATTTTTGTCATTTGGCAACCAATTTGTAGTTATATGAAATGTCCAAAAAATTGATGGGCCTAGATGAAAACATGTTTCTAAAATTGTACGCACTTGAAATTTGTCCATTTCTTTAATTTGTGTGTTGGGCCAAACAAGACAATAATTTTAGGATGAAAGGAGTATATACAAATATTCCATGAAATAAAAATGCACTATTTTTTTTATAAAATCCCAAATGGCCCAATGATCCCATCTCTTTAGTCTTTCTCGGTATTTTTTATTTTATTTTCTTTCAAAATAAGTCATTTTTAGTTTACACTATAAAACATTTATGGTTATATATAAACCGGTCCACTTAGCTTCTCCATTATCCCTTCCATTATTGATATTTTATTCCATTCAGCCTCCGCTATTTTCCTACACGGACTGGTAAGGGGCATTTACAAAAATGGCCAAGTCAAAGATGACTTGGTCATTTGTAGCCTCACTTAAAAAAAAATACTTTTTTATAGCCTGATTTATCGATAAACGGTGATAAACCACGGCGGTTTTATCGGTAAACCAAAAAAATACACCCATTAACATCCGAAATCACCGGTCGACAAGTGGTCGACAGAGACCGTGGTCGATCAAGTGGTTTACACCGTTTATTGATAAATCGCAAACCACGTGGTCGACAGTGGTCGGGCAACCACTTGGCCGACCAAGTCGTTTTTGGTTTATTGATAAACCGGTGATAAACCAACGTTTAAACCAAGTCGACCAAGTCATTTTAGTTGGTTTTTGGTCAAAGGCTATATATGTTCATTCATCGGGTCAAATGGCCGTATTTGACTAATGCCACGACTGGTAATTCTACTGCACCGCAGCATCAGTCGGGTCGATAATTCTTTGCCACGCTATTTCAATTGTGGTTGTCGATAAGTTTTTTTCTTTTTCTTTTTATATTCCAAATATTTTCAATTTATTATAAATTATTATTGTTTCAAGTTGTTAAATGTGTTATGCAGTTGATTGCAGAATGAAATGTTGTGTTTATTATCTTTTATGTTTATTTTTATTATTTTTCAAAAAAAAATTATCCTACAAACGAGAAGGGGTCCGACATAACCGGTCTAGGGTGAATTTCAAAGGGCCGGCCTAGCACGTAGCACAATAGCCACCCGGAGCCCCATACCTCGTCTGCTCATGCCGCCTTCTTGCCCTTTTATTCTCGCAGCTCAACCCATTGAGGGGCCATCTTATGGATTAAAAGCAAGACGGTCTTACAGAAGATATTCAAATATATATGCTCATATCCACTTATGTGTAAGCGGTCAGCAAAATAAATCAATATGAATAATAATCGTCACCTCTAATTAATTTCACAAATCAAAAACCATCCATATACATGCATTAGGAACGAGAAAAGCGATTTTGAACATTACATCTCAAAGACAAAGAGAGAGAGATACAAAGAAAAAGTTATCATATATACATTCATGCATCGTTACCTTTTCATCTGCTATGGGTCACTCATGACTAGTCAGGTTCATTGCATGTAAAGACTTCTTGACCCATTGATTCATAGATTCTCCTCACATGCAAGCCAAGCAACGGCGGCGCTCGGATGTTTCGCCGGAGAGAAGGCTAAAAGCAAGAGTTGTACCATAATGAAGACTGGAACCAACAGAAACATGAGTGGCGGTGGCGGCAATGGCGGCAGCACCAACGGCAACACCAGAACCGATGCAGTGAAGATTAACATTATCGTTAAAGCTTTGAAACTAAAACATGATCTGTCCGGCGATCCTCCACCCATCAACTGCCATTGATCACTCTTGATCACGTCGATTGACATCCCTCGACTATATTCCATCATTGTTTTTCCTTTTGCTTTTAATGTGCCTTAGTGTCACGTAAGAGGTAGAAATTAGAGGAGCATGCTTTGACTTATTAGATTGAGTTTTGAAACTGAGTGGAGGAGAGGAGGGGGGAGGGTTGTGGGAGGTAGCTTATGGAGTTTGTGGAGTCGAAGGCTTGACTTTGGGGTTAAGACAAGGTTGGATTGGTAACAGATCTTTGTCAAAAGTAGGATACATCACCATAACCTTAATTTTGGGCTCAATACAACGTACCAAGGGTGTTTTTGTACTTTCATAGGGCATCAAAAAAATTAATTTATCATTATTTTTTAATTTACTTTAATTATGACTACATGCAACAAGAGTATTATAGTAAACCACATATTATATCAATATTTATAATACAGTTAAATATTTTTTTTAAACGATGTATCAGATCAAAGATGACGACTTTTTAGATATGGATAGAGTATGTAATATTTGTATTTTCAGGTTGAACCGCATAGTATAAAATTCTATGATATAAATTTTTTTTATGTAATTTCATTAAATCTTTTGCAAATTGATCAAATAACGAATTTAATGAGAAAATATTAATTATTAGGTATAAGAAAAATTATATGTTATTGATAATATTTTTTTAAATACACATAAAAGTATGGGTGTTAAATTATGCTTTCATTTTATCACTAACCCATAGTTATTTTGTGATGAATAAGTGCTTGTTTGGTGGAGCGTTTTGGTCAAAACGATGTGCTTTCTCTTTAAAAGTGTTTCAATGCAGCGTTTTAAAAATATGAAGTGTTTTAAAACGCTTCAATTTGTAGCGTTTTAAAAATATGTTATGTTTACGACTACTCTATTTATGAAAATTAGCTTTTTGAAATAGTTTTATAAAGGTGTTTACAAAAATAAAACTGCGTTTTGAAAAAAACTACGTTTTCAAAACGCTGTACGAAACGAGGCCTAAGTAACAATATGAAATATTCGCTCGGTTTTCAAATTATTGTCATTTTTTTATTTTTTTGTCTGTTCTAAAATAATTATCATCTTTCAAACTTTTCTTTATATGAAAAACACTTTTATCATTTTATACTTACTTTTTCTACATATTTAATTAATTATAGCCACATACTCAAATATATCAAAAGAAACCACACATTACATCAATATTTATAATACATTCAATTATTATTTTTAAATGATGTATCGAATCAAAAATTATAATAATTTAAAAATGGAGGAAGTAATATTTTAGTTTATAAATGCAATAAATAGGTATTTTAAGTGAATGCTGTCCATATCCTGAACAAATGGTCAACAAAGAAATGGTTGGTAGAGTGAGCGAAAGGTCAAAATGAATGCTGGTGATACAAATTAGAAAATTAAAATGGTTTTGTTTTACGTGAATATAGATACGTGGATACCAATGGTTTGAGTTAGAGCCGACAATTATAACACACTAGTTTTTTTAATGTGTGCATTAAACATACGTTAATTAAATTATACATAAATAAAAAAAGAAAAATCGATTTATTAACAATTACGCATAAGTAAATCACTAATTATTATAGATTTAAAAAAAATTCCTTATATACAACATTTGTTGTCTTATTAGTTGGTTTTTCATCTTCACTGCAAATCAATATCTTCAAACCAAAAAAAATTATTACTCTAAAAACTACGACATATAATTGTTCATGGCTAAATACTGGTTTTTTCAAAAAGAGACTTGCGTCTAATTATTGACTTTGACACTTGTTAATTGTCATTGCATATGATACCACCAATGTAAATTCACTTCTCTAGAACTTGAAAAGAAAGTCTTACATCGGATAGAGCTAATGACATTCTTGAGATAAAATCATTTTCTCCATCAGTGCTTCATTTCAAAAAATTTGTTTCAACAATGTGATCCTCAAGCTTTATGATGATTAGTCATGTTCCATACTTCCATTGCACAATCATGTAGCATTGTTAATGTTTCTCAATAGCATTACTGGAACATTAATTTTAATTGTCAATTCATAGTCTGACAACCCTGAACACTTTATACTATTTAAAACTTTGTATAATGTCTTCGAATAAACTTGAATTTTTTTCTCCCTGCAAATAGAATCTAAACTAAAATAAGTTTTTCCTTTTGAATGATTACTTTTATTAAATTATATTTTTATTTTATGAATAAAATATTTCTAAGAAGAAAATAAGCTAAAATCAAAATAACTAAATTATTTTTACCGTTAACTATTATTTTTGTTTTGTAAATTATTTTGATTTTAATAACTTTCATTATATATTTTTTTGTTTTATTGACTTCTTAACTATTATTTTTGTTTTATTTTCAAGAATTTGTTTTACTAAAAAAATTTTGTTCCGTAATTTTTTATTAATATTTTGCTAACCTCTGTTTAAATTGTTTTGTTTTATTGACTCTTTAACTATTATTTTTGTTTCATCAAATATTTTTATTTTACTAACGTATTTTTGTTTTACATAACTATTTTTAAGAATTTGTTTTAAACTTTTGTTCAGTAAATTATTTTATAATTTTACTAACCTCGGTTTAAATTACTTTTGTTTTATTGACTTTGTAACTATTATTTTTGTTCCATCAAATATTTTTATTTAACTAATGTATTTTTGTTTTACATAACTATTTTTAAGAATTTGTTTTAAAATTTTGTTCCAGTAAATTATTTTTATAATTTTAGTAACCTCAGTTTAAATTATTTTTGTTTTATTGACTTTGTAACTATTATTTTTGTTCCATCAAATATTTTTATTTTACTAATGTATTTTTGTTTTACATAACTATTTTAAGAATTTGTTTTAAAATTTTGTTCCATAAATTATTTTATTATTTTAGTAACCTCGATTTAAATTATTTTGTTATTATTGATTTTGTAACTTTATTTTTGTTTCATCAAATATTTTTATTTTACTAACGTATTTTTGTTTTACATATATATTTTCAAAATTTGATTTAAACTTTTGTTCCGTAAATTATTTTATTACTAATCTCGCATTAAATTATTTTTTGTTTCTTTGATTTTGTAACTTTTAGTTTTATAGTGACCTCTTATATTTTTATTTTCTTGACTCCGTAACTATTATTTTGTTTTAGTTACTATTTTTTATTTAAAGAGAGAAAATTGTTTAAAACATTAAAAGAGAGGAGATGGTGTTGATGAGAGAGAAAATAGGAGGAGACAAGAAGGAGAAAGAGAAATACAATCAAAGAACATAAGAGAGAGAAAGAGAAATGGTAACTCAAAAGTTAATAATTCAAAGAGATTTTGGAGGAGAAATCTACCATTGTCATTATATATATATATATATATATAT
>CM028384.1:4815958-4876621 GCA_013146195.2 Codonopsis lanceolata | reverse complement strand
CAATACCAAGATTTCTCCTTAAATAAGCAAACTGGTGGCATCCGGTGGCTTTGTGAGAATGTCGACCAAGTGATGCTCGGTTGGAACATATTTGGGTGATGTTACCTTTCTCCACATGATCTTTGAGAAGTGATAACGGATATCAATGTGCTTTGTCTTGAGTGCATCCTGGATTTTAGGCGAAATTCTTGTGTGTCCTTCATAATTAGACAATTTGCGATCTTGATGTTGTAGTCAACTAGTTGTTGCTTCATCCATAGAGTTGAGAAACATACCTGGCAAAGATGTATTACTGCCTGCGTGGTTGAGTTTGCAACGAACCTTGTTTCTTGCAAGACCATGAGACAAGTCTATTTCCAAGGAATTGACAAGTCAGGTGCTTCTTACGCTTTCGCTGCGGCTGCATGCATCCGAGTATCCAACTAGGTCGAAGTTGTTGTGTTTGGAATACTGATGCCTTGATTTGTTGTTGTTGAAACATATCGATGATACGTTTGGCGACAGCAGATGTGATTCCTTTGGATCTACAGAAATCTTGCGAAACACAAACAAGCAAACATAATGTCGGTCTACAGCGTGGGTAAAAGAAAGTGAACTTATGATTCCTCGATACTTGGTCATGTTCTCTTGCTTTCCCACTTTCATCTTTGTCAAGATGGCGATCGGTTGACATTGGAGTCTCAAATCCTTTCGTTGAATCAAGACCAAATTTCTTGATTAGATCCTTTATATTTGGTTTGTCGATGAAGATTCCGTCAGTCTGTTGAATCGTAGTCCTAGAAAGTAGGTAAGTTCACCCATCATGCTCATCTCGAACTTGCTTTGCCTCGACTTCGAATCTTTTACGGGCTTTGGTTAGTTGATCCAAAGATGATGTCGATCCATAGATTTGTACCGAAGAGAATGACCTTTTCTTGAGGATGAGCAGGTAGTGTCTATCCTTCCTCTCACGAATCCTTGTTCTATTAAGAACTTGGATAGAGTTTCATACCAAGCTCTGGGAGCTTGCTTTGGTATGTAGAGCTTTCTTGAGTCGGTAGACATGATCCGTTTGTCTTGAATAACAAATCTGGGAAATTCAACGTATACCATTTGAAGATCACCATTTAGAAAGACACTCTTTACATCCATCGATATACTTTGAAATCCATGAGCGAGGCATAGGCTAGAAAGAGTCTCGATTGCCTCTAATCTAGCAGGCAAATGTTTCATCGAAGTCAATTCCTTCTTCCCTCGGTAGCCTTGGCAGACAGGTCTAGCTTTGTTTTCGGTGACATTTCCATCTTCATCTCTTTAGTTTCGAAAACCCATTTGGTGCCGATAGCTGGATGATCGGTGGTCTCGAACTAAGCTACACACCTTATATCTTTCAAAGCTGGTTCACTCTTCTTGCATAGCTTCAATCCATTATGATCTTGATAACTTCATCAATCTTCTTTGGTTCGAGTTCGAGATACGAATGCGTATGCAAACATAGTCTCTTATCGAACTTTATTCCTCATACGAATCTCGTGTTGAGATCACCAATGATTTGAGAAATATGATGATCTCTTGTTTCAATAATGGTTGGAGGAAGATCAACAATTTTCTTAAGAATTCGGGTAGGTTGAGAAGGTGATTCACCAAATCTAGTTCGGAAGAGATAGGATCTTCAAAACCTTCATTTTAGGTGAACAAGAAGGATGAGTGATCTAGAGGTGTTTGGGTCAAGCGAAAGAGATGGGTTGGGTCAGCAGAGTTGGAGCCGGTATCGGCGAGTTGAAGTCTAGGTGAAGGGTTAGCGGCATTGGAAGGGCGTAGTTGTCGTTTTCGATGATGAGTGGAAGTAGATGTTGTATTTGTACTGTCTCATCATTATCGAGAATCATTAGCAACATTCGAGCCTTTCAGGCTCTAACAAGTCATATTCATCAAAAGAAACATGCATAGATTCTAATATTTTTAAATGAGTTTTACAGAAAATGCAAAATGCTTTTGAATGTTTGGAATACCCAGAAAAATTCCTTCGTACGATTTTGCATCAAATTTTCCTCTATATTCTTTTCATTATGAAGAATAAAACATTTACAATAGAGGATTTTAAGAAATCCTATGTTGGTAGCTCTTCCTCTCCATATTTCATATGGAGTTTTGTTATGAAACTTGTTTACCGTGGGATGCGTGCAGGTAAAACATGCGAGTTGACGGCTTACTTGGAAGTACTTTGGAAGTTTAGCTTACGCGGTATTGTTCTTCTTTGCTTCAATCATTGTTCTTCTTCATTCACACCATTTTGTTGAGGAGTTAATATGAAGATTAGTGACGATCCATCAATAAATCACAATATCTTTCTACACCATTGTTCTTGAATTCAGTGCCATTGTCTGATCTTATGTCACTAATGTCTTCAAGTTTTTGAGTCTGAAGTCTTTAGAGAGACTTTGTTGATGGAGAGACTTCCTCTAATGATTGAACCATATCCAATTGTCTTTCCTTTTGCATTGTCTCCGAAAATAACGGTGGGACCTTTGGCTTGACTATATACGTAAGTAGACTTACATTTCATGTCATTGTCTTGAGCGGCGTCGGTACCGAATGTCTTTGTTTTCGAATCTATAGTCATGAAGCATAGAAAAGATTTAAAGCAACAAGGTCCCTGTATTTTCTTTTGGGTCCCTAAGTTACCAACCTTTGGGCCCATGCGAGAGAACTAGGTCTCGGATCTTAGGTGATTGTTAGAAATAAGGAACATAGAGAAGCGTCAATGTCATGGCGAGGTGATTATGAATATCCTTTTTCTTAACATCCATTCTTTTGGTTTGCTTGTTGTCGGTAGACTTAATTGGTTTCTTTTGAGTCTTCCTAGGTAGCTTACCATCAGACTTAGCTTTGGCTTGTCTGTTGATTACCTTGTTAGGAGGATTTGGTAGAATACCTTTAAGTTTACTTTCAACAGGTGCATGAGCCTTGCCTGTTTCATAGACAAACTTAATAGTCACCGGTAGAGATTTCGTAGGTCTACCGCCGAGACTTTGCCTTAGCGAGTTGTTGGAACTTTAGTTTCTCTCTGATTACTCTCGAGGTTTCATTTGAATCAGTCATCTTGGATTTTTCTTTCTGAGCTTTGGGGTAAACATAAAGAACACTTGAATAACCAAGGCCTTGTTTCCCTTTATTTCCGAATGTTTGTTTAGAGAGAGAGATATCATTAGCAGTCTCGGAGGATTCACCTTTCTTTGTGGTGATGGGAATCTCATACGAGCTCATCTGAATATCCTATGCGGTTATCATTACTAGATTTTTTGGCTTGAAAGGATTTCTTCAAGTCATCTTTGGGTCATTCGAGGAATCAATTGTCTTTTGCAAGACAATTTTCTAGGTCAAGTCCTTTGATGTGCTCGATTAGACATTCAATTTTGTCACAAAGGAATTTGTTTTCTCCTTTGAGCTTGATACTTTCTTGTTGACATCTATTGAGAGTTTGAATCTCAGCTGCCATCAGAGATTTCTCAGCAGTAAGTTTTTCACAGTTCTTGGCAAGTTTAACATAGGCTACTCTAAAGGAATTAAATTCTTCAAGCATATCTTGATTATCCTTGAGAAGTTCTTCCTTCTTGAAGTTCTCATTGTTGATCTCACTTTTATCTAAGGACTGGGTGAGATTTCGACTTCATTTCGTAGGTGGACTGGTCATGAGCTATTAAGCATATGTTAGCTTGCTCACAATCATCCTCTTCCTCTTACGATCGGTCTCAAACCATGTAGCAACATGTTTGTCTTATGTCTTCAGCCAACATACCTTTTGTTTTTGAAATTTTCTATAAGTAGGTTTTCGGTATGCTTCAAATTTTGGCTTTGGACATTTGGAGGCAAAATGACCGGGTTTTCTATAGTTGTAACACATGCTCTTCCTTAGATGAGCTTTCACCGATCTTTCTAAAAGGTTGTTGGTGTGTGTTCTTCCTTCCATATTTTGCAAATTTTTGAAAACGTTTTACAAACATAGCAAATTGTTCATCGAGAGAAATCATTTTCATAGGAGGAAGTGGAGGTTTGTTTTCAATGTGGTTTCTTCTTGGACCATGGTGGAGGACACGGTTACGAGCTGTTTGTCTTGCTCTGAAGCTTGATTTACTTGAGCTCATAAACCTTTAAACTTGCGTAGAGACTACGGAGTCATCTCGTTTAAGTTTTTGGATTCTTTCATAGTCGTGGTCTTAACATGCCATAGGCTACCTAGAGAGCCTAGAAACCTCATGTTCATTTCCTTTTTGTCATAAGTTTTACCAAGAGAAAGCATTTATTCATTACCTCAGAAGCGATTGTATGCTTGTCTCAAGATTTCCTTTGGATCCTTTTGAAGGAATCAACTTTGGATGTATGTGTATTTTATATTTGTCTCTTATGCTTGGTCTCCTTCCAAGTATTCCACAAACTTCCCATCTCTTTTTAGGTTGTACATCGTATCACTTGTTGGTATGTGCTTGTGTCTAGAGAGCTAGTAATGATATTGATTGCTTTCTTGTCGAAGCTCTACCGGTTTTTACGTAGATCCTCTGTCCATTCGATTCTTCTTTGGGAACCTGCAGATTCCCACGATGGAGGCTAGAAGGTTGGCCTGTTGGTACATGTTGTCTGCGATAGCACTTCCATAATCTGTTGTCAATAGAGTTCATAAAGCATTACCTTATCCTTCCATACATCGAAATGGCCTTCCAATATTGGGACGTGGTTCGCATTAGATGTAGGCGTGTAGTGTGTTTGTGCCATTGGATCAAATCTCTCAAGAGTTTAATCTGAAAAACTTGTTTTCAAAGAGTAAGGCTTTGATACCAATTGTGGGTCCCAACGGGCACAATAATAAGCTAGAAGGGGGGTTGAATAGCTTATTAAACACTTAAAAACTTTTAAGTAAGTTCTTTGAAAGGTACTTTCAATCTATTGAAAAGATTGAAGTAGCGGAAGTCTTTCAATAAAGTGAATCAAGTCTGTAGATAAGGACTAGGTAGACCTTTAACGAGTTACTTAAGTTTCTTTAGAAGGGTAATGATAAATGAAGTAATAAACAAATCAAAAGCGCATAAACAAGAAAAGGAATTAACACAAGTATTTTGGGATTGTTCACACTATAAAGAGTGCTCACGTCCACCACCCGATCAACCTTCGATTTAAATAGTGCACTATGTTTTCCACTAGATCTATTACAAAGAATATTCCCAATGGATCGTGTACAAAATATTGACTTGTGTTTGGGGTTAAGGAATTAAATATGCGTGAATACAGGATATTTAGTTCATGTGAAGATATAACAATAGAATGAATAACAACAAGAAGTAAAACAATAAATGTTGATGCATGGCTTCTTGTTGTTAACGAGGACTTCTGGATCTGTTGAGGATCTCTTGAATGCACTGAGTTGTAAGACTTAGAGTTGTTGTAGATTTTCAGAGCGATTCATCAGTGTTCGATCTGTTTAGATCTCTGTCTTCGGTCTTAAATGGCAGCATTTATAGCAGAGCATTCTAGAGATCCGCTGATAAGACGAAGACTTTAATGCTCTATTAGGTCGAAATAAGCATTAA
The DNA here is from genome assembly GCA_013146195.2 of Codonopsis lanceolata. Lineage (NCBI taxonomy): Eukaryota > Viridiplantae > Streptophyta > Magnoliopsida > Asterales > Campanulaceae > Codonopsis > Codonopsis lanceolata. The sequence goes on along the minus strand of CM028384.1, from coordinate 4,871,060 downwards.
ATGCAGGGCTTCAATCAAGAATTTCGCCTTCACGATATCGAGCAGGAATGAATATCGAGATCTTCCGAAGTTGGGAAATCTTGATGTCGATTCGTGGAGAGTTGCTGCGCATGAGGTGATAGTCTCAAGCCGCTTCAACGTTTAGTCCGAAAGTCTTCTCGCTGAAACCGCTGACTGGATTGAGGTGTCGTGGAATCTCTCAATTTAAATTCAAATATAGATGAGGATAAATTTAAATTGATCCATTAATCTTTGCCGACAGACACGCCATGATTGACCGTGTATACAAGGTCTGCTGCTTTCAGATGTCGGGGGTTGTGCCTCCTAAGTGAAGCCAAGAGGTCTTCCCACGAACCCGCGAAGTCCTATAAAACTATACTTTGGCAAAGTTCTATACACATAGTTGCCACGCTTAATCGATACGCAGCCCGATTAGCCATCAAGTATAAACTAGTGTAATGTATGAGCAGATATAAATCTAATACAAGAATCAACAACAACCTTGGTCTTCAACTCGCCTATTTTCGCCTACTCGGGCAGCCTCGCTCAACTTGATTGGCCTTCTTCTCGCTTCAATCGGCCTTCTCTGATCACACGAGCTTCACCACTTTTTTCTTTTAATCAAACGGCTATTTTGGCCGAAGACTCTTCAAGCTTGGGTTTTCCTCGTCTGCTTCGCTTCTCCGCAGGTAGCCACCCGACTGGAGGATTTCGATCTTATCTTGATCGGCCGATTGAAGTCTTCAACTTCCTAACTCTCTAAGCAGGTTTTGTCAGCCTTGGGTACTCAACGAGGTTACAAAAGACCAAAGCTACAAATAATAAAAAATAAAAACATTAGAAATAAGTGCTACCCAAAATAAGGAAACAAAAAGAGGCGAGGAGTTTACCTCGCTCACGCAAAGCCCCCGATGCAGGCCCCATGGCCTCGCCGATAGGCGGGAATTGGCAACGACCATATCCCTCACTTGAGTCCTGATAACCAGCCCTTGCCCGGCCAGTCTGGGGGAGTCCCACCGAGACGCCAAAATTTTGGTGAGCCGGAATGTCGCGGGTCTTTATGGCCGATCCCACGCCTCGGGTGGTCGAGGCCATAAAATCATCCCTGTGCCACGGGACTGTCTCTTCGTTGGCCGAGGAGGACACAACCTTGCCCTTCAACTTTTTTTCAGTGGGGGGACGAGCAGACACTTCCTCCACACTTTGCTCCTCCTCCCCGACTACATCCTCGATTATCCTTTTCTTTCGGGGGGAGGCTGAGCACTCTCGACGAGGCTGCCGGGTAGTAGGAGCGTGAAATGTGGCCTCGTGGGATTTTCTTTCCGGGCCGAGGGTTTACTTCCTCCGGGACGACCTTAAGCGCCTAGCGAGGGTCGTTGTGAAAAGGATTGCCGACCCGCCTCCTGCTCGTTTGGCCGGGAGGTGTAGCCTTCCGGGGATCAACCTTCACCTCCCTAAGGATTTTTCTTCGGGCTTCCCTGGTTTGCTCTGCCTTCTTGCCCGACATACTCGCCGAGGTCTGCAATCATATCTGAGAAGGAAAGCAGAGAAAGTTAAAACAAGGAAATGTTATATACAAGTAAATAAAATAAAATAAAATAAAGAAAGCAACGAAAAGGTGACGAATACTTCCACAGCCTTCAAGATCGAAAATGTTATCTTTGCACCGAGGCGGTCCGAGGCAAATTCAAATTTTGAATCTATTTTCCTCGTGCATCGACCACCCACTGGGTAATCTAATCAATGTTTAGCCCTTCAAATCTCTTGGTCGACATACCGACCATCCTCACTGCAATCTCGCCCTCACCGATCGAGCTCCCAGCAAGTAACATACGGGCAGATATTGTCACGCCCTCAAACTCCAAGTGAAATCCTCAATGGCATTCGGCTCGAAAGGACTCTTCATATTCATTTAAACCCCAACCGGGAGAGCAACTTAATCCTCGAGAGGTGAAGCCGAGGTACCGAAATTCCACCGCACTGCATTCAAGCCTCAACCAAAAAAACCTTTTCATCCCAATGCCCCGTTTTCCCAGGGGGCTTAGCGAACAAATTGATTCCCCGGTTTTGGTGCTTGCACTGGAGACGATTCAAGGACTTGGTCACCGCAAAGTAAGTCTTTAAAGTTGGCAAGGGGTCGGCTCGAACCCAAACATTCGAACGCAGTTTGGCGACAAAAGGAGATTAAATACTGCACCAAGTTGAGGGAGAGGTCGAGGGGTAAAGACTCGCACACTCTTCAGTAGCTCGCTGATCGATGTATTTTATACGTCGATCTTATATGCTTCTATGACTTAAATTATGCTATTTCACAAGGCTTTTGGCTACTAATATATGTTTTCGGTGAGTTTTGTAAGTTTCGTGGTTTTAGTGAAAATATGTGAAACTCCTGTGGTTTTAAGTGCAAATTCCAAAAAGGCCAAAAGAGGAAAAATGAAGAAAAGTGAAACTGCCGGATCAAGCCGGATTCAAGACCTTGTGACGCAAGGTACCATCGAGACCTTGCGGCATCGCAAGGTAGGCAAGACGTGAAAAAGTCAAGCGCCCAAAGGCCGGATACACTGGAGACTTGACGCGGACTCAACACTCAACACTGCGACCGCAAGGTGGTCGTAACGCTAATTTCGGATTTGCACACAGTGATTCGATTGGATTACAACTCCCGAGTATATATTGAAGTTAGATGCCGAGCCTAAAAGAAAAGAGACGGCTGGAAGCATTCTTTATTAGATTTTAGGTAGTTTTTAGACTGTATATCATAATTAGATTGTGTAATTTCAAGTATTGAAGATCAAATCATGTATCCGATCATCTCCATGTGTTGTTCATTGTCTATGATGAACTAAATCATCCATAATCTAGGAGGAGGGAGGTAACTTGTATCGAATTTATGTTTTGATTCTTATATGATCATTCAATTCTTGTTGATTGTGTTGTTTATCAATCCCTATATTATTTTGCTTTGAACAAATGAATGTAATCGCAAATAATAAAGGCTTAGAGGTGCGGATAAGCTGCATGACCAATGTGCATATGTCGCATTAATCGGCTCACCATCACAATAAATTGGACCTATCGATGCACGAGAGTGATAAGTTAGGACCAGTTCATACATGATCTAGGTGACGGATAGATCATAAATCTAGGTGACGACTAGATTACGGTTCTTGTGCTTAGGATATAGAATGGATGGATTTTTGCGGGGATGGAGGTGAACCAATTGTTCAACAGACTATATCTATCTTTAGTGAGCGAACCCAAGAAATTGAATGATAATTATTATGAATTGAACATAAAGGAGATACAAGTGAAAGCAGGAATCCTAGATTGCCACCCACCATAAGATCTTCATATACGTAATTCTTGCTTATTAGTTAAACATCTAAATATAAATAGTAGTTTAGAATAGAAATAAATATAAAAACCCCCTTTAGATTAATAATTTGCTATCAATAAATTGCACTGTTCGTGGTCACTTGTCTCTGTGGGTTCGACCCTTGCTTCCAATACTATTCTATAATAGTCTTGTCCACTTGCAAGGAAAAAGATTTATTAAAACATCGATCACTCGCAGATAAGAGGGTCGAGGGGCAGTCGAAGACCCGCCTCAAAAAAGGAAATATAAAAACCTACTCTATCCCTCATGTCCCTCAACTCATCCATACTGATCGAATTGTGGGGGGCAGATCCCTGGAACCTCTTCCGACTATGATTATATTGCTCATCCCAGCCCTCTACATCGCACCGCCACACATTATTTCTCCACTCCCTCAGTATTCTACGAGAGGGGGGAGCGTCATCGGCCTCCATTGAGCCTTCTTCAACTTGGGCACCAGCCGAGGAGGTTTCTCCTCACTTCTCTGCAGCTAGGGCCTTGTTCGCCTCAACCACATCCTGGGCGACTATCGCTCGATAGTACTGGTTGAAAAGATACCCAAGGGCCTTTGTTGTATCCCCGCATACATGCATATGAGCCCCGACTGGGATATCCTCGGTGGCGTACTTCTCATCGGAAAGAGTGGGCAGACCCTCCATGTTGTAACCACCATCGATCAGTAATGTCACCGATTGGCTTGGTCTCACGAGCGACCAAGCGCCATTGGTTTGCGAGTACAACCTTTTTGTGGTTGGTGATCGAGCATACACTGGGTCCCGGCTAACATGCTTCGTCCTCATACTTCGTTTAGAAACAGTTGAAGAACTAGGCGAGGAAGATGACGAGGTTTCACTCAAGGTAAGGGTAGGGACGGAGGAGCTAGGTAACATACAGCCTAAACCTAGACTTAGCAAGTAAAGGCGGAATTTAGTGAGTAAGAGGGGAACGAGTACCTGCGAGTAGAAGTTGAGCTCGAACGAGGGAAGATCGATAAAGCCTAAAACGAGGATCTGAAAAAGGACAAATCGTCGAAAGATTAGCTCCGATGTACCGGAAAAAGCAGAAGTCACCGAAAAAAAAACTACAAACTCAGAAATCACGCAAAATAGGCTCAACAACTACGAAATTTGAAACAAATGGAAGAGGGGAAGAATGCGAACTCGAAACTAAAACGAAGATAAGAGAAGCGGTTGGGAGAGGAAATAAAGAAGAATTACAAACCGGAGGGAAAAATTCGAGAGGGAAAGAGGAGTGAACAAGAAGCTGGAGGTTTTTTGCTTTTTATACAAACCCGATGACACCGGGTCGACCCGACCAAAAAACACGCGGACCTTACTTAACCTATTCCTTGGCCGACACGTGGCGAGCAGCATGTACGAAATGGCTGTAAACCGACGACATTTTGATAATTGGACGCCGTCACATTTTGTGAAAAGTAAATTACAATGATTACCTACGACTCCTCATGTACCGTGTATTTAATGCATACGGCGGACCAATTTTCTAGGAAAATTCCACTAATAACTCCTAGACACGTCCACGGCATCAAAGTGATCGGGTTCAGCGAAACGAACAACAAATCGTCAAAATCAAGGAGCGACCACAAACAGAAATGAGCGAAGAACCGAGGAACCATGGCGAAGATCAATGACATGCAAACCAAGCATAATATTCTATTATACTTTCTAAGCTAAGGATAAATCCTCGCACTTGGAAACTCGGGGGCTATTGAAGGAACCCGACCTGGGTCCCCCTACGTGGGACGATCACGTGGACTCCAGTCAGACTTGGGCAGGTCCCACCAGAGGCCGAGGACCATTAACTAGCCGATCATCATTGGCGACCATCAACCAGCCGACCACCATCGGCGATCATGAGCCAGCCAACCTCCACCCTTGATGTATCCTAGACCATTCTGAACATACGAACGACCCCCGACCACACACAGGCGAGGACACATGCTTTCGGCCAGCAACTCTTCTATGGTGGGATAAACCTGACCCATAGCCTGTACATAGCATCCAGATGTCTTCCTCACAAGAGCTGGACAAGCAATGCAAGCCGCCATATCTTATCGGCTCATCAACCGCCTACAATTGGCACCTCACACGCAACCTGTTAACCACTCAGGAACTGCCAGCAAGCCGACCAGGGAACAAGTCCCACCATCAGGGACCCCCAGGCCACTCATGATCTAAAATCTAAGCTACTATAAAAGGAAACCTTTCCCTCGAAGAAAGGTAAGATTTTACTTTGCATTCAATAGCTAAACCAAGAGCATTTTACATACAATAGACACCAGGAGAGACTATTACTAAAGCACTTACTAGAAGCTTAAGGGAACGCCTAACTCCGGCACATATTTAAACACCCTGATAACTGACTCTCACACCGGAGGGCTGTAGCTGGGAAACCCCCAGCACCCTAACGGAAGTGTTCCTTTCAGGTAACAAACAACCAAAGTACAAGCACAAAGCCCAAATATCCTATCAAACTCGGTACTTCTGATACCCAACTACACCGACGTGATCACCAGCAAGAAGGCACGTCAACTCCGGTCCATTACGTGGACTACCAGCTTAGTCACCCCATCTTTGTGGCGTGATCAGTTCACTCCTTGAAATTGGAAAAAATAAAAATAAAAATAAAAACTTTGTTTGTCTCATTTAGACACCAATCCAATTTTCTCCAAAAATGAAGAGGTATGTAAAATTATTAGAGATAAAGATGATGGGGGTTGTAAAATTATTGGAGTTTGTGCTGAACTGTTGGAAGAGTTTTTTGTTTGGGTAGCTTATGTATCAAACAAGTTTTGTTTATTCATTTGTAATAGATTTGAGTATCGTATCGGGAACAAATATGATATCCTTAGAGCTGGCAAAAGTAGCACAACTCAATGAGACGGTCCAACCAATCCAACATTTTGATGGGCTGAGCTTTATATTTTGGAGATCCAAAAAACGTTGGCCTTTTTGGCCTAGACCAGTGCACTGATGGGCTCTGATAAAAAAGTCTGGGCTTTTTTGGGTCAACCTAGTCACTTTACTTTCTTATATAATAACATGCATGAGAAGTAGATGAAATACAATTGTCTATGTAAGTTTTTCCAATATTATTAATCTTAATGAGTGAAGACTCAAGAGTCCGCTAGTGTTTTTTTTTTTTTTTGTTCAAAAGAAGTGTGTTGATTGCTACATTGTTACTTCTTATAGGCTATTGCTACTGTTAAATTGGTTATTTTGCGTATTTTTGGTCATCCAACCTAATCTGAATTGATGTATTTTTTTGGTGCTACATTAAACTTTTCATCACACGGTTTTAGATTTTAAATTGTGGATTTTTATAATTTTATGATTGATTTCATTTCGGACTGATTGATAAGTGACCCGCGGGCCCAAGACAAAGTTGGGATGAGCTTGCTTCTCATAGGCCCATCACATTATGGGTCGGTCCAGTCCACCCAAAAAACTTGGCCCACCGGATTTGTATCAGGTCGAACCAGCCTAACCCATTGCCAGCTCTAGATATCTTGTTGAGTTAAAGTTTGAATGTTTCTTGTTGTTTTGAGCCTCTCGATTTGGAAGTTAAAAATAATAATATTTCCTTTGTTTTTAAATTATTAGTACAAATTACGTATTTTATGATATATTTTCTTAAAATAAAATATTTATTTAATATACTCCCTCTATCCAAAAATTATTGTCATATTTTTCTTTTCTTGTCAGTTCAAAAAAAATTGTCTTGTTTAAAAAAAGATCGTTACCATTTTAAGCGAGATGAGATCAACCAATGATATTTAAGGAGAGGATGTGGGTTCGCAAAAAGCTTAACAAATCGTGCATAGAATTAGAATCTGACTATCCTTATTTTCTAATTTCTAGTTTCTACTAAACCCCAAACAGTGGGCGCAATTTATATTATATGAATTTATTAATGAGTATTTAATGCGTTATTTTTTCGTGTAGGATTAATACTTAATAGAAATTGACAAAGCACATGGGTGGGTGGGTGGGTGGGTGGGATAACAATCTATATTACAATAGAGCTCATTCTCACACATGTACAATTGACTAAAGCTATTTAGAGGTTGAGATTAAATTATCTTAAAAAATTTAATGGTTGAGATTCACTCTCAGATTCACATGTGTGAGAGTAGTTATCCACTTTTAAATCTTTATTTTCTCTCACCCTGTTACAAAGTCACCCCTTACAATTAATATTATGAGTAGTCACACCTTGAGATTAATCTTCTAAACCATTACCCCTTACAAAACATCAACCTTACATTAATATAATCTCACAATAGAGCTAAATTAATTGACTGAGACTATCTGAGTATCGGGGTTGATTCCGTCGTAAAATCAAACGTTCATAGGTCAGTTACATATAACTCCTTACAAATAACCCCCATCAACTATGAGTCGAGTTTGAATAGCACCCCTTAACTACCACTTGAAGTAATGTATCCCTCAACTGTAACATTTTTTTTTTAAATCATACCTTCTATTTAGACGTTAGCGTTTCAATTGACGAAATTAGATATAATGGCATCGTGCCATAGGCACGGGCACGAAGATCTAGTCTATATTATAAAACAGTTAGATAATTGATTAGGGCTATTCATAGGTTGAGATTAAATTATTTTTAAAAAATTAACGGTTAAGATTTACCCTTATATTCACATGGGTGAGTAGTTATCCATTTTTAACTTCCTTTTTTTTTCTCTACTACAAGTCACCCCCTACAATTAATATTATGAGCAGTCATCCATTTTTCTTATCTCTATGTTTTATCTTCATATTACAAAGTCACACCTTGTGATTAATCTTTTGAATAGCTCGATAATTGATTATGGCTATTCAGAGGTTGAGATTAAATTACCTTAAAAATTTAACGGTTGAGATTCACGCTCACATTCACATGTATAAGTGGTTATTTATTTTTAACTCTCTATTTTTTCTTTCTCAATTACAAATCACCCCCTACAATTAATATTATGAGCAGTCACCCCTTTCGCTTTTCCCTATGTTTTTTATCTTCACATTACAAAGTCACAGTTTGCGATTAATCTTTTCAACAGTCATCCCTTATAAAACATCAATCCCTCAACTATCACTAGAAGTAATGTAACTGTAACATTTTTTTAAATCGCACCTTCTATTTAGGCACTATGCGAAGACGGTTGTGCAACTATCTATCTCTTTCTCTCTCCAACTCCCCCACTCATATTTTTTTAATATATTTGTTGAATTTCATTTAATAATCTGCTCTCGTACTAACGTTGTACCATAAGCACGAACACACAATCTAGTTTAGCATACAATAGGACTATTGAGTATATGATCAATTTCAGAGAAAGTAGGCAATTCAAAATACAAACAGCCGACCCAGCTTGTAAGAGCGTCCACAATGGACACTTTTACAGGCACTCCAAAACTCATTTTGGAGTTTTTTTAACACAACTGGAGCTCACAGTGGACACCGAATTCAACTCCCTATCGCTATTAGGTAAAGGTCTAGCAGATCGGGAGTAGCTTAACTGGAAACGATTACTCATCCTCCCTCTTCTCAACCGTCCATCTCCCTAGTTCTCTCCCTTCTTTCTCCCAACCGTCTTCTCCCTCTTATTTCTCCTCACACCATTCCACTCAACAATAATCTCAGTTTTCTCTCTCCTTGTCTTTGCCATTCTTCTATCTACCCACGGGCACCTGGAGAAGAAATTTCTAGTATCTACACTGAAGTTCAGTCGATTTTTGTTCATTCCACAATTTTTAGGTAATTTCAATCTCTATTTATTCACTTTCTAGGATTTTGAAAATGTCCTTGCTCATTGGAGTTTTTTAATTGCACCTCTCTCGAAATTTTAGGCAATTTTTGTTGATTGATTGATAATTTATTTTAGTTTATAGTGATAAATATTTCATTATTTTATGAATATGGTGCCTTGATTCTTGGAAATGGGGGTTGGAGGTAAAACGTATTTGATTTCAATTTCTGACGTTACATAACAATGTGAAATGCCGGGTTTAGGCTTAGGTCTTGTTTTTTCCTTTTGAATTGAGTACGATTGGTTTTGGCATTACTTTGGTTAAAATTTGTAACCTGATAGGATTTCATTGGAGGTTGTTGCATTTTAGATTAAGAAGTTTGGTTTGTAAAATTCTTACGTGGGAAATTCAAATTTCGTGAATAGATTGGTTGATTTACTTTCTTTGCTAAAGTAATTGAAACAAGCACGAGAATCGAGTTCTTAATTTCAAGGATCTTGAATGTTTGATCAAAATGCCAAGCATTAGTGCTCCAGCTACGAAGAAACCTACTACTCTCACTGTAAGTATTTATCGGTGAACTGGCATTGCTCTGCACTTGGTTACTTTTGTTATCCAATTGTTTTTGCTTACTGTCATTTTATGAATGTCGGCTATGTATGTTGTTGAAATATTTGTTCACTCTTGAAAACCAACTTTCAAAGTTGTTGCATATAACTACTTATAGAAACAAGTTTTTCTTACTTCTTTCTTCCCTCCCCTATATTCTCCCTTTTCCTAGTACAGACTAGAATATACTTAGGGAGAAAATGACGTCTTAAAGGGTTTGGTTCAAATCCTATCAACATTTTGTGGTAGATAAGGAAATCTGCAACTATCTTGTCCAAAAGGACCAAGGCCATCTGTCAAGTAGGAACTTACATCAGTGAATAGAATTCCAGCAACTCTGGCCATTGGAAAGTGAGCATGAACCAGTTCCACCTGAACATACCACTTCAAGCTTTTGGGATCCTCTCCAAGTCCAAGAGGATCAAACCCAAAATCTCCGGCCAGACTTTATAAATAAGTAAAATACTATAAGAGAATTTAGCAATGCAACTGCAACATGATTGAAGCCAATTTCACAAATGTGGGAATCGAGAGATCAGGGACTCTCACCTTCCATCGAGATACGGTTGAGGGTCAAGTCCTGGAAGCCATGTGGGTCGCTGTTGAACTTGAATCACATTCCAAAGTAGCTGAGACCAATTCCTCTTCTAGCGGGGTAATAATTGTTTGTAGCACCCAATCTTTGGTTTACTAATTTTCTTTGCCAAGAAAGGGACGAAGAAGAGGATGCCGAGCTTGGAAGCCTCTTCCTACTGCAATTTCCATCTTTTTTCTATCATCATAACAAGTTACAGCCCCCCACAATTCCAAAACTTGAATGATGCACATACACCACAAGGTCCACGAACATGTCATCCAATAGCCACTTCACTACTGGAAGTCTACTAGAATGATGCACATACACCACAAGGCCTTGACATCTCTTCTTAGTAGCTAGAATCTACTAAAAGTCTAGAAGCAAACGGAACGTTTGGTTTGAGTGTTTGAGTGTTGAATTGTGTGGACATGTGATTTCAGTGATATTTAAGTTTTATCAGCAGACCTCGTAGAATAACTCGAAGAGCTTCTACCGCAAATAACATCGGTCTTGAAAGCTCATATCTCTCCCTTGAGAGCTGAAGTTAATCAATTGGCAAAAGTTATGCAAAATACGGACAACTAAGCGTGTGGATGTACAAGCTAATTGGCAGCGCCTTGATTTGACAGAGTCACCTCAATGCAACGAAAAGACATGAAACAGCAAGAACTTGAAGACAGTCGCAAAGATGAAGAAGCAGCTGCTAAAGTATTAGAAAATCAAGCTCAAGAACACTTTAAAGTTGTTTATGAATACACTGATCCGATGTTTCAGGGCATCATCTTCGAGCCAAAATTGTGTCCAAGGTTCCTTTGGAATGAAGGTCATGCAGAAACCCTGATGATACACATGCTTGTGTCAAACCAATTCAACAGAACTGAAGTTCCAAAATTAGACAAAATCTTATGTACATTATTGGTTTTTGAGTTGTTAAGTTTTTCTTTTTCTTGTTCCATCTTTTGTCCTGTTTTTTTCAATCATGCTGAAGGCAAATTTTATGGTGTGTAGAGATATGCCTGGTGTCTTAGTTCCATTTCCCTATTTTAGGAAGTGCTACTTGAAGAGTTCTATATTTAAGATTAAACTTTTAATTTCCCGGGGGCACCTTAAATATGTAGTGATTAAGTTAAAATTCGATATCCTTTGCATGTAAGCTTCTCGTAGTAGGACTTAACTGTAAACATTCCATCCTTTGCCTCCTCCCAACAGAATGGAGCATCCCTCCATTTACTAGGCTAGATACATGAATTGAGAAATATGAAAAATCACGAGTTGGAAAATCAACAGAAGATGAAATGTAATCGTGGCGTGTCGGCAGCTTGTACAACCTCAGTAATCAAAATTCATTTTCTCATACCTCAAAGCTCTGAACAACGAATCGCTTTTTTTTCCCCATAAACTAGACTCGTATATCTTTCCAACAATATAGGCAAAACTACCTAGTTCTCTCTCAATGAAAGTAGTTTTTCGTTCAAAGACAGACCATGTGTCGGAATTTCAGAAACTGCATCATTCTTGTGGGTCCCAATGAGCACAATAATAAGCTAGAAGGGGGGGGGGTTGAATAGCTTATTAACACTTTAAAACTTTTAAAGTAAGTTCCTTGAAAGTTACTTGCAATCTGTGAAAAGAATCAAGTAGCGGAAGACCTTCAAGAAATTGTTCCTGTCCGCCGATAAGGACTACCTAGACCTTTTACAGACATTACTTAAGTTCTCAATAAATGGATAATATAAACAATGAAACTAGGCGCCTCAAGAATAGACAAACGTAAGGAAATAACACAAGTATTTTGGGATGGTTCACACTATAATGAGTGCTACGCCCACCACCAAGGCGATCAACCTTGATTTAAATTGTGCACTATGTTTTCCACTTAGATCAATTACAAAGAATATCCCTAATGGATCGTGTACAAAATATTGACTTGTGTTTGGGTCTAGGGAATTAAATATCGTAAATACAAGATATTTAATTCGTGTATATAGTTAATGGAAGTTAACAACAAGAAGAATAAAACAATAAATGTTGAAGAGCAGCCTTCTTGTTGTTGACGAGGACTTCTAGATCTGCTGAGGATCTATTGAATGCGAGAAATGAAAGACTTGGAGTTGTATAGATTCGAGCAATTCTTTAAGTGTTCGATTGATTCTCATGCTTGTCTCTTGTTCCAGCTCTTCAATGGCGATTTAAAGTGTGTGCATTTCAAAAGATCCGTTGGAGAAGACGAAGACTTCAACAAATTTATTCATAAATGCATTAAATGCATGAGGTCAATCAAAAGGAATTTCGTCTTCACAGATATCTAGAGCAGTAATCATTTCGAGATCTTCAAAAAGGTGGGCGATTTGGTGTCGATTCGAGAGATGAAGCAGTAAAGTAGGGGCACTGCCATCGCTTTCGCTTTACATCGTCAGGCGAAAAGGTCTTCCTCGCTGAAAGTTGCTTTGCTTGACATGTCGGAAAAGACTTGGATTAATTCAAATAAGATATGGAAATAAGTTTGAATTAATCCGCCTAGCTTTCTCCGAGGACACGTAGAAGTAGATCACCGAGGTTCACACGAGGTCTACCGATCTTAAGCTTTGAGCGTGTCTTCCGGTGAAGCCGAGAAGGGGTCTTCCGCCGAACCCGAAAAAGTCCTACAAAAACTATACAAGGCAAAGTTCTATACAGTTGCCACGCTAATCGATACGCACACGCCCGATTAGCCATCGAAGTATAAAACTAATGTAATGTATCGATCGATATAAATTTAACATAAGAATCAACAATCTCCTCCTATTTATATCTGGTCATCATTACTACAAATGAGGGTTTTAAAGCAAACTATTTAATAGATAATAGCATGTCTGAGAAAGTTTATATATATTAAGTAATCGGTAGACATGCCTCTATTGAACAGAATAACACCTCAGATGCAAGGGACTAATCTAAGTGCATACAAGAATAAGAGAGTCAAAGAATAGCACACAGATCAGCAGCAGTTTAAATCAATTTAAACTGAATGTTTAAATTCTAATTTAGATAAACAATAAAGCAAAGAAGAATTTAAACAATATAATTTTTGAAAAAGCAAGTAATCATCAGATTCATAAACAAGATGTTTACATTTGACGTAGTTTTCAAAAATAAGATAAATACAAAGGAAAGGGAAGAAAAGATACAAAAGCTACCAAGGTCTTTTCCTTTGCCTTTGTCTCAGCTCCTCCTTTTCTTTTTCTCGCTCTAGCTCTTCCATTCTTCTTTGGTATTCGGCATCAGTTGGAGGTCTGGTGGAACGAGAACGGTAGTCCAGTTCTTCACGAAGACGGCTGTTCTCTTCCATCAGCATTCTGTTGATAGATCTCATTTGTTTCTCCTCCGTGATGGCCAGATCACGATCACGGTTGGCATTCATAATGTCATGAGCAGAGTTTCGAGCGAGGTTGTTGAGTTCCATAATAGGAGTACGACCGTGGCTGAGATGGAGAGTGATGGCGTGGAATAACTCGTAGAAAATGGAACCGATGATACAGCCTTCATCTCGCTGAGCTTCGATGTTGATCTTGACATCGGTGAAGTCGTGCCGCATCTGCCCAAAGCGAGTCCGCACATCCTCTTGAAATTGTCGAAGATTATTTGCGGCCCGGTCTGGCCGCAGCTGCGGTCGCTTCAATAGCGTAGATATGCTTGTGAGCTCGCCTAGCCGCTGGTAGATGGCATCTAGCCGGGATAAAACTTCAGCATTGGTTGGCTGTTGGGAAGTAGATGCTTGACCAATGTGAATAGTGCCGGCAGAGGCAGAGTCTGCAGGCCTGAAGGGCTGTTGTAGAGGGGGAGTTCTGGAGGCGGAAGAAGAAGAGTCTTGGGTTGGTATGGTTTTGGTGGAAGAGGAAATGGTGATAGGGGATGGTGGAGGTGGTGTTGGTGGGGAATTAGCCCATATCGGTGTCGAATTTTCACCGATATGGGAGGATTGGGGAATGGGTTCTGTAGAGAACCGTAAAGAAGGCGGGTAGAAGAGGTATTTTGGTTTTTGAAAGAAGGTTGAGGAGGTTGATGAGAAGGGTGAATAGATCTGCTCGACGAAAGTTCGAAGAGGAACTTGGCAGCAGCAGGGTCTAAGGGTTGTGGTGTGGTTGAAGAAGTTGGTTGGGATTGGGGTGGTGATGAAGGTGTGGATGGGTCGTGAGTAGTTAAAGGGTGAAGGAGGAGGAGGAGTTGGGGTTCTGGCGGCTCCTCCCGATTTTGAGGCTCCTCCGAGGGATAGACTCCTCCTGAGGTGGTGAATTCCTCCGAGTAGATGACTCAGAGAAATAGATGAAGGGTTGATAGGTATAGATGAAGGGTTGATGTGTAAGGTTTGGGCGTCGGTAGTTGGTATAGATGAAGGGTTGACAGCTGAGTGTCAGGCCGGTAGAGGTAGTTGGTTGGCGGGCGGTAGTGGATTGGTACCGTAGCTTTCCTTTTCTTCCTCGGCCGAATAGGAGACTCACCGCTTCATCAGAGGTTGGAGGGATCGCCAGTGGTCCGGTCTTCAAAGGTTTTACGAAGTCTCCTTCGCTTTGGCTTGGGAGGGTGCAGGAGGTGGTGAAGGTGGTTGGCTGGATTGGGTAGGTGGCTGAGAGGATGGCTTGGCTTGGGTAGTTGGAGGAGAGGAATGGCCGGATTGGCCTCGGTGCCTTCTTCTTCCGGCCTTCCTTCATCTCCCTACTGATCCATTTGGCCTGCTTCCTCTTCGCTGGAGGTACCACTTCCACCTTGTCTTCTTGGCTTTGCCTTTGGTCGCTATTTTGGACCTTATCAACAGCCTCGCCTCATCGCCTTACCTTTGGCCTTTAGATGGAGGTCCGTGGCCACTTGTTCATCAAACTTGGCAGAGGCCTTTTGAAGGTCTTGCTTGCAGCCACATGTGCTTCCATATTGAAGCGGTGACCAAGATAGGTGCAAAGCTTGGCCACTTTGTCAAGAGAGACCGGCGGTAGACTTTCTTCGCATCCTGCGCTTGTTCTCGTATTCTGTATTTACCGAAAACGAGGTTGTTAGTTGTTTGTCCTTGGCCACCGTGATACAACTCATCTTCTTTCAAAGAAGAGTTGATGGCTGCATCATCCCTTAATAGGGCATTGATAAGCCTGACGAAGGGGCGTTTGCAAGTGGGGTTGCTCTTAGCTTTCTCCACCCACTGCTTTAGCTCGTCAAAGATGATGAGCCCCTGAGAGAGGAAATACAAGGTCGTTGTTGCCAAGAACATGTCATGAGCTCCATTCGTTGATAAAATTCTTCGCCAGAAAATACCGTAAGTTTTGTCATTGAGGCGTAAGAGGGTAGAATCCCTGCAGGCGCCCATATCCTCGCAAGCTTTTACGCCCCAGCCTATGGAGTTGATTGACTGAAGGTCAATGCACATGCCCGGAATGTATAGCTTCGGGTCCAAAGCGACAATAATGTCATGAGCGGCGGGATAGATGGGATATCCTGGAAGATTGATATTTGAATTTGGAGGAATGACATTTTCAGGGTCATAAGCCTTCCCACTGTCGCGCTTTGATTTAGAAGTTCTTGCCTGAAAAAAACGAAATAAAAATTAGGGCTTTTCATCTAGACATCTAAACAAGTAGGAATTTCAAAGTTTTTCAAAATAAATTGAAATTTTCGAAGCAAAAACTTGAAACCCTAGAATGTTTAGAGAAACTACACTCGTGAAATGCATAACAGAAGTTTTCATAAGAATGAACAATGAATAAACAAAAAGATTGTTAGTATTCAAGTTTGTAAGAACAACAATGGCGAAACACTGTATAAACTCGAAAATGACCGTTTGAATTCCAAATGGATTTTAGGTTAAGAATGAAAATGCAGAACAGTACAAAGAAAATTACGAGTAGAGTAGAGAGAATCGTACCATTGTTGAAGATGAGAAGAAGAAACAAGAAGAAGAACTTGAATTTGCAGAAAGCAGTTATTCAGAGAGAGAGAGAGAGAGAAAGTTTCTGTTCAAAGGGTTTCGTAAAGTTTCCAAATGACGGTTCGAGGACTATTTAAAGGCGAGAAAATATCAGTTTTGAAAAAGCTGAACTTAAGATATTTTCTTAAGTACCAAATTTTGTCCTTGACCCCTTTAATTGCTTTAGAAACCTCTTTAGCAGAAATAGACTAAGTAAGAGTACTAACCTTTAAGTCTTCCGGTAAAGAAGAACTTACGTCTTCCGATTAGACTAATACTGGGTCTACCGGTAAGAAAGAAACATTAACAAAATTTTGAAATTAAGCAGTAGGATCAATCATACCAAGATTTCTCCTTAAATAAGCAAACCTGGTGGCATCCAGTGGTTTTGTGAGAATGTTCCGCTAATTGATGCTCGCTTGGAACATATTCCGCATCGATGTTACCTTTTTCCACATGATCTTTGAGAAAATGATAACGAATATCAATGTGCTTTGTCTTTGAATGCATCATCGATTTTTGGAGATCGAGATAGCCGATGTGTTGTCACACATGATTGGGCGCGCCTTGATGTTGTAGTCCACTAATTGTTGCTTCATCCATAGCAGCTTGAGAGCAACAAATGCTTAAAAGAATGTATTCTCGCTTCGTGGTTGAGTTTGCCATCGATCCTTGTTTCTTGCAAGACCATGAGACGAGTCTGCTTCAAGAAATTGACAAGTCCCACCGGTGCTTCTTCGCTCACTTTGCAAGTCGCATAATCTGATCCGAGTATCCAACTAGATTGAAGTTGTTGGATTTTGAATACCGTGATGCCTAGATTTGTTGTTTTTGAAACATATCTCGATGATACGCTTGGCAAGAAGCAAATGTGACTCCTTTGATCCGCTCGAAATCTAGCACAAACACAAACAAAGAAACATAATGTCGTCTACTAGCAAGAAGGTAAAGAAGTGAACCTATGATTCCTCGATACTTGGTCATGTTCTCTTGCTTTCCCTTTTCATCTTTGTCAAGATGGCGCTGGTAGACATTGGAGTTTCAAATCCTTTGGTGAATCAAGACCAAACTTTTGATTAGTTCCTTTGCATATTTGGTTTGGCCGATGAAGATTCCGCCTCAAGTCCGTTGTATCTCGCAGCCCTAGAAAATAGGTAAGTTCACCCATCATGCTCATCTCGAACTTGCTTTGCATCGCCTTCTCGAATCTTTTGCACATGCTTTGGTTAGTTGATCCAAAGATGATGTCGCCCACATAGATTTGTACCGTAAGAGAATGACCTTTGTGCTTGAGGATGAATAAAGTAGTGTCGATTCTTCCTCTCACGAATCCTTGTTCAATTAAGAACTTGGATAGAGTTTCATACCAAGCTCTAGGAGCTTGCTTCAGCCATAGAGAGCTTTCTTGAGTCGGTAGACGTGGTCCAGCTTTGTCCGAGATGACAAATCCTCGAGGTCGCTCCACGATACGCCTTGAAGATCACCATTCGTAAAGGCACTCTTAACATCCATCCGATACACTTTGAAGTCCATGAACGAGGCATAAGCTAGAAAGATTCTCGATTGCTTCTAGTCTAGCAACAGAGCAAAAGTTTCATCAAAGTCAATTCCTTCTTCCCGCCTAGCCCCGAGCAACCAATCTAGCTTTGTTTCGTGACATTTCCATCTTCATCTCTTTTATTTCTCGAATACCCACTTGGTGCCGATGACCGGATGATCGCCGGTCTTTGAACTAAGCTCCACACCTTACATCTTTCAAACCTGTTCAAATTTCTTCTTGCATAGCTTCAATCCAGCTTATGATCTTCGATGGCTTCATCAATCTTCTTTGGTTCGAGTTCCGATACAAATGCATAAGCAAACAAAGTTTTTCTCGAACCTTATTTCTCGCATTTAACTCCTCAGTATTGAGATCACCAATGATTTGAGAAATGGGATGATCTCTTGCTTCAATAATGCTTGAGGAAGATCACTTCGTGGATTCTTCCCTTAAGAATTCTCGAGTTGGTTGAGAAGGAGATTCACCAAAATCGGTTCAAGAAATAGAGTCTTCAAAACTTTCATTTTCTCGTGAACAAGAAGGATGAGAGATCCAGAAGGTGCTTGGGGTAAAATGTAAGAGATGGGTTCGTGGTCAACAGATGAGTTGTTATCGGTATCAGAGGTCTCTTCTACCGTGAAGGGTTACCGATATTGGTGGGATCAGCAGCTTGCCGCTCGATAAGGAGTAGAAGTAGATGCTTTATTTGTACTGCCTCATCATTATCGTAATCATTAGCAACGCTCGAGCCATTCTAGGCTCTAACAAGTCATATTCATCAAAAGAAACATGCATATTCTAAGATTTTTAAGTTAGATTTATCGAAAATGCGAAATGCTTTTGAATGTTTGGAATACCCCTAAAAATTCCTTCGTCTGATTTTGCATCAAATTTTCCTCTATATTCTTTTCCATTGTAAAGAATAAAACATTTACAAATTTAAGATTTTAAGAAATCCAATGTTTGGGATCTTCCTCTCCATATTTCATATGGAGTTTTATTATGAAACTTGTTTACTGTGATCTATTCTGGTAAAGCAAGCAAGATTGATCGCTCCGCCTGTAAATACTTCTAAGTTTAGCTTCGCCAAAGATTGTTCTAGCCGCTTCAATCGTTGTTCTCGTTCTTCCGCTCAGCCTACACCATTTTGTTGAGGAGTACGGCCAGAGAAGTTGTGGCCGATCCCATGGTCATCGCAAGATTTTCTACACCATTGTTTTTGAATTCAAGTCGTTGTCCGATCTTATGTCACAAATGTCTTCAAGCTTTTGAGTTTGAAGTCTTCTCGAAAAGTGCAAAGGACTAGATCATACGTTTCATCTTTAGATGTCATAGTTTCAATCCAAGTGAATCTAGAGTAGTCATCAACTACTACAAGTGTGTACTTGTCTCCCGAAATACCGGCCGTTGTAATAGGTCCAAAGAGATCCATATGCAGTTGAAGAGGTCTGCTTGTTGATAAAACATATTTTCTTTTGAAGGAAGACTTGGAAAGTTTTCCTAGTTGACAAGCTTTACAACTTCTGTCATGATCGGCAGACACCGTAGGTAGACCTCGACAAGCCCATTTTTGGAGAGCTTGGAGAGGTGCTTGAAGTTGAGGTGATCGAGACGCTTGTGCCATAGCCACCGTTATCACGAACATTGTTGGCTACTAGACACGTGTTTGAGAATCTCCCTAGAAGATTTAAGTCCACGACATAGACGCTTCCTTGTCTATTGCCTGGTCAAGATTGTAGAGCACGATTCACCGCCTTTGATGAGGCACCGGTTGGAATTGAATTGGCATAGAAGTCCTTTGTCGCACTGTGATATGCTCGTAAGATTGTGCTTTAAACCACTTACTAGAGAAACTTTGTTGATGGAGAGACTTCCTCTAGTAATTGAGCCATATCCAATTGTCTTTCCTCTTGCATTGTCTCCGAAAATAATCAGGTCCTTTTGCTTCAGCCTATATCAGAAGAAGACTTGCTCCCAATGTGTCTTGAACCCACCTGCCTAGGTACCGATGTCTTTATTTTCTCGATTCTATAGCCATGAAGCATTCCCTCAGTAAAAGAGTTAAAGCAAAACAAGGTACCCTTTATATGGGTCCTAAGGATTAGCAACCTGCAACCCATACTGCTTGACCTTGAGAGAACTAGGTCTCTCGATCTTGGGTGAACCTTAGCAGCATTCTGGTGCCGATGGCCTAAGCAATGGCAAGAATGACATAAATGGAAAGACCATAGAGAACTGTTAGAGTCTTCAACCGAAGAGTGCTTATGATCATTCCTTTTCTTGACATTCATTTTCTGGTTCATTTTGCTTGTTGACTGTAGACTTAATTGGTTTCTTTCGACTCTTCCTAGGTAGGTTACCAATGCACTTAGCTTTAGCTTTTCTCGTTGAATACCTTTTCAGAGGATTCGGTAGAATACCTTTAAGTTTACCTTCAACAGTAAAGCAGCTGCTCTGCTTCATAGACAAACTTGATAGTTACCTAGTTTAGTAGGTCTACCGCCGCCAGATTTTGCCTTGGCATAGTCGCCGCCAGACTTCACTTTCTACCGTTACCTTCTCAGTTTCTCATTTGAATCATTCATTTTGGCTTTTCTTTTTTCTCGAGCTTTAGGGTAAACATAAGGACACTTGAGTAACCAAGGCCTTGTTTCCTATATTTCCAAATGTCTGCTTAGAGAAAGATATATCATTTGCAGTTTCTGAGGATTCTCCTTTCTTTGACGTAAGAGTTGTCTGAAGAGACACATCCGAATATCCTATGCCTGTTTTATCATTGCTAGATTTTTGGCTTGTAAGGATTTCTTCAAATGCATCCTTGAACTATTCCAGAGTCAATTGTCTTTGCAAGGCAATTTTCTCTAGGTCTAGTCCTTTGATGTGCTCACCGATGACAATCAATTTTGTCATGAAGAAATTTGTTTTCTTCCTTCGCTTGATACTCTCTTGTTGACATCTATTGAGAGTTTGAATCTCACCGCCATCAAAGATTTCTCACCATGTGTTTCTCACGCTTCTTGGCCGCTTAACATAGGCTACTCTAAAGGAATTAAATTCTTCAAGCATATCCCGATTATCCTTGAGAAGTTCTTCCTCATCTTGAAGCTATCACCGCTGGTTTCATTTTTGTCCAAAGGACTTGGTGAAACTACAACTTCATTTTCGTAGTCATAGGTAGGACATGAATCATGAGCTATTAAGCATATGTTAGCTTGCTCACAATCCTCTTCCTCCTCTTCGAATCGGCTTCAAACCATGTAGCAACCTGTTTATCTTCTATGTCTTCACCAACATACCTTTTTGTTTTTGAAATTTTCTAAACGAGGGTTTTCGGTGATGCTTCAAATTTTGGCTTAGGACATTTTGAGGCAAAATGACCGGTTTTCTACGCTATAACACACAAGCTCTTCCTTAGATGAGCTTTCACCAATCTTCCTAAAAGGTTGTTGGTGAGTGTTCTTTCTTCCATATTTTGCGAACTTTTGAAATCTTTTAACAAACATAGCAAATTGTTCATCAGATAAAAAATCATTTTCACAGGAAGAAGTAGAAGGTTTGTTTTCAACAATGATTTCTTCTTGGACCATGGCTGGCAAAGACACAGTTCTGAACTGTTTGTCTTGCTCTAGAGCTTGATTAACTTCAAGTTCATAAACCTTTAAACTTGCGTAGAGACTACGAAGAGTCATCTCGTTTAAGTTCTTAGATTCTTTCATAGCCGTGGTCTTCACATGCCATAAGCTACCTAGAGAGCCTAGAAACCTCATGTTCATTTCCTTTTTGTCATACGTTTTACCAAGAGAAAAGCAACTATTTATTACCTCACTGAATCGATCGTATGCTTGTCTCAAGGTTTCCTTAGGATCCTTTTGAAAGAATCAAACCGCTGGATGTATGTATATTTTCATTGTCTCTTGTGTCTTGGTCTCCTTCCAAGTATTCTACAAGAGCTTCCCACATCTCTTTAGCAGTTGTACATCGAATCACTTGCTGATATGTGCTTGTGTCTAGAGAACTGGTGATTATGTTGATTGCTTTGCTGTCAAGTTCTACCAGCTTTCTATCATCCTCTGTCCATTCCGATTCTTCTTTTGGAACTTCTGCAGGGTTCCCAGCGATGGAGGCTAGAAGATTTGCCTTCATTGGTACATGTTGACCTGCAGTGACACATTTCCATAATCTGTTGTCAATAGAGTTCATGAATCTCATTACTTTATCCTTCCATACATCAAAATGACCTTCGTCCAATATTGGGACGTGGTTAGCATTAGATGTAGGCAAGATATAGTGTGTTTGTGCCATTATGTCGTATCTCTCAAAAGTTTAATCTTGGAAAAACTTGTTTTCAAGAGTAAGGCTCGATACCAATTGTGGGTCCCAATGAGCACAATAATAAGCTAGAAGGGGGGGGTTGAATAGCTTATTAACACTTTAAAACTTTTGGAGTAAGTTCCTTGAAAGTTACTTGCAATCTATGAAAAGAATCAAGTAGCGGAAGACTTTCAAGAAAATTGTTCCGTGTCCGCCGATAAGGACTACTCAGTAGACCTTTTACGATTACTTAAGTTCTCACGAAAAGGATAATATAAACAATAAAACAAGGCAGCTTCAAGAATAGACAAACGTAGGAAATAACACAAGTATTTTGGGATGGTTCACACTATAATGAGTGCTACGCCCACCACCAAGGCAATAACCTTGATTTAAATTGTGCACTATGTTTTCCACTTAGATCAATTACAAAGAATATCCCTAATGGATCGTGTACAAAATATTGACTTGTGTTTGTCTAGGGAATTAAATATCTGTAAATACAAGATATTTAATTGCGTATATAGTTAATGGAAGTTAACAACAAGAAGAATAAAACAATAAATATTGAAGAGCAGCTTCTTGTTGTTGACGAGGACTTCTAGATCCGTGAGGATCTATTGAATGCACCGAAATGAAAGACTTGGAGTTGTATAGATTCGAGCAATTCTTTAAGTGTTCGATTGATTACATGCTTGTCTGTTGTTCCAGCTTCAATGGCGTATTTAAAGCAGTGTGCATTTCAAAAGATCCGTTGGAGAAGACGAAGACTTCAACAGCTTATTCATAAATGCATTAAATGCATGGGTCATCAAGGAATTTCGTCTTCACGTATATCTAGAGCAGGTAATCATTTCGAGATCTTCAAAAGGTGGGCGATTTGGTGTCGATTCGAGAGATGAAGCGTAAAGTAGGGACAGCCGCTTTATCGCTTTACACTATTCAGGCGAAAAGTCTTCATGCTTTTCTGAAAGTTGCTTTCGCGGCTTGACATGTCGAAAAGACTTAGATTAATTCAAATAAGATATGGAAATAAGTTTGAATTAATCCACTAGCCATTGGAGAGGACACGTAGAAGCAGCATCACCGACACGAGGTCTACCGATCTTAAGCTTTGAGCAGTCTTCCAGTGAAGCCGAGAAGGGGTCTTCCGCCGAGCCCGAAAAGTCCTACAAAAACTATACAAGGCAAAGTTCTATACACGTTGCCACGCTAATCGATACGCAGCCCGATTAGCCACTGAAGTATAAAACTAATGTAATGTACTGATCAGATATAAATTTAACATAAGAATCAACACAAGGAAATGTCGATAGGCCAGGAATAGAAGAAATTGCATTTCATGACTTCAGTTGGGTACCAGTCCAATACTAATGCAGTAGATTTAACCAAGGGACATTTAGGGTCCGCAGCAAACCAAATAAGTCCGTCAAGCAAGTTGGCATCAGTAAAAACACATTATACAATACCCAGGCAAGAGGTACATCTAGTTTTAGGTTGGTTAAGGAAACTGAACAAACCTATGATGAGTGAGTAGATGCTATTCAAACGAAGCTTTACTGAATAAATTCAGCATGGAAGCTTGAAATATGCCAATATAACACATGATCGTGGTACCTGTAGAATTGTGCTCTGGGCAGTGCAAAATGAAAGGAATTAAGAAAGGGACGAGACCCAACCTGATGGTTTCAAGAGGAGCAAGAACAACTTTGGTCATAGCCCCGGCTAAAGCACCACTAAGAAACTTGCCAACTTCTCTAGTCCTCAAAAAACCCTGAATTAAAATTCAAAAATTTTATTCTATTACCAAAACCATGTATTTCTTAAACATTCAATAAGAGGAAATCCAATAAAACACAATCAGACTTGGAGGAGGAAATGGGGTTCGGGGTTCCCAGTTCCCACCACAATGGAAAGGTAATAGGGTATAAAGACAGTTGGAAAAATGATAAGTGAAAATCTTTGATCTACATTCGGTTGAAGAATAGAGTATTTTGGTGTGTCTAGTACAAAATAGAGAGTGGGGGAGTTTGTGATGATGCACTAAAAGAGTATGTTTCACTCAAAAAAATCCACATAAGAAAATTATGTATCCATAATCCTTGTCCCTTGAACTTTAGTTTACCCACCAGGACAGGTGAGAGGTGCAGGTGATATGATATAAGTATGATATATGATATAAGTATGATAAGCAAGTCTAAAATGACAAATAGATTTTGCCTGATAGTCTGACAGTCTCACAAATAAATTCATAAACCAGATGAGAAGAAAAAAGAGAAGAAGAAAGAGAAACTTACAATTTGGCGGCAGAGAAATATCAGAAAAATAATGAGAATACACACAGAGAAAAATATTCAGAATACCACGAACAACAAATGAGGAAAAATAAACAAAATACCAACAATTGTAAGTTGGTTGTTTTTAGAATAAGTTGGTAATAAAAGTATATTTGCTGGTTATACAGTCAGGCCCGTTTGGGTCAAATGAGAAAATTTCAGATTCAGGCCTTAAGCCACATGTTACAGATTGATGAGTTGAGGGCACTTAAGGTTTGATAATTAATTAAGCCATGCCGGATTCTAATGTGGTCGAAGGCTCCCTGTCATTTTATATTGGAGATCGTGTGGTTAAAACCAAAGAGAAAAAGAAGAAATTTTCTACAACCACCAGCAATAAAGAACAGGATGTAAACCACTAATATACTGGGAAACTTGGGAAGACATGAAGATGGTCATACAAATACATTTCTTTAGCCATGGACAGGGCTAATCTTATCTTTGATTTTTTTGATTTTTATAACTTGCAACAATCATTTTGATAATCTATAAAGCATTAAACAGATAATTGTTTGTAGAATGAGAAACTCTCTAAAAATAATTTCCATGCCCTTATAGCCTAGGGTAACATATCATCCAGCAGCAAAAAATGAAAAAAAAAAAAAAAGAGATGATGGATTAAAAAGCTGGAAAGCTGGTTTTGGCATTTCATCTAACACTTGGCATGCATAGGAAAGTGGTTCATAAACATGCCAAGTTGTGTTTGAGAGTAGCCCCATTACAACACGGGTTCCAAAATCCAAACACAGATTCATAATCAAACACAGATTCATAACCAAACACAGATTCATAACCAAACATAGATTCAGCCTAAGTGATGATCACTCTATACCATGCGATTACAATGGAGATGAAACTTACAGAGCGAAGCGGGTAGGGCTGGAACGGGCAGAGAGCGAACTGGCAAGGAAATCTGGCGAATCCGGATGAGAGGTTTGCGAACCGACGAGGAAAATTGGCGAGAGGTTTGGCAAATCAGGCGAACGGGAAAGATTCAGAGGGAAGGCTGGAGAAGCTCTCTATAAATTCTCTGTGAGGGAAGGGCAGTGGGTTTGGTAAAGGGGCGAATTAGAGCAGATGAGGAAAAGGAAACCCAACGATGGGACTCAAACCCAAAAGACGGGGAGAAGCTCTCGGTTTGTGAGGAAAGGGCAGTGGGTTCGGTAAAGGGGGAAAGTTAGGCCGGATGGAGGGGTTAAGGAGTGGGAGAAGGCGATTGGAGCAGCCACGGGGGCGAATTAGAGCAGCGGGGGGGGGGGGAAGGGTCGAGACTAAGGAAAGCCCAAAGAGGGAAAGCTGAAACAAAAATGAAGCTTGAACTGGCGCCGTAATAAAAGGTGGAGAAACCCATTGGAAGACGTAACAAACACCGCGAACTGCCGGAGAAACACTCGGAAAGATAAGGAATTTGAATCGTAGAGGGAGAGGGGGACGCAGAGGGAGAAGGGTTGTGCGGGGGCACCGATAACTACCGTTCATACATGTGTAATGTGGAATAAATTACGACTGTTCGATGAACGTAAAATAATAAATCTCAACCGTCACTTATCTCAAGTCAATTGTGAGCGTGCGAGAGTGAGCTCTATTGTATTATAAATTTTATATTATTACCAATAAAAGAGATGTATAACACATTATTTAAAAATAAAATGTTAGATTTTAAAGTCTTTAGACTAAAGACTTTCACTTTTACAAGAGATCTATCTCGAATTGGTTATAAAATATTATACTTTTATTACCAATAGAAGAGGTGTATCCCACATTGGTTAGAAATAGATGTTTGATTTAAAAATATTATTATTAATTAGCAATTGAAGAGATGTATCATACATTGGTTAGAAAGTGATGTTGGTTTTTCAAAGTCTTTTGATAAAAGACTTCTACCATTATTACAAATAGAAGATGTATATCTCACATTGGTTAAAAAATGATGCATGTTGATTTTTAATTATTTTAGATTATATAAAAGACTTTTAGGTATCGTTTGGTAGTCAGGATTAAGGTCAGATAGGATTAATAAGCCGAGTTGCCTGATGTTTGGTACGCAATAGGTGGTCAAGATTAATAGCACGAGTTATCCGGATAAAGTCATTATCCCCTCACTATTAATACCAAGAGGGAGGGTGGTATTATTAGCGCCCTCACTAAAAAAAATTGGGATTAACATTTGTAATCTCAAAACTACCCCCGATATACAAGTAAGGATTAATAGCGAGGGCACTAATAGTACTGGGATTAATAATACTGCTTATCCTTGTCTGACTACCAAACAAGCCCTTACTATTATTAGTAATAGAAGATATATATCACAAATTTGTTATAAATTGATGTTGGTTTTAAATTACTATTATTACTAATAAAAGAGATAAATCTTACATTGGTTAAAAAGTCATGTTGATTTTAAAAGTCTTTAAATAAAAAGACTTCTACTTTTGTCATCAATAAAAGAGAAAAAAAAAAAAGAGATGTATCCCATTATAGAGAAAGAAATGTTGGTTTTGGATTTTTTAAGATAAAAAACTTCTACTACTGTTACTAATGCGTCCAAAATAATCCAAGGACGCGCTGGGCTTCCCAACTTGGATATCTGGCTTTCAATCTATCCAAAATCTTCAAGGCCCAAACCTGCAAAGCAAACAGTAACCGTGAACTAGGCAGGGGCTTACCCTGCAAAAGCACTCCGGTGTGATAATCAGCAAAACCAGCAAGTGTGTATATATTTTGACAGAGTTTCAACCTATAAAAATGAGCCTACCTCTTCCTTCTGAAGAAGGAAGGTTTATATAGGGTCAGCCTTCAAGGCTGAAAGGTGAACATTGAAAGCAGGGGCTTGAAAGGTGGCCACGTGCAGGGCCACGTCCGGAACATGGGGGCGAGTTTCCCGAAATTAACTCCCCACATTCAAGACGACCGTTACCAAGTAAATAAAAGGGATGAGTGTGCTCGCTCAGTAGACTACATGCTCGCTACACACTTGGCCCCCAGACTTTAGACAGGGAGATGTCTGCTCATTATGTCTGGGTGACCAGAGATCCTTCCCATCTAGCTCGCTTCTGGGTTGAACTCGAGTTATGATGGATGCACGTGATTCGCTCATGGCTACGCTCGTTGAGACATCGGCTTACTCGTTACACTCTTGGCCCCCAGACGATAGGCAGGAGGCTGCTTGCTTGATATGACTGGGCGGCCAGAGATCTGTCCATGCTCGCTACACTCTTGGTCCCCAGATGGTAGACATGATGCTGCTTGCTCGTTATGGTTGAGTGGCCAAAGATTTGTCCCTGCTCACTACACTCTTGGTCCCCAGATGGCAGACATGAGGCCGCTTGCTCGTTATGACTGAGCGGCCAGAGATCTGTCCCTGCTCGCTACACTCTTGGCCCCCAAACGGCAGACATGAGGCTGTTTGCTCGTTATGACTGAGTGACCAGAGATCTGTCCATGCTCGCTACACTCTTGGCCCCAGACGGCAGACAGGAGGCTGCTTTCTTGTTATGACTGAGCGACCAGAGATCTGTCCCTGCTCGTTACACTCTTGTCCCCAGACAGCAGATAGGAGGCTGCTTGCTCGTTATAACTAAGCGGCCAGAGATTTGTCCCTGCTCGCTTATGACTTGAGGTCGGACAAAGATATTTGCACGTGATTATCTCATGACATTGGTGACGGCGTGCTAGGCATGTGACTGGTGCTTGGGCTTTTTGGGCCAGGCAGCTTAGTGGCCCCCTGCTTCTTGTCTGGGGAGCATATATACTCGGATCGAGAAACATAACACTTTGTTCATGATAGACCAATGATTGAGAGTTTTTCGATCCCTGTTATTAGCTTTGTTTTTTGTGTTTGATGTCACTTTTCACAAATCCCCCATCTAGACTTTCTGGGTTCATCTTGATTGCTCTTTCTGACTTTTGTACCAAACCCGAGCACACACATATGTAGGAATCTATGAAATTGAGAGTTGGTGCCTTGCTAACTGGTTCGAGATGTAAAACCCTAACCGAGAGTTCTACCTACTCATTCATGCCTGCTTTTACGGGCATGACTTAATGTTTGTTCCTCGATTCTTGTAGGATGTCTTCTTGCGAAGAGATTGGTTCGGAGATCGAAGGACGCTGCTACGATCATGGAGCTTCATGCAAGCACGAGGAGAGCTTTGACATTGGATCAAGTAGTTCTGTAGGGACCGAACAAGATAAAACCCTGCACATTGGTGAAGTTCCCGAAGTCTGCGAGCAAGAGTCCAATTGCTTCCGGTGAGGAAACATGATGTGAATGTTAAGGGCGAGCAGGGTGATGCTCACCATGCTAATGTTTGAGGATGAGCATGTGTCGGTCGAGGAAGATAAACGTTCTTGTTGATTCTCATTTGTATCTAGATTTACATTTGTTCATACATTACATTAGTTTTATACATTAGTGGCTAATTGGGCTGCGTATCAATTAGCGTGGCAACTGTGTATAGAACTTTGCCAAAGAATTGTTTGTTTTATAGGCTTCACAGGTTCAGTGGAAGACTTCATCAACAGCTTCAATGAAAGACTTCAGTTGTGCTTCACCGGAAGACCTGCAACAGCAAGTAGCGGCAGGCCTTGTCTGCACTTGGTCAAGCATGACGTGTCCAGTCAACAAGTCTTAGTGAAATAATTGAATTCATCCTTCAATGATTTGAATTTAAATCAAAACTTTCCCTGGCTTCTCAGACACACCAAGAAACAGTTTTCTGAAAAGCAGGAAGACTTTCACAGCCCGAGCAAAGGACGAGCAATGTTGTCACCTACAATCTGTACCAACTCTTGCAGGTCTGACATTCTGATTGCTTTTCTACCAGCCTCTGCAAACATCTCTGCACCAAGTCCCTGCTCAGTATCAGTGAAGACGAAACCATCAGGACAGCTCCATGTATTTAATGCGTTCAACCTAATAGAGCTGTTACACTTCGTCTTCCCCAACGGATCTCCAGAATGCTCTAGCTATAAATACCACCATTAAACACTGAAGAAATAAACTGGATGAAATGCTCTGAAATTCTTCAACAACGTATAGTCTTTAAACTCAGTGCATTCAAGAGATCTTAAACTGATCAAAAAGTCCTCGACAACAACAAGAAGATCTGCATCAACACTTATCTTTTAGCTTCTTGTTGTTATCCTTCAAAACTATTCTTCTGCACGAATTAAATATTTTGTTTACCCAGATATTTAATTCCTAAACCCCCAAACACAAGTCAATATTTTTGTACACGATCCATTGGGTATATTCCTTGTAATAGAACTAGTGGAAAACATAGTGCACTTTTAAATTCAAGGTTGACTGCCTTGGTGGTGGGCGTAGCACTCTTTATAGTGTGAACCATCTCAAATACTTGTGTTCTTCCTTTACTGCTTGATTACTCTTGAACTGTTTATTATTTACTTTACCTATATCCTCAACTGCAGACTTGAATATTCAGTCAAGTCTACCGGTAGTCCTTAATCGGCAGACTTGAACTGGTTTCCTTGCAAGACTTCCACTACTTCAATCTTCCCAATAGATTGCAAGTGCTTGTTAAAGGAATTTATTCAAAAGTTTTTAAGTGTATAATAAGCTATTCAACCCCCCCCCCCTTCTAGCTTATTATTGTGCTCCTTGGGACTCATAATTGGTATCAGAGTGGAACTCTTTGAAAACTAGTTTTTCCGAGATTAAACTCTTGAGAGACTCGATCCAATGGCACAAACACACTACATGCTGCCTACATCAAATGCGAACCACGTCCCAATATTGGACGAAGGCCATTTCGATGTTTGGAAGGATAAGGTAATGCATTTTATGAACTCCATTGACAACAGGTTATGGAAGTGCGTACTAGCAGGACAACATGTACCAATGAAGGCCAAGCTTCTAGCCTCCATCACTGGGAATCCTGCCGAAGTACCCAAAGAAGAATCAGAATGGACAGAGGATGACAGAAAACTAGTAGAGCTAGAAAGCAAAGCAATCAACATCATAACTAGCTCTCTAGACACAAGCACGTACCAACAAGTGATCCGGTGTACCACTGCGAAAGAAATGTGGGAAGCTCTTGTGGAATACTTGGAAGGAGACCAAGACACAAGAGATAACAGAAAATACACATTCATCCAGCAGTTTGACTCCTTCAAAAAGGATCCGAAGGAAACCTTGAGACAAGCCTATCATCGCTTCAGTGAGGTAATTAATAGTTGTTTTTCTCTTGGTAAAACCTATGACAAAAAGGAAATAAATATGAGATTTCTAGGCTCTCTAGGTAGTCTGTGGCACGTTAAGACCACTGCCATGAAAGAATCCAAAAACTTAAACGAAATGACTCTCCGTAGTCTTTACGCAAGTTTGAAGGTTTATGAGCTCGAAGTAAATCAAGCTCTAGCGCAGAACAAACAGTTCAGAACTGTGTCCCTGCAAGCCATGACTCAAGAAGAAACCATTGTTAAAAACAAACCTTCCACTTCCTCCAGTGAAAATGATTTTCTTTCAGACGAACAATTTGCTATGTTTGTAAAACGTTTTCAAAAGTTTGCAAAGTATGGAAGGAAGGACACACACTAGTAGTCTTTTAGAAAGACTGGTGAAAGCTCATCTAAAGAAGAGCTTGTGTGTTACAATTGTAGAAAACCATGTCACTTTGCCTCAAAATGTCTAAAGCCAAAATTTGAAGCATACCGAAAGCCTACTTATAAGAAATTTCAAAAGCAAAAAGGTATGCTGGCTGAAGACATAGAAGAAAAACATGTTGCTACATGGTTTGAGACTGATTCAGACGAGAAAGAGGACGATTGTGAGCAAGCTAACATATGCTTAATATCTCATGATTCAGGACCCACCTATGACTCTGAACATGAAGTCAAAGTCTCACCCAGTCCCTTGGACAATAGTGAGATCAACTGTGAGAGCTTTAGTAAGGAAGAACTTCTTAAAGATAATCAAGATATGCTTGAAGAATTCAATTCCTTTAGAGTAGCCTATGTAAAACTCGCCAAGAACTGTGAGAAGCTTGCTGCTGAGAAATCTCTGATGACAGCTGAGATTAAAACTCTCAATAGCTGTCAACAAGAGAGTATCAAGCTTAAAGGAGAAAATAAATTCCTTTGTGAAAAAATCGAATGTCTCACTGAGCACATCAAAGGACTTGACCTGGAGAAAATTTCCTTGCAAAAGACAATTGACTCTTGGAACAGCTCCAAGGATACCTTTGAAGAAATCCTTTCAAGACAAAAGTCATGTAAAGATAAATCTGGCATAGGATATTCTGATGAGCCCAGTATGACATACTCATCTGCCACAGAGAAAGGTGAATCCTCCGAGACTGCTTATGATATCTCCTTCTCTAAACAGACGTTCGGAAACAAGGGTAAACAAGGTCTTGGTTATACAAGTGTACCTTATGTTTACCCCAAGGCTCATAAAGGGAAAGCCAAGATTACTGCTTCTAATGAGAAACTTGAGAAAGTAACGGTAGAGAAACTAAAGTCTACCGACAACAACTCTGCCAAGGCTAAGTCTGTTGGCGGTAGACCTACGATATCTCTACCTATGACTATTAAGTTTGTCTATGAAACAGGCAAGGCTCATGTACCTGTTGAAAGTAAACTTAAAGGTATTTCACCGATCCTCCTAAAGGATTATCAGACACAGCCAAGGCTAAGTCTGCTGGTAACATACCTAGGAAGATCCAAAAGAAACCAATTAAGTCTACCGTCAACAAGCAAGTTGAACCAAGGACTGCTGTTAAGATCAAAGATAATCACAATCACTCTTCAGCTAAGGCCATTGACATGTCTCTATGGAACTTCCATTTATATCATTCTTGCAATTGCCTAGGCCATCTGGCCCCCGAATGCCTGCTAAGGTTCACTCCAAAATCTGAGAGACCTAATTCTCTCAAGGTTAGGCAGGTATGGGTTCCAAAGGTTGCTAATCCTTAGGACCCAAAAGAAAATCAAGGGGACCTTGTTTCTTTAATCTTTTTCAGGTCTGCTTCATGGCTATAGATTCAGAAGATAAGGATATTTGGTACCTGGACAGTGGCTGCTCAAGACACATGACAGGGAACAAAAGTCTACTCTTAGATATAGCTTAAGCCAAAGGTCCCACAGTTATTTTCGGCGACAATGCAAGAGGGAAAATAATTGGGTATGGCTCAATCACTATA
The DNA here is from genome assembly GCA_013146195.2 of Codonopsis lanceolata. Classification (NCBI taxonomy): domain Eukaryota; kingdom Viridiplantae; phylum Streptophyta; class Magnoliopsida; order Asterales; family Campanulaceae; genus Codonopsis; species Codonopsis lanceolata. Next base: position 4,838,446 of record CM028384.1, on the reverse strand, counting down.
GGAAGTCTCTCCATCAATAAAGTTTCTCTAGTGAACGGCTTAAAGCATAATCTTCTGAGCATATCCCAATTCTGCAACATAGGACTAATCTGCCAATTCTCATCCAATCAATGTCTTATCAAAGATCGTGAATCCTGCTCTACAATACTGATCGGCAATAGACAAGGAAACGTCTATGTCGTGGACTTAAATCTTCTAGGGAGATTCCAGCCTTTGCTTAGTTGCTAACAACATTCGAGACAACAGTTGGCTCTGGCACAAGCGTCTCAGTCACCTCAACTTCAAGCACCTCTCCAAGCTCCCCAAAGATGGGCTTGTCAAAGGTCTACCTACGGTGTCTGCCGACCATGACAAAAGTTGCAAAGCTTGTCAATTAGGAAAACTTTCCAAGTCTTCCTTCAAAAGAAAGTCTGTCATGTCAACGACAAGACCTCTTCAACTTCTGCATATGGATCTCTTTGATCTCTTTTGACCAATCACTACACAAGATCTCCGAGACAAGTACACACTTGTTGTAGTTGATGAGTACTCTAGGTTCACCTGGATCGAAACTATGACTTCAAACGATGAGACATATGATCTAGTCACTGCTTTTTTTCAGAAGACTTCAAACCCAAAAGCTTGAAGATATTAGTGACATCAGATCAGACAACGGCACTGAATTCAAGAACAACGGTGTTGAAAGATATTGTGATGACCACCGGATCGGCCATAACTTCTCTGCTGTCGGATCTCCTCAACAAAATGGTGTAGCTGAACGGAAGAACAAAACACTCATTGAAGCAAAGAAGAACTATGCCGGGCAAAAACTTCCAAAGTACTTCGGCGTAAGTCGTCAACTTTGCATGTTTTACCCAGAATAGATCCCTGGTAAACAAGTTTCATAACAAAACTCCATATGAAATATGGAGAGGAAGAGCCCCAAACGTAGGATTTTTTCAAAATCTTCTGCTGTAAATGTTTTATTTTATATAATGGAAAAGAATAAAGAGGTAAATTTGATTCAAAATCAAACGAAGAAATTTTTCTGGGCTATTCCAAACATTCAAAAGCATTTCACATATTTAACAAAACTTCTTTAAAAATCTTAGAATCTGTGCATGTTACTTTTGATAAACATGATTTAATAGAGCCTCGAAAGGCTCCGAATGTTGCTGATGATTCTGATGATGTTGAGACAGGTACAAATAACACTTTTACTTCTACTTCACCTCAGAATCCACCAACTGCAGACCCTTCCAGTTCTGCTAACCCTGCATCGGCAGACTTCAACTCTGCTGGTGCCAGCTCCAACTCTTCTGTTGACTCTGAACCCATCATCTATTCTGTTTTACCCCAAACACCTTTGCAGATCACTCATCCTTCTTGTTCACCAGAAAATGATGGTTTTGAAGACCCTATCTCTTCTAAACCTGATTTTGGTGAATCTCCTTCTCTACCTTCTCCAGATTCGTTAAGGGAAGAACTCACCAGAAGTGATCTTCCTCCAGTTGTTATTGTATCAAGAGATCACCCCCATCTCTTAAATCATTGGTGATCTCAATTCAGAAGTTCGTACGAGGAATAGAGTTCGAAATAAGACTATGTTTGCATTCGCATTCGTGTCTGAAATCGAGCCAAAGAAGATTGATGAAGCTATCGAAGACCATTACTGGCTTGAAGCTATGCAAGAAGAGCTGAACCAGTTTGAAAGATGCAAAGTGTGGAGCTTAGTTCAAAGACCGACTGGTCATCCAGTTATCGGCACGAAGTGGGTATTCAGGAACAAGAGAGATGAAGATGGAAACGTCACCAGAAACAAAGCTAGATTGGTTGTTCAAGGCTACCAACAGGAAGAAGGAATTGACTTCGATGAAACATTTGCTCCTGTTGCTAGATTAGAGGCAATCAGACTCTTCCTAGCCTATGCTTCGTTCATGGACTTCAAAGTTTATCAGATGGATATGAAGAGTGCTTTTCTCAATGGTGATCTTCAAGAAACGGTATACGTTGAACAACCTCCAGGTTTTGTCATCCAAGACAAACAGGATCAAGTGTACCGACTCAAGAAAGCACTCTACGGCCTGAAACAAGCTCCCAGAGCTTGGTATGAAACTCTATCCAAGTTCTTAATTGAACAAGGATTCGTGAGAGGAAAAATAGACACAACTCTCATCCTCAAGCACAAAGGTCATTCTCTCGGTACAAATCTACGTGGATCTACATTATCTTTGGATCTACAAACCAAAGCCTGTGCAGAAGATTCGAGAAGCTGATGCAAAACAAGTTCGAGATGAGCATGATGGGAGAGCTCACCTACTTTTTAGGACTTCAGATTCAACAGACTTCAGACGAGATCTTCATCAACCAAACCAAATATGTAAAGGAACTTATCAAGAAATTTGGTCTTGATTCAGCGAAAGGATTCAAAACTCCAATATCTACCGACTGCCATCTTGACAAAGATGAAAAGGGAAAGCAAGAGAACGTGACCAAGTATCGTGGAATCATAGGTTCACTTATTTACCTTACTGCCAGTTGACCTGATATAATGTTTGTTATTTGTGTTTGTGCTAGATTTCAAGCAGATCCAAAAGGAATCACATTTGCTTGCGCCACATATATCGAGATATGTTTCAACAACTCAACAACTATCAGGTATCGGTATTCCAAATGCAACAACTTCGATCTAGTTGGGTACTCGGACTATGCAGACTATGCACCGCAGCGAAAGCGAGAAGCAGTGGGACTTGTCAATTTCTTGGAAATAGACTTGTTTCATGGTCATGCAAGAAGCAAGGATCGGTTGCTTGCAAACTCAACCACCGAGGCGAGAATACATTGCGCGGCAACATTGCTCTCAACTACTATGGATGAAGCAGTAACTAGTGGATTACAACATCAAGACTGCAAATTGTCCAATCATGTGTGACAACACTTCTGCAATTTCAGTCTCAAAGAATCCAGTGATGCACTCAAAGACAAAGCACATTGATATTCGTTATCACTTCCTCAAAGATCAGGTGGAAAAAGGTAACATCAGTCTGGAATATGTTCCAACTGAACATCAATTGGCTGACATTCTCACCAAGCCACTGGATGCAACCAGGTTTGCTTCTTTAAGGAGAAATCTTTGTATGATTGATCCTACTGCTTAATTTCAATTTACAAGTTTTTCTTTCATACCAGTAGACTTAAATTTCTACTAACCGGCAGACTTAATTTGCTGTCTAACGGCAGACTTAAGCTCTTCGCTTTCACCAAGTTCGTATTTTAACTATTTAGTCTATTAAAGTAGAAAAGGTTTCTCAAAGGGAAAAGGGGTTAAAAGTCAAAAAAATTTAGTACTTTGAAAATATCTTAAGTTACAACTTTTTCGCTAAAAGATTTTTTTCCTTTAAATAGACTTTGAACCCTCCTTTCCAAAACTTTATGAAACTTCTCTATCTAATATTTCTCTCTCTACTCAAACCCTCCTCTCCTCTCTGCAATTGCTCTCTCTCTCTCTCTCTCTCTCTCTCTCTCTCTCTCTCTTCATCTATAATCTGCTTCTTCTTCCCTACAGCGACAATGGTAAGCTCTTCATTGCTCTCTGGTTTACTATCCATTAATTTATGCTTAGTATTTCCTCTTTTGAGTTGTTTTTTTTTGGAATCCGAATAGACGCTTTGCGTATCTGGACGATTTCCGCCATTGTTGTTTTTCAAAACCTTGAAACTGACAGTCTTCTCTGTGCTTCGAATACTCATTTCTCTTAGAAATCATCTGTAAATGTTTATCTGGTTTATCTACCCAAAACATTCAAGGGTTTCAAGATTTTCATCAGAAATTTCAATTAATTTCACAAAAATTAAATCTTTGATTGTTTGTTCTGTCAGGACAAAAGCCCTAATTTCTAAATGTGTTTTTGTAGGTGAAATCCTCTTCCAAGTCAAAAAGTGACAGTAGGAAGGCCTTCGACCCTGAGAAGGCCATTCCACCCAGTCCGTCTATCAACCTTCCAGGATACCCCTCATTTCCTGCTCCTCACGACATTATTGTGGTTCTAGATCCGAAAATGTATCTACCCGACATGTGCATAGACCTCAAAACTGTCCGCACATTCGCCGCCGGAGTCAAAGCTTGCGAGGATATGAACGAGTCGGGGATTCTACCGCTCTTCTGCCTACACAAAGGAATTCTATCAGAGAATGGTCATCGGCTCCAAGACTCCATCTATAATGCGTGGATGGATTCGAGGAAGACCAATCTCCATCTCTGCCAAAGTTATTTCCAGAATCATCGGTGTACGATATGACGGAGATTCTGAGATATCCATTGCTGAGGCTGACCATGCCTGGGAAGCAATGAGGGGAATTAGTACTCCAAAGGAACCTCAAGGGAAAATGCTGAGGAACCTCTTCCCTTTGGACATTTACTGCACCAGCCATCTGCTGGACAAGGGTCTTCTATTCAAGAATGGGGCACACGACATGTTCACTGCCCAACAACTCAATCTCACAAGTGCTGTCTTTCTGCAGACCCAGCTCAACTACGGCTCTATTATCTACAAAGAGCTTCGGAACTACGTTGAGAAAGTGAAGGAAAGCCCCAATTACAAAAGGCCATTTGTTAGGCTTATCAACGCCCTTCTTCGGGACACGCCGCAGATCAACTCTTCCGTTAAGGAAGATGAGCTAATTGTTGTGGCGAAAGACAAACAGATGACGACCACTTTCTTTAAGAAATACATGGACTACGAGAACAAACAAAGGCAGCAATGAGGGCTACCCAATATCTCACTTGACAAAGTTGCCAAGCCTTCACCAATGGTTGTCACTCATTTCGATATGGACGCACATGATGCTGCAACCAAGGGATATCACTCTGCAGCGGAAAAATTTGGCCAAAAAGTCCCTACTGTTACTTTCGATATTCTCAGCGAAACCAAGGACCTGGCTGCAGAGTCTGAGCACCTGTTGAAGAAGAAGGAAGCAACCAAGGCAAAGAAGCCAAGGGCAGAAGAAGAGGCTGAAAGACTGCAGGCCAAGTGGATACGGCAAGAAGGCCACAGGCGTGACAAAGTCTGGCTCCTTCTGCCGCTGCTGGTATGTCTTCATCACCCCAGCCTTCTATCCCTGAACCTCCAACCTCCTCTCCCCAGCCATCTCCTCAACCCAAACGAAAGCCTTCTTCTGACTAACCCTTACCCAAGCCTAAGCGTAGACGACTTCGTAAAGGTCTACCGACCCAGCCACCAGCAGACCCTGCTAACTCTGCCGATGAAGCAGCTGAACCTCCTATTCGATTCTTTGAGGCGAAAAAATCTGGCGGCAACCAACCCTCTACTATTTCACAACCCCATCTCACTGAGTCATCTACTCAGAGGGAATCAACCCATCCGGAGGAGTCTATCCCTCAGGAGGAGCCTACCAGAACACCCTCTCCACCTCCTCTTTCACCCTTCAACTATTCACCAAACCCATCTACCCCTGCTTCACCCTCTCGTAACCCAACCAACCAAACTACACCATCCGAACGAACCCAAACCACTCCCATTAAACCCTTAGACTCTGCTGCCTTGAAGTTCTTATTTGAACTCTCATCGGTTGCAGATCTCTTCCCCCAACCTTCTTCCCAACCCACCCCAATGAAACCCAAATCCTTTTTCTACCCTGCCCCCTCATTTTGGTTCTCTACCGACCCTCTACCAGAACCTTCAATGCTTAGTGACAACTCAGACACTGACATTGAACTTGACCATCCACCAACCCCTCCTCCCTCTCCCCCAAAATCCAACTCATCCACTACCTTTACCTTTCCCTCACGCGACTTCACCTCTTCCGACTCAGCCTCTCCACCTCTCCAGCAGCCCTTCCGACCCACAACCTCTGCTGAAGCCACCTCTTCTGCCGATAGCGAGCACATTCATATTGGCCTGGACCCTTCTCCATCCCAACCGGCCAACTCGGAAATTTTGACCCGCCTGGACGCAATTTACGACAGACTGGGAGAGCTTACCAGCATCTCTACAGCTGCCGCTGAACTTGCCACTGCCACGTCCAAGGCAACTGAAAGAAATGCTGCCCTCCTTCGCCAATTTTAAGACGATGTGTGGACAAGGTTTGGACAAATGAAGCACCAATCCACAGACATCAAAATCAACGTGGAAGCTCATCGCAAAGAATTTGTCAGGCTGTGCTCGACTCTGTTCTACCAGCTCTTCCACAGCATCACTTTCCATCTGGGAAGCGGACGCCCTCATGTTCTCGAGCTCAACAACATGGCTCTCAACGCATCTCACGATGTGATCAATATAGAGCGTGATCGTGATCTGGCCATCACGGAGGAGAGACAACTGAGGTCTATCAACAAGACTCTAATGGAAGAGAACAACCGTCTACGTGAAGAACTGGACTACCGTTCTCGCTCCACCAAACCTCCTACCTCTGCCGATGATGAGTATACCAGAAGAGTTGAAGAACTTGAGCGGCAGAGAAAAGAAAAGGAAGAGGCAGACAAAGCAAACAAAGGCAAAGGGAAAAGGCCTTGGTAGCTCAAAATTTTTCTATCCCTTAACCTTTGTATCTATCTTTTTTGAAAACTCTGTAACATTAAACTTCTCATTTGAATACAGAAGATTATTGTCTTTCAAAAATTGTCTTATGTTTAAATTCTTGATATTTCAATTCATATATCTGCTTAGAATTTAAACACCCAGTTTAAATCCATATTTGAACAGTTTACTACTAATCTGTGTGTTGTTCTTTACATCTCTTCTGTTGTAAGCACCTAGAGTAGATTTTTTACACTTGAGGTGTTCTTCTGTTTGATAGAGGCATGTCTACCGTTATAAAACTAAAATACTTTCTGACATGCTATTATCTATCATATAGTTGTTTATAGCCCTCACTTGTAAGTAATGATGACCAGATGCAAATAGGAGGAGATTGTTGTTTCTCATTTGTATTTTGATTTACATATGTTCATACATTACATTATGTTTTATACATTAGTGGCTAATTGGGCTGCGTATCAATTAGCGTGGCAACTGTGTATAGAACTTTGTCATAGAATAGTTTTTATAGGCTTCACAGGTTCAGCGGTAGACTTCAGCAAAACTTCACCGGAAGACCTCATTCAGCATCCAGCGGCAGGCCTTGTCTGCTCCTATTCAAACATGACGTGTCCAGTCACCAAGTCTTCATGGATTAATTAAATTCAGACTTTATCATTTTGAATTTAAATTAAAACATCCCCTGACTTCTCAGACACGTACGCCTGACCAGCTCTCCGAAAAGCAAGAAAACTTTCGCCTTCTGAACAGTGTGAGCAAGTGAGCAGTTGACACTTACGATGCAGTACCAACTATTGCAGTGCGCAACTCGACTTTTCGTGCACGCTGGTTCTTGCAACAACTCTGTACCATTCCCTGCTCAGAATCAGTGAAGATGAAATCTACAAGACAACTTCATGCATTTAATGCATTCAACCTAATAGAGCTGTTACACCTCGTCTTCTCCAACGGATTTCAAGAATGCTCCAGCTATAAATATTGCCATTAAAGTCTGAAGAAAACAATGCTCTGAAATTCTCCAACAACTTCAAGTCTTTTATACTCAGTGCATTCAAGAGATCGTAAACTGATCTTTTTTTTTCTTTTTTTTAATAAAGCAGGGGGACAACCCGCCTAACCCAACAACCGGGAGGGCAAAGGAGCCTAACCTCTAAAACAACAAAACCGAAAAACAATAAACAACAAGCAACAAACATATCACCCTTTTCTAAAGGTATAAAGACCTAGCAAATCATGCCTAAAAATGGAAAGAATCTGTCTAGGAAGCTGTTCTTCATCCGAATAAAACATACTACTTCTATAACTATATGCCTCTGCAGCAAGCATATCAGCCACCTTGTTCCTTTCCTGATACACATGATGCAAATCCATACCAAAGTTGTACCTCTTACAATCCTCTAATCCATATCTGTATCGCCACGGAAAAAGACTATCCCCCCGAATACCCATAACCGCCACCTTAGAATCTGTTTCCACAATAGCCTGCGACAAACCATGATCCACACACATCTTAAGGCCATGACGAAGAGCACCCACTTCAACAAACATATTAGATCCCTAACCAAAGAAAATAGAGAAAGCAAAAACCATATTCCCTTCCCTATCCCAAACAACACCACCGCCCGAACATTCACCATTTCTGGACGAACCATCCGTATTCAATTTGAAACCCATATCCGGCCTTTCCCAACGGAGCCAACTGCCTCTTTTCGACAGAACACCTCGAATGGGAATATTAAAATGTCCTAAACACTGCTTGTCCACATACCTGATCAAGGAGGATGGCTGAAAAATACTACTCAATTCTGTTAAACGTAAATGAACTTTCTGAAGAATCTTATCTGCCCCCATAGGAATAGAATCGAACACCGTGCAGCAACGGGCTTTCCAAAGCTCCCAACAGCTAAAAACAAACGCTCCTAGCTTGCAAGCCCCTAGCTGGTTTCGAAGGCTGTGAGACGTCCACAAATTAAACAGGTGCATCAAAGATCTAATACCCAACTGAACTTGAAACTCCTGAGATAATCTACTCCATACCTCTCTAGCAACTTCTGACCCAAGGAACAGATGAGTTATGGATTCACCAGCAGGGAGGGTAGAACAACAAACACACTTTGAAACAATATGCACCCCCTTAACTTTTAACTGCTCATCAACCGGGATTGCACCATGAAAAAGCCTCCAAATAAATCCACCGACCTTCGTAGGAATCCACGAACTCCATATTTTCGAGGCCCAAGGAACTTGGGGACCCCTTAAACGAATAAGATCATAAAATGATGGACTTTCGAAATTGCCTGAGTTCGTGATCGTGAATACCAGCTTGTCGGCAACTTGAGGTTGAATGATAACCCGCTCAATCTCCCTATGATACTGATTTGTAATAAGAGGCAGCAACTCATTAATAATAGGTCATGCATCTTTAACCTTCAACAAAGCATCTGTCGGTCTCGGACCAATTAAAATATCACCACACCAGTTCTCCGTCCAAAAAGAAATATCCCCCGAACCAATCACCCATTGAACATTATCTTTAAGAATAGCCATTTGATCCGTCACAGCCTTCCAGCCTCTCGAAACCAGGCTCTGATTAGCACGACCTGTGTTCATATATTTAGAGTGAACAAAAGAGGCCCATAAACCATTTCCTTGTAAAGTTGCCCATGCTAACTTAGCATGGAATGAAGCCATAACATGATGCAGACGGCGAAGACCCAACCCTCCTTCCGACACAAGCCGACAAATAGCGTCCCAGGCCACCCAATGAACACGCCTCTCACCTTTTGCACTCCACAGAAAATAAGCAAAAGCTGATTCAATCTGATTAAGGATCACTTTTGGGACCTTGATGGCTGCCAAAGTATAAACCGGAACACTGCTAAGAACCGACTTGAGAAGCGTTAATTTTCCCCCAAATGATAACAATTTAGATTTCCAGCCATTAATTTTTTGTATGACACACCCCACTAAATTCTCAAAGAAAATACGCTTTGATCGACCTTGAAAAAGAGGAACCCCCAAGTACTGTAGCGAGAAGGCTTTATTCGAGCACCCTGCCCAAGATGCAATGGCACGTCTTTTCCGCTGGGAACAATTCTGAGCCACATAAAAGCCACTCTTAGCCATATTCATAATCTGACCCGAAGCCATCTCATATTCTCCCATAATACCACAGAGCGCTTGAATAGATTTCTTCCCGGCATTACAGAATAAAAGCATGTCGTCTGCATATAAAAGATGAGAAATAATTACTCCGCCCCGGCCATGCTTATAAGGAATAATCTTTCCACTTTGAATGGCCATGTTAATATTACGAGACAAAATTTCCTGAGCCATCACAAACAACAAAGGAGAAAGCGGACCCCCCTGCCTAACTCCCCGGGTAGAATTGAAGAAGCCGAAACTCTTTCCATTGATTCTCAAAGAATACCAATTATTACTAATAAGTCTATCAATGAGAGAACAACTAGCAGTGTTGAACCCAAAAGAGTGAAGCGCTTAAAGAAGGAAATCCCATTCCACCCTATCATATGCCTTAGACATATCCACTTTAAAAATCACATTTCCCCCTCTAGTTTTATAATTAAGCCGGTGAACCATCTCATGAGCCAACATCAAATTCTCTTGAATATTCCGCCCTTGAATAAAACCTGCCTGCTCCTTAAAAATTATGCTCGAAAGAAACAAATCCACCAGACTCGCCACTATCTTGGAAAGAATTTTACCAGAAAAATTACAGAGACTGATTGGACGAAAATCACTAAAATCATTCGGAGCTTTGACCTTTGGCAATAGAACTAACGTAGTGGCTGATATCCCTCGATGAATAGCAGCGCCTTGGAAAAAATCTTGGACTGCTGCAACTACATCTCCTTTAATAATATCCCAACATCCTCGATAGAACCAGCCCGTAAAACCATCACTACCTGGAGCACTGTCAGGATTCATATCGTGAATAGCTTTCCATATCTCCTCCTCCGTAGGGATTCCGCAAATAATATCATTATCTTCAACCCTCAACCCTCCCATGGAATGAGAAAATAGCTCATCCTGAAACCCATGATTAGACTGAGATAAAAGATCAGAGAAAAACTCCACCGCTTTCCTACCAATACTATCAACATCTTCACACCAAGATCCATCTGCATTCTTAATCCTAATGTGATTAATCTTCTGATGCTCCTTAACACAAGCATGGAAAAACGATGTGTTACGATCCACATCCCTCAACCAAGCATGTCTGGCCTTTTGTTGAAGCAACTCTGCATCCCACTTAACACATTGTTGAAGAAGTCCTCAACAAGAAGATCTGCATCAACACTTATCTTAAGCTTCTTATTGTTGTTCTTTAACTATTCTTTTGCACAATTGAATATCTTGTTTATCCAGATATTCAATTCCCAAACCCCCAAACACAAGTCAAATATTTTGTACACGATCCATTGGACATATTCTTTATAATAGAACTAGTGGAAAACATAGTGCACATTTAAATCCAAGGTTGACTGCCTTGGTGGTGGATGTAGCACTCTTTATAGTGCGAACCATCTCAAAATACTTGTGTTCTTTCTTTATTGTTGTTTACTGCTTAAAACTATTTCATATCTCTTAACTTATCGCTTCAACTGCAGACTTGAGTATTCAGCCAAGTCTACCGGTAGTGCTTCACCGACAGACTTGAACTGTCTTCCTTACAAGACTTCCGCTACTTCAATCTCTTTAATAGATTGTAAGTGCTTGTTTTAGGAACTTATACGAAAAGTTTTTAAGTGTCTAATAAGCTATTCAACCCCCCCCCCTTTAGCTTATTATTGTGCCCTTTGGAACTAACAAAGGTTTTGTTCTTATTAATGTTGATGTTGGAAATTTGAAAATTGTTGTTGAATGGTGGTGAAAAAAAATGAAATAAAAAAGAAAAGAGCCCCCTTGGAAAGCAAAGAAAAGAAAAGAAGAGTAAAGGGTGGCCATAAAAGAAAAAAAGGAAAAAAAAATGCCATTGTACTTCATTTTCTCTAGGAGATATAAGGGTGGTGCTTAATTATTTGTGGTTGAGGAGATACTTTCTTCAACCCAAAGTTTAACGTTTAAGGGGTTGTTGAAGTGAGGTTATGGTATTGAAGAATTGTGCTTTTATGAAGCTAGTCATTATGTGAAGACTTCAAATTCTTTGCTCTCTTGACTTGTTATCCTATCCTTCATTTGTAGCCCAAACCTTGGCCGAACATTACAAGCTTTGTAAAGTCCTATTGATATTGTCATGCCATGTATTCTTGCCTTGCCTTGTGAGAAAATATTAGTTAATGACTCTTTTGGTTTGACTCGTATTTGGTATCTCAATTGGCCATTCAATCTAAGCTAGAGCATTGCTACTTTTGGGTAAAGAAAAAATGTTTTATGGTATGATGATTGTTTGAGGATTGTTTGCTACCATATGAATCAATCCATACCTTTATTATGCATGTTTATAATCTTAGGGTTGATCTCTTACATGGTAATGCTTGTGGGATCTTAATTGAGCACCACCTTCATTTCATATTGTTCTCGAGCATTTTCATAATTCGCTTTCTTTGCTCGGGACGATCAAAGCTTAAGTTTGGGGGTGTGATGAGCCCAATATTTCCACGAATTTTTCCATAAATTTTCTTTTATTTTGTGTTATTTTTGAGTTAATTATGTTTTGGAAATATTATTATTTATGTTTTTGTGCTTAATGTAGGTTTCCATGCATAATCAAGCAATTATATGATGTTTAGCACGAAGTTCGAGATAATTCCGGGCTTAAAAGTTGAATTGGAAATTATTTGGGCAAAGTCTGTTAAGTAATTCAAGGCAATTCAAGCTTAACAGGGGATAACGGAGTCTGACAGCTCTAACTGAAGACCAATGTGCAAAGCCTAGAGAAGGCTGGAAGGCGGCGCCAACTTCAGAACCTTCAGGGGCACCGGAGTAACAAATAGAAATGCAGAGGTGGTCGGAGCAATTGCTAGATTCCCTGGCGCGTTGTCGCTCAGCCAGTGGAGACATGTGTCACCATCTGTCGCCTCCTGCCAAGCCCTGACCCGCGTGCACTCCTTCCTGGATCGGGTCTGACCCGCGTGCATCCAGTCCATCTGCCCTCTATTCGGCCCACTTCCCTCTATCAGCTTCACCCGTTTCCAACCTGGGTAGCCCGCATCCCTCCACCTTGGTTCAACCCTGCTCCAACCGTGCCCCAGGAGCCTTCTTTCTTCCCTTTTTACCCCCTATTCTCCCTTGTGCTCCCTAAAATGCCCCCTCGACCCTTGGCTTTGTGCCTTCTCCATTTTAATTCCCCAGCAACCTCATTTGCAAACTAAGTCCCCATTGCGGGACATGTTCCCAAAATGGGGCACCAGCCCCATTTTCTTCCAAAATTCTTCCATTCCTCCGATGTTTGATCACCATTAAAGGTTTGGAGCTTCAAATCAAGTGCCAAGGAAACATCTACAGAATATTTCAACCCCGGATTCGCGATTCTTCGGTTTAATTCTTTCAACTTATATTTTTAGATATTTGTTATGATTTCTAAGGTTGATTAATTTTGTAAATGTGGAATTGGATTATGCTTAAATTATTTATGGAATGCAATTATTTTTCTATGTTAAATGTAGTTATTTAATTTAATCTATCTCTATGTAGTTATTTAATTTAATCTATCTCTTTATTTAGTACACATTCATGTTGGTTATTATTTTGTAAAATTAATGCTTTTAATTATTTGGCCAATAATTAAATGATTTTAGAAATATTTAGGATCCACGAGAGCTACCTTTATATTTCGGACCAATCAATTTAATAGTTGGTGTTTTGTGACGCACACTGATAGCTATTGTGAGACTAGGTTTGACACGCGATCGAACCACCTTAGCCATTTGCGAGGTCGGGGAGGTTAGGGTTGACTATAAGATGCGAGAGCCCATAGTTAACCAATTTTAGTTGTCTCGGCTACCAACATGAATTGTAGAAAAATATAGAGAGTTTCTTTTTGTGAAGTATTACCCATGCGCTTGGTTATTATTGTGTGTTCTTCATGTTTTTAATGGCGTAACGAACCATTAGATGATCACTAGAATGATAGGATACGAAGCGAAAGCCCTTCCTATTATTCAGAAAATCACAATAGTAGTTTGCGTGGTGTTAGACCAAAAGGAGATCGTGCATAGATAGTCTTTGAATGCTTGTTTAGACATGCGGTTATTTTCTCCCCAATGTTATGTGTTGCGATGATATGAGCTCGTAGCAAGGTTGAGGGATAGCTAGATTTGCTATACGTAGCGAAAGCCTGTAGTGAATAAAATAGCGCATCCGACTACCAAGATTTGAGTTAAAGAAAAGCAGAAAGATGATTAAATTAAACACCGGCTAAACTAAAAATATTGCACTCCTATATTTTTATCTTGATTTGTTGTTGCCAAACCACCTCCGCAGTAGTGAAGATTTAATTGTTTTCTAGGTTGTTTATATTTTTAGATTTTAATTCATTTTCTTTTCGCTCAAATATAATTAGTTAGCACAATTTTGGTACTTAGTTGGAGTGAGAATTACGCGCATTCCCTGTGGGATCGATAATTCGTACTTAGGTACACTTTATTACTTGATACGGCCGGGTATTCTTGCCCGTGTTGCGTTCGCGCACATCATTGCCCAAAAGTGACACATTTTAGTGTTAAATGTGACACACTCCAGGCCTAAATGTGACATTCTGATTCATAACCTACTCTGATTCAAAGTAGTTACTGTATAGAAGAGACTATTTTGAAACACATAAAAATTAGAGAATAAAGTATAATTTACATTTCATAAAATGGTTTGACATCAAAGAAACAAAAATCAAGTATTTGTTTTTCGTGTATATCCATCTCTACCATTAACCTCTTGTTTCGGGACATAAAACTGGAAATATATTTAGTCTTCTGAGCTATTTCACAATCATCCAATAACAAACACCCATATAGTTGACTAGATTTCGCATGATGCGTTGAGCTAGCTGACTTCAGAGCTTCATCCAATCCATCACAATCTGCATCATCGACAAGGTCTTGTAATTCCTTAATTATGGAGTTTACAATACCTCCAATGTCATGCTCTTTATTTTCTTTTTCTTTTTCTGGAGTTAAATTTTCCTGTGGTAAAAGATCAAAACTTGGCATCTCCTTAGAAAGCTTCTTCATAGAGGTAAAATTTTCTACTACATCATCAATAAACTTTAATACGTTATCATCAGAAAAAAAAAATTATAAGTCTGAGACACAATAGGGGATTGTGATGAAAAGGGGGATTGAGATTGCTTTGGCATTTTTTTCAACATTTTAAGCAATCGATCCATATATAAATCTGAGACAATTGCCATGTCTCTTTTCACCAACAAACACGTCTTATGAACATCCTGAAATGATTAAAAATAAATATTGAAAACCAAAAGTAACACTTAAATTCACAATGTCTGTTACCAAGTTTAAATTCAAAATATCAATTTACATTCTGTCTACTTGTAGTATTACTAAGCTTGTCGTATTGACAAAACAACACCAATGCATAAGAAAACGTTTCAATTGTTGGATTTGCTTCTTATTGCATTTTCATTAATACAGATTGAGATATGTACTAGCTTAAGAGAAATCAAACATAAGCTAGTTTAAATGGACCTGAGGCAGCACTTGCCCAAAAATGACACACTTAAGACCTAAAAGCAACACGTCAAGCCTAAAAGTGACATTCTGATTGATACAAATTGAAAGGACTGAAAATGACATTTTAGCCAAAAGTGACAATATAAAGGCCAAAAGAGACACTTTTAAACAAGAAGCGATACTTTACATTTAAAATACTGTTGGTAGATTGTAATCAATAATAAAAACAAAGTGCACAAGCAGTGAACTTAAGATCATGTCTCTACTTAAATAAAGCAGACAAAAAATGATACTTCTAAAATAAAAGGTAATACTCACATCTTTAGACACTTTGTGGATATCTGCATCACCTAGTTGGCCCTTTGGTAATGCAAATTTGATATAGCTTTGGCCCTCAAAAGTTTCCTGATCACAAATTTGATAAATAAAATGCGATACTTTTAAATTAAAATGCATATAGAAGAAGACACACAAAAAATAATAATTCTAAAATAAAGAGAAAAACTATGAACATGTGTTTCGTTAACTCATTTGTATGTTCAAGAATCTCGGCATGTGACCCTTTGGTAAACCAAAATTGATGTCCTCTTCATCCTCCCCACATGAAGGCATTTTTTTTTCTTTCTGAACTACAACTTTGCACGATATAGGGTAGGTGTCCACCCACTCTCCCCGGCCAAACTCTCCGCACTTCTCTTTTCTTTAATTCTATTCCGTATTTTTGATGTGGTCCACTGTTGAATTAGTGGACGAATAGAAGGCTCGGCATTGCCTTTCCATTTCAATCGATGGAAGTAGGTGATTTGGAGTACCATAACACACCCATTTACTTGGGTAGAAGACTTGTTATTGTACTTAGAAACAAATTTACAAAGCCTATCCAAAACAAATGAGCACCAGTCTAGCTGTGAAATTTCATCCACATCCATCAAAGATTTTAAACAGGACAAATCTATCGTATAGTTAGAACTTGGCGCCAAAAAACTTGCCAAGCTGAACAAAACAAAAAACCTTTTGAAGTCATCTCCACCTTCTATAAAGCGGGTAAGAAGCAGACTTTTCAAAAATGAAACAGATGTATTTCCAAGAATACCACACCTCTCCTTGAAATCAGCAACCATATCTGTGCTTTCATTCCTTTTTAAAACCAACACATTTCTTCCACTATTTCTTGGAAG
Source organism: Codonopsis lanceolata (assembly GCA_013146195.2). NCBI lineage: Eukaryota > Viridiplantae > Streptophyta > Magnoliopsida > Asterales > Campanulaceae > Codonopsis > Codonopsis lanceolata. The sequence goes on along the minus strand of CM028384.1, from coordinate 4,822,085 downwards.
AAGAAAAATATCACAAACATCATCAGCCGTAATAACAAACTGTTTTGTGTCATTAATATTCAGCATACTACTCATTCCATTAAACCTATTTACTAACCAACCTAACATATGTATTAGGAGATAATTTATTTTCATCTCCAACAACCCACCAAATCCAATTTTTGAAACGTCTTCTTTTTGTGTTGTACTCATTTCCTTCACAACATCAAACAAACCTTGAGGCCTAGATTTAGAAAGTAAATCACTGCATAAAACAAAAGCATAAGATATCAAACAAAGCATAAGAAAATCACTGCAAAAAAGTGGAGACCATTCAAGCCAAAAAAAAAAATGTGACTCTTATGAAAATCAATGAGGTCAAGTCCAGTTCCAAGTGATCATCACAGATATATTTATTCATAATTTATTTATGCATGAACCTGATCATTTACATAATTCATTGCCACACATTTGAAAGGAATAAACAAAGAAACTAAACATGGCACTATGTTCATTGAATAAACTTAATCAGTCCAATTGACACAATTGCATCCTAAGTGACAAAATCAAGACATTGGAGCTTCTTCTAGACTACATACTTGGAAAAATAAATGGTTTAAGAACATATCACTAACCTCTCATTTGAAACCTTTTGTTTCTTTGTAACAGTTTTTGTTGAGCTTTGTTCCTTCCTCTTGTTTTCCTTCTGGAAATATACAAACAATTCCAAAGTATATTCATAAGCAAAATGCAATTTAACTTTCACAATTACTAGCTAGCTTTCAAACAAGTCTGAAATAACATATTGTTTAGTGCTAAACATGTAAATGGACCTGAGGCAGCACTTGCCCAAAAGTGCCACACTTTAGTGCTAAACGTAACACATTCCAAGTCTAAAAGTGACACTCTGATTGATAAAAAAATGAAGGATTAAAAAAGAATTTTTTTTTTTTTTTTTGCCACAAGTGACACACTTAAGACATGAAAGTGACACACTCAAAGTTTAAAAGTGACGCACTCAATGTTACAAATCGAGGGATTTAAAGTAACATTTTAAGCTAAAAGTGACACAGTTAAAGCCCAAGCGTGACACACTCAAAGCTTAAAAGTGACACACAATAAGTAATAGTCCAAACTACTACAAAGCTTCTAAATCGGTACTTCATATGAACATCTAAATCAATATGAAACTTAACCAAACATATAAACATAAGATCTATATTAACCATTTAACTAATCATATGAAGATCTAAATCATTTGTAATCACTTGAATTGTTCAAAGGGGTAAGAAACTATGTTTCAGTATTACCTATTAAGTAGCCTCTACACTACTTATAGTTTTGCTAATTACTTGTTGGTAGTATTGGCATTTGGCATGCATCCTCAGGTTCAATTTACATTTGGTTTCCACTGAATGTACAGCGTACCAGTACAAAGGCTAATGGAAAGATCAAACATGCTTAGAACTGGAACCCTAGAAACCCTAGAATGAACTAAACAATCATACCAAAATTAAACACACAATACAAGACAACACGATATAGACCAGGCGAAAAAACAATAATGATCGATTTTTATTTTTTTTGAACAATCTATTTCTAAATACCTTGAACAAATCAGGCGAAAAACAACTCAGGCGAACAACGACGACGAACGAAGAAAAATCTTCACACTAGCGGATAGGCTTCGCATGAACAAACTGGCGATGAGAGAGTAGAAACCACTTCAGATAGATTGGGAGAGATTGAGAGAGTAAAGACGAGGAGAAAGGTAGAGGCGAAAAAAGAGTAAAGTAAGAAAAGAGCTGAGGCGGAAAAAACATCAAAATAATACGGAAAAAGACATAAAACGGGTGGGTTATGAAGTTGGGTGGGTTGTAAGATTTGTCTTATGGATTGAGATCCGTAAGACCGTCTTAGACAAGTCTTTATCTAAGATAAAAGACTTCTACTATTATTATTAGGAAGACTTATGTATGACAGTCTTACCCCCATTTAGAAATTCGCGGGTCATAATAAATAATAAACTTGTTACAATAATCATGAAAATACATTAGTTAAGATGGCTCATGTTGAAACTCTTAAGGTTTGATAGTTGGCAATGAGTGGTCTTGGGTTCGACTGCCCTCACCAATTGATTGAAGTTTTATTTCCCATTAATGTGAACTTTCTCATTTTGCTCCGGTGCCGTGCACTTTCAAGTTTTGCTGCCGAAATTCTTATGTTTTCTACGCCTTACAGTTTAATCCGTTGTCAGCTCCGTTAGTCATCCGTTAGCATCAATTGCCTTGGGATACTTGACGGATCCTAACGGACTTTAACGAAATGCTAAATGACACATATAAAGCCAAATGTGACACATTGAAAAGACAAAAGTGACACAATTTAAGGTTAAAAGTGATACTATAAAATGAAGTTTATTATAATTCTCATTAAAAAATAACACTTTTAATATTAAAAAGTGACAATCTTAATACTAAAAACTGACATATTTAATACTCCCTCCGTCCCTAAATTATCGTCCTCCTTTCCTTTTTCGTCCGTCCCAAAATAATTGTCCACTTTGAAACTTACCTTTTTAGAATATCACTTTTACCACTTTATACTTTTCACCTACTTTAATTATGGGCCACATATACATGGGCTTTAAAGGAAACTACACATTAAACCAATATTAATAATCTAAATAGGTTTTAAAGCTATCAACTAGGACAATAAATTAGGGACGGAGGGAGTACTAAAAAGTGTCACTTTAAAACAAACGTTGACCGCCAAAACTGACACATTTAATACTAAAACGTGACACTTTCAAAGCTAAAAAGTGACTCTTTTAAGATCAATAACGACGCTTTTTATTTATAAGACAAAATGACACTTGTATGGTCAAAAGTAACACATTTAATGCTAAAAGTGACAATTTTAATGTTATAAAGTAACACTTTAATGCCAAACGTAATGGTTTTCTTTTATAAAAAAATGAGACACTTTTCAAAGTGAAAGTAACACATTTAAGACTAAAAAGTGATGCATTTAAGCCCAAAAAGTAACATTTTTTTAGGAAAAACATTATAATTTTCATTAAAAATGCAAAGTGACACTTCTAAGGCCAAAAGTGACACATTTTGTACTATAAAATGACACTATTAATAGTAAAAAGTGACACTCAACATATATAAACATGAGGGGTGGTGCTGTAATTTTTAAAAACTAAGGGGTTGTATTGAGATTTCTGAATTTTGCCCCATTTAACCTGGATAGATCCGTTTTACAGATAAAGATCCATAAGACCATCTTACATGAGATCAACTCTTATTATTAATATAATAGATGTATCTTTTAAAAGTGTTAAAATAAAATATTTTTATTATTATTATTAATAGAATAGATGTATCTCACATTGGTTAAAAGATTTCCACTATTATTACCAATAGAATATATATATATATAATGATGCTGATTTTATATTCCAACATTTAAATCATAATGACTAAAATTTTAAAAATTATACTACTGGTGCAAAAGAAGAAATGTACGTCAAATTATACTACTAGTATTAGAGTAACCCTAAACGTAACATCATTTAAATTGTGAAAATATCTAACTACCCCTCTACACATTTTAAATTATACTAACTATTAAACACATTCATTTACTACCCCAACCAACCACCACCCTCCCAGTTCAATACTACTCCCAACTCCCCCCAATCTATTTCCCTCCCTCACAATGATCTTCATCTTTAAAAAAAACTCTCCAAACCCTCCACCCAACTCATAATGGGTTATGATTGTAATCCTAATGCAGATGAAAATGCTAGCAAGGATGATTATTTTCAGGTAAATGTTTATTTTTGAATGTATTTTCACTGAAATTTTTCAAAAAAATTCGTAACTGGGCACAACGGATGTTTAGCCTAAGTACCGCGAGCCACCAGCAGATGTTTTATTAAACAACCACAACCAAGTAGCGGATATTTAGGTGTAGATTCGTTTTTTTTTTAAGCGGATGTTATTAAATAGGTCCGCTTTTTGGTAGCGGATGTATATAATTAAAACCGCTTGTTAGTAGCGGCTATATATCAAAATAACCGCTACTTTGTAGAGGCTCTTTGGTTGATTTAGCTAGAAATTTATTTTTTTATATTATTAAGTATTAATATGGTTTTATTGTTATTTGTTTATAGGATTGCCGGTTTGAAAACGAGAATAATTTATTTCCGGATGTATCACATTTTTTTTGTGACAGATAAAAAATTCATTGATCGAGAAACATCAAAAAAATGGGTTAGAGATATCGGACGTGCCGAGGATATGTAATTTTGCGTGTCCAGAAGTAAAACTAAATTTGATAACACTCGTAAGTTTGGTTGAGTTGTGAAAATGGTGAAAAACCTCGGTACGATGGTAAAAAAGATTTAAAAGATGTAAAGAAACATGGTTCGAAGAAGCTTTTGTGTAAATTTGAAGTGTATTTGTAGGAAGTAAAAGATGATGGTTGGAGAGTTAAAGTTAACAAGTTTAACAATGCTCACAACCATCCACTTTCAATGGGAGAAAAATGGCACACTTCTGCATCGAAGTTGACAAAGGTTGAGATTGAAAAGGTTGATCAACTTTATAGTTCTAATGTGAAGCCGAAATAGATATTAAATCTATTGAAAAGGGAAAATCCTGATAACAGAAGTTCGAGAAAGCATGTAGAGAATGCTTTGGTATGTATAAGAAAGAAGAAAATGGGAAATAAATAAAAAATGAAGTAATTTTTAGATGAAATTAATCGACGTGGATATATTTTCTGGTTCAGGTCAAAGAGACTTGCCCCAAAAAACAAAGATGTATTGACTGATGTTATGTTTGCTCATCCGAAGGTTGAAGAGATGTTAACCTTATTTCCGTATGTTCTCCTTATGGATTCAATATACAAGACTAATAAATATGATTTGATGTTATTGGAAATCATTGAAGTTACATATGTGGGGAAGAATTTTCATGTCGCATTTGCATTCTTGAAGAATGAGAAAAGTGAAACATTTTGTTGGGCATTACATCAGTTGCATGTTTTATTAGTTCATGTTCGCTCACCGGATGTCATTATCACAGATAGGGAGCTGGCTCTCATGAATGCAATACGAAATTACTTTCCAACGTCTCAGCATATGTTGTGTAAGAGACACATAGCGAAGGATGTCAAGAAGTATGTAAGGAACATGTTGGGAAGGAGAAGTTATGTTGCAATATTTATGAAGAGGTGGATGAATATAGTTGAGTCTAAAAAAATTGAGGAATAATACACAAAACATTGTCGAGATATGGAGGAGTCGTTGGCAAATATTTAGGCAGTTGTTCGATATGTTAATTCGACTTGGTTGGAGCCATATAAGGATAGATTTGTTTGTGCTTTGACCAAACAATACATGCATTTCGGCAATCAAACGACGAACAGGTAAAACTTATACATTTATGAATGCAATATATTTATTGTTTATGAACATTATGTATTTTTTTTGTAACTGTGCAATATGTTACAGAGTTGAGAGTGCACACTCCCAGATGAAGAGATGGTTATGCACGTCAGTTGGGGGTTTCGATCATATATTTGATCAAATCCACGATGCTATCAAGCTGCAGTTCTATGATATCTTGGCTCTATTTGAAAGTTCTTTGAATATAGCCCATCCTTTGACATCCTCAAATTTTCTTCTCCGTCGATTAAGATTTAAGGTATCTTCTCATGCCCTTGAGTTGCTACAATACGATTGGAATTCAACACAGTGTATAGACGAGCCAATTTAGGGTGATTCTAAGAAGTGGGTGTTTGTTGAGGACAAGTTACGGTTTACTGTGTCATTGTGAAATGTGGCACATGCAACAGACAAATGTCCCGATTGAACCCCATGATATCCATGTGTTTTGGAGGATGTTGTCTATTGGCGGAGTTCAAGATATGAGTACATCAAAGGAATGTGCGGCTGATTTGATAAAAAAAAAACATTTTATCAGATATGGACGGGACTCCTAAATCGCAACAATATCACTATGTTAAACAGTTTTTCGATGTTGTACATCTCCCAACTAACATTTCTCGAACTAGAAATAAAGCACACAAAGGGCCCAAAAAAGAACTCGACAAAGAGAGCCTCTTAGGTTTA
>CM028384.1:4788140-4815858 GCA_013146195.2 Codonopsis lanceolata | reverse complement strand
GGTTCTACTAGCATAATGGATCACATGAGGCTTTCTATCTACCCTTTATTCCAATTGCAAAATCGATGCATCACACATGATTTCGAAGGAAGTGACCAATCGTGGCCGGATAAGATCAAGTAGTCAACTTTTCTTTTAATAAATTAAAAGCTTCCAAACATTCTTTATCAAAAATAAACTCTGTATCTTTTGCTAACAAATTACATAGAGGTTTACTGATTTTGGAAAAGTCTTTTATAAATCTACGATAAAAAACCAGAAAATGAACCCAAGGGGGGGTAGTTGCGAAATAACTTCAATTTTAGCTTTGTCAACTTCAATTCCTTTATTTGAAACAACATGCCCTAAGACAATTCCATGTTTTACCATGAAGTGACTTTTTCTCCCAACTTAAAGTTAAATTAGTTTTCAGAACATCTTTCAGACGATGTAAGGTTTTCTAAACAAGATCAAAAGAATTTCCGAACCGAAAAATCATCCATGAAAACTTCTACGCATCTTTCAACTAAGTCCGAAAATATAGAAATCATGCATCTTTGAAAAGTAGCGGTGCATTACACAACCCAAAAGGCATTCTCCTAAAGGCAAAGTACCAAAGGGACATAAATGTTGTTTTCTCTTGGTCTTCAGTAACAGGATCCGATTATACCTTAAAAACCATCAAGAAAACAATAGTATTTCATGGCTCGCTAATCTTTCAAGAATTTGGTCAATAAATGGCAAAGGAAAGTGGTCTTTCTTGCTTGCATTTAATTTACGCAAATCGATACACATTCTATAACCAGAATAGTCCTGTAGGGACTAATTCATCTTTATCATTTTTGACAACAAAATTCCCGACTTTTTAGGAACTACTTGGACAGACTAACCCATTTACTATCCGATATAGGGTAAATTATACCCGCATCTAAGAGCTTAAGAACTTCTTTCCTAACAGCCTTCTTCCATGTGTGGGTTAAGTCTTCTGTTTTTCTCTGAAGGTTTACTACCTTCTCTAAATGAATTTTATGCATACACATAGAGGGACTAATTCCTTTTAAGTCGCCTAAAGACCATCCTAAAGCTTCTATGTGTCCATAAAACTTTTAACAAACTTTCTTCTTGTTTTTCTTAAGTCGCTATAATAACAGTAGTGTTACCTTCCCTAAAAATGCATATTTTAAGTGGGATGGTAATGGCTTTAATTCTTCGACTTTGGGAGAATTAATGGAAGGCATAAATTCAGTAATTTTCTCGCTTAATTGTTTCTTTTATTTTAGCCTCATTATTCTCTTCTTTTTTTTCTTCCTTAATATCTTCAATTTCAATTTCCTCAAAGAGAGATTTTAGAATCTCTACTTCATCTTCTTTAATTTCATAACTTTCTTCAACTCTTTTCTTTTGACTCATCGTAATTAATTTCTCGATTTTTTTATTTTATTTCTTTTTCATCTTTCTTTTTACTAGCTTCTAGCTTTTCTTTTTCTAATCTTTCTTCTTCCTCTATTTCTCTTTCAATTTCCTCAATGTCAATTTTTATGGGAGGAATAGGGCTATCATCATAGACAATAAATCTATCTCTCATAATCTTGCTCTTCTTCAAAAGTTTCGGTTGATAATTTCTCAATCTCATCAATTGAAAACAAGCACTCATGTCACTAGGTCTATTCATAGCATCAAACACAGAAATTTCAACTGTTTCACCTAGGACTGACATTGTGAGTTTACCATTTTTCACATTTATCATTGTATTAGCAGTTGCCATAAATGGTCTGCCTAACAATATTGGGACTTCATTATTAGTGCATATCTTCCTTTCCATCTCAAGAACCACAAAGTCTCATCGGTATGATTAATTTATCAACCTGAACTAGGATATCTTCCACTATACCCAAGGGATATTTAACTGAGCGATCAGCTAATTGTAATTGCATATTAGTGGGTTTTAGTTCTCCTAGACCTAATTGTTTATAGACCGAAAAAGGCATCAAGTTAATACTTGCTCCTAAATCTAGCATTGCTTTCATCTTTTTAGAGTCTCCCAAGGAAACTTGAATATTAAAGCTGCCTGGGTCTTTCAACTTAGGTGGTAATTCGGGTTGTAAAAGCAGGCGACGTTTAAACAACAATCTTTTCGTTGTTTTCAAACTTGTGTTTCTTAGAGTGAAGATCTTTGAAAAACTTTGCATATGCTGGAATATTTTTAATAACATTAAGCAAAGGTAAATTTACATTTACTTTGGATAACATATTATAAATTTCCGTGAATTGTTTGTCCATTCGGTTTTTCATAAGTCTTCTTGGAAACGGAATTGGAGGAACATAAGGTGGTGGAGCCACATAAGGTTCCTCTTCTTCTTGATCTAATTCTTTATCTACTTCAACTGTATTGTCTTTATTTTGAATTTCTTTTTCTTTTTCTTGTTCCTTATTTGGAACTTCTAACTCTACTTCTACTTCTTTTTCTTTTTCTACCTCTTGATTACTTAAATCATCAATCACTTTATCACTAACACTATCTTTTTCGATTTCTTTTTCTATTACTTTTTTAGAATTTTCTACTGTAGCATGCAGATTAGAAGAAGGATCGAATCACTTACCTCTTCACCTATCACCTTACCACTTCGCAGACGGTGATTGACTTAGCTTGCTCGCTTGACTAGGGAACTTCCCTTCTTCTCTTTTATTTGCTTCGAATTTTCGATATGTTTCTTGATTTTCGATTTCTTCAAGCATGTACTTCATCAACTATGCTTGACCTTTACTTGCTACTTCTTGCTTGGGAACTTCTTCAATTCTCAATTGATTTTGATTTTGATTTTGCAACCGTGGAGGTTGTGGTGGTTGAGGTTGGAATTGTTGAGGTTGCAAAGGCTTATTTCCTCCCAAGAAAAGTTAGGATGATTCCTCCAACCGGGATTATATGTATTGGAATATGGATCATTCCTTGGCCTTTGAGGGTACATATTCATAGCATTAGCCTGTTCAGAATACATAGCACTTGACGGACAAAAATTAGTAGCATGAGAATATAATCCACATAGAGCACATGCTTCTTGAATTTGCCAATTTTCAAATTGAGCTTGTGTATTTGAATTATCTTGCAATTGATATAGGCTCCTATTTTTACCTCTAGCACTTTTACGTTGGGAATTAATACTTAGCATCTCAAATAATTCTTCTAATGCTTCGGTGTCATTCTATTAATAGAACCACCAGGCTGCACTATCAACCATAGTTTGTAAACTGGCGAAAGACCATGATAGAATTGAAGCACTAACACATGTTGAGCCAAATTATGATGAGGACACATAATAAGCGATTTTTAAATCTATCCCATGACTCATGGAATGTTTCACCCGGTTCATTTTGGAATGACATGATTTGTTTTCTATACTGTAAGAGATGCATGTTTGTAAAATTTGCTCATAAACAAATCATATAATTGTGCCCAAGTAAAACACTGTTTGGTGTTAGGTTCATAAACCATCTCTTTGCCAATTCTTTTAATGCACTGGAAAGTATTTCATTTTAATTTGATCTTCGCTTAACCCTCCTAAAGGAAAAGTACTCATCATGTATTCATATTCTCTTAAGAAACCGACAGATCTTCATTAGGCATCCCATGAAAAGATGGTATGGCATTAAAATAATGTCCTTTTAGTTCAAAATTCCTAACAAAGATCCGGCAATACTAAACATGATGTTACCACATTTAATGAAGGTCTACTAAAATCATTAATAGTTCTTTGATTTACACTACTTCCATATTTCTTCTTGCGTGCTCTTCTTGTCTTTGATTCCTATTGACCGGGTCAACTAGGTTTTCGTGATTACGATTATTGTTATTATCTTCCATTGTAGGATCAACGGAGGATCCTCTCGATTCGATTATCTTGATTATCGGGCTCGAAAACTAGATTTTCAAAATATCTTTGGTATCTTTTAACAATATTTATCTCTTGATCTAAGTCTACCAATTCAGGATTTAAAGATCTACGACCTTGCATAAAAATTAATTAAAAGCAATTTAAAAACAACTAACTATTAAGGCAAAATAAAATAAAATCTTTTTGTATTTTTATTTTTATAAAAACAGAAAATTAAACTAAAAACTAAATTAAATTAAAAACTACGCTACCTACAAACTAACTACGTGAACTAGCTTGTCCCCAACGCCAAAAACTTGATCGATGTTTTATTTTATCTATTTCCTTGCAAGTGTACAAGACTATTATAGAATAGACTCGGAAGCAAGGGTCGAACCACGAGACAAGTGATCACGAACAAATATGCGGTTATAGATAGCAAATTATTAACCTAAAGGGGTTTTTATGTTTAATTCTACTCTAATTTACTAGTTATAGATGTTAACTAATTAGACAGTAATAACAGATATGAAGATCTTATGGTGAGTGGAAATCTAGGATTCTGGGTTTCACTTATATCTCCTTTATGTTCAATTCATAATAATGTCATTCAATGTCTTGGGTTCGTTCACTAAAAATAGATATGGTCGTTGAACAATTGGTTCAGCCTCCTCCCCGCAAAATTCACCCATTCCATATCCTAAGCACAGAACCGTAATCTAGTCTGTCACCTAGATTTATGATCTATCTGTCACCTAGATCATGTAAGAACCTGGTCCTAACTTATCACTCTCGTGCTTCGATAGGTCCAATTTATTGTGTTGGTGAGCCAGTGTACGACATATGCATTTGGTCATGCAGGTATCCGCACCTCTAAGCCTATATTATTTGCGATTACATTCATTTGTTCAAAGCAAAATAATAAAGGGGTTGATAAACAACACAATCAACAAGCATTGAATAGACATAAATATACGAATCAAAACATAAATTCGATACAAGTTACCTCCCACCTCCTAGATTAGGGATGATTTAGTTCATCATAGACGATGAACAGAACATGAAGATGATGGAAGACATGATTTGATCTTCAATACTTGAAATTACAAAACCTAATTATGTTATACAATCTAAAACTACCTAAAATCTATGTAAAGAGAGCTTCCACCGCCCTCCTTATGCTTAGGCTCGGATCCGACTTCTATATATACTTGGGAGTTGTGATTGAATCGAATGACGTGTGAAAACCCGACCGCAAGATTCTCGCCTACCTTGCGGTCGCAAGGTCTGAATACCTCGTCCGCAAGGTCTCCGTGTGTGCTTCTTGGCTCTTCGATTGGCTTGAGGACATGTATCGCCTACCTTGCGGTCGCAGGTCCGAGGCACCTGCGTCCGCAAGGTGTCCGATTGACGCACTTTATTTTTCTTCAATTCTTCTTTTTCTTTGTAATTTGCACTTAAACCCTGGAGTTTCGCGTATTTTCACAAACAATCCTGAAACTTACAAAACTCACCAAAAACATATATTAGTACTCAAAAGACCCATGAAATAGCCTAATTCAAGTCACAGAAGCATATAAAATCGACGTATAAAATACATCGATCAGCCCCTCTTCAAACTCCTAAAAAAGAATACCGACCAAGTTTGGGACGAGAAGTGCCAGCTAGCTTTTAAAAAATTAAAAGCCTATCTTACCAATCCCCATGTGCTAGCTCCACCTCATACACATAAACCTCTCCTCATATATAACCGTTACAAACACGTCAGTAAGGGCTATGCTCGCCCAAGAAAAAAAAGATTCCTACATCGAAAATTCTATATACTTCATAAGTAGGAAGCTGCAAGGAAGCGAGCTAAATTATTCAACACTAGAGAAAAGCTGCACCTGCCTAGTCTCGGCCGCGCAAAGGCTCAAGACCTATCTGCAAGGACGGTCCATCAAACTCATATCCAGGATAGACCCTATCAAGTACATCTTCGGCAAGCCATCACTGTCCAGCCGACTGGCCAAGTGGTCCTTTCTTCTCAACGAGTTTGACATAACCTATGTCACACTCAAATCTATCAAAGGCAGCGTAATCGCAGACCAATTAGTCGATCTACCCTTGAAGGCCAAAGATGCGACCGAGACTGACTTCCCAGATGAAGGTGTCCTGGAAATCACTGACCATGACACCAACTGGCAGATGTTCTTTGACAGAGCCGCCAATAAAAGAGGCTTCGGCATAGGAATCTTGCTCATAGACCCAGCTGATTCTCATACTCCGCTGGCCATGAGGTTGGAGTTCGAATGTTCAAATAACACAGCTGAATATGAAGCTGCATTGCTGGTATAGAAGAAGCTCTCCAAAGGGGAGCCAAAGATCTCGAAGTCTATGGAGACTCTACCCTGATCATAAATCAAGTCGAAGGGAGATGGAAAACCCAAGATCCCCGGCTGCAGCTCTATCATGCCAAATTAACAGCACTTGCCGCCCGATTTGACTCTATCTCGTTCCACTATCTGCCACGAGATAGAAATCAATTTGTCGATGCCTTAGCTACTCTGGCATTGCTAGTCCAAATTCCCGCAGAAACTAACGTTCAGCCATTCATAGTCGGGAAGAAGGTCACTCCGGCATACTTCTTCAAAATTAATGCAGCCCCTGAAGCAGATCACAAGCCCTGGTACGCTGATATCCTAAATCTGCTTCAGAAAGGTATCTATCCTCTTTTTTTTGTTTTATTTTTTTTTCCGGCCTAGACAAAAGAGGGAGAGTCTCCCTGCGAAGGCGGGCCTCACAATTTGTACTCAGCGGTGGCAGCCTGTATAAGAGGCACTATCAAGGCCTAAAATTATTATGTGTCGATCAGGCCAAAGCTGAGCAAATCATGGATCAACTTCATGGTGGTACCTGCGGGCCCCACATGAATGGCCATATGCTATCCAAGAAAATTATCCGACAGGGGTACTATTGGAGTACTCTTGAAACCGATTGTATTCGGTGGGTGCGTCATTGCGACAAATGCCAGCGTTTTGCAAATCTGCAGCATGTGCCTCCGCACGTTTTATATAACTCCACAGCCCCCTGGCCCTTCTCAACTTGGGGAATCGACGTCATAGGCCAAATTCACACGAAGGGATCCAATGGCCACGAATATGTCTTAGTAGCCGTCGATTACTTTACAAAGTGGGTGGAAGCCTCTTCCTATAAAATCCTAAATGCTCGAAAGGTGTCCGAGCTCATCCAGGCCAACATAATATATCGTTACGGGGTGCCTTTCGAGATAATCTCCAACAACGGCTCACATTTTGAAGGGACGTGAATCGTCTGCTTGACGAATTCAAGATCCAAAGGCATAAATCTTCCCCCTACCAGCCACAAGCCAACGGTGCCGTTGAAGCAGCCAACAAAACGCTTGAAAATATTATCAGGAAAATGACTGACACAGGAAGAGACTAGCCAGAAAAATAGCCGCTAGCCCTCTAGGCTACCACACCTCAGTCCGCATACCCACTGGGGCTACCCCCTATTCTCTAGCATATGGCATGGAGGCGGTACTGCCAATAAAGGTTGAAATTCCATCAATGAGAGTGATGATGGAATCTGGCGTAGCAGAAATTGACTAGGTCAAAGGGCGATTTGAAGAATTAGCCCTAATTGAAGAACGACGCCTACTAGCCCTGGAACATACCCGAGCGTATCAAAGGCGCATAGCCCGGGCCTTTAATAAAAAAGTCAAAGACCGCGACATCCAAGTCGGAGATCTCGTGTTTCGAGAAAAAACCCCTAGTTATGTCTATATTAGGGGAAAATGGAAGTCTCCATGGATGGGACCATGTATTGTCAAGGAGATCCGGTCAGGAGGTGCCGTACTTCTCACAAACCAAGAAGGAGAAGATCTTGTTCAGCCCTTCAACCTCGACAAGCTCAAAAGGTATTATGTTTGAGCTAATTTATCCAGCAGTTGCTTCCCTCTCCAGCTCACTAGGCTGAAAACCTAAAAGGGCGGCCTAGGCAAAAGTTAGAGCATAAAAAAAACAATAAAAAGGTTAAATAAGGGCTCGCTAGGTTGAAAACCCGAAAGGGTGGCCTTGGCAAAAGTTAGAGCATAAAAAAATCAGGAAAAAAAAGGGAGAGGGAAGGCACTATTTGAATCCTCGGCATCCTACCTCCAGTCTTCAGCATGCTACGGGCTTGACTGACAAAAAAGAAAGAAAAATCACGACAGAAGCTCATATTAAAACATTAAAATATAATATTATGAGTCCTAAGGTGCAACTTAGGAATAATTGCTAAAGAAATTTAGGTTATGCATTGATTGCCTGTACATATCTATTTATTGCCTATATCCCCTCTTGTTTCCCTAGAAACTATCCCTTCTTTTGCAGCTCAAGCCCCAAGGTGATCCATCAGTGTCTGCGGCATCCACCCAGTCGAGCCCACATACTCCTCCTACAAGGCACAAAAGAGACTTAGTCTCATCAGAATGAGAAGCACCAGAAGTGTCATCGTCCTATTCACTATCCACTTTGCCGTTGTCCTAAAACAGCCGGACGATTTAGGCCCCCGACCATCGACTGTTGTTGTGTCTGATCACAAGAAAATTGAAGAAGCTAGAAATAAGGGCTACGTAAACTAGCGACGGCCATTATATGCCCAGGAAACAGGAGAAGGCGACTGCCTCTCCCTCCCTGTGTGTCACCAGAAAAGCCCGCTCAAACCCGAAGGTGTATTCTTATAAAACCTTTTTTCCAAAAATACAGCGTGTCATTACCCTTATATATTGGTATAGCTTTATTTTATGCATGTGTTTGAGTCTGCATTTGTAATATTTTTGCATCATATAAAAATTATATTGCATTGTATAACAAATGTTTGTACAGGTTTTAGTAAAAAAAAAAGAGAGAGAAAAAAAGAAACTAATAATCGCAAGCATCCAAGACTAATGTGCTCGGGACGACTGGCTCCTGTCAAGGCTACCACCCATGACCCAGGGACCCGCTGTGCCACCAGCTCTGTACACTCTACCTCTGCCCCGAGCGCTGCTCAACCCGACATCCGCGTCATCGTCATCACCATCTCGACGCGGTTCGCCGCGACTGCTGCTCCCCAGAAAACTCGCCACAAGCTTCTGATAAAGCTTGCTAATACTAAAGAAGCCCCGCAGCAGCCTCTTGTAGGTAGACACGTTCACCTAAAGAAAAAAAGTGAGACAACAAAAAGAATATATTAATCTCCAAAAAAAATAATAATAGACATGCATAAAAAAAAAATGGATGATTAAAAAAAACGAAAAATGTGTGCATGATGAAAAAATAATAATAATAATAAATGTAAAGGTAAATATGTCTACCAAACGGGCCTGCTCCGGGACCCGACGTTCCTTAGGGATCTTGACATCTGGAAGAACCTCATCTACCATATGACCGCCCCAGTGATACTGGAAGGTAGAGAAGACATCATCGGGCTCAACGAACTCCAGAATCTCATCAAGAGATGAAGTAGAAGGCCCTGGGTCTAGCAGAGGCATCAGAGTGTCATCTGGGCGCAGCACGAGCAGGGAAAGGAGGATGCATGACTGTCCTCAAGAAATCCTCATATGCCATAATCGGAAAATCTTGTTGCTGGCATGAGGAATTTTGACAGGTAATGATACCTGTTCGGCAGCTGATCGGGCTCTATCACCGAGAAAGGAGGCCGAGGAGGCACCACTGGAGGTACTAAAATCGACTGGTGCTGGCTATTAACCCGCTCCCCCATATATAATGAATCCACCATAATGGATACCATCAGTATCCAGCAGCGGCGCAATCCCAAGGCAACAGCATAATGCCCCTCTAGGCCCTCCCAATGAAGGAAGTGCACCGTACCCGGACTCGAGCTAGTGATTCGTTCCCGCACCCATTCCTTCCTTTTGCAACCGCCATCTCGGGTTGGCTGAACCCTATTCTCATCAATATACTGACACAGGTATGGTGGCTGGTGGACACGCTGATGGAGATGACCCGGCGTGAAATGAAAAAAGGAAAAAGCCCAGACCTGCAAAGAAAAAAAAAAGAGAAAAGCAGCAAAAGCAGGAAAAGGCATATACCTCCCACGCCGGGGCGAATCCATTCAGAGTCGGCGAGTCATTCCTGCAAGCCCTGTCCATGGAAGCATACAATTCGGCTAGGCCCGCTTGCCCCCAGTCATAAGAAGGGATCCTCCCAAATCGCCTAAGAGCCGTGATGGAAACTTCGCAGGTGGTAGAAGAGTTGGCAAAGAGCGACGTGCGGAGAAAGAAAAATAAAAATGCTCTAGCCACGCGAGTCACAGCAGCCATATCATTTGTCGGCACCCGCCCAGCGTTGCTAAGAAGCCAGTGTCGCACGCTGCCGATAAAAATCTCATCCGTCGATTTGAATTCCGGCTCGAAGCCCAGGAGGTCCACCACCTCCTCTGGACGCCGATGGAGGGTATAATCAAGGGCCAGAGTCTCCCCGATGCTGGTAGGAAGGCCAGTAATAGCGGCAAAGTCACAGGGGGTCATGGTCGCTTCCCCCAGCTAAAATGAAAGGTGTGGGTGGTGTCCCACCAGTAGTCCCGTAGCACATCAAAGATTGGCAGGTAGCTTGTGAATGGACGGAAAGCATGAAGAAAGGCGCTAAAGCCAGAACCCTCAACCAGTACCTCTGCCGCCTCGGGCAACATACGGTAAATGTCCATAACATGGGTACATGAAGCCCGGACCCTCTGGGACGACCTGCGACACCGAAAAGAAAAAAAGGGGGGGAAAAAGGTAAGTCCACTATCTTTATTTTCCTCGTAAATAAAAAAAACAAAACAAAATGATGAATAAATAAGAATAAACAATTAATAATGATAAATAAGTAAGGATAAACAATAAACATGTTGCATGCATTGCATTTCATGAATTATAAAAATTGCAGCATGCTAATTTCCTGTGGTACATCTATTAAAAAATCATCATTTTTAAATATAAATAAACATTTAGCATCCATAAAAGAAACAAAAGAGTAAAAAAAATGAAAAATGAAAAAAAGAACAAAAAGAAAAATTATATGTGTTGTTTTGCATCTAAATAGTTATTTTTGCATCCTAGGCATCATAAGAATGTATTTTACATTTTAAACATATGTACTGCTTTTTTGCATTATAGTATACATAATAGAATAAAAGAGTGCCCATGCATCATGTTAGTAAGCATCCCATAATTTTTCTGCATCGCATTTGTATCAAATAAAGTAGTATATGCATCCATCATTTACATTTATTGTCCAATAAGCTACACTAGGGGTGCGCTAAAAAGAAAATAAAATACCACCAATTGTGAAAATAAATATTCCTATGGCATTTATTATGTCCCTACAGTATAAGCATGCATGAAAATAAATTTTAGGGCATAAAATATATCAGTTTTGTTCTATATTTATCTGAAAAATGTGTCCGAAAATGTGTTCAGAAAAATTTGAATTGTATTTCGAAAACTTCGTTAGCATGCAAAAATGTGTTTTAGCCTAGAGCATGTATCATATAGCCCCAATTGCATTTATAGTATAAATCATGCATAGTAGAGTCAAATAGTGACCACTAGTTCAATCATGCATCACAAGAATAAATTGCATAAATTTCATGCATCATTACCTAATTGCATCATTTAGGCATAAATATGACATGCATAAGCATTATTAACAAAGTCAGGAATGCTCCAAAAGTGCCAAACAGTGCTAAAATCTAGTAGATCTGAAGTATATCCAGACAAATCTAAAAAAAGAAGAAACTTACAGTAGTGGGTGGAAGATTGGACACATGTGTGTTCCGATCGCGAAGAATGTTGCCCCAGTCGTCCGTAGAATACCGGTATCTGAGTTTATTTCGGACCAAAGGAGGAAACTCTTTCCTCCTTTCACCAGATTCTGGGTGCATAGGAGCTTTTCCCTTCCTAGATCGTGAAGAAGATGCCATTTGCTAGATAAAACACTCGAGTTGGCAAAAGAAAAATGAGAAAAGGAGCAAAAATGGAGAAGAAACTCGAAAGAACAATAATGGCGTCAGAGGAAACTGAGAAGAAGAAAGAATGAAGAAGAAAGGAGCAGTAGCTCCCTTCCTGATTCCCCCGTCAATAATAAAGGGGAGGAAAAAGGAATTTTTCCTTTTTCCCCCTCCGAAGTTTGAAGCTGCGACACTTAAGTCCCTAGGTTCTGAAAATTGCAAAATGGCCCCAAAGCTTAACGAAGAGTTAACGAAAGTAATTTTGTTAACCAAATTTGACGGTCATCCATCCGAGGGCAAAGGAAAAGTAATATCCTCGGCAGATCAGCCACAAAATAAGTAGAAAAGCCCAAAAATTCAGGTGGGGAAAATAAGAATTGTGAAAAAAAAAAAAGAAATCAAAAATAAAGAAAAAAAAGAAAGAAAAGAAAAAGAAAAAAGGAAAAGAAAAAAAAGAAGAAAAGGAAAAGAAAAAGAAAAGAAAGAAGTCCCTAGCTTGAAGAAGCGAAAGTGGCGAAGTGGCGTAAATGTCAAAATCAATCGACTCGACAAGAAGCCACCCAAGCACGAAAAGGTAAGAAATGTAAGGTATTCTCATCCTAACTTCAAATAAATAAATAATAAAAGAAAAATATTTTTCAAGTTTTGCTTTTGAAAAAAAAAACAAAAAAGAGGAATATTTCAAAAACAAAAAAAAGAGGAATATTTGAAAAACAAAAAAAGAGGAATATTTCAACAAAACAAAAAAAGAGGAATATTTAAAAAAAAAAAAAAGAGGAAAATTTCAAAAAAAAAAAAAAATAGGAATATTTCAAAAAACAAAAAAAAAGAGGAATATTTCAAAAAAACAAAAAAAGAGGAATATTTCAAAAACAAAAAAAAAGAGGAATATTGAAAAAAACAAAAAAAGGAAGGGGAAAAGAAAGATTTTTTTTTGCCGTATATGGCGACAGATTTTTATCGGTTTGATACAGTTTTCAAAAAACTTGAAGAAAAATATTTTTTGGCGTGCTTGGTGACAGATTTTGATCAGGTGAGTGCAGTTTTCGAAAAATTTGAAATTTTTCTTATTTGTGTTTGGCGACAAGGTATTGACCGGTCGAGCACAATTTTTGAAAATTTCTCTTAACGTATTTCGATACCAGGTTTTTCCCAGTTGAAATTTAGTTTCCGAAAAACTTAAAAATCTTCATACCGTATTTGACGACCGATTTTGGCCAATAGAATACGGATTTTCGAAAAACATAAAAATCTTTTTCCCGTTGTGTTCTTGGTCGGGTTTTGACCCGAAGGACATGACATCCTCGTTGGTGACTCGACTTGTATTTTGTCTGAACTACGTTTTGGTCTGAGATCCTTTATTAAGGGATGCGTAGGTAGCCTACACTAGTAGGTCCGATCATTAGAGCATTTCATTTCATATTTGCTTAAAAACTACGATAACATGCTATGACCGACTAAATATGTCTAGGCTATGGAGTTTGGTTAGCATGATAAACTGTTGGATTATAATTGTTACCTATTGCATTCCTCTCCTATTTTAATTGAACGAAATTGGAGAGTCTATTATTTATCAACGATGTTCGTCTACTTAGTAAGCCACGGGTTACCCATAGACTCCATCATTGAGGGGCTCTGTAGACACACCAATTTCATACCCCTGATATGTGACTCTGACATGTGATATCAAGAACTGTTTAAACTTAACAAATGTCAAGTTACAGGAGTCAAAAATGCGAAAGGCAAAGCAGGATGTGCAAAACAGTAAAATGCGAGGGGTGAAAGTGGCAATTTTGAAACTCAAATAGTGCCTTGGCGCGGCCAAAAGGCACATCTGGCGTCGCGCCATGCTTGCTACAGTTACACTAACATTTAACGCATTGTACAAGAGACGAAGGATGGTGTACACGATTTATCAGCGCGCTGAAGGGATTTTTAATCCCCGATGAGTCCCTTCGTCCACCTATAAATAAAGGTGGTGGGCTCACTTCGAAGACACAAGAAATCATAGCAAAGAAACGCTGAAGAAATCTCCACGTCGTCCTAACGCTGAGATATAGCGAGAGAAGTGAGATAGGGAGTGTTTAGCCCACAAAGCTTTCAAAACCCCGCCCAAACTCCGCCAAAACAAAAACCCACCGGTTAAAAGTGATCCCTAGCCTTTTAGTTAAGTATCCACCTCATTTCCCCGGCCCAAAAACCATAAAGTAAGTCGTTACTCTGCCCAAGTAACTTGGCTGAAAACACCCACAAATAAGCCGTTATTCCGCCCAACCAAAAAGGCCAAAAACACCACAAATAAGCCGTCATTCTGCCCGAGTGAGCGAGCCAAAACTACCTCAAATAAGCCGTCATTCTGCCCGAGTGAGCAAGCCAAAAACACCACAAATAAGCAGTCACTCTTCCCAAATCACAACAACAACAACAACAAAAGACTCCCTCTCCCTGGAGGACAGAGCGAGCACACCGCGCTCTAAAAGGTAATAGCCTTTAAGGGCGTTATTTTTTATAAAGTTGTTCTTTAAAATCCGGTCCAATGTAGCAAATATAAGCCGTTGTGCTGCCCGGATTTAGTTAGGAATTATTATGTAAAAGAGCCGTTATAATGGCCAAATATTTTTAAATATATTTGTAATTATTGTAAGGAAACGGCTTGCAAGTCCGTAAATAATGTAGCCACGGATGTGTTTACTTTTATTTTCCTGTCTTTAAATGCTTTATTTATTTGCTAGATAAATATAACAATAAGCATACTTTAGCCAAAAACCACTTTTGAGACCGAAAGGGCGAGTTGGGTGCCTAGTACCTTCCCAACTCGTAACTTAGCCTCCGAACCCGTTTTCATAATATCTGGTTTTTCTTTTTTTGGTTTTGCTTTAATTTTGCCTTAAAATAAAGATGGCGACTCTAAAACATTTTGGATCCAGTGGGGTATCGCAGCACTCCTTTCTTGCACATTTCCGTTTTCCCCTAAAAAAGGGAAAATGAGAATGAAAGGGTTGTGTATTCCCATATCCTGGTATCCCCTAAACAAGGGATAACTTGATGCGGGAAACCCAAAGCTCCCATAGTGATCCGAAATAGGCCATAAGGCTATTTTTATAAAATCCATAGTGGGGGCGTCGCAACATCCTTTTTTGCACTTTTCTGTTTTTCCCTAAAAAAAGGAAAATGGGAATTAAAGGGTGATGCATTCACATATCCTTTTTTTTTTTTTTTTTTTAAGGAAACAGGGACGGCACCCTGCGGAATTTTATTAATAAAAAAAATAATAAACCAGGAGGGGGACAACCTGCCTCAACAGAGAGGGAGGAGCCTTACCTCTACCAAAAAGTACAACATCATTTGCGATAATTAAATAAGCCCAAACAGTCCTGTCTAAAGGAGTGAGGCACATTTGTCGGAAGTTGAGCCAAAGTCTCATATGTAGTGTAATGAATCGATGAATGAGCAAGATCATGATCTATCAGCCACCCCATTAATTTCTCTGTAAACATGACCTATGGAATAATAGCCAAGCAACTCCTTACAATCGGACAACTCATACTCAAATTGCCAAGGAAACTTTTGTGCACCAACCAACCCACGAGCTGCCACCAGAGAGTCAGTCTCATCATACACCTTCACTAAACCCAATCTCTGACATAAAGTGAGCCCATCACGAAGAGCACTAATCTCAGCAAAAGTGTTTGTACCTGGACCATAAGACGCCGAGAAGGCACAAACCAATCTGCCTTGATGGTCACGAATGATACCACCCTCGTAAAAAAGCCATTTCTAGCCGAGCGAGATTGAGCTTATAAGCACCGAACTCGGGGAGGCTCCCAACGAATCCAACGACCACGCCGAAATTTGACACTTTTAGCTGAAACCCACAATGGATACAGACCCGTAATACCCAATTCATTAGAAACCACTTTAGGAGTGTATAACTGCATCATATCACGTAAGCCATTACGAACTCCCTTTATAATGTCTCGAGCACTCATCGGAATGTTATCAAAGATAGCACGGCATCTTGCTTTCCATAATTCCGCATTCACATATCCTGGTATCCCCTAAACAAGGGATAACTTGATGTGGGAAACCCAAAGTTCCCATATTGGATCAAAAATCCACTAAAGTCAACCGAGTCGCATTCCAACGCGCTATTTTAGACAGCACTCCTCTCGCACTTTTAATTTCGTCTTCCCCTAAACAAGGGAGGATGGAATGAGAGCGATGGTGTCCCAGATCCGCACGCACGCCTACCCTATCCAAGGGCGGCGCGGTGCACATGCCGGGCGACCCACAGGAATAAATTCAGAATTTTCCGATTTTATTGTTTCTTCTTTAACCTCTTCAATGTTTTATACTTTTTCATCATCTACTTCTATTTCTTCAAAAAGTGATTTTAAAATTTCCACTTCTTCTTCTTCAATATTTTCATCCTCTATTTTATCTATTTTATCAGAACTAATTTTTGGTTCTGATTCTTCCTTTTTATTCTTAAGGGCTTCTAATTTCTTTTTTTTTTTTTTTTTTTAGAAAAGCAGGGACGGCACCCTGCGGAATTTTATTAAAATTAAAGGAGGAGGTACAAACTTGAGGGGGACAACCAGCCTTGCCCTTATAACGGGAGGACGGAGGAGCCTGACCTCTAACAGGAGATACAAACCACAAGCTACATTAACCAAAGAAAAATAAGCATACATTAATTTGTTCTAAAAGAAAATAAACCCAAAGCATCATCTTTGCCGCAGCGTTCACCTAACCTCTCACGGAAGTTGAGTCACCGATGTAAATAAGCGATCGATTCGCCCTAGAAATGTGACCAATCGCATAAGTACCGCCGCCTAATCTATCTCGCAGATTAAGGCATTGCCTTCCCGAAAAATGTGACCAATCGCATAAGTACCCAAAAGATTAAGGCACCGACGAAGATCATAAGTGTAGAGCCAAGGACAACCTGTTCTGTCCTTAATAGCTGAAGCAACAACCAAAGAATCCACTTCCACTATCACCTTCTCATAATTCCTGTCGCGACATAAAGTTAAACCATCACAAAGAGCCCGAAATTCAGCATAAGTATTTGTTCCTTGCCCATAAAAATGGGAAAAACTACATAGGAAGAAACCATTAGAATCTCTAATTACTCCCCCTCCAGTAGCTACACCTTCTCTAGAAGACCCGTCTGTGTTGAGTTTAACATAATTTGGAGCCGGGGGTTGCCAACGAATCCAAGAGCCCCGAAGAGTGTTGATCCTTTTAACTGTCAAATCCAAATACCGCATGCAAAAAATACCTCTGGCTGTGTCATTGGACTTAGGAGAAAACTGAAACAAAACTTCCTTCAACCCACTCATAACCTGTTTGTATATCACCTCATTGGACATGGGAATATTTTCAAAAATCGCTAAGCATCTAGCTTTCCAAATAGCCCAACAACCATGAAGAAGAATACCTACCTGAACTGCTCCCAACTGAGATCGAACAGAAACATTAGCCAGCCATACTTCGAACAGGTGGACAATAGAGACATAGCTAACAATGTTATTGAAAGGAAGAGCCAACCGACCCCAAACTTTCCGAGCCATTTCAGAATGCAAGAACAGGTGCTCTATAGATTCTCTATCTGGATTAGTACTGCAGCAAACACACCGAGAAACCAAAGGAATACTTTTGGAATGGAGCCAGAATCAACCGGAAGGGCTGCAAAAAATCTTCCACCGAATGCACTTATTTTCGTTGGAATCCAAGGCTGCCATATTTTTTTAGCCCAAAATAATGGAGGGGATCTCGAGCGGATATGATTCCAATACGTTTTAGAGTCAAACTTACCTGAAGGAGTTAAACTGAAGATCAATTTATCCAAGCAGGTGTCTTGAACAAAAGTATTTTTAATGCTATCATGATGTCGAGCAGGGATAAGAGGAAGCAGATCCGGCAGGTGCACGAGAGCGTCCTTAACCGTGAGATGAATATCAATAGGAGCTGGACCTTCCAACCTTAAACCAACCCAGTTATCATTCCAGAAAGAAACCTTACCATCACCGATAACCCACCTACTGAGCGGCTTCAGATGCTCCATGTGACGTTGAACAGCTCGCCAAACATGAGACGCAGCAGTTGGAACCAAATACTCACCGTGTTGATTGTATTTCATATTAATAAACTGAGCCCAAAGACCATTGCCTTGAAGAATACTCCAAGCCAATTTAGCATGAAGCGTTTCACAAACCTGATTTAAAGATCGAACACCCAAACCCCCTTCAGCAACAGGCCGGCAGATTTTAGCCCAAGACACCCAATGGATTCTGTGATTATCACCACTGCCCCATAAAAAATTTGCCATCGCATTCTCAATACGACGAAGAACTCCCAAGGGAACTTTAATGACAGCCAACGCATAAACAGGGATGCTACTAAGGACGGACTTAATCAAAATAATTTTACCACCAAAGGATAACAGATGAGACTTCCACCCATTTATCCGGCTCCGAATCCTAGCTTCCAAAACTTCAAAATAATGTCTACGAACGCGACCCCGAAATAACGGAAGGCCCAAATATGTCATTGGAAAAGCACGATGAACGCACCCAGACCATCTAGCAATTCGTTGAATCTTGGATCGAGAACAATGAGAGGAAGTGTAAAAGCCACTTTTCTCTAAATTAATGTACTGACCAGAGGAGTTTTCATACTGAGATAAAATCTTCCGCAACGATAATATCGTGTTCTTACCCGCATTACTAAAATGATCATATCATCTCGCATACAGAGATGAGATATAATCATCTTCCCCCGCCCATGATTATAAGGCACCAGATTTCCCTGCTCAAAACCTCTTCTAATGGCGGCCGATAAAATTTCCCGAGCTATGATGAATAACAGGAGAGATGGGATCCCCTCGCGGCCCCCTGGTGGATTTGAAGAAGCCATAATTGGAGCCATTAATCCGAACCGAATACCAGATATTACTAACCAGATTTTCTAGAAGGCCGCAAACCTGATTATCAAAACCAAAGAATTTAAGAGCCTTTAAAAGAAAAGGCCACTCCATACGATCATACGCCTTCGACATATCCAACTTAAAAGCCACATTACCACCAAATGCTTTGCAATTAATTCGGCTGATTAATTCATGGGCCAGAGCAATATTCTCATGAATTGCCCTACCTTTAACAAAACCAATTTTGCTCCATGGAAATGAGCTTGGGAAGGATATCAACCAACCTGTTAGCCAGAATCTTCGAAATAATCTTGCATGTAAAATTGCAAAGACTGATAGGACGGAGATCCCCAAAATTGCTAGGATTAGCAATTTTAGGGATGAGCACCATAACTGTAGAAGAAATGCCCCGATGGAGAGCCGTGCCTCGGAAGAAATCCTGAACTGCCGCCACAACATCATCCTGAATTATATCCCAACAAGCCAAAAAGAAATGCCCAGTGAAACCATCGGGCCTTGGAGCACTGTCCGCATTTAAACCCTTCACCGCATCCCAAATTTCGAAATGTATGAGTCATAGCCATATTATGATTATCATGATCATTCACCTTACTGTGATCCACTAAAAATAACTCCTCTTCTATAGTAGGATTAGAAGTAGTGAGCAAATTGGAAAAATAATCCACAGCCAAGTTACCCAAATTAGGACCATCCGTACACCAAGAACCATCTTGCAACCTAATTTTAACCATATTTCTTTGGGCCCCGTGTCCGAATTGAAGCATGGAAAAAGGCTGTGTTACGATCCCCATCACAAAGCCATCTGTTTCGGGATTTTTGTTGCAACAGCTCATCCTCCCACTTTAGAAATTGATCCAATTCTTGATGAGTCTTAGCTAAAGAGCTAGCCACAGCATCGTCCCAACCCAATTGCAACTGAAAATCCAGACGAGTAATAGTGTCTTGAAACGTAGCAATTTTTTTATGAACATTCCCGAACACTGACCAATTCCATTCTTTAAGAGATCGGCGAAGCAACATTAATTTTCGATGCAAAATTTCCATGGAATTACCGTCACAGGAGCGAGCCCAAGCAGTAGCCACAAAGTTCTGAAAATCCTTATGGTCAATCCACATACGCTGGAACCTAAAACAGGCTTTAGGTTTTGGAGATGTATGAAATTCAATAAGAAGAGGCGAGTGATCAGATTTTACCCTGCTAAGATGAGTGACACACACAGCAGGGAACTGAATTTTGAACAAACCATTTGCTAAGACCCTGTGCCGATCCTTTCCCAGATTCTGCCCGTCCCATGGTGACCATTGCACCAAGTATAAACTGATCCTTCATAGCCTACGTCCATCACACCTGCTTGGATCATGAAAGAATTAAAATCATCCATACTGCCAAAATCATATCCATTGCCCCCAAGTTTTTCTGAAGATGAAGAGATGGTGTTAAAGTCCCCCGATGAACCAAGCTTCATTAATTTGGCTAGCTATATCTTGCAAGTCATACCACAATAATTGTCTTTCCCCTCTCGTGCACTTGGCATAAACAATTGTGACTAAAGACGCCAAATTATCAGGACCCGTAACTCTAACTGTCACAAACTGAGAAGATGCACTGTGATAATCAACCTTCACATTATTGTTCCAAACCAACCAAATATGATTATTAATTGGCTCATAATGCATACTATTTTGAAACCGAAGATTTTTAGCCACCTTGGTAAGACGAGTACCAGCTATTTTAGGCTCCAAAAGAGCGATTAGAAACGGTTTATGTTGAGAAATCAATTTCTGCAAATAAGAAATTGTTTTCTTGTTGCCCACGCCACGAACATTCCATATAATGATCGACATAAATAACAATTAATTAGAAGTAACCTGGACCTTTGCTTTTGCCCTTGTTTGACGTCGGTTGGAAGGAGCCACCCTAAAAGTCTTCTTCTTTTTGTTTCTAACTCTGATTTTATCCTTACATTCCTTTTGAAAAGCTTTAACAGAATCCGGCGAGTGGGGAAAATCACGAACATCATCAAAGGAAGCAGACCGGGTATATTTGAAAGGAACTTTCGGAACATCATAATCCACAGATTTAGGAGAATCTAGAACCCTCACATTCCCCAGTGTAACCTCTTCAGACACGGTATTAATGTTAGAAGGAACTGCTACCTTCTTTGGAGTAACAACTTTGTCAAAATTGCTTGCCAAACTGGGCTCGTTTGCTTCCTTTGAAGGCTGATTATCCTTATCTAGAGAAACTTCCCTTGCCTCCTCCGTGAGATCAACAAGAGTAGCAAAGGGATTAGTAAGCTTAATGCCACTTTGTTCACCCGAATTTATAGGTTTCAAAGCCGGACCTTCATGTTTTTTATTGTCTTCATCTGCCGAACTACCAGCCTTCACACCTTCATTAGACTGTTTGGCATTGAGAGAAGGATCGCGAATGGGGTTTTTCAATATCTTTACTGGCTCCCATCTCATTGTAGATGGACGATTAACTTCAACCAGTGGAGGCTCCACCACTTCTTTCCCCTTGAAAGTCGGCTTAATCTGATGCTTCATATTGGCAGAATTATTACCTCGATCTCCCTGAGATTCCTGCGTAAACTTTGTAGCCCCATCATCATTCACGACATGATCATGATTTTTCCTTAGGCCTTTCCGACATCGATCTTTTGTATGTCCCAACAATCCACAGCCCACACAGTATAATATATTACCTTCAAATTCCATAGGTTGCCAAAAACCATGCTCCTTACTTGTGCCGATCCAAAGTCTAGTTGGCAAGGTTTTAGAAACATCAACTTCTATGCAAATTCTGGCAAAAGCTGGGCGAGAGAGAGCCAAAGTTTTCTCATCAATTCGCAAGAATTGCCCTAGGGAGTTACCAATACATTGTAAAAAGGAAGGGTTGAAATATGTCAATGGGAGTTGATGCAAACGAACCCACACAGCCACTGTTGTGCTATCCTTACGGAAGGCAAAATCCGGAGACCATCTGAATGAACGAAACATGCTTGATTGAATCATATGAGATTCTTTGGAAAGGGCGATAATCATATCTTCAGCCGACGACAAACGGACCATAACATGTCGGGGGTCTAGCAAGCCTACAACAAAGGGCTCTTTGAGCTTCCAAGAACGTGCTATCTCCTCTTGAATAGCATAAACCGAGGGCCTCCCAGCCGAGAATTTCAACACGATAGTATTAGTGAATTGTTTATCAGCAGCCTCAATCTCTATCGGTGAGAATAAGCAACCAGGCTCACCGTTCACATTCATATGTTGTCTAGGCGCCAAGGGTATTGCATGAAGAACCGGGTTAGAGTTCCCCACAAAGCCCTTAGGTTGAGAGACTATGTTAGCATAAGATTTGGGTTGAGGGTGCTGAGGGTTGGGTGTAGATACCGGGGGCGGTGGAGGAGAAGAACTTGAAGGAGCAGCCGGCGCCGGCATGGCAGCCGCCTCTCCATCCGGCGGCATTAGAAGAAACCCTAATTAGGGTTAGGTCGACAAAAGTAGTTAGAGAGAAAAATTTTTAGAGAGCGCTTCTAATTTCTCTCTCTCTCTTCTTTCATCAGCTTCTCGAATTTCTCTTTCTAACTCATCAATGTCAATTTTTATGGGAGGGATAGGTCTATCATCATAAACTACGAATACATCTTTCTCATAATCATCATCCTCACAATTTTCTTCAAAGGTTTGAGTTGTTAATTTTTCTATTTCATCAATTGAGAAGCATGCATTCATGTCACTAGGTCTATTCATTGCATCAAAAACTGAGATTTCTACCGTTTCACCTAGGACTGACATTGTAAGTTTACCATTCTTAACATTTATCATTGTATTGGCAGTGGCCATAAAAGGTCTGCCTCACAAGATAGGGACTTCATTATTCGTGCATATTTTCCTTTCCATCTCTAGAACCACAAAATCGACCGGAATGATTAGTTTATCAACCTGAACTAGGATGTCCTCTACTATACCTAAAGGATGTTTAACTGAACGATCAGCTAATTGTAAAAACATATTAGTGGGTTTTAGTTCTCCCAACCCTAATTGTTTATAGACTGCAAAAGGCATCAAATAAATACTTGCTCCTAAATCTAGCATGGCTTTCATCTTTTTAGAGCTACCCAATGAGACTTGGATATTAAAGTCGCTCGATCTTTCAACTTAGGGGAAGTTCGGGTTGTAAGACAAGACTTACATTTTCGTAAACAATAATTTTTCATTGTTTTCAAATTTTTGTTTCTTAGAGTCAAGATCTTTGAAAAACTTAGCATAAGCTGGAATATTTTTAATAACATTAAGCAAAGGAAGGTTGACATTCACTTTGGATAACATATTATAAATTTCCGAAAATTGTTTATCCATTTGGTTTTTCATAAGTCTTCTAGGGAACGAAATTGGAGGAGCATATGGTGGAGGTGCCACATAAGGTTCCTCTTCTTCTTGTTCTTTTTCTTGTCCTACTTCTTCTTGACTTTCTTTGTTTTGCACTTCTTTTTCTATTTCTTGATTATTTGTTTGATTATTTTCATTTTATCCTTTTCAACTTCTTTTTCGAATTATCTACTTTATCGCACATCAAAAAGATTGAATAGGATCACTTACCTCTTCTCCAATTACTCTACCACTCGCAGAGTAGTAATAGATTTTGCTTGTTAGGTTTGACTAGGGAACTTCCCTTCTTCTCTTTTCTCGATCTCAACTTTTGCAAATTTATTCTTTAAATTTTCTACTTCTTCTAACAAATATTTCATAAGGGCAACTTGACCTTTGCTTGCTCCATCTGATTTTGAGACTTCTTCAATTCACAATTGTCCTTGATTTGGGAATTGTTGAGGTTGTAGTGGTTTATTTCCTCCCCATGAAAAATTAGGATGATTCCTCCAACCAGGATTATATGCGTTTGAGTAGGGGTCATTCCTTTGTCTTTGAGGGTACATGTTCATGGCATTTACTTGTTCAGAATGCATAGCACTAGATGGACAAAAATTAGTAGCATGAGAATATAATCCACACATGGCACATGCTTCTTTAATTGGCCAATTTTCATATTGAGCTTGTGTATCAGGTTTGTCTTGAACTTGGAATAAACTTCTACTTTTACCTCTTGCACTTTTCTGTTGAGAATTTACACTTAACATCTCAAATAATTCCTCTAGTGCGACCGGTCTCATTCTATTAATAGAACCACCGGATGCACTATCAACCATAGTTTGTAAAGTAGGCAAAAGAGCATGATAGAATTGAAGTACTAGCACATCTTGAGACAGATTATGATGAGGACACATAATAAGTAAATTTTTAAATCTATCCCAAGCTTCATGGAATGTTTCACCTGGTTCATTTCGAAAGGACATGATTTGTTTTCTATATTCTGTAAGAGATGCATGCTTATAATATTTACTCATGAACAAATCATATAGTTGAGCCCAAGTATAAACACTGCTAGGTGTTAGATTCATAAACCATCTTTTCGCCAAATCTTTTAATGCACTTGGAAAGTATTTCATTTTTACTTGGTCACCAACCCTCCTAATGGAAAAGTACTCATCATGTACTCATAATCTTTAAGGAAAATTTATCGGATCTTCGGCCGATTCCATGAAAATAAGGTATCGTATTAAAATAATGGCCTTTGCAATTCGAAATTCCCATTAGTGCCTCCTAAGATCTAGACATGATGTTACTACATCTGTGTAAAGACGCCTCCCCATCATTCTGCATGCATTGTATGCCTGTTTTCCACTTACTAGCGTTCTTTGTTGAAACCACCATTAGAGCATGTTTACTTGTCATATAAATGTTTAGAATCATGTGCAGCAGTTGTAAAGGTCTTGTTTGTAGAATCGGTTTAATCGCTTTTAAATGAATTTGGTCTTAGCGATTCCTCTCGTTGCTCGTATTTGCACAACGATCTATTTCGACGAGACATTGGCAAGTGTTCGTTGACTAGACCTTCTTAGATAGCTTGGCTATATTCAAGTCTTATTCATGTTGAAACAAACCTATTTCATGCCCAAGACATCCTAGTTTGATTGGCGTTTGACAAGACATTTGAGTTTAGCGACCGTTGTTCATTCGTCGCGTGGTTCAAATCGCCTTGTCTTAGCTTGACATTCCGGGTTGTTCTAAGTGCTTCCGAAACCACGTGTTTTGAGTAGGGTTAGACCTTAGAATGGTTGCCCAAAAGTTTGGGACCATTTAGATCAAGTTTAGATCAAGCCCTTTTAGAGGTTCACGAGCCGAGGAAATACGGCCGCATGATTATGTTTCAGCCAGTTCTACAAGAGGCGCCCGCCTTTTCAAATGCCGAGAGATTTCCTCGAATGATGGATCCATAGCCAATTGTTCTTTGGGAGAGGCTCTGTTGTTGAAGATGACGGCCGCATGGGCCTTAGAAATAATATTAGAGAAAGCGATTCCCGCCTCACTTGTTTCTTGAGCCGCTACGGGCTGATTTGTTCCCTGCTTCGAATTTGACGAATTGCTTACTTCTAACCCCTACTTAAACCTATCCTAAACCTCCCTAACCCTTCCTACGAGATTAAGTCCTAAAATCATGGTCCCTAACTATATTTCTAAGTTAGATTAAGGTCTCATTAGTTGATCATTTTTGGAACCCCAAATCAGATTTGAAAAGGGACCACAAGAGGCTTCATGTGGATTTCAAGACACTTCATGGACCAAGTCCAAAACACTCACAAAATGTACATTTGACCAAATATACGAAGCACACAATCGCCGGATCTTTGAAGGTTCTTGAACATTTTTCTTAACAGCAGCTCTTCCATAGAACGAATTTCCATCTTCTCCAAGGTTCTCCCATGGTTTCGTAAGGTTTTGAGTCTTCATCAAGCAGTCTACTCATTCATTCATCAAGAATTTGCCCAAGACTCATTCATTAAAGTTGAAGAGCTCATCAAGGGGAGCATTTCTATCCGAATAGTTTCTTCTAGTTCTTTCTTTGGTGTGTAACAAGTAAGTTACTCTCTCTTCATCTTCTTCTATTTAGTTCTCATTGACCCTAAGGAAACAAAGCCTATGGTGGTTGAGGTCAATGAGGACACATGTTATGCTTCCTATGCTATATTCATGTATTGTGGGATTTTGAGTG
The DNA here is from genome assembly GCA_013146195.2 of Codonopsis lanceolata. NCBI lineage: Eukaryota > Viridiplantae > Streptophyta > Magnoliopsida > Asterales > Campanulaceae > Codonopsis > Codonopsis lanceolata. The sequence goes on along the minus strand of CM028384.1, from coordinate 4,789,967 downwards.
TGACTTGTTAGGAGCATGTATAGGAAGATTTCTTGCCTATGAAAGTATATAAAACTCTTGTATCTTGATTATGTAGGACTTTGAACATGTTAGAAACATGTATGGTAATTGTTGATGAAAATGTTGTGCAATAAGTGATAATGGCCTAAATTGAGCTTACATGAGATGTGGTATGTTGAATGTTATGTTATATCTTCAATTTTGGACTCTATGATGAACATGTATCATATTCTTATGCCTTGGTAAATTTATGACCTTGAAGAACTTAGTAATGAACTAGGTTGAGATATGAAGCACATAGCTTCAATTACCCTAAATTTGGGAATTTAGAGCAAAGACTCAACTGAGTCGATTCTAGGGAAGATTGAACTTGATAAACCCTAATTTCAATCCCTACGAAGTTTGGACAACGTTTGGTCAAGTTTACTCAATGTTAAGTTGAGATCATTTATGTGCATTTGAAACAAGTTGTTATGATTATTTGGTTATGAGCAATTGATTGCCTTGACTTGGTTTATTGTAGAGAATTATACCCTACTTGGTCTGGTCGAGTTCGCTCTGTCGAATTCGATCATTATTTGGTCTTTAAGTCGAGTAAACATCTACTTGAGCATTGCATTAAGTCCAACCGGCACAATTTGGTTTGATTTTTATGTCGGGTAGGACGATGTATAGCCTTCACGAATTGAGAGATTCGTGCTCGCTATGGATCGCCGCACGGGACCTCACACACCCTCCATTGTAGGCCGCAATGGGGAAGTAGCCCTTTGCCGTATCAATAAGTGCGCCACCGGCTTGCTATTAGCCGGCGGAGTAGGTCGGTATAAAAGTCGATGCAACGTCACGAGCATCGTAGTCACGATATTGTTAACAAACTATTTTGCAGAGCTACGGCCGCGGCCGTGACTATATCATATCCTACTTGTATGATTTATTTTTGCACTTACGTGAAAATGTGCTAAGTGCTATATAAAGATGAACGTGAACCCTAATTGTGATAAATGCCATGTTATAACATGATCATGCATTGTAGTAACTTACTAAGTCTTTCGACTTACCCTATTTGTTTGTTTTGTTTCCTTAGATCCGAGTCGAGGAGCCGGTCCGGATAGATTCGCTTGATCCACGCATTGGTTGTTTGTAATATAAAGGTTGATCTTTTGGACATCTTCTAGTTAACCTTTTATTTTGGTAAGGACGATTTATGGGAAGCAAGTCATGTAGACTTAGCTTGGGGTTTATGTTGTTTTCAATGATGTTGTAACTTAACTACTTAAACTTGTAATCTTTTGGTATCGACTTATATGTCGAGCCTGCTTTATATGTATGGTTCACTACTTTTCTTCCGCTAAAGCTCGTTTAATTATTTGTTGTTATTGTTGTCTCCGGCATGTTGTGGCCGCTGAGGTTATTATAAGCATGTGTTAATAATTGTAGGAGTAGTTGTTGTTCTACCGTAACGTCCGATGACTTGTTTAAATTAGGTTGCTTTTCCCGGCCAAGTGTAGCCGAGTTGTTGTATGTATGCGATGTTGCGCCACATGATTTTTGTGATCCTACTATGCATGCTTGTGTTATTATCTATTTGGACGGCGCGACTCGGGATCTCGCATTGTCCGGGTCGGGTCGCACGCTTGGTATCGAGCTATAGGTTAGCGTCTGCCAGATAGGTTCCATGGCCTAGTCAAGTTGGTTAATTGTGTGTGGATTCTAACGCCGAGTGAATTCCTGTAGAGTCCGATGGTTAATCCAGTGGAGAGGTAGACCCAGGAGAGTTCGCTGAACCCGAGGTAGAGGTACCGTCAAGGATCCGTGTAGTTCCGGATA
>CM028384.1:4728611-4788040 GCA_013146195.2 Codonopsis lanceolata | reverse complement strand
TTTAGACCAAATTTTGGAGGTTCGGGACGGCGCCCTGGGTATGAATTGAGTTGCGCCCGCCTCAAATCTGAAACATCTTTGTGCGGGCGAAACGGCGGCCTGCATGGAGAGGGGTGGCGCCCGCCTCACCTTGGGATTTTTCCCTGTTTTGATCTTCGAGCAATTTTACACCCAAACCCCTATTCTAAACCTATTCTAAACCTTTCTACCTCCAACTTCCTCCTGCTAATACCCTAACATCTCTAATAAGTTTTAGGAGTGGATTAGTGAGAGTTTGAGTGGATTAATTAAGCCCAAAATCAGATATTTATCAACCACAATATCATGACACTTGTCACTCAATTTTTGGACCAATATAAACCACAATCGAGATTTTGACTCATTTCTCACCCCTCCTCTCCAAAAACAGGATTTCACTCTCTCGAAGCTCTCCCATGGCTTCTTGAAGACATCTTCATCATCCTCCTTGATTCTTCACTCATTTGCTCAAGCCTCCTCCACAAGAAGTGTTGAGCTCGAAGAGAAGATCGTTTTCAACCGATTGGTTTCTTTCTTTGCTTTCTTTGGTGTTGAACACTTATGAGTTACTTCTTCTTCTTTTGATTTTGTACCCATTGATCCTAAGGAAAACAAACTCTATGCTATTTGAGGTCAATGGGTACACATACTTGCCTGGGTGATTTTAACTTGTGAATTGAGCATGTGAACTTGTCAAAAGCATATGTAGGATGACCTATATTATTGTTGAAGTATAATGTTACTCTTCATCTTGTGTTTCTAGGTTTATGAACATGCTAGAAATCATGTTTACATTCCATTTGGTTTATTATGAAAGTATGCCTAAAGTTTGGGGCTTTGAATGTGTGATCTCACTAGGTTGTATGAGTATGACCATCTAATTGAAAGTATGAAATTCCTAAATGGGTATAGGGTTATGTTGGGTTTTATGAATTTTAGGGTTTGTTAATCAATCTCGAATTATTGGAGGAATTGTGTTATTTGGAGTGGGTATTAGTGTGTAGGATGATTTGAATGATGTTGTGTGTTGGGAGAAATGGGTTATTCCTTTGTTAGGGTTTTATGAATTTTGGGGCTTGGGAATCAAGCTAGAATGAATTACAGTGGTTGATATATAATTGAATGGAATGTTAATTTGGGGATTTACGAAAACACATAAAGAATGAAAGGTAGAATTAAGACTCAACGGAGTCATTATGAGGCCAATAATGTGATAACAAGCTTTGGGTTGAGACCTACGATGGGTCTCGTTAAACATGTTTGTGCGCACCAGTATCTCGTTGTGTCCAATTGGGACACTCATGTTATAGAGACTTATTGAGATTTGTTTAGAGTGCTTGTAGAGCACGGTGTGAACCGACCCACTTTGGTCTCGAGTACCATTAATATTGATTATTGGATGAGTCCACTATAAGGAATTTAGTCGCGAGGATATGAAAATACTTGCGGATTTAGACTCTGAGGGTAGTCTTGTCATTCATGAGATGGGTCTTGAGGATGTCGACTATAAATGACCGGGACTTTGGCTAAGTCCGGTGTGCCTTTAAGTGAAGCTAAATGCTAAGCCTTGATTTGTGGTGGTTCTTAGACTAGTAGTAGTCTTTGATTTAATCTTGAGTGAGGACTATAGTAGACCTCATTTTGAATTGTTGAGCTTATATGCTATTCTTGAATTGGTGATGACTTGAGGTTTATGAATACCTCAATATGTGGTTTTGAACTAAACTTCAAGTTAGTTGAACATGTTAAGTGTGTACATTTATGTGCATAGTTTATTGGGTTTTGTAGAGCATTATGACCTACTTACTTTGATGAATCCTTTTGTGATGAACTTGGTCTTTATTGGTTTATACAAGTAAATATCTACTTGAGCATCTTGATTTTGAGTCAATTTGGCGTCTTTGTGTTATGTCGGCAATGGGACGATTCATAGCCTTTAAGGAAACATTATTTATGAATCGCCGCATTGGTACCTTTATCCTCACTATGTGGCCATAGTGGGATGTGGTCTCGTATTAGCGTGCGAGGCGATATTGAGCTCCATTTCTCATCGGGGTTGGATGAATGTAGCGGTACTCATTAGAAGCTGATAATGATCATTTGAGGAATGAAACCCGGTTTATGATCATTTTGAAGGGCTAGGCCGAGTCTTGTTTGAATATTGAGGGCTTGGCCAGTGCATTTTGCGTGCTTATGTATAAGCACCTATATGAAATAACATGCTATGTGGTTATGCGGTATATGTTACATGATGACGTTATACAAGTTTATCGTTGGTATCGTTTAAGATGCCATGATTTTATATATGTTGATGCATTATGCCATGCCGACGCCATGCTATGCCATATAATTGCATTTAGTAACTTCTGGTCAATTATGACTCATTTCGTGTGTTTGTTTTCCTTAGTTTTTGTGATCCGTTGAATGCCGTGGCGGCCGGATAGTGATTCCTAGAAGGTGGTCTTCAGGGCTTTAAGCTTGGGTTTATTATTATTAAGTTATTTTTGTATTTGTGAGACACGATTGTAAGTTATGTAGACTTTACTTGGGTAGATATGTTAGTATTTTGTTATTATATTATTTTGGTAGCCGACTTGTTTGGTCATTTGATATCTCTTATGAGTTGTTCCTTTTTATTATTCGAGCATGCTTTTAGCTCACCCATTCTAGTATTGTTGGTATTGTCATCTCAAACTGACGTTGAGTGAGACTTAGGTTTAGTTGTTAAATTTGAATATCTTATTCTTTAGTTTGATTTATTCCTCAGGCATGTTATAGCCGTTGAGTTGTCGTTTATCGGGTTATTGATTACGCCGGCCTTAGGATGGCCGATGGTTGTTGCCGTGCGCATTGTTGCGTCACGTGCGTCGTGGGTTAATAGAAGATAGTAGTCTCTCGGCCTCGTATTCATAGTTACAATTATAAGTTTGGGTTCCACTTTTGATTTGCTTCCATGATTTTAGTTTTAGATTCGGTTTTGCCGTTATGGCTTTACATTCTATTTAGAGTTTGTTGGTTCAACTCTTGACTCGCACCACTACGCCCGGTGCTTGTCCATCTTTTAGCTTGTCTTGGCGGCACGACCTTGGGATTTCGCATTGGAATCGGGTCGGTATCCTGGTTAATATCGAGCTATAGGTTAGCTTTTCGCGGGATAGGTTCTTGGCTAGTTTGGAGTTGGGTTTGTGGTTGAGTTATTAGCGAGTGTTCTTTGTAGAGGTATTATGTCAGGAATTTGGCGTGGAGCTAGTTCTAGTAGACCCGGATTAGAATTTCAACTCGTGGCTTAGCGAGAGAGGAAGAATGTTATGGATCAGCGTGTGACTCCTCGGCGGATGTTTGGGATGGAAGACAATTCTATCATTCTTGCGAGATTCTTGAAGTTGGAGCACGAGGCTTCGATGGAGGACCCGATGCTTCTAAAAGCGGGAACTTTGGATAGAAAACATGGAGAAGATCTGCGGCTATGGGTTGTGCGTCGAGAAGAGATGGTGACCCTAGCGGTGTTTAAATTGATTGGTGCGGTGACCATTGGTGGCATGTGCGAGATGATTTGGAGACACCATGGAGTGCCTCTAGTGTGGGAAAACTTCACGATGGAGTTTATAGCACGGTTTATTCGGCGAGATTCGAAAGCGGAGTTCGTGGCATTAGAACAAGAGCTATGACGGTGGCTCGGCGGGGATTCACGAGGGATTGGCTCGCTAGTTGCCAGTTGCAGATGAGGCTAGGAAGACCCAACGGTTTTGTGAAGGGCCTAAAAGATGAAATATCGTAGGCGGCTTCGTTGGTTGCAACTTACGGATTACAGTATTTGTGGATCGTGCATATGCAATGGATTTGGACATCGAGGGAGTATGCTCAAAGAAGCCTCGAGTACTATTAGGGAAATGATGGTAATAGAGGCGGCGGCACCTCGAGAAAGTTAATCCGAAAATCACACGTCTTGGTAGGCGGAGTGATGTTCCTACCTCTAGTCGGAGAGCAGCGAGGCGGCGAAGTTGTTATGTAATTTTTGTATGAGGGCGGCCGGGACATGCAGAAACTGAGATGTTGGGGTATGCAGGCGGGGAAAGTGCTTCGCTTGTGGCGGTGATCATGTCGTAAGGATTGCAGAAGATGAGGGGTTAATCGATGCAGGAGTACTAGTCAACAATCCGGTGGCTCCAGAGAGCCGGTGGTGGGACCTAGAGTTTGAGGTCGTGCGGCGTGGCGGTTGGCCATTGCGGAGTTTTGAGGCCTATCGAGAAATAGGAAGGTATATTCTTGTATATATATAAAGTTAAATTATACCGTTGCTACTATTATTGTTATTATGAGTACACGTTTTTGTCGGTAGCTCATGTGTATTCATACATACATTATATGGTGTATTGTGTAATATTGGTTATTTGCTCAATCGGGAATAATACCCCAATGTGAGATCGATATATGATATGGTTTGTTTTGTGGATTACGGTATGTAATGCACGTGGTGTATGGATTCTTGGTTAGTCTATGTATGTAAAGACTATGTTATATATAGAATTGTGGTTTTGTGTGGTTATATAAAAGGGCCATAGTATGTATATATATAAAGCATGAATTGTATATTGATACTTATCGGTTTGGTGTGATGTTTGTATATTCTATGAGGATATGTTTTATGTAATGAGTAATATTATACTATATTGTTGTTAAGGGTTATTATGCGAGTAAGATATACACTCGACTTGTGAGAAGGTTGAAGGTTGCGATTTAGAGGATAATCACGGTTGCAGGAGAGATAGATGCTTCACAGCGAGTATTGAGGCGTTAAAATCGTGTTAGGATGCTTAGTGCATTGGTTGTAGACTTGGTCTAGAGCTTAAGAAATGATAGTTTTGCGGAGTATCGGGCTTACGGGCATTAGTGGCCTAAGCCTTGTCGATTCGTGGTGGTTTCAGGAAACTATCTTGGTTGAGTGTACTAGGTACGAGAGTTTTTGTGACAACTATAATTGTTGTTTGTCAAGGTAATAGACCTTGTTACTTGGTCGAATTTTTATTCGATTCGTGCATTAGTTGTAGGAAACACCTACTTGATGCATTACATTGTAGTATACTAAATTCTCATTTCATCATTATTATCTCACGCTCATTCATTTCCTTAGCATAGGAGACTATTAAAGGATGCTTAAAACCTTTTAATCATGAACCTTGGCATCCTTGCAGGAAACTTTTGAGTATCCAATTTGGCGGTACCTAAATTGGTGATCAAAAAGTGGTTAGTTGTTGGATTAGGATTGGTATGAATTATGGTAGAAATTGACTACACCGTTACCAAATGGAATTGACTTGAATGGAAAGAATTTTCAAAACATGGCATTGTGTGCTCTTATGTGTTCTCACCGCGATGGGGAACCGCGAGTGTGATTTACATGGTTTGAAATGCGATTTGCTTATCTTTGATTTGTTTGTAGATTGCTCCATAGGCAATTATTATTTCCTTAAAGTTAGAACCCCTTGTTCTTGAATTTCATGTTGTGCCCCGAGACAAATAGTTTCGGTAGTTGGATGTTGAAATATTCTCGATTATGTGTTCCATGTTATAGTTTGGGGATTTTGCCCACTTGGTTGGCATATTGTCGCTCTATGTGTATTTGCGACTCGAGTATGAGTCATGTTATTTTCGATCGTAAGTGTTGATGTTGTTGTGTCTATCGAGGGTTCTTAGACTTTCAATTTGGATTATTAGAGTTTAACTCTCGTATATATTGTGGCGGTAGACTCGGAGATTCGAGTCTAGGTTGATGGTTTTGAACTCGATGTATTGTGGTTTGTATCATGATTTAGAATTCGGGCGAATTCTTTTTAAAATGGAGAGTGTGACACCGCTCGCCTTCGTTATCTCGGTTTGCGTGCTATACTTGCACTTCTTCCCTTGTCGGCCGGTATGTTTGGTTTGCGAGAGGGTCTAGATATGTTTGAGAGACCATATTAAGACCAAAACATTATTAAGAGACTCCATATAGTTGTTGACTTGCTAAAGTCACAAGTCGTGACTCGGCGATAGTCGAATAGCGATTGAGGGTTTGCTTGCGTTTTGTGTTCGTGACCTCGGTTTGGGTCCTAGACCTCTTTAAGATGATTTATTAACATGTTTAGATGCATTAGACTTCAAGTTGGAGGTGTTCCTTAAGTCTATCGATGATTTGGAAGTTTTGGAGATAGCGTTCGTCTCTATCGCGTAGTTCGGGATCGAGTCGCGTAATCGTCTCTCCTTTGGGATTCTTATTCCCCTAGTTGTTATTCAACTTTCTAGAAGTATTTAAGCTTCTTCATTAGCCCTTAGACTTGCCTTAAAGTCTCCTTTCGATTGCTTTTCGTTCGATTGCCGAGTTCATTAAATCGTTCAGGTTGCGTTGTTGCACCCCTTCCGGGTTTAGCTCCGAGTTGTTTCGGGAGTTGTTGGGTGTGTTTTTAGACTTGTTTTGAGTTGGGTTAGACCTTAGAATGGTTGCCCATAAGTTTGGGATCGTTTAGGACAAGTTTAGACCAAATTTTGGAGGTTCGAGGCCGGGCGCACCGCTGGGCATAGTGAGGGGCGCCCCTCAATCTTGAGAACATCTTTGTGCGAGGCCGAGCCAGGGGCGGGCATGGAGAGGGGTGGCGCCGCCTCACCTTCTGTGACCAATTACGGGATTTTTCCCTGTTTTGATCTTTGAGCAATTTTACACCCAAACCCCTATTCTAAACCTTTTCTAAACCTCCCTAACCCTCCTCACTAATACCCTAACATCTCTAATAAGTTTTAGGAGTGGATTAGTGAGAGTTTGAGTGGATTAATTAAGCCCAAAATCAGATATTTATCAACCACAATATCATGACACTTGTCCCACTCAATTTTTGGACCAATATAAACCACAATCTGAGATTTTGACTCTCATTTCTCACCCCTCCTCTCCAAAAAAAAGGATTTCACTCCTCTCAGCTCTCCGTGGCTTCTTGAAGACATCTTCATCATCCTCCTTGATTCTTCACTCATTTGCTCAAGCCTCCTCCACAAGAAGTGTTGAGCTCGAAGAGAGAAGATCGTTTTCAACCGATTGGTTTCTTTCTTTGCTTTCTTTGGTGTTGAACACTTGTAAGTTACTTCTTCTTCTTTTGATTTTGTACCCATTGATCCTAAGGAAAACAAACTCTATGCTATTTGAGGTCAATTGGTACACATACCTTGGGTGATTTTAACTTGTGAATTGAGCATGTGAACTTGTCAAAAGCATATGTAGGATGACCTATATTATTGTGGAAGTATAATGTTACTCTTCATCTTGTGTTTCTAGGGTTATGAACATGCTAGAAATCATGTTTACATTCTATTTGGTTTATTATGAAAGTATGCCTAAAGTTTGGGGCTTTGAATGTGTGATCTCACTAGGTTGTATGAGTATGACCATCTAATTGAAAGTATGAAATTCCTAAATGGGTATAGGGTTATGTTGGGTTTTATGAATTTTAGGGTTTGTTAATCAATCTCGAATTATTGGAGGAATTGTGTTATTTGGAGTAATAGTGTGTGTGATGATTTGAATGATGTTGTGTGTTGGGAGAAATGGGTTATTCCTTTGTTAGGGTTTTATGAATTTTGGGGCTTGGGAATCAAGCCGAATGAATTTTAGTGGTTGATATATATAATTGAATGGAATGTTAATTTGGGGATTTACGAAACACATAAAGAATGAAAGGTAGAATTAAGACTCAACGGAGTCATTATGTGGCCAATAATGTGATAACAAGCTTTGGGTTGAGACCCTACGATGTTCGGGTCTCGTTCGCATGTTTGTGCTTTATCGAGTATCTCGTTGTGTCCAATTGGGACACTCATGTTATAGAGACTTATTGGGAATTTGTTTAGAACGTGCTTGTAGAGCACGGTGTATTAGAGACCAACCCTTGGTCTCGAGTACCATTTAATATTGATTATTGGATGAGTCCACTATAAGGACTTTAGTCGCGAGGATATGAAAATACTTGCGGATTTAGACTACAGGGTAGTCTTGTCATTCATGAGATGGGTCTTGAGGATGTCGACTATAAATGACGAGCGGGACTTTGGCTAAGTCCGGTGTGCCTTTAAGTGAAGCTAAATGCTAAGCCTTGATTTGTGGTGGTTCTCAGACTAGTAGTAGTCTTTGATTTAATCTTGAGTAGAGGACTATAGTAGACCTCATTGTGAATTGTTGAGCTTATATGCTATTCTTGAATTGGTGATGACTTGAGGTTTATGAATACCTCAATATGTGGTTTTGAACTAAACTTACAAGTTAGTTGAACATGTTAAGTGTGTACATTTATGTGCATAGTTTATTGGGTTTTGTAGAGCATTATGACCTACTTACTTTGATGAATCCTTTTGTGATGAATTTGGTCTTTATTGGTTTATACAAGTAAATATCTACTTGAGCATCTTGATTTTGAGTCCAGCTGGCGTCTTGGTCGTGTTGTCGGCAATGGGACGGTTCATAGCCTTTGGGAAACATTCGCTATGAATCGCCGCATTGGTACCCTTTATCCTCACTATGTGGCCAATAGTGGGATGTGGTCTCATTAAGCGCTGCCGAGCCCGATATTGAGCTCCCATTTCTCATCCCAGGGTTGGATGAATGTAACGCGGTACTCATTAGGGAAAACTGGTGAGTAATGATCATTTGAGGAATGAAACCCAGTTTATGATCATTTGAAGGGCTAGGCCCAGGTCTTGGTTTGAATATTGAGGGCTTGGCCCAGGTCCTGATTTTGCGTGCTTATGTATAAGCACCTATATGAAAGATAACATGCTATGTGGTTATGCAGTATATGTTACATGATGACGTTATACAAGTTTATCGTTGGTATACGTTTAAGATGCCATGATTTTATATATGTTGATGCATTATGCCATGCCACGCCATGCTATGCCATATAATTGCATTTAGTAACTTACTGGGTCATTATGACTCATTTCGTGTGTTTGTTTTCCTTAGTTTTTGCAGTGATCCCGTTAGTACGCGTGGCGGCTTCGGATAGTGATTCCTAGAAGGTGGTCTTCCGGGCTTTAAGCTTGGGTTTATTATTATTAAGTTATTTTGTATTTGTGAGACACGATTGTAAAGTTATGTAGACTTTACTTGGGTAGATTATGTTACTATTTTGTTATTATATTATTTTGGTAGCCGACTTGTTTGGTCGAGCTGTTGTATCTCTTATGAGTTGTTCCCTTTTATTATTCCGAGCATGCTTTAGCTCACCCATTCTAGTATTGTTGGTATTGTCATCTCCGACGACGTTAGTCGTGAGACTTGGGTTTAGTTGTTAGAATTTGAATATCTTATTCTTTTAGTTGATTTATTCCTCCGGCATGTTATAGCCGTTGAGTTGTCGCTTATCGTTGGTATTCTGTTGATTCGCCGCCTTAGGATGGCCGATGGTTGTTGCCCGTGCGCATTGTTGCGTCACGTGCGTCGTAGATTTGTCGAGAGATAGTCGTCTCTCAGCCTCGTATTCCTTAGTTACAATTATAAGTTTGGGTTCCACTTTTGATTTGCTTCCGCAGATTTTAGTTTTTTGTTATTCGGTTTTGCCGTTATGGCTTTACATTCCTATTTAGAGTTTGTTGGTTCAACTCTTGACTCGCACCACTACGCCCAGCGGGTGCTTGTCCATCTTTTAGCTTGTCTTGACGGCACGACCTTGGGATTTCGCATTGGAATCCGGGTCGGGCTGTCACATCATCAATATACTGACACAGGTATGGCGGCTGGTGGACACGCTGATGGAGATGACCCGGCGTGAAATGAAAAAAGGAAAAAGCCCAGACCTGCAAAGAAAAAAAAAGAGAAAAGCAGCAAAAGCAGGAAAAGGCATATACCTCCCACGCCGGGGCGAATCCATTCAGAGTCGACGAGTCATTTCGGCGAGCCCTGTCCATGGAAGCATACAATTCGGCTAGGCCCGCTTGCCCCCAGTCATAAGAAGGGATCCTCCCGAAATCAGCCAAGCAGGCCAGGACGGAAACTCGCAGGGTGGTAGAAGAGTTGGCAAAGAGCGACGTGCGGAGAAAGAAAAATAAAAATGCTCTAGCCACGCGAGTCACAGCAGCCATATCATTTGTCGGCACCCGACCGCCCAAAGATTGCTAGAAGCCGCTTGTCGCCGCCGATAAAAATCTTATCCGTCGATTTGAATTCCGGCTCGAAGCCCAGGAGGTCCACCACCTCCTCTGGACGCCGATGGAGGGTATAATCAGGGGCCAGAGTCTCCCCGATGCTGGTAGGAAGGCCAGTAATAGCGGCAAAGTCACAGGGGGTCATGGTCGCTTCCCCCAGCTAAAATGAAAGGTGTGGGTGGTGTCCCACCAGTAGTCCCGTAGCACATCAAAGATTGGCAAGTAGCTTGTGAATGGACGGAAAGCATGAAGAAAGGCGCTAAAGCCAGAACCCTCAACCAGTACCCCTGCCGCCTCGGGCAACATACGGTAAATGTGCATAACATGGGTACATGAAGCCCGGACCCTCTGGGACGACCTGCGACGCCGAAAAGAAAAAAAAAGGGGGAAAAAGGTAAGTCCACTATCTTTATTTTCCTCGTAAATAAAAAAACAAAACAAAATGATGAATAAATAAGAATAAACGATTAATAATGATAAATAAGTAAGGATAAACAATAAACATGTTGCATGCATTGTATTTCATGAATTATAAAAATTGCAGCATGCTAATTTCCTGTGGTACATCTATTAAAAAAACATCATTTTTAAATATAAATAAACATTTAGCATCCATAAAAGAAACAAAAGAGTAAAAAAAATGAAAAATGAAAAAAAGAACAAAAAGAAAAATTATATGTGTTGTTTTGCATCTAAATAGTTATTTTTGCATCCTAGGCATCATAAGAATGTATTCTACATTTTAAACATATGTACTGCTTTTTTGCATTATAGTATGCATAATAGAATAAAAGAGTGCCCATGCATCATGTTAGTACGCATCCCATAATTTTTCTGCATCGCATTTGTATCAAATAAAGTAGTATATGCATCCATCATTTACATTTATTGTCCAATAAGCTACACTAGGGGTGCGCTAAAAAGAAAATAAAATGCCACCAATTGTGAAAATAAATATTCCTATGACATTTATTATGTCCGTGCAGCATAAGCATGCATGAAAATAAATTTTAGGGCATAAAATATATCAGTTTTGTTCTATATTTATCTGAAAAATGTGTCCGAAAATGTGTTCAGAAAAATTTGAATTGTATTTCGAAAAGTTCGTTTCGTGAACATATAGCATGCAAAAATGTGTTTTAGCCTAGAGCATGTATCATATAGCCCCAATTGCATTTATAGTATAAATCATGCATAGTAAAGTCAAATAGTGACCACTAGTTCAATCATGCATCACAAGAATAAATTTCATGCATCATTACCTAATTGCATCATTTAGGCATAAATATGACATGCATAAGCATTATTAACAAAGTCAGGAATGCTCCAAAAGTGTCAAACAGTGCTAAAATCTAGTAGATCTGAAGTATATCCAGGAAAATCTAAAAAAAGAAGAAATTTGCAGAAGTGGGTGGAAGATTGGACACATGTGTGTTCCGATCGCGAAGAATGTTGCCCCAGTCGTCCGTAGAATACCGGTATCTGAGTTTATTTCGGACCAAATGAGGAAACTCTTTCCTCCTTTCACCAGATTCTGGGTGCATAGGAGCTTTTCCCTTCCTAGATCGTGAAGAAGATGCCATTTGCTAGATAAAACACTCGAGTTGGCGAAAGAAAAATGTGAAAAGGAGCAAAAATGGAGAAGAAACTCGAAAGAACAATAATGGCGTCGGAGGAAACTGAGAAGAAGAAAGAATGAAGAAGAAAGGAGCAGTAGCTCCCTTCCTGATTCCCCCGTCAATAATAAAGGGGAGGAAAAAGGAATTTTTCCTTTTTCCCCCTCCGAAGTTTGAAGCTGCGACACTTAAGTCCCCAGGTTCTGAAAATTGCAAAATGGCCCCAAAGCTTAACGAAGAGTTAACGAAAGTAATTTTGTTAACCAAATTTGACGGTCATCCATCCGAGGGCAAAGGAAAAGTAATATCCTCGGCAGATCAGCCACAAAATAAGCAGAAAAGCCCAAAAATTCAGGTGGGGAAAATAAGAATTGTGAAAAAAAAAAAAAAAAACAAAAGAAGAAAACAAAAATAAAGAAAAAAAAGAAAGAAAAGAAAAAGAAAAAAGGAAAAGAAAAAAAAGAAGAAAAGGAAAAGAAAAAGAAAAGAAAGAAGTCCCTAGCTTGAAGAAGCGAAAGTGACAAAAATGTCAAAATCAGCTGACTCCGCAGCAAGCCACCCAAACACGAAAAGGTAAGAAATGTAAGGTATTCTCATCCTAACTTCAAATAAATAAATAATAAAAGAAAAATCTTTTTCAAGTTTTGCTTTTGAAAAAAAAAACAAAAAAGAGGAATATTTCAAAAACAAAAAAGAGGAATATTTGAAAAACAAAAAAAGAGGAATATTTCAAAAAAAAAAGAGAGGAATATTTCAAAAAAAAAAAGAGGAAAATTTCAAAAAAAAAAAATAGGAATATTTCAAAAAAAAAAAGAGGAATATTTCAAAAAAACAAAAAAAGAGGAATATTTCAAAAACAAAAAAAAGAGGAATATTGAAAAAAAAAACAAAAAAAAAGGAAGAGAGAGAAGAAAGGAAGGGGAAAAGAAAGATTTTTTTTTTTGCCGTATTTTTATCGGTATTTTTGATCAGTTTTCAAAAAACTTGAAGAAAAATATTTTTTGGCGTGCTTGGTGACAGATTTTGATCGGGTGAGTGCAGTTTTCGAAAAATTTGAAAATTTTCTTATTTGTGTTTGGCGACAAGGTATTGACCGGTCGAGCACAATTTTTGAAAATTTCTCTTAACGTATTTCAATAACAGGTTTTTCCCAGTTGAAATTTAGTTTCCGAAAAACTTAAAAATCTTCATACCGTATTTGACGACCGATTTTGGCCAGTTGAATACGGATTTTCGAAAAACATAAAAATCTTTTTTCCCGTTGTGTTCTTGGTCGGGTTTTGACCCGAAGGACATGACATCCTCGTTGGTGATTCGACTTGTTTTTTGCCTGAACTACGTTTTGGTCTGAGATCCTTTATTAAGGGATGCGTAGGTAGCCTACACTAGTAGGTCCGATCATTAGAGCATTTCATTTCATATTTGCTTAAAAACTACGATAACATGCTATGACCGACTAAATATGTCTAGGCTATGGAGTTTGGTTAGCATGATAAACTGTTGGATTATAATTGTTACCTATTGCATTCCTTTCCTATTTTAATTGAACGAAATTGGAGAGTCTATTATTTATCAACGATGTTCGTCTACTTAGTAAGCCATGTGTTACCCATAGACTCCATCATTGAGGGGCTCTGTAGACACACCAATTTCATACCCTTGATACGTGACTCTGACATGTGATATCAAGAACTGTTTAAACTTAACAAATGTCAAGTTCTGAGAGTCAAAATGCGAAAGGCAAAGCAGGATGAGCAAAACAGTAAAATGCGAGGGGTGAAAGTGGCAATTTTGAAACTCAAATAGTTCCCAAGCGCGGCCAAAAGGCACATCTGGCGACGCGCCATGCTTGCTACAGTTACACTAACATTTAACACATTGTACAAGAGACGAAGGATGGTGTACACGATTTATCAGCGCGCTGAAGGGATTTTTAATCCCCGATGAGTCCCTTCGTCCACCTATAAATAAAGGTGGTGGGCTCACTTCAAAGACACAAGAAATCATCGCAAAGAAACGCTGAAGAAATCTCCGCGTCGTCCTAACGCTGAGATATAGCGAGAGAAGTGAGATAGGGAGTGTTTAGCCCACAAAGCTTTCAAAACCCCGCCCAAACTCCGCCAAAACAAAAACCCACCGGTTAAAAGTGATCCCTAGCCTTTTAGTTAAGTATCCACCTCATTTCCCCGGCCCAAAAACCATAAAGTAAGTCGTTACTCTGCCCAAGTAACTTGGCTGAAAACACCCACAAATAAGCCGTTATTCTGCCCAACCAAAAAGGCCAAAAACACCACAAATAAGCCGTCATTCTGCCCGAGTGAGTGAGCCAAAACTACCTCAAATAAGCCGTCATTCTGCGCGAGTGAGCAAGCCAAAAACACCACAAATAAGCAGTCACTCTTCCCAAATCACAACAACAACAACAAAAGACTCCCTCTCCCTGGAGGACAGAGCGAGCACACCGCGCTCTAAAAGGTAATAGCCTTTAAGGGCGTTATTTTTTATAAAGTTGTTCTTTAAAATCCGGCCCAATGTAGCAAATATAAGCCGTTTTGCTGCCCGGATTTAGTTAGGAAATATTATGTAAAAGAGCCGTTATAATGGCCAAATATTTTTAAATATATTTGTAATTATTGTAAGGAAACGGCTGCAAGTCCGTAAATAATGTAGCCACGGATGTGTTTGCTTTTATTTTCCTGCCTTTAAATGCTTTATTTATTTGCTAGATAAATATAACAATAAGCATACTTTAGCCAAAAACCACTTTTGAGACCGAAAGGGTGAGTTGGGTGCCTAGTACCTTCCCAACTCGTAACTTAGCCTCCGAACCCGTTTTCATAATCTCAGGTTTTTCTTTTTTTGGTTTTGCTTTAATTTTGCCTTAAAATAAAGATGGCGACTCTAAAACATTTTGGATCCAGTGGGGCCTCGCAGCACTCCTTTCTTGCACTTTTCCGTTTTCCCCTAAAAAAGGGAAAATGAGAATGAAAGGGTGGTGTATTCCCATATCCTGGTATCCCCTAAACAAGGGATAACTTGATGCGGGAAACCTAAAGCTCTCATAGTGATCCGAAATAGGCCATAAGGCTATTTTTATAAAATCCATAGTGGGGCGTCGCAACATCCTTTTTTGCACTTTTCTGTTTTCCCCTAAAAAAAGGAAAATGGGAATTAAAGGGTGATGCATTCACATATCCTGGTATCCCCTAAACAAGGGATAACTTGATGTGGGAAACCCAAAGTTCCCATATTGGATCAAAAATCCACTAAAGTCAACCGAGTCGCATTCCAACGCGCTATTTTAGACAGCACTCCTCTCGCACTTTTAATTTCGTCTTCCCCTAAACAAGGGAGGATGGAATGAGAGCAGTGGTGTCCCGCATCAGCACGTACGCGTACCACTATCCAAGGGCGCGCGGGGCGCGGGTGCACATGCTGGGCGACCTACAGGAATAAATTCAGAATTTTCCGATTTTATTGTTTCTTCTTTAACCTCTTCAATGTTTTATACTTTTTCATCATCTACTTCTATTTCTTCAAAAAGTGATTTTAAAATTTCCACTTCTTCTTCTTCATTATTTTCATCTTCTATTTTATCTATTTTATCAGAACTAATTTTTGGTTCTGATTCTTCCTTTTTATTCTTAAGGGCTTCTAATTTCTCTCTCTCTCTTCTTTCATCAGCTTCTCGAATTTCTCTTTCTAACTCATCAATGTCAATTTTTATGGGAGGGATAGGTCTATCATCATAAACTACGAATACATCTTTCTCATAATCATCATCCTCACAATTTTCTTCAAAGGTTTGAGTTGTTAATTTTTCTATTTCATCAATTGAGAAGCATGCATTCATGTCACTAGGTCTATTCATTGCATCAAAAACTGAGATTTCTACCGTTTCACCTAGGACTGACATTGTAAGTTTACCATTCTTAACATTTATCATTGTATTGGCAGTGGCCATAAAAGGTCTGCCTCACAAGATAGGGACTTCATTATTCGTGCATATTTTCCTTTCCATCTCTAGAACCACAAAATCGACCGGAATGATTAGTTTATCAACATGAACTAGGATAACCTCTACTATACCTAAAGGATGTTTAACTGAACGATCAGCTAATTGTAAAAACATATTAGTGGGTTTTAGTTCTCCCAACCCTAATTGTTTATAGACTGCAAAAGGCATCAAATAAATACTTGCTCCTAAATCTAGCATGGCTTTCATCTTTTTAGAGCTACCCAATGAGACTTGGATATTAAAGCTGCCTGGATCTTTCAACTTAGGGGGAAGTTCGGGTTGTAAGACAGTACTTACGTTTTCAGAAACAATAATTTTTTCATTGTTTTCAAATTTGTGTTTCTTAGAGTCAAGATCTTTGAAAAACTTAGCATAAGCTGGAATATTTTTAATAACATTAAGCAAAGGAAGGTTGACATTCACTTTGGATAACATATTATAAATTTCCGAAAATTGTTTATCCATTCGGTTTTTCATAAGTCTTCTAGGGAACGAAATTGGAGGAGCATATGGTGGAGGTGCCACATAAGGTTCCTCTTCTTCTTGTTCTTTTTCTTGTCCTACTTCTTCTTGACTTTCTTTGTTTTGCACTTCTTTTTCTATTTCTTGATTATTTGTTTGATTATTTTCATTTTTATCCTTTTCAACTTCTTTTTCAGAATTATCTACTTTATCAGGCACATCAAAAGATTGAATAGGATCACTTACCTCTTCTCCAATTACTCTACCACTTCGCAGAGTAGTAATAGATTTTGCTTGTTAGGTTTGACTAGGGAACTTCCCTTCTTCTCTTTTCTCGATCTCAACTTTTGCAAATTTATTCTTTAAATTTTCTACTTCTTCTAACAAATATTTCATAAGGGCAACTTGACCTTTGCTTGCTCCATCTGATTTTGAGACTTCTTCAATTCGTAATTGTCCTTGATTTGGGAATTGTTGAGGTTGTGGTGGTTGAGGTTGTAGTGGTTTATTTCCTCCCCATGAAAAATTAGGATGATTCCTCCAACCAGGATTATATGCGTTTGAGTAGGGGTCATTCATTTGTCTTTGAGGGTACATGTTCATGGCATTTACTTGTTCATAATGCATAGCACTAGATGGACAAAAATTAGTAGCATGAGAATATAATCCACACATGGCACATGCTTCTTGAATTGGCCAATTTTCATATTGAGCTTGTGTATCAGGTTTGTCTTGAACTTGGAATAAACTTCTACTTTTACCTCTTGCACTTTTCTGTTGAGAATTTACACTTAACATCTCAAATAAGTCCTCTAGTGCGACCGGTCTCATTCTATTAATAGAACCACCGGCTGCACTATCAACCATAGTTTGTAAAGTAGGCGAAAGAGCATGATAGAATTGAAGTACTAGCACATCTTGAGACAGATTATGATGAGGACACATAATAAGTAAATTTTTAAATCTATCCCAAGCTTCATGGAATGTTTCACCTGGTTCATTTTGAAAGGACATGATTTGTTTTCTATATTCTGTAAGAGATGCATGCTTATAATATTTACTCATAAACAAATCATATAGTTGAGCCCAAGTATAAACACTACTAGGTGTTAGATTCATAAACCATCTTTTCGCCAAATCTTTTAATGCACTTGGAAAGTATTTCATTTTTACTTGGTCGTCAGTCAACCCTCCTAATGGAAAAGTACTCATCATGTACTCATAATCTTTAAGGAAAATTTACTGGATCTTCGGCCGGCATTCCATGAAAAGAAGGTATCGTATTAAAATAATGGCCTTTTAATTCGAAATTCCTTACTGCTTCCGGTAAGACTAGACATGATGTTACTACATTCAGTGTGGGTCGACTATAATCATTAATAGTTCTTTGATTTACTACTACTTCCATATTTCTTCTAGCAGGTTCTTCTTCTCTTTGATTCACATTTACCGGATGAACCGGATTTTCAGGATTTTGATTAATATTGTCCATTGGAGGATCAACCAGAGGATCCTCTTGTTTCAATTGTTCTTGATTATCAGGCTGGGTTGCTAGATTATCAAGATCTTCTCGATTCTTTCTAATATTATTTATATCTTGATTTAGTTCTACCAGTGTAGGATTCAAAGATCTACGACCGTGCATAAAGTAAATAAAACAATTAAAACAACTAACTAAAAACAAATAAAATCTTTTTTGTATTTTTATTTTTTATAAAAACTGAAATTAAAAATTACGCTACCAACAAACTAACTATGCAAACTAGCTTGTCCCCGGCAACGGCGCCAAAAACTTGATCGATGTCTTATTTTAATTATTTTCCTTGCAAGTGGACAAGACTATTGTAGAATAGTTTTGGGAAGCAAGGGTCGAACCACAGAGACAAGAAGATCACAGATAGCACGATTATCGGTAGTAAATTATTAAACTAAGGGGGTTTTTATATTGATTTTAATCTAACTAATTATTATTCTACGGTTAACTAATTTAGCAGCAATTACAGATTATGAAGATCTTATGGTGGAGGGAAATCTAGGATTAGGGTTTCACTTATATCTCTTCTATGACTTATTTTAATAAAGTATCATTCAATCTCTTGGGTTCGTTCACGAAAGATAGATATAGCCTGTTGAATTGCCGTTCAGTCTCCATCTTCAAATAATTCATCCATTATATATCCTAGGCACAAGAACATATGATCTAATTGTCACTTAGGTCATATATGGAACCTGACCCTAACTTATCACTCTCGTGCATCGATAGGTTCAATTTATTGTGATGGTGAGCCAGTGTACGACATATGCACATTGATCATGCAGTTATCCGCACCTCTAGGCCTTTATTATTCATGATTACATTCATTTGTTCAAAGTGAAATAATATATGGATTGATAAACACCACAATCAACAAGAATTGAATGAATAAGAATATAATTAAAGCATAGATTCGATACAAGTTACCTCCCAACTCCTAGATTAATGGGTGTTTAGTTCATCCTTGAAGATGAACAACACATGGAGATGATTGAATACATGAATCGATCTTCAATACTTGTAATTACAACAACTAATTATGTAATACACACTAAATCTTATTCTAAAGCTATAGAAAAATAATTTATGGACGTCCTGGAGCTTTGGCTACCGTCCTTTATTTATACCATGGAGTTGTAGGGGTTTAGGAATTTCAGTCAGACGTGAAGACTCCCGAAGACGCATTCTGACCACCTTGCGGACGCATGGTAAGAGGCACCTTGCGGCCGCAAGGTGTCCAGCCTTCTCTTCTTTCGTTTCTTCTTCAATTTACACTCTGGCCCCTTCTTGGAATTTTCACCAAAAAGCCTTATAATTAGTATAATTTCACCTAAAACCCTGAAACTCATAAAACAACTGAAAAACACAGGTCAGTAGCCAAAAGCCTCGTGGAATCGCTCAATTTAAGTCATAAAAGTATCTGAAATCGACGTATAAAATACATCGATCAATTGACTACTTGGACTCTAGTGTTAGGGCGTTAGACCCTAAAGATTCGTGTTGTGACCGGAATAATTCAGCTAGCCCAGAAAATTCTTGGTTGGGAAGTTTGTTAGTTCGGTGCAATTATTTGCACATGCTTATGAATTACTTGATTAGTTGATAGAGAAGCATTTAAACCTCAAAATCCATGTTTGTTGGAAACTTTCTAAGCCTTGATAATGTCTTTGAACCCCGTCAGGAATCAAAATGACTCGACTTTAGAATTGATTGGAGTTAGTACTTGTGTATTTCTCCCCCCCCCCTCTCGTATTATGAGGCATACCTAGGTGGTCGCCTCGACTTCATTTGTAGGCCAAAGTATTGAACTTTTGGTTGTTGTGGAATTTTGAATTCGAGGACGAATTCTTTTAAGGTGGTAGGGATGTAAGACCCTGAACCTTCGTGTAATTGACCTCTTTGTTTTGCATGTCGTTTAACCGTAACCTCGCTTACTTGACTTGAGGAAAGAACTTTGATTTGTGTAGGTAGGCTATCTAGAAGCCAATACCTTAATTCCATATTTTCCATAGACTTTAACTAGTTAAAGTTACAAATCGTAAACTGACGTTGTTCGTTACTTGACTCGGTTGAGAGTTTTCTTGCGTTGTTCCTTCGTGTGACCTCGGTTGTTCCCTAAATCATTTCCTCCATTTGTCTTGAGGGTTATTTGAGCCTCATAAGGCCTTAGTACACATCTTATATGCTTCATTGAGTTGCATTTCCCCAACGCGTGCTTTACCTCCAATTCTGGACCCGATTGACCTTGTTTTTGGCCTGAGACTTTGTTCCAACTTGTCAACCAAACATCTCTAGTGATGTTCCTCCATGCCAACGGAACTCCATGGGGAGTGTTCAGCCACATGAACCGAACAAGTGGGAAATGGTTCGGTCCAGCCAATTGAACAGTGCTCCCGACATCACCTTTGTGCTGGTTTGATTTTTGACGTGAAATTTCTATTCTACCCTTATTTTACCCTTACCTCTTCACTCATTTGAGGGAACAAATGTCCTTAAACACCCTTATAAGCCCTCACACTCCTCCCCTCTCTTCATTAGTGACCGTCTTCAGCCATGAACGGGAAGAAGAGAGTGCGTGAGATTGTGTGAGATTAGTGCGTGTTCCGGCGATTCTCGGAGTTCCAGCCATCCATTTGACGAGCCGAGACCACCATCGCGAAGCCCTCACCGAGTAGATCAATTCCCATCAGTTTGTTTTCCTCTTCCTAGTTGTTTTTGGCTCGATAAAGGTACGTTACCTAAACCCTAGTTTCTCTCT
This sequence comes from Codonopsis lanceolata, assembly GCA_013146195.2. Lineage (NCBI taxonomy): Eukaryota > Viridiplantae > Streptophyta > Magnoliopsida > Asterales > Campanulaceae > Codonopsis > Codonopsis lanceolata. The sequence goes on along the minus strand of CM028384.1, from coordinate 4,767,470 downwards.
CTAACTTAATATTGATGTTAGGTTGCTAGGGACTTGTTCCTTGTGAATTGTCATTGTTGTACATGTCCAAATGAGATGTTATTGGTGGATATCAAAATAAGATAGATAGGTTTTGAACCCAAATGATTATTATTTGGTATATTTGAATAGTTATGGTTTAAGAATGATTGTTGTTGGGTTTAGAAACCCGAACAAATTGTGAATCCCGAATTTATGCCTCGACCTAGAAATTGAGACTTGGTAATTTTACCCAAATGGAGTAAATTAAGTATAGAAGTTGTTATTTTGATCCTAAGGATAAATTCCTATAGTTACTTGTGTTCGTTGAATCTCAACCACAGAACCTTGAGTTTTGGTCGGGTGAGACCGAATTGGTATTAAGGTGGTATTGTGGCTTAGGACTCTATTGGAGGTCCTTGTTGATGTTAAGTACTATATTATCGCTAGTCTTTGGATTGGGTATGTTTGGTTCGCAAATGCGTGACTCGAATGAAAGACACTAGAATTGGTTCGTTTATGAATTAGAACTGTGGATGTTTGTCAGACTTCAAATGAAGACCCAAGACTTGTAAGAACATAATCTACGCCTGTATGAAACCTAAGGAAATGGGATTGTTGTTGTTGATAGACCAAGACTTGTAAGTCGCCTTGTGAACATAATATTTGAAACCTGGGAAAAGCGAGATAATGAATTTGAGAAACCCTTCTATGAGATGATTTAGAGTGGGACTTGTGAATATTTTGGGAAAATCGAGATAATGAATTTGAGTACTCTATACTATGAGATGATTTAGATTGGGACTATCATTAGTACTGTATAAGTCGGAGTCTAGGATAACTTGTATAAGTCGCTAGTTGTTATCTATAGACTAAGTTTGTTATGGTTTGACCTTATAAATTGTCTTCCCTCTTGTGTTGCTTAAGTCTTTGATTATTACGGAATTTTGGGTTATAGAATAAAATGTTATTCTAGGAAGAGTTTACTGAATAGCTTCATGATCCTCGATTAACGGAGTAGTCTTGGATAATACATGAAGGACTGTAGGTTAACTTATGACTTAGCTTGGTTTCATAATTGAAAATGGAATACTGTGTATATTTGATATTGCGATTAAAAGCAAGATTTTTACCTTGTCCAGAATTGGTTCTTCTATGTGATTTAATGATATGACTTAAGAAACATATTGTGTTTCTCGCTTTCATGAATATACTCCTAATGAATTATCAACATGTATTGCTTTATAGATTCCATTAACTTGTGGAATTACAAACTTGAATTGATCTAAGGCTTGAATTGGCATTTATCAACTTAAGCTTCTCGCTCGTACATGACTTAGCGATTGTGAACTAGGGTTCCTAAATGGAACAAGAACCTAGCTATTGCCTCAACGAGAACATAGAAAAGAGTCTTAGAATACATATAGTGTTCAAACTCTATTTGGTTGGAATTATAGAAATGACTCGACGGAGTCGATACTAGCGAGCTAATGAACAATACCGACTCAATGATCAATCCCAACAACGTTTGAGATTTGTTTAACTAGAATCCTAGTTCTGATATTCTCGATTTGGATTGATGTTCATGCTTGCAACGTAACTAAACTACTTGTTCTGATGTTCTTGATTTGATTCATGTTCCTGATAGATTTTTAATGGTAGAGTATAGTATGCCTACTTGATTGGACGAGTTCGCTCTTGTCGAGCTTGCTCCCTACTTGATTTATTGAGTGAGTAAATATCTACTTGACTTGGAAGAGTTCGCACTTTTCGAAATCATTCCTTACTTGATTTCTAGTGGCAAGTAAACACATACTTGGCATAACCTAAGTCCAGCTGGCATACATGAATCGTCTAGTTGGTAAACGACGCATCGCCGTCACGAATTGTGAGATTCATGGTAGTGGTGGGTCGCGGCACCTGAATATTGAATACCCACCCTTCACTACTGATCACAGTGGGAAAGAGTACCTTGCGTAACCAAAGGGCGCTTGGAACAATACTATCGTGGTCGATGTATCATTCATGTGCATCCGACAACTCGCACTCGTGATTACCGTTTCCATTTCAGGACCTACGTTGCGGCAGGGGCTCTATAATATATCCTCTTATTATGTGATTTATTTCAAGCACTTATGTGACAACAAAGTGTTTATTGATACATGAGATCGAAAGTGACCATGTACATCTTGATTGCGCAGTATTGAAATAATTGGTGTGTTTATGCGAAGGTATACATACTTATACTTGTTAATTCAATGAAAGAAAACTGGATTTGTATATATAAAGTTATGCATGCTTCTACCTAATCATTCTATGGGAGACTTGGGATGTTTATGTCTAGACAAACGTCCATATTTATACGATGATTATTGTGACTTTTCCTCCTGACTTGCTTGATTGTTTGTGGACAGGGAATTTACCCTGGTTAATCTTGGTAGTCTGGTAAAGGAATGGTTTCTATTCAGTGCAGCTCGATTTACTGGATCTTCGTCATTGTAGCATGATATCATTTTCACTTATGGCAATATTTCATTTACGTTATATTGTTTAGTAGTAGCGTACTGGGTCATTATGACTCATCCCGTACATTGTTTTCTAGTTGCAGTTTCGGTAGCCGCGTTGAGGCCGAGTAGATCGCAGCTGGTTGATAGATCAATATTAGATCGTATGGTTCGTGTTTGTAGCAGTCGACATTCCCGAATAGCAGGTTGTGGTGTCTTGTTCCCTTTTAGCATCGTCATTGACATTATGTACCTTGCCATTCTTGTGAGATCGATATTTTGTAAAGTTATTTAGACTTTGCAGTCGGGTAGAATACTTGGGTATTTGTATTGTTTCCTCCTTGGGCCGACGTGTTGTGTCGTGTCGTTGTTCATGGATCTAGTTTTTATTTCAGTTGTCTCCCGAGCAAACAGTAGCTTTAGGGCTTTTCTTTATTCTAGTTGTTATTGTTGTTGGCTAACCCCGGTATGCTTTAGCCGTGGGTAATTGTCATATCAGGTAAATTCTATGTTTAAACGCTGGTCTGGAGTGCCGATGGTTTATTCAGCGTCTGCAATGTTGCGGCAAGCGAGTTTTGTTTTCCTCTTCGGGAGATTAATGTCTCTCTTGGATTCTTTGACTTTCGTTTCGAGCTTAATAGCTTGGGACTTCTTTTCCCTATCGCTTCCGCATATCTGATTTTTTTGTAAACTTGTATTTTAGCATGGCTTCACTACCTTGATTTGAGCTCATTAGCTCAACTGCTCGACTCGCAGTACTGTTTTGCAAGTGCTTGTTCTCTTCTTGCCTTGTCCTAGCGGCACGACCTTTGGATTCCGTTCCAGAATCTGGGTCGGGTCGTCACAACTCTTCCATTCGAAAAACAATTTTGCATCATGCATATTCAAAAAAAAGTGTGTTTTGCATTAAAAAATAAATACATGTTGCATTTTTGCATACATTAAAAAAATATCTATCGCAGAATTTTAGCAAGCAACTAAAACTTTTCTATGTTGCATTTGCATTTTCATGCATGAATCTGAAAAAATAATACCCATGCAGCATTTTAGCAAGCATCTAAAGTGTTTCTATGTTACATTTGCATTCCCATGCATGAATCCAATAAAAATGATGTATGCATGCATTAGCAAATCATCATTTGCATTCATTTTTCGAATAATTGCATTTTAGCAATAAAAAATGTTACAAAGATGAAAAACAAATATTCTATTTGCATTTGGCATACATCTCTGCAACATGTGCATTCGTAAAAATGTATATTATTGCACAAAGCATTTCTTTTACATTTTGCATGCATCCAAAAATAGGTCTGAAGATATATTCGAAAAAAGAAATGCATCATGTATCCGAAAAGTCTATTGCATAGGCACGCATCATAAAAAAAATTTTGAAGTTCAAACATGCATCATATAGTCAAAATAAAAAATAAAAATACCAGTTACATGAAATATGCATCGCAGATATTTCAAGTATGCATCGCAAAAATATATAACATGAATTTCATATTTTTGCTATGAATAATTGCTAAATTCCATCATTTTAGCACATAAATTGCATGCATAAATATCATAAGCAAGAACAGGTATGCTCCAAAAGTCAAAAACAACAAAGAAATCTAGCAGATCTGAGAATTCCACCAAATGGGTTTGTAAAAAAGGAAACTTACAACGGGAATCGGAAGATTGGACATGTGTGTATTCCAATCACATGTGATATTGCCCCAGTCCTCCTTCGAATAGAGATATCTGAAGTGAGCTACTGCTCACTCTTTGCCGACACAAATGAAGAGAGAAAGGGAGAAGTTTCACTTTCCCCCTCCAAAGTTCAAAAGTTCGGCACTTAAGTCCTCAAATTTCCTAAGTTGCAAAAAAGCCCTTAAAGCTTAACGGAAAATTAACAAAGTTAGCTTTGTTAACAAAAACCTGACAACCATCCATCAGAAATTCAAAAGAAGGTTCACATCCCCAGCAGCCAGCCACAAAAGGGTCAGAAAAGCAAAAAAAACAAGCAAGAGCAACAAAAGCAGAAAGATCAGCAAAGCCAGCAAAAGCAACAAAAGCAGCAAGATCAGCAAAAGCAGCAACGACATCAGCTTTGGCAGAATCAGTAAATGCAATAACAGAGCAAAAGCTAGGAAAGGTAAAAAAAAGGTAAATTATTCATATATCTCACTTGGTCCCATCATTGCATTCGACGAAGGATGTCCTGTCACGACACGACCCGGATTCTAGTACAAAATCCTGAGGTCGTGCCGTTGGAACTACACAAGAGAGGACAAACACTTGCTAAAACAAAGTGCAAGTGGAACATTCGATGTAACAAGCTCTAGACACGAACAAGAAGCCGGACTAAAATACGGCTTTCAAAATTTCGAAGATGCGGAAGTGTTAAAGAACAAGCCCTCGAGCTTAAGAGCTCGAGACTGAAACAAATAAAATCGAGAGAGGCGTTGCCTCACGAGGTCTGAAAATGAAACTTGTGTGCCACAATATTGCAAACGCAGAACTAACCATCGGCACTCCAGGTCGGCGTTCCATCCAAAAATCAACCTGATATAACAATGACCCACAGCTAAAGCATACCAGGGTAACAACAACAACAACTAGGATAACTAGAATAATGAAATACCCGAAGCTACTACTGCCCGGGGTACAACTGACAGATTACTCTACTATGGAGTACTTGTGCCCGACTACAAATGTCGGCTATTGGAATAATACAACAATACTAGAACAATCTACCCGACTGCAAAGTTTATGTAACTTTACAAAAGAAATATCGTCCTCAACAAAAAAGGACACAAATATAAATACTGAAATAAGTGGACTAGGTTCCGCTAGCCAAAGCTTGGGAGGAGATAACTGCATAGATATCACAACTTCAACTCAACTATCGATCCACGTGGCTCTGCTACAAACGGGATCTACTAAGTCTCAACGTGGCTAACGAACAACTGCACACTGGAAAGTAAAGTACGGAGTGAGTCATAAAGACTCAGTACGCTACTACAAACAACATATCATAAATGAAACATTGTTATAATAAAACATGTCATCGCGCTGTTACGACTAAAACCCACGAAGACGTGTTGTATACTTGAAACTTCTCAAGATAATCTCTCTGTTCATGTACTAAACCGTCCAAACGACTAGGGTGAAATTCCCTATCATAAGCAAACCAAATAAGTTAGAAAACATTTCACAAAGAATCAACATATATAAAGGAATGTATATCTATATATATACACTTTATGTCATTCTTGGAATTCTCAAGTATAAGTATATGTATCTACATATATACATATCAAGTCTCTCATTAATTCACAATCAATACAAACATGGTCATTTAGATTTCATGTCTCAGGTAACACTTTGTTATCACATAAGTACTCATAGTAAGTCACATAAAGGTTTAAGAGAGAATACCGAATCAATGTTGTTGCATTGCTCCTGGAATCACAAATATTAATCATATCGGGCCAGTGATGCCCGTGATCGGGTCTCAAATACCGAGCTCTCTACTCAGGAAAATAGCACTAACCAATGTGCTCTTTTGGTTACGACAAAGGGGCTACTTCCCCACTGTAGCTAGCAGTGGAGGGGTGTGTGAACCGAATCCGGTACGGCGATACATTGTAACCACGAATCTCATAATTCGTGAAGACAATGCATCGTCCCACCATCAACGTAAAAACTAAAGTAATGCCAGCTGGACTTATATGCAATGCACAAGTAGATGTTTACTTGCAAATTCTCAAGTAGATATACAGATCTACTAAACTCATACGATTATGCACATTGTTACAATAATCACAAAACCACAATAGGAGCTCATTGAGTCTCTAAAATGCCAAGTGTCAAGTTGTCCACTCTATTCAAGTCAAGGTCCAAAAGCTAGTAATCTAGTTATTGGAGTCTAGGAGTCGTAGGGTCTCGTTCTACGTTTTCATTTAAGGCATTTCTAGGTTCTCGTTCCATTTAGTTTCCACCCTAGTTCACAAGTCACTAAGTCAAGTACGAGTTGATAGCCTAAGTTGATTTCAAATAGGAATTCCACTTATTAATGGAATACAATTTAAATACAAGTCAGGAAATCAACACCAATAAAATCACCAAGTAATCAAAGGCAATATATGCTTCATGAGTCATATTCTCAAACGCATGCAAGATACAAATCTCCACAAAGGTAGGAATTAAACATTTAGTCATAATCTAAATCAATCATAGAATTTCATATTCTAGTATACAACCAAGCTAAGTTATTTACTTAATCATTAACCCATCATATATTGACCAAGACTACTTTGTTAATCTAGGGTAGTTAATCAACAATGTTATATTCACTACAATATTCCTAGAATGATAAATCATTCTATAGTCTCAACTAATTAAAGTTCATGTTAATTCATAAACTCATCTCATCATATTCACTTGAATAGGATCGCACATTAGATACAATCCACTATGCTCTAAGAGCATCTAAAGGGTCTTTACGTCAAAATTGAGGATACGTACGCTCTACAATATCCCTAAATTGTAAGCCATTCTTCAATCAAAATCAATCCTTCTCTACTCGATGTTCATGCACCGAAAGATACGCATTCTAACCGTTGGAATTACAACTTAGTTATAACTCATTATGCGCAGCCATTTTGTAAAATTGACCAATAACTCATCACAACTCTAAATTTCATGAATCTTACATATTCCGAAACTAGGCTCTTCAAACTACAACTTAGCCTTTTAAATCACTTCATTCGGATTTATATTAATACAAATATAGCCACTTCAATTTCATGATAACAAACTGATTTCTTGCTATTACACATTCTGCCCAATCAACTTGTAAATTCAACCATTAATTCCTCAAAACTCCAAATTTCATGAATTTTATATGTTCAGAAACTAGATTCTTGAAACTATAATTTAGAACTTTAAAGTACTCCATTTGGACTTGTATTCTTTAGAATACGGTTACCTCAATTCAATGGTAAAATCTGTTTTCACTGTGACAGTCTCACTGTCGCAGCCATGATCCGTGACTGGTGAAAAATACTTCCTTAACTCGAAAATTAATGAAACATTACATGGAGTTACCTAGCATATGTAACAACAACATAACCAAAATTCAGTGGATTCCCAATTGTGGATTTGCTACAGTAATTTTCAGAAAAACACCAAGAACAGGGACTGAATTTAGTTCACCAGATGCTGCGACGATCCAACATCATTTCAAAATACTTCGCAAACTCAAAACTTAAATGAAAATTTACAGGGCAATACCTAACATATGGAAGTCTAACATATCCGAGAATTGGACAATTATCATGGATGGAATTTCTACATTATTTTCCGGAAAAAAAACCCAAAACAGGGACTGCACCTATTTCTAAATTTTGTTTTCTTTTTTCCTTGCTTCCCAAATTCTCCAATTTCGGTCTCACCTGACTAAATGTTGAAATCTCCCAATTGAGACCTGACAAACACAAAGAGTCGTAGGAATTTATCCTATGGCTCAAAACAACACTTTTAAAAAATTTAATTAACTCCGTTGAGTCAAATTAGCAATTACCAAATTCTAGGGCAAAGTATAATTTCGAGATTATATTCATTTGGGTTCCTATACCCATTTAATAAGTAATTTTTATTACTAATTACTTCAATAATCATCACAAACCCAACAAATCCAACCCCACGTGTTCACAACTCAAAACCCCAACAAAATACACCATTTAGACATAGAAATCAACCACAAACCAAGAGGAACAAACCTTTAACATCCAATCATCAATTTGAGCTAGAAAGAGAAAGTAGGGGGTTTAGTCACGTACCTATTTCGACCAATAAACTCGAGATTCAACGGGGATAAACCGAGGAGAAATGTTCTCCTCTTCAAGAGCTTCGCAATGACGGTCTCAGCTCAACGATCGGATGCCAGTAGCTCCGAGAATCGGCCAATCACCGTGAATGATACTCTCTCTCTCTCTCTCTCTCTCGTTGTCTCCCTCTCTTTGTGCGTCTTCATGGCTGAACCAAATATGAGAGAGAAGGAAAGAAGTCTTTCACCTATATTAGGGGTGGAAGGACTCTTACACCTTTGCTAGGCCAAAGGGGAGGGGTTTAATTGAAGGTAGAATAGGATTTTAATGCCCAAAACAGAAAATACAATGGCTGCCCCAACTGCTACAGTAGCCTTCCTGCTATAGTAGTATGCCTGCTACAGTAGTCGCAAATGCTATAGTAATTTTCAAACGGTTCCAGTTTGAACACCGTTGACAAAACAACGTGATTTCTTCTCCTGACTCTCTGTAAATGTCTAAAGTAAAAGCCTTAAAAATCTTAAACCAAACAAAAATCTTTCGAGGGTTCCTCGATCAAAACAACTCAGGTGCGTACCAAAATCGGTCTGTACTACCCAGTTGACTTAATTATTAATCAACTCCAATTTGACTCCGTAAAGTCAAATACAATACCACATAAATATTTCTAACACATAGGGACTAATATATTATTCTCTCAAGCAATATTTTAACCGTCATACGAATTAACCATGTAGGGTCAATTAAAATACTAAAACACTTTTGGGTCACAATCGTTAATTATTTATTTGCCCCTAGATGTCATGTGACGCCCCGCTCCTTCGTTATCTCGGTTTGCGTGCTATACTTGCACTTCTTCCCTTGTCGACTGTATGTTTGGGTTGCGAGAGGGTCTAGATATGTTTGAGAGACCATATTAAGACCAAAACATTATTAAGAGACTCCATATAGTTGTTGACTTGCTAAAGTCACAAGTCGTGACTCGACGATAGTCGGAATGCGACGCGATTGAGGGTTTGCTTGCGTTTTGTGTTCGTGACCTCGGTTTGGGTCCTAGACCTTTTCAAGATGGTTTGTTAACATGTTTAGATGCATTATACTTCAAGTTGGAGGTGTTCCTTAAGTCTATCGATGATTTGGAAGTTTTGGAGATAGCGTTCGTCTCTATCGCGTAGTTCGGGAATCGAGTCGCGTAATCGCCTCTCCTTTGGGATTCTTATTTCCCTAGGTTTTTATTCAACTTTCTAGAAGTGTTTAAGCTTCTTCATTAGCCCTTAGACTTGCCTTAAAAGTCTCCTTTCGTTGCTCGTTCGGTTGCGAGTTCATTCGTCGTTCCGGTTGCACGTTGTTGCACCCCTTCCCGGTTTCGCTCCGAGTTGTTTCGGGAGTTGTTCGGGTGTGTTTTAGACTTGTTTTGAGTTGGGTTAGACCCTAGAATGGTTGCCCATGAGTTTGGGACCATTTAGGACAAGTTTAGACCAAGTTTTGAAGGTTCAGGAGCCGAGGCGCCCGCCTCGCATGGAGTGAGGCGCCCGCCTCAAGTACTGAGAGCAACCCTTGTGCAGAGCAGAGCCAGGCGGCCGCATGGAGGGGAGTGAGGCGCCCGCCTCACTTCCAGAATGCTGTTACGGGATTTTGCCCTGTTTTGTGTTTTGGCGAATTATACCTATTCTACCCTCATTAAACCCCCTCTAAACCCTTCCTAACCTCTCATACTTAACCCTAAACATGTCCTAACATTAGTTGGAAGTTAATTAAGGTTAGATTAGTGATTGATTAGTCCTAATCTCTACTAATTGTGCAAGGAAAAGTCTATTGTGCCCTTCTTAATTTGAGGGTATAAATACCCAAACCCCTTTACCATTTGCTGAAATCTCTTCATTTCTTCCTCTCATTCTTACGTATTATAGAGAGAGAGACTCCATGGGAGACTCTTGAGCCCTAGCTTCTTCTCTCTTCGATCCTTGATGATCCAACCACCCGATTTCCTTCAAACTTCGGAATCTTGAAGCCCTCGACGAGTAGAACGACTTCACCGATCGGATTTGTGTTCTCTTGAGTTTTCACTCAAGCTAGGTAAGTTACTTCCTTTTGATTTTGGTTCATTGGCCCTAAGGAAAACAATCTATATGCTATTTGTGGGCAATGAACACTTGTTATGCTATGTTTGCCCAATTTTGGGGATTTTTGGAAGTATAACTTGTAAGAACATTTGTAGAGTAATTTTATGATTGTTGAAGTGTGTGATTACTCTTCATTATGTGTTTCTAGGCTTATGAGCATGTTAGAAATCATGCCCATATATTATTTGAGTTCATTGGGGAAATATGCCTAATTTGTGAATTTTGGAGTTATGAACTTGTTAATGCCTTGAGGATGTTTTGAAGGATATTGTGTTGGGAGAAATGGGTTATCCCTTTGTTAAGATTTTGTGAATTTTAGGGCTTGGGAATCAAGTCCAAATTACTTTGGAAATTGTTATGAAGTGAAGAGGATGAATTATGATGGGGTTGATGAATTATGTAAATAATGAAACCTAGCCTCTAGACTCAACGGAGTCGAAATAAGTCCAATAATGTGTTAAAGAACTCGGGCCGAAATCCTACAACATTTGGGTTTCGTTTGGCTATGATTATAATGAGTTTTGGGTCGTTAGGCTTGGGAATCAAGCCCGAATGAATTTTGGGATTTTGTAGTATATATGAATGAAATGTTTAATTGTGGGGCTATGAAACACGTAAAGAATGGAATGTAGAATTAAGACTCAACGGAGTCATTGTGAGGTCAATAATGTGATAACAAGCCTTTGGTTGAAACCCTACGATGTTCGGGTCTCGTTTGCTTAGGTTTGTGCGCTCCCGAGTATCTCGTTGTGTCCAATTGGGACACTCATGTTATAGAGACCTATTGGGAGTTTGTTTAGAACGTGCTTGTAAAGCACGGTGTATTAGAGACCAACCCTTGGTCTCGAGTACCATTTAATATTGATTATTGGATGAGTCCACTATAAGGAATTTAGTCGCGAGGATATGAAAATACTTGCGGATTTAGACTACAGGGTAGTCTTGTCATTCATGAGATGGGTCTTGAGGATGACGACTATAAATGACGAGCGGGACTTTGGCTAAGTCCGGTGTGCCTTTAAGTGAAGCTAAATGCTAAGCCTTGATTTGTGGTGGTTCTTAGACTAAGTAGTAGTCTTTGATTTAATCTTGAGTAGAAGACTATAGTAGACCTCATATTGTGAATTGTTGAGCTTATATGCTATTCTTGAATTGGTGATGACTTGTGGTTTATGAACACCCCAATATGTGGTTTTTGAACTAAACTTACAAGTTAGTTGAACATGTTAAGTGTGTACAAGTATGTGCATTGTTTGTTGGGTTTTGTAGAGCATTATGACCTACTTGGATTAATAAGTCCTTTTGTGATGAACTTGGTCCTTATTGGTTTATACAAGTAAATAATCTACTTGGGCATCTTGATTTTGAGTCCAGCTGGCGTCTTGGTCGTTTGTCGGCAATGGGACGATTCATGGCCTTTGGAAACATTCGCTATGAATCGCCGCATTGGTACCCTTTCTCCTCACTATTTGGCCGATAGTGGGATGTGGTCTCGTATTAGCGGCTCCTAGCCTGATATCGAGCTCCCATTCCTCATCCCAGGGTGGATGAATGTAACGCGGAACTCATTAAAGAAAACTGGTGAGTTATGATCATTTGAGGAATGAAACCCAGTTTATGATCATTTGAAGGGCTAGGCCCAGGTCTTGGTTAAATATTGAGGGCTTGGCCCAGGTCCTGATTTTACGTGCTTATGTATAAGCACTTATATGAAAGAAAACGTGCTATATGGTTTATGAAGTTTATGTTACATGGTGACATGATACAAGTTTATTATGGGTAGACTATAAAGATACCATGATTTTATATATGTTGGTGCATTATGCCATGCCACGATATGCTATGCCATACATTTGCATTTAGTAACTTCTTATGGGTCATTATGACTCATTTCGTGTGTTTTTCCTTAGTTTTGCGGTGATCCCGTTAACGTGTGGCGGCTTGGATAGTGATTCCTAGAAGGTGGTCTTAGGGCTTTAAGCTTGGGATTATTATCATTACCGTTATTATGTATTTGTGAGACACGAATGTAAAGTTACGTAGACTTTACTTGGGTAGTTTATGTTAGTATTGTTATTGTATTATTTTGGGAGCCGACTTGCTGGTGGTCTGTTGTATCTTTTAGAAGTTATTCCCTTGTTATTTCGAGTATGCTCTAGCTTATTCATCCTATTATTGTTGGTATTGTCATCTCCGACGACATTAGTCGTGAGACTTGGGTTTAATTGTTAGGATTTGAATATCTTGTTCTTTTAGTAGAATTGTTCCTCCGGCATGTTTTAGCCGTTGAGTTGTTGTTTATCAGGTTGGGTTCTTGTTGCTTCGCCGGCCTTAGGTTGTCGATGGTTGTTGTACGTGTGCAATGTTGCGTCACGCGAGTCGTAGATTTGTCGAGAGATAGTCGTCTCTCAGCCTTGTATTCCTTAGTTTACAACTATAGGCTTTGGTCCCATTTATGATTTGCTTCCGCAGATTTTAGTTTTTAGTTATTCGGTTTTGCCGTTATGGCTTTTCATTTCTGTTTAGTGTTTGTTGGTTCAACTCTGGACTCGCACTACTACGCTTAGCGGGTGCTTGTTCATCCTTTAGCTTGTCTTGGCGGCACGACCTTGGGATTCAGCATTGGGGTTCGGGTCAGGCTGTCACATGTCAAATAATAATTTCTTATTATTATATCTAAATTTAAATAAGGGTGTAATCATCCCCTAAATAAATTACAAACCTCAAAGGAGTCGGTTACACTACTCCATAATTTTTTGGTACAAAGTAAGCCTCAAACACGTGCAACACCCCTACGGAGTCGAAATTAAAATCGGATAAATATTCGTTAACAAATCGGGTTTGTAAGTCAAAACTTTGAACTCACAAATGGTGGATTATGGCTTAATATCAAGTAAGAGAGGTAAATGGGCCAAAAGCAACCAAAGCCCAAATGCTATCCAATAATTTCAGTCAACTTTAAAGACAAGTCTAGGGTGATCTATAAGTCTGAAAATTACAAATAAGGTATGGTTAGAAATCCCTTGAAGTCTAGCTTCTAACGCACCAAAGAGATCTCGATTCCGAGTTGTTTACACAAAATTGTGGCCGTTTAACTAAAGGTTGTATCTGGCATGCATGAATATGCGGCCCAAACTGAAAACCAATCTACACCGTGTGCAATGCTACACAAAATTCAACCCAAAACCATTCAAAGTTAATCCCAAGGAATCGGGGTCTTACATGTCCACCCTGAGGATGCAATGTCTTATGATGTATTCCACCATTGCATTTGACAAAGGATGTCCACCCCTGAGGATGCGGTTTTCCTGCTTTCTAGGAGTAGCATAGGATCATCTCCTCACGGGGCGTAACCCCGAGACTAATGATCAAACTTGAATCTTGGTCCCATCATTGCATTCGACGAAGGATGTCCACCCCTGAGGATGCAATGTTTTATGATGTATTCCACCATCGCATTCAACGAAGGATGTCCACCCCTAAGGATGCGATGTTTTCCTGCTTTCTAGGAGTAACATAGGATCATCTCCTCAATGGGCGTAACCCCAAGACGAATGATCAAACTTGAATCTTGATCCCACCATTGCATTCGACGAAGGATGTCCACCCATGAGGATGCAATGTTTTATGATGTGTTCCACCTGAGTGTTCAACCTTTTCTGCGAGGGGGTCGCGTGTCCCAGTCTAGTGAAAAGGTTATCGTACTCCGACGAAGGACCCTTCCCGAAGGATGCGATCTATCCCACTATCGTGTTTGGCAAAGGGTTCGACCCTTAGAGGATGCGGTGTTTGATCTTGGTATTCCACCTAGCATTGTTTGTTTGCATCGGGTCGAACTACGTTTGGTCTGATTCCTTTTATTAAGGGATACGTAGGCAGCCTACTTCGGTAGGTCCGACCATCAGAGCACTTAATTTGTATATCTTCTTAAAAACTACGATAACATGCTATAACCGACTAAATATGTCTAGGATATGCGAGATTTGATATGCATTATAAACTGCTACCTGTTGCATTACTCCCCATTATAATTTCCACGAAATTAAGGAGTCTATTTCTTATCAACGATGTTCGTTTACTCGGTAAGTTGCGGGTTACTCATAAACTCCATCGTTGAGGGGCTCTGTTGACACCCCAATTTCGTACCCTTGGTATGTGACATGACATGCGATATCAAGACCTGTTAAAACTTAACATATGTCAAGTTATAGGGTTTAAAAATGCAAAAGGAAAAGCAGGATGCGTAAAATAGTGAAATGCGGGGCCAACGTGTCAAAAAGCAGGCTAAAATAGGATCCAGGCGCCACCACCATGCCAACCTGGCACGGCGCCAGGGCCTAATAGTGCACTTCCGTTTTGACATTTTGTACAAGCTCTCAAGCGCGCAGTACAAGCTGATGAAGCACAAAGAATAAAATTTAAAGAGAACGAGGTCCCTTCCTTAGCCTATAAATAGAAGGCTTTGGCTTCAGAATTAAGGGCCGAGAAATCACTCACCGCACACAGTTCACACACAACGTTAAGTTTACGCAGTGAGAGCGATCGTGAGAAAGAGAGAGTACCCCTCCTCCTATAAGCCTTGAAGCTCCGTCAAATCTCCACTAAACACAAATCCAACCGGTCAAAGTGAACCTTAGTCTTCCAGCTACGATTCCACCCTATTTCTCCGGTCCAAAAATCCCAAAAAGAGCAGTTGCTCTGCCCGAATCCAGAGGCCAAATCTGCTAAAAGCAAGCAGTTGCTCTGTCCGATTTCCACCAGTAGCAAACAAACAATAGCAAAAACGCAAGCAGTTGCTCCGCCCATTTCACAGTGCCTGAAAGCAGCTTCCGGAAGCAGTTACTCTGCCCGAATCGCAACAGCAGCAAAAGACTCCCTCTCCCGGAAGGACAGAGCGAGCACAACCTATGCTCTTAATGGTAAGCCTTTAAGAGACTTTTATATAAAAATGTTATTTTCATCCGGCCCAATATAAAAAATATAAGCAGTTATGCTACCCGAATTTCTATAGGAAATAACACTAAAAAGTGCCATTATTATGGCCAAATATTTTTAAATGTATTTGTAATTACTAGAAGGAGGTGACTACAAGTATGTAAATAATGTAGATACATATATATCTGCTTTAATACTTTATTTCATTTGCTGAATAAATATAATAAAATAATGTTTTAGCCAAAAACTATTTTTGAGACCGAAAGGGCAAGTTCGATGCCTAACACCTTCCCACCTCATAACTTAGCCCCCGAATCCCCTTTTGCAAACTCTGTTTATTTTTGGTTTTTCTTTATTTCTCCTTAAACTAAAGATGGCGACTCTGTTACAACATTTTGAATCACAGTGAGGCCTGCAACATCTTTTTCTTGCGCTTTTCCATTTTCCCCTAAACAAGGGACGATGGGAATGAAAAGGGTGATGCATTTTATGTATCTTGTTTTCCCTAAACAAGTGAGGATGAGATACGAAGAAACCCAAACCACTCATACCGATCCAAAATAAACCTACGGTCACAATGAGGCTCGCAACATCATTTTTTTGCACTTTTCTGTTTTCCCCTAAACAAGAGACGATGGGAATGAAAAGGGTGATGCATTTTCTATATCTTGTTTTCCCTAAACAAGGGAGGATGAGATACGGAGAAATCCAAAGCACTCATAATTGACTAAAGCTCACTAGGTGACCGATGCGTATTCAACGCGCTTTTTGACAACACTCTTTCTGCATTTTTAATTTTGTCTTCCCCTAAACAAGGATGGAATGGAAAGCATGATGTCCTTTCCACAAGCCGCGTTCCCCTAGAAAAGGGAGCGCGGGGTCCGGTAACATACCGGGGCACCCACTCCTTGTCATAGAAATACGATCTTTACCAGATATCCCCATAAGTCGAACTACGTTTGGTCTAATTCCCAAAAGGGATACGTAGGTACCCTATTCTGGTGGGCACGACCATCACATCACAATTGTGCGCATTATAATGGTAAGATCCCGAACCTTTGTGTATTTGACCTTCTCGTTTTGCGTGTCATTTAACCGTAACTTCGCTTACTTGACTTGAGGAGAGAACATTGTTATGTGTAGGTAGGCTATCTAGAAGCCAATACCTTAGTTCTATATCCCATAGACTTTAACTTGTTAAAGTTATAAGTTGTAAATTAACAATATCCGTTACATGACTCGGTTGAGAGATTTCTCTCGTGGTTCTTTCCTGTGACCTCGGGTGTACCCTAGGTCATTCCTCCTTTTTTCTTGAGGTTTAGTTGAGCATCCTAAGGCCTTAGTACACATTATTGTGTGTAATTGTGTTGGCTTTACCCAAGGTGTACTTTACTCTAAGTGTTGCACCTTCCTAGCCTTGTTTTAGACTTGAATCATTGTTCAGACTTGACCACCGAACATTTTGGGAAACATTCGGCCAGCCCAACCGAACACCTTTAGAGATGTTCAACCACCTCAACCGAACACCTTCATAAGTGTTCGGCCCAGCCACCCGAACAATTGGTATTTCCATGTTACGAACAGATGACTTCCAAACTCAATTTTTGACATAAAATTTCTATTCTACCCTTATTTAACCCTTGCCCCTTCACCCATTTGAGGGTAATTTAGTCCTTATAAACCCAACACTCCATCCCCTCTCCTCATTTTGTGACCATCTTTAGCCATGAACGGGAGAGAAAGAGTGCATGAGATTATGTGTGAGATTAGTGTGTGTTCTGGTAATTCCTGGAGTTCCGACCATCCGTTTGACGATCCGAGACCACCATCGCGAAGCCCTCACCGAGTAAAGTCTTTCCCATCGGCTTGTTTTCCTCTTCCTAGTTCTTTGCGGCTCAATTAAGGTACGTTACCTAAACCCTAGTTTCTCCCTCTAACTCAATATTGATGTTAGGTTGTTAGAGACTTGTTTCTCGTGATTTCTCGTTCTTTTACATGTCGAAATGAAATGTTATTGGTGGATATCAATATATGTTAATTAGGGTTTGAACCCAAATTGATTTGATTGGGTATATTGGAATAGTTACAGTTTAAGATTGATTATTGTTGGGTTTAGATACTTTGATAAATTGTGAATCTCGAATTTATGCCTTGACCTAGAATTTGAGACTTTGTGATTTGACCCAAATGGAGTCAATTAATTATAGAAGTTGTTATTTGAGCCTTAGGATAAATTCCTATGACTACTTGTGTTCATTAAATCTCAATCACGAAATCTTGAGATTTGATCGGATGAGACCGAATGGGTGTTAATGTTGATTTGTGGCTTAGGACTCTATTGGATGTCCTTGAGTGATGTTAGGTATGAGATTATCGCTAGTCTTTTGATTGGTTATGTATGAGATGATTTCGATTGGGACTATCTTGAGTACTCTATACATGGAATATACTTGTATAAGTCGCTAGGATAACTAAGTTGTTATCAAAGACTCGCCGGTATGGTTTGACCATATGAATTATTATCGCTCTATTGTGTGTTTAAGTCTTCGACTACTATGGACTTTTAGGTTATAGAATGAATTATTATTCTGGGAAGTGATTTATATGTATAAGCATATGGCTTCTTGATCTTAGACTAACAGAGTGGTCTCAGATAGTATATAATGATTGAGGGTTAAGTTATGACTTAGCTTGGTTTCATAATTGAACGTGAATACCATGTATGTGTGACAATGTGACTAAAAGCAGGATTTTTAACTTGTCATAAATTGGTTCTTTTATGTGATTTGATGATATGACTTAAGAAGCATATTGTGTTTCTTGCTTTCATGAATATACTCCTATTGAATTATCAACGTGCATTGATTTCTAGATTCCATTAACAGTCGGAATTACGAACTTGAATTGATCTAAGGCTTGAATTGACATTTATCAACTTAAGCTTCCCACTCGTTCTTGACTTAGTGATTTGTGAACTAGGGTTCCTAAATGGAACAAAAATCTAGCTATGCCTCAAACGAGAACATAAAAAAGAGTCTTGAAATACATATAGTGTTCAAACTCTATTTGATTGGAATTATAGAAATGACTCAACGGAGTCGATACTAGTGAGCCATTGAACAATACCGGCTCAACGATCAATCCCTACGACGTTTGAGATTTGTTTAACTAGAATACTAGTTTCGATATTCTTGATTTGGATTGATGTTCATGCTTGCAACGTAACTAAAATACTAGTTCCGATGTTCTTGATTGGAATCATGTTCCCGATTGATTGTTAATTTTAGAGTATAATATGCCTATTTGATTGGATGAGTTCGCTCTTGTCGAGCTCGCTTCCTACTTGATTTATTGAGTTAGTAAATATCTACTTGACTTGGAAGAGTTCGCTTTTGTCGAACTCGTTCCTTACTTGATTTCCAGTGACAAGTAAACACCTACTTGGCATACCCTAAGTCTAGCTGGCATACGTGAATCGTCTAGTTGGTAAACAACGCATCACCGTCACGAATTGTAAGATTCGTGGTAGTGATGGGTCGTGGCACCGGAATACCACACACAACCTGCACTACTTGATCACAGTGGAGAAGAGTACCTTGTCGTAACCAATAGGGCGCTTGGAATAATACTATCGTGTTCTAGGTCGATGTATCAATCACGTGCATCTGACAACTCACATTCAAGATAACAATTTTTATTTAAGAATCTATGTTGCGACAGCGGCTCCATAACATGTCCTCCTCGTATGTGATTTATTTCTAGAACCTATGTGACAACAAAGTGTTAATTGATACATGAGATCGAAAGTGACCATGAATATCTTGATTGCGCAATATTGAAATACTTGTTGTGTATATATGTAGATATACATACTTATACATGATAATTCAATGAAAGACTTGATTTGTTTATAAAGTTATGCATACTACTACATTATTATTCTATGGGAGACTTGGGATGTGTATATTTAGACATACGACCATATTTATATGATGATTCTTGTGACTTGCCTCCTGACTTGCTTCATTATTTGTGGAGAGGGAATTCACCCTAGTTCATCTTGGTAGTTTGGTAAAGGAACGGTTTCTTTACAGTACAACTCGATTTACTAGGTCTTCGTCGTTGTTACATGATATCATTTCCATTTGTGGCAATATTTCATTTATGTTATATTGTTTAGTAGTAGCGTATTGGGTCATTATGACTCACACCGTACTTTGTTTTCTAGTTGCAGTTTCGTAGCCGCGTTGAGGTCGAGTAGATCGTGACTTTAGGAGTACACAGCTGATCGATAGATCGAGATTTGATCGTGTGTTCGTGCTTGTAGCAACCGACTTCCCCAAGTAGTAGCTTGTGGAGTCCTATCTCTTTTAGCATTGTTGATTGGTGTATCGTACTTTACTATTCTTATGAGATTGTTGTATTATAAAGTTAGTTAGACTTTATATTTGGGTAGATCACTTGGGTTTTTGTATTGTTTTCTCCTTGGGCCGACGTGTTGTGTCGTGCCATTGTTTGTGGTTCTAGTTTTTATTTCAATTGTCTCCCGGGCACGCAGTAGCTTTGGGACTTTTCTTTATTCTATTAATTGTTTTAGTTGTTGGCTAACCCCGGTATGCTTTAACAGATGGTAATTGTTATATAAGGTTGGTTCTTTGTTGAAACGCCGGCTTGGAGAGCCATTGGTTGTTCAGCGTCTGCATTGTTGCGGCACATGAGTTTTGTTTTCTCCTTCGGGAGATTTATGTCGCTCTTGGTTTCTTTAACTTCAGTTTCGAGCTTAATAGCCCGGGACTTCCTTTCCTTATCGCTTCCGCATATTAGATTTTTTTGTAAACCTGTATTTTAGTACGGCTTTATGTTTGTGTTTAGAGCTTGTTAGCTTAACTGTTCGACTCGCAATATTGTCCAACAGGTTCTTGTCCTTTTCTTGCTTTGTCCTAGCGGCGCGACCTTGGGATTTTGTGTGGAATCCGGGTCGGGTTGTCACAGTTGGTATCAGAGCTTATGTTAGCTATAAGCTAGGATAGGTTCCAAGGCCTAGGTTGGGTTTGGGTTTGTCGTCGAGTATTTACCGTCGAGTGTTGTGTTTAGTGCCTTATTGGCATGTTCTTTTGTACAACTATAGGACTTGGAGTACTAATTTCGATTTGGTCTAGAATTCCTTAAGTGCACTGTTTATGTTTAGAAGTATTATATGCCTCCTATGTCACTTTTAATTTGCAGTTATACCATTTTATGTACTGCTACCTTGTAGATCTATTGTTTATTGTCCATTGTGAGTTATCAATAACCTCAGGTTGCTGATCCCGAGTGTGATCATCGTGGTGTCCATTAGTGCCTTTGATCGTTGTTACACATTTCTTGAGCGGAGTAGTTAAGCCTCCCGTAGTACCTAGTATTCCGTGATTTCTATATAAGTATATATAACTATTGTTGAACCTAATTGTGAGTTCTCGTGCTACCTAGTGTCAGGAATTGGAGGACTCTTTCCCGCTGCCTGTTATCTGGTATTGAAGGGCATACCCTAATAATCAAGGTATTGTCGTGGTTTCAAGTTGAGACTTGGTGATTAGCCGGTAGGTGATCATGCGTTTATCGATTGGATTGATTATCGGTCGTATATGGTTCGACTTTTAAGGATGGTAGTATTCTAACTAGTAGGTATGTATTACCTAGTGACTTCGAGACGTTGGTTTGTTTTGATTTAAGCCTAATACATTGATAAAAGTATTAGTGTTGTATACTTGCATAGTAGAATAATATACTATGTATATTGATTGCCATGCCTATAAGTGTCTATATTATATGTGCATGAGACTGTTATAAAGGATGCTTTTATTTGATTTACGAACACCCTGCATCCTATACGACGAAAGCTTTTGAAGTCACTTCAGAAGGCCCCTGACTTAATTATCAAGATGTCTTTGTTAGAGAACTAGACTGGTATTATATGAGAAAGGAATTGACTGAACCTGTTACCAAATGGAATGGAATTGAAAATGGTATCTTTTTTTGCTTGTGCAAATACGTGTAACTTGTATATTGAAATCATACTATGAATGAATTGAACTTGTGACTTGATCGGATGAATTACATCGTATTAAATGTCTTCCTTGTTTGGCGAATATATGGTCCATGATGATGATTGACTACATGATTCAAGTGTAAGGGCATTAGACCCTAGAGATTTGTATTGTGACCGGAATAATTCAGTTAGTCTAAAAAATTCGTGGTTGGAAAGTTTGTTAGTTCGGTGCAATTATTGCACATGCATATGAATTACTTGATTAGTTGATAGAAAGGAATTTTCACCTCAATATCCACATTTTTTGGAACCTTGTAAGCCTTGCTAATGTCTTTGAACCCCGTCAAGAGTCAAGATGAATCGATTTTGGAATTGATTGGAGTTGGAATTTGTGTATTTCTCCCCCTCATGTTATAGGGCACACCTAGGTGGTCCCTCGACTTCATTTGTAGGCCAGAGTATTGAGCTTTTGGTTGTTGTAGGATTGTTAATTCGAGGACGAATTCTTTTAAGGTGGTGAGGATGTAAGACCCCGAACCTTTGTGTAGTTGACCTTCTTGTTTTGCGTGTTGTTTAACCGTAACCTCGCTTACTTGACTTGAGGAGAGAACATTGTTATGTGTAGGTAGGCTATCTAGAAGCGAATACCTTAGTTCTATATGTCCAATAGACTTTAAGTTGTTAAAGTTATAAGTCGTAAACTAACGATGTTCATTACTTGACTCGGTTGAGAGTTTTCTCGTGTGGTTCTTTCCTGTGACCTTGGGTGTACCCTAGGTCATTCCTCCATTTGGCTTAAGGTTTATTTGAGCCTCCTAAGGCC
Organism: Codonopsis lanceolata; assembly: GCA_013146195.2. Classification (NCBI taxonomy): domain Eukaryota; kingdom Viridiplantae; phylum Streptophyta; class Magnoliopsida; order Asterales; family Campanulaceae; genus Codonopsis; species Codonopsis lanceolata. The sequence goes on along the minus strand of CM028384.1, from coordinate 4,745,241 downwards.
TTAGTACACATTATTGTGTGTAATTGTGTTGGCTTTACCCAAGGTGTACTTCACTCTAAGTGTTGGACCTTCCTAGCCTTGTTTTAGACTTGAATCCTTGTACAGACTTGACCACCGAACATTTTGGGAAACGTTCGGCCAGTCCAACCGAACATCTTTAGAGATGTTCGGCCACCTCAACCGAACACCTTCACAAGTGTTCGGCCCAACCACCCAAATAATTGGTATTTCCCTGTTACGAGCAGATGACTTCCAAACTCGATTTTTGACGTGAAATTTCTATTCTACCCTTATTTAATCCTTGCCCCTTCACCCATTTGAGGACATTTTAGTACTTAAACCTCTTTATTACCCCCAACACTCCATCCCGTCTCTTCATTTTGTGACCGTCTTTAGCCATGAACGGGAGAGAAAGAGTGCGTGAGATTGTGTGTAAGGTTAGTGTGTCTTCCAGAAATTCCTGGAGTTTCGGCCATCCGTTTGATGAAGCGAGACCGCCATCGCGAATCCCTCGCCGAGTAGAGTCTTTCCCATCGGTTTGTTTTCCTCTTCCTAGTTTTTTGTGGTTCGATAAAGGTACGTTACCTAAACCCTAGTTTCTCCCTCTAACTCAATATTGATGTTAGGTTGTTAGAGACTTGTTTCTCGTGATTTCTCGTTCTTTTACATGTTGAAATTATATTTATTGGTGGATATCAATATATGTTAGTTAGGGTTTGAACTCAAATGATTTGATTGGGTATATTGAAATAGTTACGGTTTAAGATTGAATATTGTTGGGTTTCGATACTCAGATAAATTATGAATCTTGAATTTATGTCTTGACCTAGAATTTGAGAGCTTGTGATTTGACCCAAATGGAGTCAATTAATTATAGAAGTTGTTATTTGAGCCTTAGGATAAATTCCTATGACTACTTGTGTTCATTGAATGTCAATCACAAAATCTTGAGATTCAATCGGATGAGCCCGAATTGGTGTTAATGTTGATTTGTGGTTTAGGACTCCATTGGAGGTCTTTGAGTGATGTTAGGTACGAGATTATCGCTAGTCTTTTGATTGGTTATGTATGGGTCGCAAATGCGTTAGTCGAATGAAAGACATTTGAATTGGTTTAATTATGAATTAGAACTATTGATACTTGTCGAACTTGAAATGAAGTCCCAAGACTTGTAAGAATATGATCTACGTTTGTATGAAACCTAGGGAATCATGATTGTTGTAGTTGGAATAGCGACTTACTAGAGTCGCCTTGTGAATATTTTGGGGAACCCAAGATAATGAATTTGAGATCCCTTCTATGAGATGATTTGGATTGGGACTATCTTTATTACTTTATACATGGAGTCTACTTGTATAAGTCACTAGGATAACTAAGTTGTTATCAAAGACTCGCTGGTATGGTTTGACCATACGAACTATCATCGCTCTATTGTGTGTTTAAGTCTTGGACTACTATGCACTTTTGGGTTTTAGAATAAATTATTATTCTGGAAGAGATTTATATGTGTAAGCATATGGCTTCTTGATCTTAGACTAACGGAGTGGACTTGGATAGTATATGATGATTGAGGGTTAAGTTATGACTTAGCTTGGTTTCATAATTGAATGTGAATACCATGTATGTGTGACATTGTGACTAAAAGAATGATTTTTAACTTGTCATGAATTGGTTCTTTTATGTAATTTGATTGTATGACTTAAGAAGCATATTGTGTTTCTTTCTTTCTTGAATATACTCCTATTGAATTATCAACTTGCATTGATTTCTAGATTCCATTAACAGGCGGAATTACGAACTTGAATTGATCTAAGGCTTGAATTGACATTTATCAACTTAAGCTTCCCACTCGTGCTTAACTTAGTGATTTATGAACTAGGGTTCCTAAATGGAACAAAAACCTAGCTATGCCTCAAATGAGAACATAGAAAATAGTCTTGGAATACATATAGTGTTCAAACTCTATTTGATTGGAATTATAGAAATGACTCGACAGAGTCAATACTAGCGAGCCATTGAACAATACCGGCTCAACGATCAATCCCTACGATGTTTGAGATTTGTTTAACTAGAATACTAGTTTCGATATTCTTGATTTGGATTGATGTTCATGCTTGCAACGTAACTAAAATCTATGTTGCACGGACATGGCAAGTTCCCCACGAATTCCGAGTCCGACACGGGCGGACACGCCACGGACACGGCAGATTCGGCCCAAAATACGTTTTGGGGCCGAATTTGGATTTTCGAAATTTTGGACTCGGACACTGGTGCGAGGCTTAGGGAATCAAGATACGTACCTCGAAGCCTGGAAGTCAACGCGTTCCTCGATCGTCTACTAATATCGATCGACAGTCATGATTCATGAACACTTGAACAGTTTCTCCTTCTTCCCTCAAATCCCGAACCCTAGCCCCCTCAAATTACCTCGTCGCCGACGCCGACCACCCGAACAACGTGGCCCTTGCCCCTTCAAGGCGACCTTCTCGTAGTCGTTAGTTTCTCGTGTCTTTGCGTTGTCTGCAAGTTCTCTGTTCAGAATCGTCACTCCACTCGTCCAGTCGTCCTCATCGATCTACTCTTCAATCTTCAGCTCGTCGGTGGTGACTCACTGGTGATTTCTCCACTTCTCCACTCTTTTACTCTATTCGTCTGTGTAGTGAGTAGTGAGCGACTAACTGTAGACTGTAGTCTCTCACTCCATTCCACTGACTCGGCAGTCAACCACTAGGTCCACTACACTAAATTATATTATAATGGAGAATGGATTTTTAAATTCATGACTTAACATGAATTAATAGTAAATAGTAAACAGAAGAATGGGTAAATAGTAAGAGTGAACAATGAACATGACTGAACAGTTTACAAATTATAGTTTTTAATATTTATAATTTGGTCCTTATATTTTGAATATTTATATTTTGGTCCTTATAGTTTGAATATTTACACTTTACCCCCGCACCCGTGTCCTATATTTTTTGAAAATCATGTGTCCCCGTGTCCCGTGTCAACGTATCCGTGTCCGCGTATCCGTGTCCGTGCAACATAGACTAAAATACTAGTTCCGATGTTCTTGATTGGAATCATGTTCCTGATTGATTGTTAATTTTAGAGTATAATATGCCTACTTGATTGGATGAGTTCGCTCTTGTCGAGCTCGCTCCCTATTGATTTATTGAGTGAGAAATATCTACTTGACTCGGAAGAGTTCGCTCTTGTCGAACTCATTCCTTACTTGATTTCCAGTGACAAGTAAACACCTACTTTGCATACCCTAAGTCTAGCTGGCATACGTGAATCATCTAGTTGGTAAACGACGCATCGCCGTCAGAAATTGTAAGATTCGTGGTAGTGATGGGCCACGGTACCAAAATACCGCACACACCCTTCAATACTACTTGATCACAGTGGAGAAGAGTACCTTGTCGTAACCAATAGTGCGCTTGGAATAATACTATCGTGTTCTAGTTTGATGTATCAATCACGTGCATCTGACAACCCACATTCAAGATAACCATTTTTATTTCAGGATCTACGTTACGGCAGTGGCTCCATAGCATATCCTCCTCTTATGTGATTTATTTCTAGCACCTATGTGACAACAAAGTGTTAATTTATACATGAGATCGAAAGTGACCATGTATATCTTGATTGTGCAATATTGAAATACTTTGTGTGTATATATGTAGGTATACATACTTGTACATGATAATTCAATGAAAAACGTGATTTGTATATAAAGTTATGCATACTACTACCTAATTATTCTATGGGAGACTTTGGATGTATATATTTAGACATACGTCCATATTTGTGCGATGATTCTTGTGACTTGCCTCCTGACTTGCTTGATTATTTATGGACAGGGAATTCACCCTGATTCATCTTGGTAGTCTGGTAAAGGAACAGTTTCTATATAGTACAACTCGACTTACTGGGTCTTCGTCGTTGTAACATGATATCATTTCCACCTATGGCAATATTTCATTTATGTTATATTGTTTAGTAGTAGCGTACTGGGTTATTATGACTCATCCCCTACTTTGTTTTCTAGTTGCAATTTTGTAGCCACGTTGAGGCCGAGTAGATTGTGACTGTAGCAGTGCGCAGTTGATCGATAGATCAAGATTAGATCGTGTGTTCATGCTTGTAGCAGCCGAGTTCCCTGAGTAGTAGCTTGTGGAGTTCTATCTCTTTTAGCATCGTTGATTTGTGTATCATACTTTACTATTCTTGTGAGATTGTTGCATTGTAAAGTTAGTTAGACTTTATAGTCGTGTAGATCACTTGGGTTTTTGAATTGTTTTCCCTTGGGCCGACGTGTTGTGTCGTGCCGTTGTTCGTGCTTTTAGTTTTTATTTCAGTTGTCTTCTGGGAACGCAATAGCTTTTGGGCTTTTCTTTATTCTATTAATTGTTTCAGTTGTTGGTTAACCCATGTATGCTTTAATCGAGGGTAATTATTATATCAGGTTGGTTCTTTGTTGAAACGCCGGCTTGGAAAGTCGTTGGTTGTTCAACGTCTGCATTGTTGCGGCACGGGAGTTTTGTTTTCTCCTTCGGGAGATTTATGTCTCTTTGGTTTTTTTAACTTAGGTTTCGAGCTTCATAGCCCGGGATTTCCTTTCCTTATAGCTTCCGCATATTAGATTTTTTGTAAACCCGTATTTCAGTATGGCTTTATGTTTGTGTTTAGAGCTTGTTAGCTCAATTGTTCGACTTGAAATACTGTTCAACATGTTCTTGTCCTTTTTCTTTCTTTGTCCTAGCGGCATGACCTTGGGATTTTGTGTGGAATCCGGGTAGGGTTGTCACAATAATATATCTACATGTTTCTCTTATTAAATTTTTACATGTTTTCATATCACATGTTTTTCCATCATGATCTTCACTTTGTTCGGTTTAAGATGAACTACGTTTTGTTTGATTCCCGAAAGGGATACGTAGGCAGCCTATTGCAGTAGGCACGACCATCACAACACAATTGTGCGCATCACAATATGCTTACATGTTTCCATTGCCATACATGCTTTTCCATGAATGCTTGGCCATACATGCTTTTCATACATGTTATGACATATATGCATCATCATATATATGTCTGTCTTTTCATTTCATATTTAAATTTCTGTCGATAATGTCTTTCAATTTCATATTTAAATTTCAGTCAATAATGTCTTTACATTCATATTTAATTTCTATCGATAATGTCTTTATCTTTCATATTTAATTTTTATTGATAATGTCTTTAAATTTCATATTTAAATTTCAATCGATAACGTCTTTTCATTTCATATTTAATTTTCCCGTCGATATTGTCCTTAAATTTCATATTTAAATTTCCATCGATAACATCTTTAAATTTCATATTATTTAACTATTTGAAAGGCGCCTACAAGTATAACTATGTGGTGCCTTTGGTGTGGCTAGAAAAAAAATGTTAATCTAGTGAGGTGGGGCTTGAACACTTTATTTATCTATTAAGAAAAGTAAGCACAACGGTGCCTCTTGTGATACTTGAACACCCGACCTCTATGTTGAGAGTTGAAACATACCAAGGTGTCTCTAGTGAGACTTTCACTCCCGACCTCTCCATTGGGAGTAGTGAGCGGTAGTGGTTAAGCTAGAGCATTTATTGGGCTAATAAAGAGATATTGGTAGAAAAGGTTTCACGATTATGACAATCCACATATTTTCTACATTTGATTTTCTCCTTCCGCCTAAAAGTCCACGCATTTCCTTGCATGTCAACCCTCCTTCTTTTTCCATTCACAGCTCCACGTGTTTGGCCTAAACCTCCACGCGTTTCCTTGCATGTCAACCCTGCTTCTTTTTCCATTCACAGATCCATGTGTTTGGCCTAAAAGCCCACGCATTTCCTTGCATGTCATCCATCCCTTCTTTTCATATTTAAAGATCCACGTGTTTAGGTGCATGTGATTTTCTTTTGCTTAATACTCCTTGTGTTTGTATGCATGTGAATCCTTTCGCTATATATATATATATATATATATATATAGTTTCATCCTAATTCTATTCATCATACACATAGTGGTAGTCTCTGTAGTTCACAATTGTAGAGAATTCAAGAAAGCAAAAGAAGCAAAGCAGAGAGTGAGTAAATATTCTAGCTAGGTGATCTCTAATCGTGTAAAAAATGTAAGTCGTTCTACAACCTCTTGAATCTAAAAAATCAATTTTCATTGCTTACATCTTTCTTGTTGTCTTGGCCGATTACGATGATGCAACCACAAATGGTTCAAGGTCAAGAGCTTGTACCATTCACATATTCTCAGTGGGGTGTGTACTTTGTACGTCATGGAGGGGGGGGGGAGAGAGAGAGAGAGATAGAGGGATTTTGTTGATGCATTGTATTCATATTTGGTAAAAACTTGTGCAAAACGGTTTTACGGATATTTTTTGTAAGACGAATCCTCTTTACCCGACCCACCGTGTATTGGTGGGTTGAGCAGTGAGAGAGTGGCACTCCATCTTACGAATTAAGATCCGTAAGACGGTCTTACAGGAGACCTAATCTTCATATTTAGATCTATCCTATTGCTTTAATACAAGAGATAAAAAGAATTGTATACTTTTTACTCTTTCACGTGTTAGGTAAGGTAGATCCATTGATTTTTATTTTCTTATTTTTATTTATAAGTTCTTTTGATTATATGTAGTGAATTCAAGGACTAGAAGTATTTAAATGGATAATCTTTTTCTACAATTTTCTGTGCTTTAATTTGCAAAATAAATCATGGTTCATTTTTTAATATTTATGATAGCATGTGTTACATATAGAAAATGTTTATTTTTTTCTTTCCAAATAATAAAGGGAAAATAACATTTTTCCCCTCATACAATTTATGAAAATATTTGACAAATGTATTTCTAATATTCAAAATGTGAATCATATACTCATAATTTAAGAAAAATATTGACCATTCGATTAAATCCCCGTCCAATGAGCCACATTTCGCCGAAATCATAAGTATATTGGTCACACTTTAAATATTGAAAGTATGTTTATCAAATCATCTATCCCTATATTCTACGATGGTCAAAAATGTTATATTTCCAAGCATTAATATATATATGTGTGTGTGTGTGCGCGCGTGTGCTCATAAATTATTGACACTTAAAAATAATATCGCTCTCAATATCGGTAGTTTACCTTTCCTACTATTGTTTCCTCAAAAATTTCCATCTTAATTGCTGAGATGTAAATTTATTTTCTTGTACTGATCATTTAAAATCCTAGGATCCATTAACAACATTACGTTTTTAGTTTGCTATCACAAATTTGACTTGGTTTTTGGATATCTTCTAACACAACAAAAACATTGTCAGTAATTAGTTACTCTCTCTATTCCGGGCAAAGAGTCTACTGTTTCATTTTGGGATGTTCCACTTAATGAATCAACTTTCAAAAATTAGAGCATAAAAATATCATTTTATTACTAATGAACTACTAAAAGCGTCATTTTTTAAAAAAGTTTGACTTTCAAACGGGGAATCTTTGCATGAAACGAATGGAGTATTTCTTAAATTCATAGAAGATTTGATTACTTATTTACATAATTATTGTACATGAAGAAATATCAAAGAAGTATGTTGATGTATTGTAAACTTTCATCCAAACAGAATAGTGCTTGAAATTTAACTTATTCATGATGTTGACAATCAATATTTTTTTGTGTGTTTTGATTAGGCTATTGAAACAACTTCCCACCAGATATGGAAAAACGATGGTGACATGGTTAATGTGTGAGTGAATGCTCAACATGATGTGATAATGTGATAGGAAAATTGGTCATTACATACATGGTTCTTTAGAGATGTCAACAGTCAACCTAAGCCCAAAGAAATAGTGCATGTAGCTCTTGGAAAAATATATTGAGAAATCTAATTGATAACTTAATTACAAAAGCACCAAGATCCGAGGTTGATGGAAGAATTCAAGGGTATCAATATCCTAGGAAGAAGAACATATATATTTTTTTACATATTTAGCAAAGATTAAGGATCCCCAAATTGTGCTTTAGTTGAACTATGATCCTTTAGATTTATTGAATACCTAACAAGTCTTCTTCAATTCTTTCTTTGTGCCTTCAACCCCTTCTTGAATTCTTTCATCAATCTCTGGATTTTGGTACTTTTGTGAATCTTCCATTACAATTCTCAATATTTTTTCATTGACTACATGTTCTATATATATATTTGGGCCTAGGTTGTCTGTTAGCATTTCGAAGAACCTCGTATTTAATGTCATATCTTATCATGGCTCAGCGTAAGATATTTACGAATACAAGAGGCTCTAAACTAATGAGTGTTATAGATTAAATTGAGAGTTGGGTAATATGATGGTATAATGAATGAAGAACATAACCTTCTCCAGCTTCTGGAATTCAGTCAACCTAACACCAGATCCTCGGTATGGTCAGATTCTCTACTTTATGTATCTTACTAATTTAATAATTATTATGTTTTACACTTCTTTTCATTGTAAGGAGGTGATTGCGAGTATGGACATCCATTGTGATGGAGTACAATCAACTGAGGGATTTACATGAATTATGAATGTGTTGGAGATGATCCCTGACAAAATAATGTAACTGGTAATAGCGAAGGATGACTACCCAAGATGTCAACTACTATCATCCTTGACTGCGATAAGGCTTGGGCATGAGAGTATTGCCTTTAAGGATCTACACATTTATCCTAAAGATATTCAAATATTATGTATTCGAGTTACTTTTGGATGCAATAACCTAACATACTGATTTACATTACGCAATGTTGCTTCAGACTTAATGATTTAGGAATTGTGAATATATTATATTTTGACGAATGTTCCTTACTATTTTGTAGCATTATGTTATTAATATTTATCAAAAAGTGAGTTGATTTCATTAAGGTTCATACTTCAATGAAAAGGGTGTCAAGTGCAATAAAAGAAAAGAGAAAAACAAGGGTGTTGAGTGCAACAAAGGAAAAGACAAAGGGAGGCTTCTGCAAGTCTGAGATCAAAGCAGTTATTAGTTTACTATAAGTGACGTCGAAAGGTGATCTCATCAATTTGTTTGGATCTGTGCAAGTGCAAGAAATCTAGGTGTATTCTTGTGATTATGTTGGGATATTTTAGGTGTTAGATTCTTGGATAAATAGCTAGTTATCCTTGGAAAATGCAGAATGAAGATTCACTTTGAATAATACATGAGATTTTCTCAATAAAATAATTCCATTCCTTTCTTTATATCTTCATTAATCATTACGTACATTTTCAATTCTTTCATGAGTGTTGGCCGACCCAAAGGTCATAGGATGCCAATTTTGGAGGCCCCAATCTTAAAGATACCACCTTAAATATAATATAATTAATATTCTCTGTTTCGGGCAAAAACTCAGTTTGAAAGTCAATTTTTTTTAGAAAATAACAATTTTAGTAGCCCATTGGTAATAAAATGATACTTATATGTTTTATTTTTTTTAATGTGGACTCTTCCAACCACCAAAGCTGGATGACCCGCATCTTCTGCCATGGAGCTCTAGTCCAGCCCGGCCCATATCCTGCTCCATCCACCCATTTTATCTCACTGCCTCGCCCATTTCACTCTCTGGATGACCCGCATTCCTCCACCTGGATCCCCCTTCAACGCAACCATGCCCCATCTTCATTTTCCCTTCCAATTAAGCCCCTAAAACTCTTCCTTCTTTCCCTATTTTGCCCCCAATACCTCCTTGCTCTCCCTAAATTTCCCTTCCTTTGCTTGGCTCTACTCTTGAAATTTTGGAGACCAATTAAGTTTTTCAGCCAGTTGAGTTTCAAAGGGGACGCTGGTACAAAAGGGAAAGGAAGAACATCTCCATTTTCTTGGGTTTTCATCATTCTTTCAATTAGATTTTTTCGAGGAATGCTAAGGGATTTCCACCCAAATCTCCATTGAAGTATTGTATCTCATACTTTTTACTTTTAATATCACTAGTAAGATTCACGTGCGTTACATGTGGTGAACATACATGATGTTAATGGTTTGTTAAAGTGATTTACAAGTCCCTTTACTTTGCTTCTTACTTTTAATTATTAGATTTTTTTTTGTGTGTTTTAATCTTTATAGTTTTTTAGACTTATAAATTGTGTTGTTGTGTGATTTTTCGATACTTTGGTTTTTAGTCATTTATAATGTATGCTTTTAGTTAGTGTATAGAAACTTATCCTACTCATTTGTATTTTGTATTTGTTATTTTTAGATCTCTTTTTTTAATGTGAAACGTGAATTCATTCACTTTTATCGGTGTCTAAATTGAAAAAAAAAATCAAACTTACTATCTTAGATAAACACATTGTTGTTGAATACTTTGTTTAAGTCGTTTTAGGAATGTATGACTCTCTTTAGAAAATAATAAATTGTGTTATAGAAATTAAACTCACAACCTCAAAGTATATACTTGCACTCTAAAATACAAAATTCCCCAAAATATCTATAAAGTCCCACCCACTTTACCACCCAACCTAAGTTTTGTGTCATTTCCATATCTCATTTTATAAAAAAAATTTCTAGTTTTCCCCCTAGCCACTACAAAGGTTACCAATCTGATGTTATGGTGCACATGGTATTTCACGTGTAAAGAATTTTGGTCATTTTTTGGCAATGCTTTATTTGCTTTTATTATCCAAAGAGAAACTTAATATTTTTTAATTCTCTAAGAACGCTTTCTCTGCTTCTTTTCCAACAATGACCTCTTATTTAAATTGTAAATGAGATAAAACTCAAGAGTGTATAAATATTTTATTCAAATTTTAATATAGAAAAATAAATAAAAAATAGTGCAGAATCATATCAGAGATTAGAGAGATAGAACTCAAGATCAGATAATTGCACTCAAGTGTCAATAGGGCTGTCAAATAGGGCAAAAGCCTGCGGGCATGCCCGCACCGCTACCTATTAGGGGCAGGTTGGGCTGACATATTCAATACACATTAGGATGCGAGATTTTCGGACTTCGCCTGCATGCTTTTCGGGTTAGAGGCGAGGCAATGGCGGCCGCATATTCAATTATTCATTTATTATTTATTCATCAATAATCAAAAATAAATTCAAAGCTGCCCAGCCCATTTACATTTTCATCCGTTGACAGTAAGGTAAGGCCTAATGGACATAGGGAGTTAGGGTACTTAGGGTTCGTCACTCTTCACTCTTCACAAGTTCACAGAGTCAGTCACACACACACACACTCTCATTCTCAATTCTCATCTCAATTCTCTCTCAAGTCCGTTAGTCCATTACTCATCTCACTATTTCAGTCGTCTTCACTATTCAGTGAAGAGTGAAGACTCTTCAGTCTTTCGCTTGAATCGCCGCCCACGGCGCATGTACAGTGCGCTCTGGTCAGACACCGAAAGCCGTTCACGCTTTCCTGCTCTGCATCCGGCCACTCCGGCCGCTTTCTAGATCCCGGCGTTAGCTCCACCGCCATCGCCATCCGTTGTGTAAGATTTCTGGCTCTGTATATTGGTATAATATAATTTCCTAAAGTAATTAGTATCATGGTATTGTACTATTGGTATAGTCTGGATTCTGGTATTTAATATTTGAGCATTTGGTATAGTCTGGATTTTGGATTTTGGATTCTAGATTCTGGTATTGGTATAATCTTTTCATACGTTGATCTCCATGTATAATTTTCATTATTTTCGTCCCCATAGTTGATGAAACAAAGTAGTGAATTGGAAGTTTGGGATTAGATTGAGGAATATGGTGTCAATTGTCAAATAAAAACATTGAAAACCCACCACAAGTATATTTGGGTCTCAATTGTATCTAGTTTTGACAACAAAATCCCACTAAATTACACAAAGACTATATCTTTGTGTTGTTCATAAATCATAATCTAATGGTCCTCATTCCTCATTCAGTACATTATAAATATAACTAGTTTAACTTCTCTATAAGTCTAAGATCAATCAAATCCAATATTGAAAGGGTTTGGCTTCAAATCCAACATGCCAAGTCTTATTGTGTTGTTCTCTCTTAATTTAGTGGTTGTTTTTGTTACGTGGTATTTGAGCATTTGAGCATTTTGTTACTTTTTTTTCCTCTGCTTTTTGTTCAGATATATATATGTTTGTCTAGAAGTTTTTGTGGGGTGCTTGTGCGTGGGTCCCCAGCACAATAATAAGCTAGAAGGGGGTTGAATAGCTTATTAACACTTTAAAACTTTTAAAGTAAGTTCCTTAAAAGTTACTTGCAATCTATGAAAAGAATCAAGTAGCGGAAGACCTTCAAGAAAATTGTTCCGATAGGATCATCGGATAAGGACTCTTGGTAGACCTTTTGCATTAAGTTCTCAATGAAAAGGATAATATAAACAATGAAACTAGGCAGCTTTTAAGAATAGACAAACGAAGGAAATAACACAAGTATTTTGGGATGGTTCACACTTGTAATGAGTGCTACGCCCACCACCAAGGCAATAACCTTGGATTTAAATTAATTTATGCACTATGTTTTCCACTTAGATCAATTACAAAGAATATCCTAATGGATCGTGTACAAAATATTGACTTGTGTTTGGGTCTAGGAATTAAATATACAAAATGTGTACAAGATATTTAATCAAAAGTGCAAAAAGTATAGTTAATGGAAGTTAACAACAAGAAGAATAAAACAATAAATATTGAATAGCGCCTTCTTGTTGTTAGGACTTCTAGATCTGTTACCGAGGATCTATTGAATGCAGCCTGAAATAAAGACTTGGAGTTGTATAGATTGAGCAATTCTTTAAGTGTTCGATTGATTCTCAGATTGCTTTGTTCATTCAGTCAATGGCGATTAAAGCGTGTGCATTTCAAAAAGATCCGTTGAGAAGACGGACTTCAACAATTATTCATAAATGCATTAAATGCGAGGTCAAGCACCAAGGAATTTCGCCTTCACGTATATCTGTATGTAATCATTTCGAGATCTTCAAAAAGGTGGGCGATTTGGTGTCGATCCGAGAGATATGTTCCAGAAAGACTCTGGATTAAATCAAATAAGATATGGAAAAATAAGTTTGAATTAACTGAATTTGGCTTTCTCTACTGAGCGACACGTAGAAGCTGCATCACTCGACACGAGGTCACCGATCTTAAGCTAACAGTCTTCCTAAGCCGAAGCGGGTCTTCCGCCGAACCTCGAAAAAAGTCCTACAAAAACTATACAAGGCAAAGTTCTATACACAGTTGCCACGCTAATCGATACGCAACCGATTAGCCAATCAAGTATAAAACTAATGTAATGTATCGACGATATAAATTTAACATAAAAATCAACAATCTCCTCCTATTTATATCCGTCATCATTACTACAAATGAGGGTTTTAAAGCAAATTATTTAATAGATAATAGCATGTCCGAGAAAGTTTATATATATTAAGTAATCGGTAGACATGCCTCTATTGAATGTAATAACACCTCCTCGATGCAAGGGACTAATCTAAGTGCATACAAGAATAAGAGAGTCAAAGAATAGCACACAGATCCAGCTAGCTTAAATCAATTTAAACCTAATGTTTAAATTCTAATTTAGATAAACAATAAAGCAGCAAGAATTTAAACAATATAATTTTTGAAAAGCAAGTAATCATCTATTCATAAACAAGATGTTTACATTTGACAGAAGTTTTCAAAAATAAGATAAATACAAAGGAAAGTGGAAGAAAAGATACAAAAGCTACCAAGGTCTTTTTCCTCGCTTTGTCTCTGCAGCCTCCTTTTCTCTTCTTTCTCGCTCTAGCTCTTCCATTCTTCTTTGGTATTCGGCATCCTGACGGGCTTGAGGTCCGTGGAACGAGAACTAGAGTCCAGCCTTCACTTAAGACGGCCGTTCTCTTCCATCAAGATTCTCGTTGATAGATCTCATTTGTTTCTCCTCCGTGATGGCGGATCACGATCACGGTTGGCATTCATAATGTCATGAGCGAGTTTCGAGCGAGGTTGTTGAGTTCCATAATAGAGTACGACCGTGGCCGATGGAGAGTGATGGCGTGAATAACTCAGAAAATGGAACCATGATACGGCAGCCTTCATGTCGCTGAGCCGATGTTGATCTTGACATCGTGAAGTCGTGCCCGCATTCATCCAAAGCGAAGTCCGACATCCTCTTGAAATTGTCGAAGATTATTTGCAGTCCGGCCGTTGCCTTGGCCGCAGTGGCTTCACGGTGAGCGTAGATATGCTTAAGTAGCTCGCCTAGCTTGGTAGATGGCATCTAGCTCGATAAAACTTCAAAGATTGGTTGGTGTTGGGAAGTAGATGCTTGGCCAATGTGAATAGTGCCGGCAGAGCGAGTTTGGTGCCTGAAAGGTTGTTGTAGAGGGGAGTTCTCGAGGCTAAGAAGAGAGTCTTGGGTGGTATGGTTTGGTGGAAGAAAGGTGATGGGAGGGTGAGGTGGTGTTGGTGGGATTAGCCCATATGCTGTCGAATTTTCACCGATATGGGAGGATTGGGGAATGGGTTCGGTAGAGAACCGTAAAAAGAAGGGCGTAGAAGAGGATTTTGGTTTTCGGAAAGGAAGGTCGGCGAGGTTGATGAGCGGGTGAATTCAAGCACGACGAAAGTTCGAAGAAGAACTTGGCAAAAAGCAGGTCTAAGGGCCGTGATGGTTGAAGAAGTTGGTTGGGATTGGGTGATGATGAAGGTGTGGATGGGTCGTGAGTAGTTAAAGGGTGAAGGAGAGGAGGAGTTGGCTCCGCCGGCTCCTCCCTCATGGAGGCTCCTCCCCGAGGGAACTCCTCCCGAGGTGGTGAATTTCCTCGAGTAGATGACTCAGAGAAATAGATGAAGGGTTGATAGGTATAGTTGAAGGGTTGGAATAAGGGTTTGGGCGCCGGTAGTTGGTTGTGGTTCAGAGTTTGTATAGATGAAGGGTTGACACAGTGTCGTGCCGGAGGTAGTTGGTTGGTCGGGCGGTAGTGGATTGGGTACGTGGCTCTTTTCTTCCTCGCCAATAGGAGACTCAAATGCTTTCATGGTAAAGGTTGGTGGACTGCCGGTGGCTGGTTCAAAGGTTTTACGAAGTCTCCCCTTCTGCTTTGGCTCTGGGAGCCGCAGAAAGTGATGGTGGTTGGTGGATTGGTAGGTGGCCGAGAGGATGGCTTGGCTTGGGTAGTGGAGGAGAGGAATGGCCGGATTGCCCGGTGCCTTCTTCTTCGGCCTTCCTTCATCTCCCTACGATCCATTTGGCTGCTCCTCTTCAGCTGGAGGTACCACTTCTAGCCTGTTCTTGGCTTTGCCTGGTCGCTATTTTGGACCTTATCGCCAGCCTCGGCCATCAATTTTGGCCTTTAGATGGAGGTCCGTGGCCACTTGTTCATCAAACTTGGCAGGCAGCTCTTTTGAAGGTCTTGCTTGCGCTAATGTGCTTCCATATTGAAGGGCGACCAAGATAGGCGCAGCTTGGCCACTTTGTCAAGAGAGAGACCGGCGGTAGACCTTTCTCGCATCCTCCGCTTGTCTCGTGATTCGTATTTACCGAAAAACAAGGTTGTTAGTTGTTTGTCCTTGGCCATCAGATACAACTCATCTTCTTTCGAAGAAGAGTTGATGGTGCATCATCCCTTAGGGCATTGATAAGCTCGACGAAGGCATGCCAAGTGGGGTTGCTCTTAGCTTTCTCCACTCAATGCTTTAGCTCGCCAAAGATGATGAGCCTCGCTGAGACGCAGCCAGAAATACAAAGATCGTCGTTGACTGTTGGCCGCAAACATGTCATGAGCTCCACTCTTGAATAAGAGCCTTGTCTAGAAGGTGGCCGGTGCGCCAAGAGGGAACAAGTTTCTGAGCATCTTCCCTTGGTCTCCCTGAGTGTCTACTCCCCTCATGGCTTCCTGCATGTAAAGCCTCACTCGTGGTTGCTGAAATATCTCCTCCGTAATGCACGCCAATGATGGTGGATATAGTTTTGGCTATGCAGATGGGACGGCTCCTCGAATCCACCCACGAAGAGCAGCCTCGTTCATGAGCTCCATTCGTTGATAAAATTCTTCCTCGCCAGAAAATACTGTGAGGCTTTGTCGTTGAGGGGTAGAGGGGTAGAATCCCGTAGGCGTCCATATCCTCGGAAGCTTTTACGCCGCTATGAAGCTATTGATTGATCAAGGTCAATGCACATGCCCTAATGTGTCCAAAGCGACAATAATGTCATGATGGGCGGGATAGATGGGATATCCTCGAAGATTGATATTTGAATTTGGAGGAATGACATTTTCAGGTCATAAGCCTTCCTAATCGGCCGCTTTGATTTAGAAGTTCTTGCCCTGAAGAAAAACGAAATAAAAAAAAGGGCTTTCATCGAACATCTAAACAAGTAGGAATTTCAAAGTTTTTCAAAAATAAATTGAAATTTTTGGAAGCAAAACTTGAAACCCTAGAATGTTTAGAGAAGCTACACTCTTGAAATGCATAGCGTAAGTTTTCATAAGAATGAACAATGAATAAACAAAAACGACGTTAGTATTCAAGTTTGTAAGAACAATGGCTAAACACCGTATAAACTCGAAAATGACCGTTGAATTCCAAATGGATTTTTAGGTTAAGAATGAAAGTTTTAACAAAGACAAAGAAAATTACAGTAGAGTAGAGAATCGTA
>CM028384.1:4703700-4728511 GCA_013146195.2 Codonopsis lanceolata | reverse complement strand
TTTTGACAAATGTATTTCTAATATTCAAAATGTGAATCATATACTCATAATCTTAATTGAAAAATATTGACCATAGATTAAATCATCGTAGGCACATTTAAAATCATAAGTATATTGGTCATGATATGTTTCAAATCATCTATCCCTATATTCTAGGTGGTCAAAATATTCTTTTAAGCATTAATATATATATGTGTGTGTGTATTCTTTTATACTATTGTTTCTCAAAAATTTACCTTCTTATTGTTTCTCAAAATTTATTTTTGTTTAATTTATCTTGATCATTTAAAATCTAGGATCCATTAACAACATTACGTTTTTAGTTTGCTATCACAAATTTGACTTGGTTTTGGATATCTTCTAAACACAACAAAACATTGTCGGTAATTAGTTACTCTTCTATTAAGACTGTCTGACTTTCATTTTGGGATGTTCCACTTAATGAATCAACTTTCAAAAATTAGAGCATAAAAATATCATTTTATTACTAATGAACTACTAAAAGCGTCATTTTTTAAAAAAGTTTGACTTTCAAACGGGGAATCTTTGCATGAAACGAATGGAGTATTTCTTAAATTCATAGAAGATTTGATTACTTATTTACATAATTATTGTACATGAAGAAATATCAAAGAAGTATGTTGATGTATTGTAAACTTTCATCCAAACAGAATAGTGCTTGAAATTTAACTTATTCATGATGTTGACAATCAATATTTTTGTGTGTTTTGATTAGGCTATTGAAACAACTTCCCACGAGATATGGAAAACGATGGTGACATGGTTAATGTGTGAGTGAATGCTCAACATGATGTGATAATGTGATAGGAAAATTGGTCATTACATACATGGTTCTTTAGAGATGTCAACAGTCAACCTAAGCCCAAAGAAATAGTGCATGTAGCTCTTGGAAAAATATATTGAAATCTAATTGATAACTTAATTACAAAAGCACCAAGATCCGAGGTTGATGGAAGAATTCAAGGGTATCAATATCCTAGGAAGAAGAACATATATATTTTTTTACATATTTAGCAAAGATTAAGGATCCCCAAATTGTGCTTTAGTTGAACTATGATCCTTTAGATTTATTGAATACCTAACAAGTCTTCTTCAATTCTTTCTTTGTGCCTTCAACCCCTTCTTGAATTCTTTCATCAATCTGGATTTTGGTACTTTTGTGAATCTTCCATTACAATTCTCAATATTTTTCATTGACTACATGTTCTATATATATATTTGGGCCTAGGTTGTCATTTAGCATTTCGAAGAACCTCGTATTTAATGTCATATCTTATCATGGCTCAACGTAAGATATTTACTGAATACAAGAGGCTCTAAACTAATGAGTGTTATAGATTAAATTGAGAGTTGGGTAATATGATGGTATAATGAATGGAGAACATAACCTTCTCGACTTACGGAATTCGACTTAACACGGATCCTCGGTATGGTCAGATTCTCTACTTTATGTATCTTACTAATTTAATAATTATTATGTTTTACACTTCTTTTCATTGTAAGGAGGTGATTGCGAGTATGGACATCCATTGTGATGGAGTACAATCAACTGAGGGATTTACATGAATTATGAATGTGTTGGAGATGATCCCTGACAAAATAATGTAACTGGTAATAGCGAAGGATGACTACCCAAGATGTCAACTACTATCATCCTTGACTGCAATAAGGCTTGGGCATGAGAGTATTGCCTTTAAGGATCTACACATTTATCGTAAAGATATTCAAATATTATGTATTCGAGTTACTTTTGGATGCAATAACCTAACATACTGATTTACATTACGCAATGTTGCTTCAGACTTAATGATTTAGGAATTGTGAATATATTATATTTTGACGAATGTTCCTTACTATTTTGTAGCATTATGTTATTAATATTTATCAAAAAGTGAGTTGATTTAATTAAGGTTCATACTTCAATGAAAAGGGTGTCAAGTGCAATAAAAGAAAAGAGAAAAACAAGGGTGTTGAGTGCAACAAAGGAAAAGACAAAGGGAGGCTTCTGCAAGTCTGAGATCAAAGCAGTTATTAGTTTACTATAAGTGACGTCGAAAGGTGATCTCATCAATTTGTTTGGATCTGTGCAAGTGCAAGAAATCTAGGTGTATTCTTGTGATTATGTTGGGATATTTTAGGTATTAGATTCTTGGATAAATAGCTAGTTATCCTTGGAAAATGCAGAATGAAGATTCACTTTGAATAATACATGAGATTTTCTCAATAAAATAATTCCATTCCTTTCTTTATATCTTCATTAATCATTACGTACATTTTCAATTCTTTCATGAGTGTTGGCCGACCCAAAGGTCATAGGATGCCAATTTTGGAGGCCCCAATCTTAAAGATACCACCTTAAATATAATATAATTAATATTCTCTCTGTTTCAGGAAAACAGTCCCAGTTTGAAAGTCAATTTTTTTTAGAAAATAACAATTTTAGTAGCCCATTGGTAATAAAATGATACTTATATGTTTTATTTTTTTTAATGTGGACTCTTCCAACCACCAAAGCTGGATGACCATCTTACGCCATGGAGCTCTAGTCCGGCCCGGCCCATATCTGCTCCATCCACCCATTTTATCTCACTGCCTCGCCCATTTCACTCTCTGGATGACCCGCATTCCTCCACCTGGATCCCCCTTCAACGCAACCATGCCCCATCTTCATTTTCCCTTCCAATTAAGCCCCTAAAACTCTTCCTTCTTTCCCTATTTTGCCCCCAATACCTCCTTGCTCTCCCTAAATTTCCCTTCCTTTGCTTGGCTCTACTCTTGACATTTTGGAGACCAATTAAGTTTTTCAGCCAGTTGAGTTTCAAAGGGGACGCTGGTACAAAAGGGAAAGGAAGAACATCTCCATTTTCTTGGGTTTTCATCATTCTTTCAATTGATTTTTTCGAGGAATGCTAAGGGATTTCCACCCAAATCTCCATTGAAGTATTGTATCTCATACTTTTTACTTTTAATATCACTAGTAAGGTTCACGTGCGTTACATGTGGTGAACATACATGATGTTAATGGTTTGTTAAAGTGATTTACAAGTCCCTTTACTTTGCTTCTTACTTTTAATTATTAGATTTTTTTTGTGTGTTTTAATCTTTATAGTTTTTTAGACTTATAAATTGTGTTGTTGTGTGATTTTTCGATACTTTGTTTTTTAGTCATTTATAATGTATGCTTTTAGTTAGTGTATAGAAACTTATCCTACACATTTGTATTTTGTATTTGTTATTTTTAGATCTCTTTTTTTAATGTGAAACGTGAATTCATTCACTTTTATCGGTGTCTAAATTGAAAAAAAAATCAAACTTACTATCTTAGATAAACACATTGTTGTTGAAGACTTTGTTTAATTCGTTTCAGGAATGTATGACTCTCTTTAGAAAATAATAAATTGTGTTATAGAAATTAAACTCACAACCTCAAAGTATATACTTGCACTCTAAAATACAAAATTCCCCAAAATATCTATAAAGTCCCACCCACTTTACCACCCAACCTAAGTTTTGTGTCATTTCCATATCTCATTTTATAAATTTTTTTCTAGTTTTCCCCCTAGCCACTACAAAGGTTACCAATCTGATGTTATGGTGCACATGGTATTTCACGTGTAAAGAATTTTGGTCATTTTTTGGCAATGCTTTATTTGCTTTTATTATCCAAAGAGAAACTTAATTTTTTTTAATTCTCTAAGAACGCTTTCTCTGCTTCTTTTCCAACAATGACCTCTTATTTAAATTGTAAATGAGATAAAACTCAAGAGTGTATAAATATTTTATTCAAATTTTAATATAGAAAAATAAATAAAAAATAGTACAGAATCATATCAGAGATTAGAGAGATAGAACTCAAGATCAGATAATTGCACTCAAGTGTCAATAGGGCTGTCAAATAGGGCAAAAGCCTGCGGGCATGCCCGCCCCGCCACCTATTAGGGGCAGGTTGGGCTGACATATTCAATACACATTAGGATGCGAGCTTTTCGGACTTCGCCCATACGGGCCGCGGGCTTTCGCGGGTTGGGGCGAGGCGGGCAGTCGGCAGCCCGCATATTCAATTATTCATTTATTATTTATTCATCAATAATCAAAAATAAATTCAAAGCTACCCAGCCCATTTACATTTTCATCCGTTGACAGTAAGGTAAGGCCTAATGGACATAGGGAGTTAGGGTACTTAGGGTTCGTCACTCTTCACTCTTCACAAGTTCACAGAGTTAGTCACACACACACACTCTCATTCTCAATTCTCATCTCAATTCTCTCTCAAGTCCGTTAGTCCGTCACTGATACGATCTTCTCGAAAGGCTTCGTTGAAGAACGATTTACACACGCGGCGGAAGCTAGGGATCGAAAGATGTTTTGCGGGGGTGACACCTCGACCCAACAATTAGCACGAATAGAACCTTGGCATGTACAGCCGCAACCCGCACTCGTAGCAATTGAAGAACCTAAGTATTGTGAATTAACGACACAATAGGGATGGAATTCCTATTGATAAGTTAGGATTTGAATACAACGGAATCACACCGAAGCATTCACAAGTTCATGAAGAACAAGGAGGTTTCGAAGAAAACACTCAAAACTATATTATCTCAAATCAACTAAAACTGTTTTACAATGAAAGGAAAAGGCCTATTTATAACCTTACAACTAACCCTAATACTTGGAGAAAAAGAAACCCTAAAATTAACTAAACTAATGAAAACCCTAACAATCCCGTTTTTCTACATGGGCCTATTTTCCAAAATAGCATTTTGGCCCCAAAAGTCTTCCAATAGTTATTAAAAACTCCCCAAGTCATATCTGAATATATGGGGACCCTTTTGAAGGCTTCCTTTTCCGTAATGAACTGTTTAAACGCTGAATCGGCACAACTGGGCACCTTGCGGTCGCAAGCCCCTCGGCACCTTGCGATCGCAAGCTCGGCAGAAAGTCCGTCTGTAGAATAACAGGCCTTGTGGTCGCAAGCCTCTTCTTACCATGCGTCCGCAAGCTTCCCAGACGCTGGATTTCCTTGATTTCTTCAAGCTCAGCCTCTTCGTGTTCGTCGAGTATCCATTATAGTAGCCCCAATCTCCAATGAACCCACGAATCAAGTTGGTGTAGAATTCTTGAATCTTCCAATAGTATTCCACACATTTTACGGGCTTCATTTGATTTATTCTGTGCTTGGTTTTGAACTCTCCTTGCTTGATCAGCATTTGACTTTGAAATGGACTTAGGCTTGACAAGATCTCATCAGTCACTCATCTCACTATTTCAGTCGTCTTCACTCTTCAGTGAAGAGTGAAGACTCTTCAGTCTTCAGTTGAATCAGTTCACGGCGTACAGGTACAGGAACAGCTCTGTCGATCAGCCGACACGAAAGTTGTTCACGCTTTCCCTGCTTCCAGATCCCGGCGTCTGCTCCAGCCTCCACTCTTGCTGCTTCTAGATCCCGGCAGCTCCACCAGTCGCCATCGCCGGTTCGTTACAGGTAAGATTTCGCGGCTCTGTATATTGGTATAATATAATTGCCTAAAGTAATTAGTATCATGGTATTGTACTATTGGTATAGTCTGGATTCTGGTATTTAATATTTGAGCATTTGGTATAGTCTGGATTTTGGATTTTGGATTCTGGATTCTGGTATTGGTATAATCTTTTCATACGTTGATCTCCATGTATAATTTTCATTATTTTCGTCCCCATAGTTGATGAAACAAAGTAGTGAATTGGAAGTTTGGGATTAGATTGAGGAATATGGTGTCAATTGTCAAATAAAAACATTGAAAACCCACCACTAGTATATTTGGGTCTCAATTGTATCTACTTTTGACAACAAAATCCCACTAAATTACACAAAGACTATATCTTTGTGTTGTTCATAAATCATAATCTAATGGTCCTCATTCCTCATTGGGGTACATTATAAATATAACTAGTTTAACTTCTCTATAAGTCTAAGATCAATCAAATCCAATATTGAAAGGGTTTGGCTTCAAATCCAACATGCCAAGTCTTATTGTGTTGTTCTCTCTTAATTTAGTGGTTGTTTTTGTTCTGTGGTATTTGAGCATTTGAGCATTTTGTTCTGTTTTTTTTTTCCTCTGTTTTTGTTCAGATATATATGTTTGTCTAGGAAGTTTTGTGGGGTGCTTGGTGTCATTGTGAAATTTACTTTTTGTTGCTCTGCTAATAATAAGAATCAGTGAATATGACTGGCGTCTGAATTTTTGCCTAATTGGTGTAATGGTGTGTAACTGTGTATTGGTATATTGCTATTTGCAGATTAAGAATTAAGTGGAAGAAATCAAGAATCATGGAATCTACTACGAATCAATGTATTGATTTAGATGGAGACCAATTGGAAACTAACAAGAGTAATACTAATGAGGAATCCAGTCGATCTATTAAAATTAAAAGGTCAAAAGAAACATCTGATGTTTGGAGGTCCTATAATAAGATAAGCGTAGACGGTGAAGGGGTAGTAATAGCAGAATGTAAGGGATGTAAGAAACAGTTTAAATGTGGGGGTAGAAAATATGAGACTTCAACAATAAGGCGTCATAAGGATAATTGCAAAATGTTAAAGTTTCATGATGTGGAACAAATGCTTGTTGATCATGATGGGAAGTTAAGGTCTAGGAAGGTAGACCCAAAGATATCACGTAACTTCTTAGTTGCTGCAGTTGTTAAACATGATTTGCCATTTTCATTTATTGAATATGATGGCATTAGAAGTTGGGCGAAGTACTTAAATCCTGAGGTTCCTTGCATTTCTAGTAATATTCTTGTTTCTGATATTAGAAGAATGTATGCGAGGGAGAAAGCGAAACTTAAGCTCATTCTTGGTAATATTCAAAACATAGTTTGTTTAACTTCAGATTTGTGGACTGCATGCACTAGTGAGGGTTACTATTGTTTATCATTTGTATTTTGATTTATATCTATTCATACATTACATTAGTTTTATACATTAGTGGCTAATTGGGCTCCGTATCAATTAGCGTGGCAATTGTGTATAGAACTTTGCCATAGAATAGTTTGTTTATAGGCTTCACAGGTTCAGCGGAAGACTTCATCCATACTTCCCCGGAAGACCTTCAACAGTATCCAGCGGCAGACAAATTGTCTGCACGTGTTCAAGCATGACGTGTCCAGTCACCAAGACTTAGTGGATTAATTCAAGTTTATCCTTTATCAGTTTGAATTTGAATTCAAACATCCCCTAACTTCTCAGACACACCTGAACAGCTTTCCGAAAAGCAGGAAGACTTTCGCCTACTAAAGCGGCGGAAGCGGTGAGCAGTGACACTTTGCTGTACCAACTATTGCAGGTCTGAAATTCTGATTGTTCACCTACCAACTCCTGCAACAACTCTGCACCACTCCCTGCTTAGTATCAGTGAGAACGAAATCTACAAGATAGCTCCATGCATTTAATGCATTCAACCTAATAGAGATGTTATACTTCGTCTTCCCCAACGGATCTCAAGAATGCTCCAGCTATAAATATTGCCATTAGAGACTGAAGAAAAACTCGTCCAAAACTGCTCTGAAATTCTCCAACAACTCAAAGTCTTTATACTCAGTGCATTCAAGAGATCATAAACTGATCAAGAAGTCATCGGCAACAATCAAGAAGATCTGCATCAACATTTATCTTAAGCTTCTTATTGTTGTTTCCTTAAACTATTCTTCTGCACGAATTGAATATCTTGTTTATCCAAATATTCAATTCTCAAACCCCCAAACACAAGTCAAATATTTTGTACACGATCCATTGGATATATTCATTGTAATAGAACTAGTGGAAAACATAGTGCATATTTTAAATCCAATGTTGACTGCCTTGGTGGTGGACGTAGCACTCTTTATAGTGCGAACCATCTCAAATACTTGTGTTCTTCCCTCACTGTTGATTACTGCTTTTAATTGTATCTTATTTCCTTTACTTATCTCTTCAACAACAGACTTGAGTATTCAGTCAAGTCTACCGGTAGTCCTTAATCGGCAGACTTGAACTATCTTCCATACAAGACTTCCGATACTTCAATCTCCTTAATAGATTGCAAGTGCTTGTTTTAGGAACTTATACGTAAAGTTTTTAAGTGTCTAATAAGTTATTCAACCCCCTCCCCCTTCTAGCTTATTATTGTGCCCTTTGGGACTAACAATTGGTATCAGAGCTTAACTCTTTGAAAACAAGTTTTTCCAAGATTAAACTCTTGAGAGATTTTATCCAATGGCACAAACACACTACATGTTGTCTACATCAAATGCGAACCACGTCCCAATATTGGACGAAGGCCATTTTGATGTTTGGAAGGATAAGGTAATGCGTTTTATGAATTCTATTGACAACATGTTATGGAAGTGCGTACAAGCAAGACGACATGTACCAATGAAGGCCAACCTTCTAGCATCCATCACTGGAAATCCTGCCTAAGTACCCAAAGAAGAATCGGAAAAAAACTAGTAGAGCTAGACAATAAAGCAATCAACATCATAACTAGCTCTCTAGACACCAGCACTTACCAACAATTGATCCGGTGTACCACTGCTAAAGAGATGTGGGAAGCTCTTTTAGAATACTTGGAAGGAGACCAAGACACAAGAGACAACAGAAAATATACATTCATCCAGCAGTTTCACTCCTTCAAGAAAGATCCCAAGGAAACCTTGAGACAAGCATACGATCGCTTTAGTGAGGTAATTAATAGTTGCTTTTCTCTTGGTAAAACTTATGACAAGAAAGAAATGAATATGAGGTTTCTAGGCTCTCTAGGTAGTCTGTGACATGTTAAGACCACTGCCATGAAAGAATCTAAAAACTTAAACGAAATGACTCTCCGTAGTCTTTATGCAAGTTTGAAGGTTTATGAGCTCGAAGTAAATCAAGCTCTAGAGAAGGACAAACAGTTCAGAACTGTGTCCTTGCCCGCCATGGTACAAGAAGAGACCACAATTGAAAATAAACCATCTACTTCCTCCAGTGAAAATGATTTTCTTTCAGAGGAACAATTTGCTATGTTCATAAAACGATTCAAAAAGTTTGCAAAATATGGAAGGAAGGACACACACCAGAAGCCTTTGTGTGTTACAACTGGTGAAAGCTCATCTATTGAAGAGCTTGTGTGTTACAACTATAGGAAACCTGGTCACTCCGCCTCTAAATGTCCAAAGCCAAAATTTGAAGCATATCGAAAGCCTCTTTATAAGAAATTTCAAAAACACAAAGGTATGCTGACTGAAGACATAGAAGAAAACCAGTTTGCTACATGGTTTGAGACTGATTCAGAAGAGGAAGAGGACGATTGTGAGCAAGCCAACATATGCTTAATAGCTCATGATTCAGATCCCACCTATAACTCTGAACATGAAGTCGAAGTCTCACCTAGTCCTTTCGACAAAAAGTGAGATCAACTGTGAGAACTTCAGTAAGGAAGAACTTCTTAAAGATAATCAAGATATGCTTGAAGAGTTCAATTCCTTTAGAGTAGCCTATGTAAAACTCGCTAAGAACTGTGAGAAGCTTGCTGCTGAGAAATCTCTACTGGCAACTGAGATTCAAATACTCAATAGCTGTCAACAAGAAAGTATCAAGCTTAAAGGAGTAAACAAATTCCTTTGTGAGAAAGTCGAATGTCTCACTCAGCACATCAAAGGACTTGACCTGGAAAAAACTTCCCTTGCAAAAGACAATTGACTCCTGGAACAACTCCAAGGATACCTTTGAAGAAATCCTTTCAAGCTAAAAGTTAAGTACAGATAAAACTGGCTTAGGATTTTCAGATGAGCCCAGTTCGACATACTATTTTGTCACGGAGAAAGGTGAAACCTCCGAGACTGCTTATGATATCTCCTTCTCCAAACAAACATTCGAAAACGAGGGTAAACAAGGACTTGGTTAAACAAGTGTACCGTACATTTACCCCAAGGTTCAGAAAGGGAAAGCCAATATAACTGCTTCTAATGAGAAGCTTGAGAAAGGAACGGTAGTGAAACCAAAGTCTAGCGACAACAACTCTGCCAAGGCAAAGTTTGCTAGCGGTAGACCTACGAAATCTCTACCGCTGCCCATCAAGTTTGTCAATGAAATGGGCAAGGCACCTAAAACTGTTGAAAGTAGACTTAAAGGTATTCTACCAAATCCTCCTAAAAAGGTTATCAACAGACCAGCCAAGGCTAAGTCTGCTGGTAACTTACCTAGGAAGGTCCAACAGAAACCAATTAAGTCTACCATCAACAAGAAAACTGAACCAAAGACTGCTGTTAAGATCAAGGATATTCACAAGCACTCTTCAGCTAAGACTACTGACAGTCCTCCATGGAACTTTCATCTTTGTCATTCTTGCAATTGTTTAGGCCATCTGGCCCCAGAATGCCTGCTAAGGTTCACACCAAAATCTAAGAGACCCAGTTCCCTCAAGGTTAGGCAGGTACGGGTTCCAAAAGATTGCTAATCCTCAGGACCAAAAGAAAATAAAGGGGACCTTGTTTCTTTGACATTTTTCAGGTCTGCTTCATGGCTATAGATTTAGAAGATAAGGACATATGGTACCTACATAGTGGCTGCTCAAGACACATGACAAGGAACAGAAGTCTACTCTCAGATATAGCTGAAGCCAAAGGTCCCACTGTGATTTTCAGAGACAATGCAAGAGGGAAAACAATTGGGTATGGCTCAATCACTAGAGGAAGTCTCTCCATCAACAAAGTTTCTCTAGTGAATGGCCTAAAGCATAATCTTCTGAGCATATCCCAATTCTGCGACAAAGGACTCATTTGCCAATTCTCCTCCAACCAATGTCTCATCAAAGATCGTGAATCCTGCTCAACAACACTGGCCGGCAATGACAAGGAAACGTCTATATCGTGGACTTAAACCTTCTAGGTAGATTCTCCAGCCTTTTCCTAGTCGTTAACAACGTTCGTGACAACAGTTGGTTTTGGCACAAGCGTCTCAGTCACCTCAACTTCAAGTACCTCTCCAAGCTCTCCAAAGATGGGCTTGTCAAAGGTCTACCTACGGTGTCTGCCGACCATGAAAGAAATTGCAAAGCGTGCCAATTAGGAAAACTTTCCAAGTCTTCCTTCAAAAGAAAGTCTGTCATGTCAACAACCAGACCTCTTCAACTTCTGCATATGGATCTCTTTGGACCAATCACTATAGTCAGTATCTCAGGAGACAAGTACACACTTGTAGTAGTTGACGACTACTCTAGGTTCACCTGGATCGAAACAGTGACTTCAAAAGATGAGACATATGATCTAGTCACCGCTCTTTTTAGAAGACTTCAAACCCAAAAGCTTGAAGACATTAGTGACATCAGATCAGACAACGACACCGAATTCAAGAACAACGGTGTAGAAAGATATTATGATGACCACGGGATCAGCCACAACTTCTCTGTAGCCAGAACCCCTCAACAAAATGGTGTAGCTGAATGAAAGAACATGACACTAATTGAAGCAGCAAGAACTATGTTGGCAGAAGCAAAACTTCCAAAGTACTTCTGGGCAGAAGCCGTCAACTCTACATGTTTTACCCAGAACAGATCACTGGCAAACAAGTTTCATAACAAAACTCTATATGAAATATGAAGAGGAAGAGCCCCAAACATAGGATTTTTCAAAATCTTCGGCTGTAAATGTTTTATTCTATATAATGGAAAAGAATATAGAGGAAAATTTGATTCAAAATCAGACGAATGAATTTTTCTGGGCTATTCCAAACATTCAAAAGCATTTCACATATTCAACAAAACTTCTTTAAAAAATATTAGAATCTGTGCATGTTACTTTTGATGAATATGACTTGTTAGAGCCTCAAAAGGCTCCGAATGTTGTTAATGATTCTGATGATGATGAGACAGGTACAAATACAGCATCTACTTCTACTCCAATTCAAAATCCTCCAACTGCAGACCCAACCAGTTCTGCTAACCCTGCAACGGTAGACTTCAACTCTGCTGGTGCCAACTTCAACTCTTCTGTTGACCCTGAACCCATCTCTTCTATTTTACCCCAAACACCTTTGCAAATCACTCACCCTTCTTGTTCACCAGAAAATGAAAGTTTCAAAGATCCTATCTCTTTAGAACCTAATTTTGGTGAATCTCCTTCTCAACCAACTCCAGAATCTATAAGGGAAGATCCCACCAGAAGTGATCTTCCTCCAGCTGTTATTAAAACAAAAGATCATCCCATTTCTCAAATCATTGGTGATCTCAACTCAGGAGTTCGTACGAGGAATAGAGTTCGAAATGAGACTATGTTTTCATTCGCATTCGTGTCTGAAATCGAGCCAAAGAAGATTGATGAAGCTATCGAAGACCTTTACTGGATTGAAGCTATGCAAGAAGAGCTGAACCAGTTTGAAAGATGCAAAGTGTGGAGCTTAGTTCAAAGACCGACTGGCCATCCAGTTATCGGCACCAAGTGGTTATACAGGAACAAGAGAGATGAAGATGGGAGAGTCACCAGAAACAAAGCTAGATTGGTTGCTCAAGGCTACCGACAGAAAGAAGGAATTAACTTCGATGAAACATTTTCTCATGTCGCTAGATTAGAGGCAATCAAACTCTTTCTAGCCTATGCTTCGTTCATGGACTTCAAAGTGTATCAAATGGATGTGAAGAGTGTGTTTCTCAATGGTGATCTTCAAGAAATGGTATATGTGGAACAACCTCTAGGTTTTGTCATTCAAGATAAGCAGGATCACGCCTACCGACTCAAGAAAGCACTCTATGGCCTGAAACAAGCTCCCAGAGCTTGGTATGAAACTCTATCCAAGTTCTTAATTGAACAAGGATTTGTGAGAGGTAGAATAGACACAACTCTGTTCATCCTCAAGCACAAAGGTCATACTCTTCTGGTACAGATCTATGTGGACGACATTATCTTTGGATCTACAAACCAAAGCATGTACAAGAGATTTGAGAAGCTGATGCAAAGCAAGTTCGAGATGAGCATGATGAGAGAGCTCACCTACTTTCTAGGATTGCATATTCAACAGACTTCTGACGGGATCTTTATCAGCCAAACCAAATATGCAAAGGAACTTATCAAGAAATTTGGTCTTGATTCAGCAAAAGGATTTGAGACTCCAATGTCTACCGACTGCCATCTTGACAAATATGGGAAGGGAAAGCAAGAGAACGTGACAAAGTATCGAGGAATCATAGGTTCATTTATTTATCTTACTTCCAGTAGACCTGGTATTATGTTTGTTGTTTGTTGTTTGTGCTTGTGCTGGATTTCAGGCGGATCCAAAGGAATCACATTTTCTTGCTGCCAAACATATCATTAGATATGTTTCAACAACCACAAATCTAGGTATCTGGTATTCCAAACGCAACAACTTCGATCTAGTTCGGTACTCAGATGCAGATTATGCATCCTGCAAAGTAAGCAGAAGAAGCACGAGTGGGACTTGTCAATTTCTAGGAAATAGACTTGTCTCATGGTCATGCAAGAAGCAAGGATCGGTTGCAAACTCAACCACAGAGGCAGAATATATTGCTGCCAGCGGTTGTTGCTCTCAGCTACTATGGATGAAGCAGCAGCTCGTGGACTATAACATCAAGACTGCAAATTGTCCAATCATGTGTGACAACACCTCTGCAATTTCAGTCTCTAAGAATCCAGTGATGCACTCGAAGACAACACACATTGACATCCGTTATCACTTCCTAAAAGATCATGTGGAGAAAGGTAACATCAGTCTAGAATACGTTCAAGCGAACATCAATTGGTGGGCGACATCTCACCAAGCCACGGATCACCAAACCAAGTTTGCTTATTTAAGGACAAACCTTGGTATGATTGATCCTACTGCTTAATTTCTATTCCTTAAAGTTTTTCTTTCATACCAATAGACTTAGACTTCTACTAACAGGCAGACTTCATTTGCCCTCTATTGGCAGACTTTTACCAAGTTAGTATTTCAACTTAGTCTATTTAGCGGGAAAATTTTCTAAGAAGGGAAAAGGGGTTAAAAGTCAAAACCTTTAAATACTTTGAAAATATCTTAAGTCACAAATTTTTCGCTAAAAGATTTTTTTTTCTTTTCTTTTAAATGAACCGCACCTTTTTTCTCTAATTTCTCTAATATTTCTGTGAGAACCCAAACCCCATTTCATGTTTGTCATCATTATAACATGTTTATAATATGTCTTTACATATTTGAGACTTCATTTCATTCATATCGTGTTGGCATTGAATTGGTTAAGATCATAATAGAGTAATGGTCTTCCATGCGTTGCATGCCTTGTTGTTGTTGTTTCGGGTGTTCATATTAACGTGTTAGCACCTTAATAAGTCTCATGAGAGTCTTAATACCTTGCATACAAGATTTACAATGTTCATCTTAGTTGTTTCATGCTTGGTTGGGAGTTTAGAAGCTTCGTTGCTTCGGTTGTGTTTTGTGGTTTAACATCATTGCTTGTATTGCCTTCATTTCGTCCCGAGAGAAGTTCGGTTGAGTTCTAGGCCTTGAATACAAGCCATAACCATGTTTAAACAAGCCTTATACATGTTCATAGATTGGTTGCATTTGGAAATAAGATGATCAACTTATTACTTCACAGATTCAGTCCGGTTTTTGGGCGAACTTCGGGAACATTCTGGTACCAATCTACTAAAGATAATTTTCTAAAAATTTATTATGTTCTACCTACATATGTTAGTATACTCCCTGTAAAATATGGTATTTTTCCAAGGTGTATAAGTACCTCATTTAGGTCTTGACTTACGGCTGTGCCAGAATTCTGTTTTCAGGAAATCAGCTTCTGTACTTGAACTTGTAGTAGCCATATTTTGATGAATATAAGTCAAAATTGAGTAATTTAAAAGGCTAAACTATAGTTTAAAGAGTCTAGTTTCATAAAAATCAATAATCAACTCATTTGGAGGTGTGAGCTATTTATGGTCGATTTTACAAGATTGACTGTCTGTTGTCCAGTTTTCTGCATTTGTGAGTTTTGAGTGGATTTGGCTAATGACTCTTGAACCCTTGACCTTGGCCGACCTTGATGACTTCAGGCCACCTTTGTTGACTTGTCTAACACCCTTTTAGACCCTTGGATCATGGCTTATCAAAGGCTAGCATGCCTTGGCCAATTAGAAGTCTCTTAAAGCCTTTCACTTGGATTAGGGACATAGTGGGAAGTATATAAACACAAATATTCAGCCTTCCAGCCATTTTTGTCTAACAAAACCAGAGAACCAGAAGCTTGAGCTCCAAATTCGTCCATGGAGGAGACCCTAGGTTGAAGGACCATTTCCGGAGATCCGGTGGTCCGATTGTCGAACCGAGACCGCCAAATCGAAGCTCTTGATCATCTCTACAAGAATCCTTGCTCTAATCAACCTTTCCTCCATTAATCATAGGACTAAGGTGAGTGACAATTCCCTGAGATTTTCATGTTAAACAAAATAGCATGACCCCTTCATTATAGTTGTTTTAATGTTGATTGTGAACATCTTTTGTGAAGACACAACCTTCAATTCAACATATAAAATGTGAGTATGATTTTATGAAATCTCTATGAAGTTATGATTTTGACATTTATTAAAGCATGAATGTTGTTTGTATTAAGCTTGGGAATAACTCTTGTGAAAGAATTCGGTTCAATTCAAGGTTTAACAAAATCGCCGAAACTAGGGTTTGAAACTTCGAGATTGTGTTTTAGGCTAGTTCGAGAACATGAACGGCTTAGTTATCAAGTTCTAAATGAAGCGGAGAACTTAGGAGAAGGCAATGTGATACATATAGTATCAATACTCTTCTTGGTTTAATTGTAGTAAAACTCACCGGAGTTGAATTTAGGGAGTTATGAACAATAACGACTCCACAATCAATCCCTACGACGATTGTAGTTCGTTAGACTAATGAATTAGCTTACGATACTTTGAGATGGATTGATGAGTATGCCTTGATGTATGTGTGCTTGTAAGACTCAATCGAGTTCTTATGTGGTTTGTGTGATTATGTTAAGTAAATGCATGATCGAGAGCATGTTATAGAATGATATATCTATTTGACATGATGAATTTAGTGCGTTAGACTAATGAATTAGCTTACGTGACTTTGGGATGGATTGAAGGGCATATTTGATATGTGTGCTTATAAGACTCAATCGAGTTCTTATGTGATTTATGTGATCGTGTGAAGTAAATGCATGATTGAGAGCATGTTGTAGAATAATGAATCTATTTGACATGTTGAATTCGCTCTTGTCGAATTCTTGTGTGATTCCTTAAGTGAGTAAACAACTACTTGTTCCTTATTTGAGATCTCATGACGAGTAAACATCTACTTGGCATTGCATTAGTCCAGCTGGCATATTTGATTGAGTCGTTGGTGTGACAATGCATCGCCGCCACGAGTTATGGGACTCGTGATAGTGATGGATTGTTATACCGGTTTTTATCACACATGCCTCCACTGTTGGCCACAGTGGGGAAGTATCCCCTTTGCTGTAACCAAGAGAGCACATTGGCAAGTCTAATTACCAAGTAGAGAGCTTGGTAACCGAGTAGAGAACTCGGTACTCGAGTAGAGAACTCGATACTTTGATACACTCATCACGGGTATCATTGGCACGAATGTTAACGCTGTGTATTGCAGGAGCTACGTAGCGACATCGGTTTCATACCCTATCCTCCTTATATGTGGTTTACCTTTATAGCACTTATGTGAAACAATGTGCTACCATGGATATGTGTTTTAAGTGTTTATTAAATGAACGCTTTGATTGACTTGATATTAAAAATGATATCTTGATATGTATGCTGCATGATGCCATGACATGCATAATTGTTAACTCACAAAGTCTTTATGACTTACCCCCTCCCTTTTACTGCTTTAGATCCGAGCCGTTCAGGTACCGCTCGTTGAGGCGTAGCAGGGTTCGTGCTTGTCCGTGATCTCACGCGACGAGATTGTGGTTATTAGATGTCCTTATTTTGTTCTCTTTTGTAAGGACGTTGGGATTAGCAAGTCATTTAGACCTTGCTTTGGGAATTTGGTTTTGTTGTATTTATGTCTATACTTGTATCCTATTTTGAGTGCCGGGCGCATGTACGCCGAGCCTTGTATAGATGTAGTTTGTTCATTGCTTTTAAATCTTCCGCCGAGCATTACTTTAGCTCTTATTTGTTTATGTTGTTTCTCCGGCATGTTATAGCCGTCGAGGTATATTTGCATGAACTGTGTAGTGTTGGGTTCCGGCAGTAAAGTCGCCGATGATTTGGTATAATTGTCTTAACTGTTATATCAGGTTTAAAAAGTTTTAAAAATTTCCGGGCTTTTGGTGCCGAGTCGCGCTTCAACTAAAATGTTGCGTCACGTCGTTTTCTATAACTGAGTCTTTGCATGTATTGTTGTCCTATTTGGACGACTTGACTTGTGATTCCATCTCGAGGTCCGGGTCGGGTCGTCACAATTTCTCTCTCTACTCAAACCCTTTCTCTCTCTCTCTCTCTGCAACTGCTCCCTTCATTTCCAAATTATTTCTTGTTTCTTCTTCTCTACAGAGACAATGGTAAGCATTTCACTACTCTCTAGTTTACTATTCATTGATTTTTGTTTAGTATTTCCTCTTTTGAGTTATTTTTTACGAAATACAAAAGGACGCTTTTTGCGTATCTGGTCGGTTTCCGCCATTGTTGTTTTTCAAAACCTTGAAACTAACAGTTTTTCTCTGTGCTTTATGTACTCATTTCTCTTAGAGATCATCTCTTACTATTTCTCTGATCTATCTAAACAAAACATTCAAGGGTTTCAAGATTTTCATCAGAAATTTTATTTAAAATTCTCAAAAAATGAAATATTTGATTGTTTGTACTGTAAAGTCAAAAGCCCTAATTTATAAGTGTGTTTCTGTAGGTGAAATCTTCTACAAAATCCAAGAGTGATCGCAGGAAGGAGTTTGACCCCGAGAAGGTCATCCCACCTGGTCTGAACATCAACTTACCAGGGTACCCTCGATTTCCGGCTGCACACGACGTTATAGTAGCTCTGGACCCGAAGCTGTATGTACCCGGCATGTGCATAGACCTCAACGCTATATGCACATTCACCGCTGGAGTCAAAGCCTGTGAAGACTTGAATGCTTCAGGGATTCTACCGCTATTTTGCCTCCACGACAAGGATTACAGTATCCTCCTTACTAAGAAATTCTATTAGAGAATGGTCCTAAAAAATAAGACTACATTGCGTGGATGGATTAGAGGACGACCCGTCTCCGTCACTGCCAAAACGATTTCCAAAATCATCGGTGTACGATATGGTGGTGAATTGGAGATAAACATTGCTGAGGCTGACCATGCCTGGGAAGCAATGAGGGCAATTAATACTCCAAGGGAACCTCAAGGCAAAATGCTGAGGAACCTTTTCCCTCTGGACGTCTACTACACAAGCCATCTGCTTGACAAGGGCCTTCTATTCAAAGGCGTGGCCCACAACATGTTCACTACCCAACAACTCAACCTCACCAATGTTGTCTTTCTGCAGACTCAACTCAACTACGGCACTATCATATTCAACGAGCTGAAGCAGTACGTTGAGAAAGTGAAGGACAACCCCAACATCAAAAGACCTTTTGTCAGGCTAATCAACGCCCTTCTACGGGATATGGCAGAAATCAACTCTTCCATAAAGGAAAATGAACTTATTTTGGTAACCAAGGATAAGCAACTGACGGCCATGTTCTTCAACAAGTATGGATATTACGAGAACAAGCGACGGCAGCAACGAGGACTTCCAAATGTCTCTCTTGAAAAGGTTGCCAAGCCAACACCATTGGTCGTCACGCGCTTCAACATGGAAGCATATGATGCTGCTAGCAAAAGCTATCGCACTGCAGCTGACAAATTCAATGCTCAACTTGCTCGAGACATTCACCAGGTAGCAAAAGATCTGGCTGATGAGTCTGAGCAATTGCTGAAGAAAAAGGCTGCGGCCAAGGCCAAGAAGGCCAGGGTGGAAGAAAAGAGGTCAAAAATCGCCGCAAGCTGATAAAGCAAGAGTCAAGGCCGGCAGACATGACAAGTCTGGCCGCGCTTCCCAGCCACCTACCGGGTAACCCTTCATCTCCCTAACCTTCTAACCCAGAACCACCAACCTCCACTCCCCAGCATTCTCCTAAAACCAAACGTAAACACTCTTCTGACCAACCCTCACCTTCACCAAAACCAAAACGTAGGCGACTACGTAAAGCTATAAAAACCCAGCCACCAGTAGACACTCCAGCCTCTGCCAATGAAGTAGTTGAACCCTCTGTTCAGCTGCTAAGGCGGAAAAAGAAATCTGCTAGCAACCAACCCTCTACCACCAACCAACCCTCTACCGCTACCCAACCCATTCCTACTGAGTCATCTACGCAGAGGTCTTCACCCCCTCCGGAGGAGTCTACCCCTCATGAGGAACCACACACCCAGGAGGAGCCAGTTAGAACACCCTCTCCCTCTCCACCTCCTCCTTCACCCTTCAACTATTCACCCAACCCATCTACCCCTGCCTCACCCTCTCGTAACCCAACCACCCAATCTACACCATCCGAACAAACCCAACACACACCCATAAAACCCTTAGACTCTGCTGCCTCAAAGTTCCTCTTTGAAGTGTCATCGGTAGCAGATCTATTTTCTCAACCCTCATCCCAATCTACCCTACTTAAACCCAAATCCCTTTTCTACCCTGCCCCCTCCTTTTGGTTCTCAACCGACCCCCTACCTGAATCATCAATCGTTAGTGACAACTCCGACACTAACATTGAGTTAGATTCTCCACCAACACCTCCTCCATCCCCACTTATAACAATTTCCTCCTCAACCCATACCTTCCCCTCCCGAAACTCAACCTCTTCCGGCGCTACCACTCCACCTCTCCAACTGTCCTTCCGACCCACAGCCACTGCCGAAGCCACCACTTCTGCCGGCAGCGGGCATATACATATTGGCCTAGACCCTTCTACATCTCAACCGACCAACTCAAAGATTTTGGCTCGCCTAGACGCTATTTACAACAGACTGGGAGAACTCACCAGTGTCTCCACAGCTGTTGCCGAGGTTGCAACTGCCGCATCCATGGCCATTGATAGAAATGCTGCCATCCTTCGACAATTACAGGATGATGTGTGGACCAGATTTGGACAGATGAAGTACGAGTTCTCTGACGTCAAGATCAACATCGAAGCTCAACGCACAGAATGTGCACGTCTCTACTCATCTATTTACTACAAATTGTTCCACGCCATCACTCTCCATCTCGGCCACAACAACCCGCCTATTCTCAAACTCAACAACCTTGCTCGCGACTTAGCTCACAATGTACTCAATGCTCAACGTGATCGACCATCACAGAGGAGAGATAAATAAGGTCTATCAACCAGATGTTATTGGAAGAGAACATCCATTGTAACGCCCCGTATTCTCGCATGTGCATTGTATACTTGTCTTTATACTTTCTTGGTTGATTGTGAGCATGTTTACTTGGTATATAAATGTTTTAGAATCATTCATAAGTTATTCTAGAAGTCCATAACATGTTTAGAATCATATAAACTTGTTTGTTGAATCGCCGGTTTGATCGCCTTGATTTTGGCCTTAGCGATTCCTCTCGTTGCTCGTATTTGCTTCTATTTCGACGCATTTAAGTGTTCGTTGAGTTCTTGACTTTATATTCAGGTCTTAACCATGTGGAAACAAGTCTTTTTCATGTCCAAGATATTCTAGTTTGATTGGTGTTTGATTGTAGTTTGGTTCGTTGATCATTCGTCGCGTGATTCGAGCCTTGTTCTATCTTGTTCCTGGGTTGTTCGGTGCTCTCCGACTTGTTTTGAGTAGGGTTAGACCTTAGAATGGTTGCCCATAAGTTTGGGACCATTTAGATCAAGTTTGATTCAAGTTTTGGAGGTTCTGAGCCGAGGCGCCCGCCTGGTCTGTGAGGCGCCCGCCCGTATGCCGGGAGTAATTGCAAAGTGGTCTCGAACTTGGAGGAAGCCTCAAGATTGAGGCGCCCGCCTCGGCATGGTTGAGGCGCCCGCCTCAACCTCCGTCGTCTGTTACGGATTTTTTCCCTGCTTTTGGAATTGGACGATTTGTACACCTTAAACCCCTATCTAAACCTATCCTAAACCTCCCTAACCCTTCACATTTAAGTCCTAACATCTCTAACAAAGTCTTAGGTTGATTAAGAGAGAGCTTGATGATCATTAAGCCACAAATCAAATTAAAAAGGGACCACAAGTTGTTGACACTTGTCCCACTCAAATTTTAGACTAATATAAGCCACATTTCAGATTTTTGACTCTCATTTCTCACCCTCACTCTCCAAAACGAGATTTCATCTCTCCAAGACTCTTCCATGGTTTCTTGAGGTTCCCATCTCCATCTTCCCTCATCCATTCTTCATTTGCCCAAGCTACCTTCATTAAAGTTGTAGAGCTCAAAGAGTAGAGCATTTCCATCCGATTGGTTTCCTCTTTTGCTTTTTGGTGTAGTATAACAAGTAAGTTACTCTTCTTCTTCTTCTTTTTAGTTCTCATTGATCCTAAGGAAACAAAGCCTATGGTGATTGAGGTCAATGAGGACACTTTTATGCTTCCTATGCTATCTTCTTATATGTTGAAATTGTGAGCTTGCTAGAGCATGATTAGGATGATTTCTCACCTATGAATGTTTATAATACTCTTCCATCTTGTCTATTTAAGGTTTTGAACATGTTAAAGCCATGTATTATATTTGTGATGGAAGTATTGATATATATGAATGCCCTAGTTTATGCCTTCTTGAAATGTTGTGAAAGTGTTATGTGTTCTATCCTAAATTTTGGACTCTATGATGAACATGGATCATATTAGGATGCCTTGGTGAGTTTATAACCTTGTTGAACCTAGAAATGACCTAGGTTGGGTTATGAAGCACATAGCTTCAATTTATCCAAAATTGGGAATTTAGAGCAAAGACTCAACGGAGTCGACTCTAGGGAATATTGGAACGTGTTGAACTCTAGCTTCAATCCCTACGAAGTTTGGACACCGTTTGATTTGGTTTACTCAAGTATGAGCTTGGTTTGATTGTTTATAACAAGTTGTTATGAAAGGTTGGTTTTGTGCAAATTATTTGCCTTGACATGTTTTATGGTAGAGATTAATACCCTACTTGGTTGGTCGAAGTTCGCTCTTGTCGAATTCGTCCTTGATTGGTTTAGTCAAGTAAATATCTACTGTGCATCACATTGAGTCCAGTCGGCATTATTTGGTTTGTTTATTAAGTCAAGGTGGGACGATACACGCCTTCACGAATTATGGGATTCGTGCTCGCTATGGATCGCCGCACTGACCTCACACACACCTCCATTGTTGGCCGCAATGGGAAGTAGCCCTTTGTCAGATCAATAAGTGCCGCATTGGCTTGCTATCTAGATCGAGTGGTACTTGATAAAAGTTGATGCATTCACAGAGCATCGATGTTGCACGATAAAGTATAATAAAGTTTTATTGCAGGAGCTACGAAGCGGCCGTGACTATATCATATCCTACTTGTATGATTTACTTTCCGCACTTATGTGGTTAATGTGTTAAGTGCTATATGATGATCATGTTCCATAATTGAGATAAATGTCATGCTATAACATGAACATGCATTGTAGTAACTTACCAAGTCTTTCGACTTACCCTATTTGTTTGTTTTGTTTCCTTAGATCCGAGCCGAGGAGACGGTCCCGATAGACTCGCTTTATTCTCGCTTTGTTGTTTGTAACCTCAAGGTTGATCTTTGGACTTTGTCGATTAGCCTTTTATTTTGGAAAGGACGTTGGGAAGCAAGTCATGTAGACTTGGCTTGGGGTTTTGATGTTGTTGTAACTTAACTATTTGACACTTGTAATCTTTTGGTATGCCGACTTATATGTCGAGCTCCTGTTTATATGTGTATGGTTCGCTATGCGCTTCCGCTAAAGCTCGCTTAATTATTATTGTTGTTGTTGTCTCCTGCATGTTGTGGCCGCTGAGGTTATTTTAAGCATGTGTTAATATTGTAGAGTAGTTGTTGTTCCTACGTAACGCCGAAGACTTGTTTATTTTTAGTTGCTTTTCCTGGCCAAGTGTAGCCGAAGTTGTTGTCGATGCGATGTTGCGCCACATGAATTTTATAATCCTACTTATGCATGCTTGTGTATCTTGACTATTTGACTGGCACGACTCTGATCTCGCATCGGGGTCCTGGTCGTCATTGGTATCGAGCTATAGTTAGCCGTCGGCCAGATAGGTTCCATGGCCTAGTTGGGTTGGTTATTTGTGTGTTGATTTTAACGCCGAGTGAATTCTTGTAGGAGTCCGATGGTTAATCCCTGAGAGGTAGACCTAGAGAGGTCCGCTGAACCCGAGGCGAGGTACCACCGCCGAGGATCCTAGTTCCGGGATATGGCTGAATTACATCGCAGACATTATTGGCTTTTCTCGGCCGGGCAAAGCCGGAGGTCAGCAGAGGAGAAGACCACCACCACCTCCACCACCGAGACCAAGGACCTACACTACTCTCCTAGAGAGATTTCTTAAGTTAAAGCCTAGTTCGCTTTCTTTGAGAACCGAAACCGAGGGAGGCCGAAGTTATGGATGGAGGAAATGATCAAAGTATTGTCCATGTGGGGTGTACCGACGAAGAAAGAGTTATGCTAGCAACGCTCAAATTTAAGGAGCCGCCGAACATTGGTGGACCGGTTGAAAGAAAGTTGGGAGATGCAACAAGTTCCCATTACTTGGGCCAATTTCCAAAGAGAATTTAAGAATGAATATGTGCCTGATGTAGTGCAAGAACCAGGGAAAAGGAGTTCTATGATCTTGAGCAAGGTAGCATGACAAGAGCTGAGTATTCGCGAAATTCACGCATTGAGCCGATATTGTACGATTCCGATTCCCACGAGGCAAGGAGAACACACAAGTTTGTGAAGGGGTTAAGAACCAGTTTAAAAGCGTATTCTAGCGCTTAAGCTCACCGATTATCAAGTGCGCTGATCGAAGTAAAGATGAGGTAGAGCAAGACATTGAGGAACACCGGTCAAGAATAATGCTAGTAGTGCACGGTGCACTACTCGCATCAATAATCGTAAGTAATTCGGTAATGGGGTTATCGTGGGAACCGTGATAGGAGAAGTGGAGGCCAAGGTAGGCCACTGGGAAACAAGGTAACAATACTTCTTCATCTAAGGGCAAGAAGGGTCGCAGTAGTGAGGCTATGATTGTTCTTGCTCGCCGAGGTCCGGGCACACCGATAGGTGCTGGGGAAAATGGGAAGTGTTTCTATTATGAGATGGAACTCACATGAAGAAGGATCGTCCAAGTTTAAGGTTGGGCCGGCGGGTAGCGCCAACAATCGGGGCTAAGAGATGGAGATTAAACCAAAAGTTCAAGGTTGTGTTTGCGCTTGATCATGGAGGTTCAGGGTCTACGGCCGTGATAGGAGGTAATTTTTCTATATTCGATCATAAGGCTCGAAGTTCTCATAGATCCGTGGTCTTCAGATTCTTATGTTGTCGCACTTTATTGAGAATCTACGCAGTATTGCCTCAACCTCGCCATACTTGAAGTGTCTACCCGCCGGGAATATATGCTCGCGATCCGTGTTTAAATCTTGTGATGTTTTGGTGGTGACCACACTTTGCATGCGGACTTGGTAGTTCTACCTATACGTGATTTTGATGTGATTCATGGACCGTTATGTGCTTATCATGCTATAGTTGATCGCCATAAGAAGCGGGTTACTTTTTATATGCCGGGTGTGCCCGAAGCAT
>CM028384.1:4662420-4703600 GCA_013146195.2 Codonopsis lanceolata | reverse complement strand
CAAGCTTCGAATAAACGATAGACCCTTGCAATTGGTCAAAAAAGATCATCAATGGGGTAGTGGTATTTGTTCTTACCACCCTATTCAATTCTCGGTAATCTATGCACAACCGCAAACTCCCCGTCTTTCTTCCTCAAATAGAACCGGTGCGCCTAAGCGACACACTTGGTTTAACAAAACCAATCTCTAGAAGTTCCGCAACGAAGTTTTCAACTCTCTAAGCTCCGCGGCGCCATTCTATATGGTGCCTTAGAAACGTGAAGTCCCCTGAATAAGCTCAATACAAAATTCTAGTTCTCTATCTGGCGGCATAGCATGATCGGTAGAAACACATCGGAAACTCACATACTACCGAACCTCCTCTAAACTCGGCGAAGACCTCTTCTTTATCAACAACGCAGGCAAGATAACCCGTACACCCTTGAGACAACAACTTTCTAGCCCTCAATGCAGAAATAAAGCACGCCACCGAAGCATGATCACCACAAAGTAAATTCAGCACACCCGCTCTAAGATATAAAAAGTAACCCCTCTTCCTATGGCAATAACTATAGCATGATAAGCACATAACCAACCATGCCAAGAATCACATCAAAATCACGTGATAGTGAGAACTACCAAGTCCGCATGCAAAGTGTGGTCACCCACCAAAACATCACAAGATCTAAACACTTCTCGTTAGCATATACTCCCCCGAGCGGTAGTAGACACTTCAAGTATGGCAAAGATTGGGGCAATACGCAAAGATTCTCAACAAAGTGCGAAGCAACATAAGAATGCGAAGACCCCGGATCTATGAGAATTCGAGCCTTATGATCAAAT
Organism: Codonopsis lanceolata; assembly: GCA_013146195.2. NCBI lineage: Eukaryota > Viridiplantae > Streptophyta > Magnoliopsida > Asterales > Campanulaceae > Codonopsis > Codonopsis lanceolata. The sequence continues at coordinate 4,702,778 of CM028384.1, read as the reverse complement.
ATAGAAAGAGTACCTCCTATCACCGCCGTGACCTCGAACCTCACGATCAAGCGCAAACACACGGCCTCGAACCTTCGGTTTACCATCCATATCTCTTTAGCCCTGCATCTGCCGCCTCCCTCGACCGATTGGCCTTATATTTGGGACAATCCTTCCTCAAATGAGTCCCATCTCCACAAATGAAACACTTACCGGTCTTTCCCCAACACCTATCACCGTGGGCTCCTGCTCGCGTAATCGAACAAATCATAGTCTCATTACGAGACCCTTGCCGCCCCCGTGTAGAAGAAGTGTTGTTGCCCCCCGTCTCCCTGCCTCTCCTCCGGCCTACCTTGGCCACCTCTCCTATCACGGCCCCTTGGTATCCTCTTCACCGACTATTCCCCGATTAGTGTTTCCGAGTAGTCCGTCGCAAGCATTACCCGATTACCCTTGACTCGGTGCTCCTCGATATCTTGCTCAACCTCATAAGCTCTATCAACTGCACCGATAGGTGAGCTTAAGTGCTAGAATCGCCTCTAAATTTGGTCTCAACCCTTTAACAAACTTATGCTCTACGAGCCTCCGTAGGAATCAAGTACGCAATCCGGCTCATCTCTAAGAACTTCGCAATACTCCCGCCCAAATACCATACATCTTTGCTCAAGATTATAGAATTCTTTTCTCCCTTTGGTTGGCGAACCACATCCTGCATCGCACTCATTCTTAAATTCCTCCAAAATTAGGCCCAAGTGAGGGACTTGTCTGCATCTCCCAACTTTCCTTCAACACAGCCCACCAATGCTCTACTGCCCCTTTAAACCGAAACGCCGCTAGTCTCGACTTTCTCCTCATCGGGTACACCCAACATAGATAAGATTTTGATCATCTCTTCCATCCACAACTCATCTCCCCTGGTTTGGCTCCCCAAGAAACGCACTAGGCTTCAACTTAAGAAATCTCTAGGAGAGGTTGTCGCCCCTGCCTTCTGGGGAGGTGGCGTATGCCTCCAGCCTTGACCTCCCCGGCTCGGCCTCGCCAAAGCCATCAACACACGTAATTGCTACATCCTGCCCACCGGATCAAGCGGCGCGGTATTCAACTCGTGCTCCCGACCTCTCCCCGGCCTACCTCTACCGCGGCCATTTCCGCTCCTAGGATTTATCCATCGATCTCCTACAAGAATTCACTCGACGCTAGAATCATCACACAAATAACCAACCCACCTAGGCCATGGAACCCGGCCTCGCCTAACCTATAGCTCGATATACCAATCGGCGACGATCTCGAACTCGAACCCCAATGCGAGATCCCTGACGCGCCGGCCCAAATAATCAAGTTAAACACATAAGCATGCATAAGTAGGGTTTTAAAATTGGCGCAACATTTCGCATACTAACAACTCTGGCCTACACTTGGCCTAAAAACAACCCGATAAACAAGTCATCTACGACAATATACTTAACCCAACAACTACTCCTACAATTTCCACATGCTGCTTAATAAACCTCAACGCCACAACATGCCGGAGACAATAAAGAATAATACTATAAACGCGCTTTTAGCTGAAGGAATTATGATGAACCATACACATATAAACAAGCGCGACTTATAGTCAGATACCAAAAGATTACAAGTATTAGTAATAAGTTACTACAACACAAAAACCCAAGCTAAGTCTACATGACTTGCTTCCCATCGCCCTTTCCAAAATACAAGATTAACCAATACCTAATGTCCAAAAGAGCAACCTTGCTCACAACGCCCAAGCGAATGCGTGAATCTAGCGTGAACGCCACCTCGCTTTGATCTAAGGAAAACAAAGCAAACAAATAGAGTAAGTCGAAAGACTTAGTAAGTTACCAAGATATGCATGTTCATACATAGCATGACATTTATCACAAATATGGCATGTTATCATCATTTAACACTTAGCACCTTATTCACATAAGTGCGTAAAGTAAATCATACAAGTAGGATATGATAGTCACACCGCCCGTAGCTCCCTCGCAACACAATTTCGTTACTAGTTCGTGCCATCGATGTTATGTGAATTCATCGACTCATACCGAGAACCTACTGATTTCAATAGCAAGCCAATGCGGCACTTAACCGATACGGCAGTTACTTCCCCACCGCGGCCCACAGTGTGTGAAGTCCTGTGCGGCGATCCATAGCGAGCACGAATCCCATAATTGTGAAGGCGATGCATCGTCTCACCCGGACTTGATAAACAAACCAATTATGCCAGCTGGACTCAATGCAATGCACAAGTAGATATTTACTTGACTTTAAACCAATCAAGGACCGAATCCGACATGAGCGGACTCGTCCGACAAAGTAAGGTGTTAATCTATACCAGAAAACACATCAAGGCAATTAATTGCTCAAACCAAACTTTCATAACAACTTGTCATAACCAATAAAACCAACCTCATACTTGAGTAAACCAACTCAAACGGGGTTCAAACATCGTAGGGATCGAAATTAGGATTTAACATGTTCAATTCTTCCCTAGAGTCGACTCCGTTGAGTCTTTTCACTAAATTCCCAATTTTGGGGAAATTGAAGCTATGTGCTTCGTAACCCAACCTAGGTCAATTCTAAGTTCACAAGGGTATAAATTCACTTAAACATTTTAACATAATTCATGTCCTTCATGTGGTCCAATATTGAGGATACATCACATAACCATTTTCACAAACACCACATAGGCATAAATTTAGGCATTCCCAAATAATTTCACTTTCATCAACAAGCATACCACATTAATTCTAACATGTTCAAGACCTCAATTAACATGATGAAAGAGTAATTTCAACATTCAAAGGCAAGAAATCAACCTAGACATGCTCCTAACAAAATCATACATTCAAAATTCGTAGGAAGCAACTATGTGTCCCCATTGACCTCACACATCATAAACTTTGTTTCCTTAGGGTCAATGGGTACTAAAATGAAGAAGAGTAACTTACCTAGCTTGAGTGAAAACTCAAGAGAACCCAAATCTAAACGGTGAAGTCGTTCCTTTCGTTGTCCTCGTCGAGAATCCGAAGTTTGGCGGCGATCTAACGGTGGAATCCTTGGGGATCGGAGGAAGAAGGTGGAGCTAGGGCTCAAAACTCAAGCTCCCAACTCTCTCTCACTCTAACTTATAAGAACAAGATGAACTAATGAAAGACTTACTAAAAATCTGGTCAAGACTTGGTATTTATACCTCCAATCAAAAGAAGGGCACAAAGGGTATTTCTCAAATGAAATTAGTGAGTGTTAGGGAGTAATCAAACACTTAATCAAACTAAATTGACTTCTAATTAGTGTTAGGACTTGATTAGGACTAAGTGTGGGTGTTTAGGAAGGGTTTAGAGGGGGTTTAATGGGGGTAGGATAGGCATTTCACGACCTAACTCAAAACAGGGCAAGAAAAATCCCGTAGCAGATGGCAGTGAGGCGGGCGCTCACCCATGCGCCGCCTCAACCTCCGAGCCTTCCCAAGTTCACCCATTTTGAAATTGCTCTCTGCTGAGGGCGCCTCACCAGCCTCCCATCGGCCTGCATGTCTAAAACTTGATTCAAACTTGATCTAAATGGTCCCAAACTTATGGGCAACCATTCTAAGGTCTAACCCTACTCAAAACGAGTCGGAAACACACCCGAACAACTCCCGGAACAAGATAGAACAAGGCGCGAACCACGCGACGAATGAACAACGAATCAAACCGAAATCAAACACCATTCAAACTAGGATGTCTTGGACATGAAAGAGACTTGTTTCAACATGATTAAGACCTGAATATAAAGCCAAGAACTCAACAAACACTTCGTACGACGAAATAGAAGCAAATACGAGCAATGAGAGGAATCGCTAAGGCTAAATTCAACGCGATCAAACCGGCGATTCTACAAACAAGTTTATATGATTCTAAACATGTTAAGGACTTCTAGAATGATCTAAGAATGATTCTAAGACGTTTATAAACCAGGTAAACATAATCGCAATCAACCAAGAAAGCACAAATACAAGCATGGAATGCACGTGCAAGGTTATGGGCGTTACATAGACACTACTTGGCATTTGCATGAGTCCAGCTGGCATCCTGTCCTTGTTCACACACGCCTCCACTGTGGCCACAGTGGGGAAGTAGCTCCCTTGCTGTAATCAATACGAGCATCATTGGTGTCTATCCCGGGCATTCCCTCGGAAGGTCGATGTACTTACACGCATCTGACTCATGCACTTCTCCGTATAACGCTTCTATGCAGAACTACGCGGCCCGGCCTCCATATATCCTTATCCTATGTGATTTAATTTCGTGCACCTATGTGGAACAATGTGCATTTTTGATATATGATCTCTATGCTTATGTGACGCTATCTTGCCTTGTATGTTGCATATTGCCATGACATGCATGATTGATAGCTTACAAGTCTTTATGACTTACCCATTCCCTTTAATGCTTTTAGATCCTAGCAAGATGTGTTCTTCTCGTTGAGGATTGCGGTGTTCGTGCATTGTTCCTCCTTTTGTCTGCCGTTGCAGTTTGAAGAGGTGGTCTAGATGTCCTCTTCATTTATTTTGTTATTTTGCAAGGACGATGGGTTAAAGCAAGTCAATTAGACTATGCTTGGGAAATTGTATAGAACTTGATCTTGATGCTTTATATAGCTACTTGTAGTTTAACTCTTGTAGTACTTGTAACCCCTTTATGCCGGCATTGTGTAAGCCGAGCTTTGGTTATCCTTGCTTAATAGTTCACTACGTATAAGTCTTCCGCCGAGCATTCTATTAGCTCTTATCTAATTCCTCGCCCATAAACCGTTAGCTTGGTTCCTGCATGTAGTGTCGCCGATGACTTGGTTTAATTGCTTAACTGCTTTTATCAGTTTGAAAAGTTTTAAAAATACCGGCCTTTTAGGCCGAGGCGTTATACGACTCTAATGTTAAGGCCACGTCGTTTTTTAAAAAAATGAGTCCTTGCATGTTTATTGCCCTCTTGTTTTCCCCTATTTGGGCGGTCCGACCCTCGGTTCCATCTCGGGCCCGGGTTGGGTCGCCACATAGCACGCAGTAAATTAAACCTGGATGGAAAACTAATTCATCCTCATTTACATGCTTCCCTCCTACCAAGAAAAAATGAAATATCACTGCCCATATTCCATCCACTTGCCAGTCTATCAAACATAACGATAGTGTTATGTAGTCAACTACCGAACACTCGTCACCTTGTGCTTCCACCATCAACAGCTGAATGACCACCGAGTTCCGCTTGTACTATGGTGTTCTAAGTTGCTTGGTTGTAGTCTTATCTTGTTACTTGCTATTTCAGCTTGCACCGGCTTGCATGAAGATGGGAGGCCGAATTAGCTAGAAAAGCAATCGCTTGGTCGAGAACAAAGTTTTCGGATCATCGGCCCGAATATTATGACACACAACCGAAGATTTATAGTGAAGCAATCTCGACTTCATCGACATGGACGCTATTGGATTCCTCGATATCAAAGATGTTATTGGAGAACCCCGAGATGGCCTCCATGTTGTTTTAGGAGGAAGATTACGAATTTCTCCTTAACCGTGTTTGTGGGCTCTGAAACCTGGCCTAAGAAGTGATCGCGCTTTAGATTGGTGGATAGAAAGATTCTCACGCTACAGTGACAATAAAACGCATTTAAGACAATGAACTATAGAAGGTACTCCTCATCTTTAACAACCATTGCACGTAGCCGACTTCATTACTCTTCCTCAATTGAAGTGCTTTATCGCTTTTGAATTACTTTCAACATGAGACACTTCGCCTTTAGTCGGAAAATGGTATCATCTAATCCCCCAAATCTCGAACAAAGCAAAGAAATGGATTCCTCAGAATCCATAAAGCTTCTAAAAACATGTACATCAAGAGTGACCAAATGCAAATGTTGGGGATCCAGATCTTTAATAAGAGGTAGAAGAGTTGGTATAAAACCTACTTCACGCATGGCTGAACAACCTGATGAGGATGAAACCAAAACAGTGACAAGAGATAGTAAAGCCTCGATAAAAACTACACACCATTTTGTTGAATTAGTAACAATGTAATCAATGGCCTTCTCCATGAGACCAGATAGGATGCCACTTGCCCACCGGATGTTACAAATGCCAACACCGTGGTCGTGATGCATCTTGACAAAGAGAAACTAAGGAAAGCAAGCATAAAATCTAGATTTTCTTGGGAACTGCATCTTAATAGCTCAAAAGTGTAACCAATTCATTAATGAACTCAGGTTCATTGTTAAAGAAAGAGACTAAATCATCAGTATCACCATAAGCTTGAACAAGAACTACAAACGCATACTGACGAATGCATGTGTAATGTTGTCGGGTAGCTAAGGAGCTAAAAGCCCTTGCAAACCGCAATCTTGTCAAGAGAGAGAATCTTAAATTAGGGGGCACTTTAAACTCTCTAACTAACTTGCTCAAAATCTCAAGATCAGACTCTTGGGAAGCATTGATATTGGGCAAATGAGCATATACGCATACAAGTGTGCAATTTTTATATAATTCAAACTTCTCAAATGAATTATGAAGATATTTATAACTCCAAGAATCACTAGTCACATGAATCTACTTGCATCATCATACCATTCCTTCCCCAATATGTGAATAGTCCAAGAACGTGCCTCTGTCTTATTTTACGTTCCCTCCTTGATCATCTCAATTTTTTTCATTTTTTCATTCCCGGCAATGGAACCAACTGATGCATCCAAAAAAGCATCATATCGGGGGTGCCGAAAGTAGCGGTGGACATGGGTCATCGGAGTTGCCGTCCGGCGGCCTTCTTATCGTCGGTGGTGGATATCTGGCTATATATCTATAAAATAAACACCGTGAGTCGGCGGGGAAGGCCCCCGCCAAAAACCCTCTGACGTGTTTATCAGTACACGTATCAAAAGAGGGTGCATAGCCCCCAAGTGTATGTGTGATTCTCAATCAGAAAAAGAGTGAGATCAGAGAAAGAAAAACAGAGAGAGACCCCTCTCTATGAGCTGGAGGGGGTTATTTATACCTGAGGGAATGGGTTTAGCCTGTTGCGCAGAAGCCTGGCATAATCCTTCGGACATCTTATAAAATATAGTGGGCCATTAAACAAGGCCCAAACGCCATTTGTCACGGATCCAAAATATGCACATCACCTGGTTTTGACATCAGAATTTTTTGAATTTTTTTGCTTAAGAAAATCTGGAAAAACAGCGTTGATGCCTGGATTTGGCATCAGAATTTTTTGAATTTTTTTTCTTAATGAAATCTGAAAATGCCTCGATGCCCGGATTTGGCATCAAGATTTTTTAATTTTTTACTTAATGAAATCTGAAAATACAGCCCTCGATGCCTGGATTTGGCATCAGAATTTTTTGAATTTTTTTGTTTAAGAAAATCTGTCAAAACAGCCCTGATGCCTGGATTTGACATTAGCATTTTTTGAATTTTTTTGCTTAATGAAATCTGTCAAAACAGCTCTGATGCCTGGATTTGGCATCATAATTTTTTGAATTTTTTTGCTTAAAGAAATCTGGAAAAACAACCCTAATGCCTGGATTTGGCATCAGAATTTTTTGAATTTTTTTTGGTTAATGAAATCTGGAAAAACAACCCTGATGCCTGTATTTGGCATCAGCATTTTTTGAATTTTTTTGCTTAAGAAAATATGTCAAAACAGCCCTGATGCCTGGATTTGGCATCAGAATTTTTTGATTTTTTTTGCTTAAGAAAATCTGTCAAAACAGCCCTGATGCCTAAATTTGGCATAAGAATTTTTTGAATTTTTTTGCTTAAGAAACTCTGGAAAAACAGCCCTGATACCTGGATTTGGCATCAGATTTTTTTAGATTTTTTTGCTTAAGAAAATTTGGAAAAATAGTCCTGATGCCTGGATTTGGCATCAGGATTTTTTGAATTTTTTTGCTTAATGAAATCTGGAAAAATAGTCTTAATGCCTGGATTTGGCATCAGAATTTTTTGAATTTTTTTGCTTAAGAAAATCTGGAAAAACAGCCCTGATGCCTGGATTTGGCATCAGGATTTTTTGAATTTTTTTGCTTAATGAAATCTGGAAAAAAAGCTCTTTTGTCTTCATTAATGGCATTTTTGTCATTTGGCAACCAATTTGTAGTTATATGAAATGTTCAAAAAATTGATGTCCTTAAATGAATACATTTTTCTAAAATTATACCCACTTGAAATTTGCCCAAAAAGAATCTCTATTGGGGCAAGGTCCAGGCAACCCAATTCCAGTCCAATATTAACCAAGAGAGAAAACCCCTCCCAGTTGCTTGACCAAATCCCAATATGGCAATTTGCCTAAGCAAAGAGGCCAAAAAGAGGTAATTCCAAGGCATTATGATGACTTGCCTGCCCCAAGATTTGAAATAGTCCAAACATTATGGACCCATGGGATACACTTAAGCCCATTGATAATTACCGACCACCCAAACAGTTACTTGTTACTTGGAATCACGCCCAGTATTGTGAGTATCATCGATGCAATGATCATCTCACCGACAAATGCTATACACTCAGAGATGCAATTCAGGATCTCATTGACAACGATGTAATTATGGTGGCAGGCACAAAATTTTTTGAAATAGATCAAGCCAAGGAGGTCTAAAAGGGGTAATTAGCCAAGGATAAAGGTGCTGTAAAATATGTTAATCAATAAAAGGAGTTTCTGATAAAGGTCTAGGAGACAGCTTCCTGGGTTTGATAAACGGATGTACTTATTATAAAGAGCTCCCTGCTGAGTTTGAACTAATTGTTGATAAGCCTCTGCAGAACTGGTATACCACGACCGGCCCGCTCTTGATGCCCGTAGATCTGGTGGACCGCTTTGGATCACTACAAGAAAAATGAACTTTTGTGACTTTGTTAAAGGCTCTTTTTGAAATGCCTCCTAAAGCTATCTATTGGGGCTTTGAAAAGTGTCATTTTATTAAGCACCACATTAGTTTTCAAAAAGCCTCATAAAGTGATCTATTAGGGCCTTTTTAAGTGTTATATAATTAAGTATTTTTTGAGGCACTTAAAAGCATCCCAATTTTGTTGCCACCGATAATTGAGAAACGCGAGATTTTTTTTAACTTTGGCGCACAAATCTTTTCCATTCCCTTACTTTTTACTTTTCCCCTTTCTCCCGCCCTAGTTATTTTCCCCCAATTCCCAATCGGCTTCTTCTCGTCTCCTTCCCCTTTCCAGATTCCTTCCGCCCTAGTTTTGGTTTTGCAGGTGCTAGCCACGTAAGTTCCTCCCTTCATCTCTCTATCTCTCTATCTATAATTTTGCAGTTTCTCTTCATCTATATTCTTCAATTCGAAAAAATTGACATTTTGATTTTGATGTAATTCTTCTTCCTTTTCGAAAGCAGAGCTCACGACTAGACATTACAAACCTGCTTTGATTTTGCAGCGGTTTGATTTTGGAGGTGCCACCTTTGTAAGTTTCTCTCTTCATCTCTCTATGGTCCCTTCTAGATCTAGTTTTTCATTTACATATCATTATGATGAAGTCCTTTGTGGTGCCATTATCACAAGCATCTCTCTTAGTCTTATATTGAGTTAGGATTTTGTGCTACTAATTTGTATCAGCTAGTTGTTCTAGAGTGAATGTGGATAGAAACCAATTATATGCTATCTACTTTACAAAGTGAGGTAACTTTTGAGGTTTCATATGATCCCAAACTAATTGCTACTTTCAGTAAAAGTGGCTGTAGTAGTTATAAATCCAAAAGTCAATTTCTTAATCTCTACGCTTCTACCAAAAGTGACACTCATTTTGGGATGAAGATGGTGACCTTTTGTTTACTTGGTGTGCATATTATAGAAGAAAACCGATTTAGGGGCCAATTATTGTAATATATCAAAATTCCAAGAGAGTTGAAATGTAATTCCCTGAGAAGAAAGTTTAGGACTGGTAATCTATTTGCACTCTGTTTATTGCTATTATCACTCCTGTTAGTTTAATTAAAAATTGGGATTGGAAACTGTTTCATATTTTTTTTTATCATAATCCTCTTTTAGTTCTTAATTCAAGTTTATCTACAGGCACTTACTCGTGCCCGGGTGCCCATAGGGAAGCTTAAGGATCCAACCATTGGAATTTCCTGTGACATTTGCGTGAACAATTTACTGGCTGTTATAAATACAAAATTGCTTCGAGATTATGCAAAAATAGATGAAAGATTATGGAAGCTAGCATTTATTATTAAACATGGGCAAAGTCAAGAGGAGTCAATGAGACTTATCAAGGGACACTATCAAGCTATGCGTGAGTTAGCTTGATTGCTCAAGTTTTATTTATGTTCATACTTGATTCCCTACTTTATCGTTGTAGCTAAGTTATTTTTGTTGATTTTCAGGTATGTGTTGATGTGTATTCATTTCTTATAGCGGTTTGATTTTAGTGTTTAATTCCAAACCATGATACAACCATCATATCGATAGTGAACCTTCACTTCTGGGTTTCTTTTGTAAGATTCCTGTTTATGGTCCCTTCTAGAAATTTTGGATCATTTGTTGGCGTGGCAACTCCTTATGGGGAGGGGGGGTTGTCTTAGTTTTTTGTATAGCCTTTTTACCATATGGCCTACATGATATATGCTAGCTTTTATCTTTGCCACCTGTAAATGTAATAATCTTTAGGCATAAAATCCTAGTGAAGGATTTGGATGGTTTCCTTGCTCCTTTTGGAATTGGCGAAATGGCTACGTGTCTTAAAAAGATTATTAGGGATCAAGATTCAAGAAGGCAATTCCCTAACTTTGGAGCCAATAGGATAGGACGTCGTCCTTCAATGTTGCAGTACACAGGAATATCGTGAGTCCATTCTTTTTTTTCTCTTCTTTCTTTTGTGGGGAGAAAAGGGCAGTAGGGGAGGGACATCTTCTTGTTTGTAGTGCCAATGTTATGATAAGATTTCCCCATGTGTTTAAACAGGTAAAAGTTGATGATGAAAGTCTGAAATTTTGTGCTATATTATTCCCCCTGCAATTTTGATATACATAACACCTTTTTGTAGTTTCAAATAGGAAATCTTTATTTTACTTATGAAAAAAATATATTTTAGTATTAAATGTACACTTATTGCAAATCCAGTTCAAATATTTATTACTGTTTTGGACATATAGTATGCCCAATTCTTGACATAAGAATGGTTACGGAATTTGCAGGACCAGCTCAAACACACTCACTTGTGAGTGATTTGGTAGTGTATTTTGTGTTATGTGACTATGTTCTAGCTACCAAATGTGGGACTATAGCCTTAAATGCCCCTCACACTTGGTCGATTTGAGGCTTACATGTGGACATCTCATTTGGGTGATGCATATTGAATAGTTGCTCTGAAACCATATAGAATTTTGGCTCCTAAGTCATAACCAATTGGTAGGTGGGTGATTGGATCCAACATCTTATATATTGGATTGCTATATACCAGGTAATTTCAATTCCTATTCATTTGCAAATCAGGGTTCATTTGTATTAAGATTAGATAGCTTGACGAGCCATATCTGCACTGTCTAAGACCAGGCAACTGTCATGAAGTAGGGCTTATTTCGCTTCATCGATGCTTTCCTTGGTGGCTGAATCAATCCCATCCTAGTCTACTAGAGATGTATTTTTAACCTTGAAATGAAATTACTGAAATGAAATGAAATTAACCTTGAAGTAGGGTTTATTTCGTTTCGTTTTATATTTTGTTTCTAGTTTATGGTAGATACATACAGATTGTGTTGTTTGTCACTGGATTTCCTTTTTTATTGGTACTCTTATACATTATCTTGCCTTATTTTTGTTGTTATTGGTGTTGTGTTGTAGATATGTGGAAACCCTCATGAAAAGAAAACATTTCTTGGTAAAATAAAATTTGGAAACAGTAAAGAAAAATCCAAAGCTCAGAGACAAGCTGTGAATTCCATTTGTCAGGTGGTGTTTCTCTATTTAATTTAGAAATCGAAAACTGGAGAGGAGCTGTTGGACCTTATTCATCGGCCCACTGCAAAGGAAACTACTGTTGCTGCAAAGGTTATTTTCTTACCTGAGCTCTCCATTGCAATTAATCATGCTTTGTTATCTCATCCCAAATTTCAAAGAGATTCCTTGATCTCATGGAATTTTGGAATTGAATTTCTTAATGATTTGCTTTCCTTGATATAATGTTGTGTCTCAGGATTCTTAAAGCTGCAAATTAACCTTCGTATAATCATATTTGTTTTTCTTCAAGATTTTCTTCACTAACAAGTGTTTCTAATCATATTAGCTATGCCATTCTTGATGATTCTTATGTCAGTTCAAATGCAAAGATGGTTCCCAAGTAAAGGAGTACTATCAGGCCTTAACAAAGGAAGACTGTAGACGTCAGAATGGTTCCTTTATTGCTTATGAGAAGGTTGGTAAATATATAGCACTTTTTACTAATAAATTTCAATTCTCAATATTGCTTGTTATCTTAAGGATCTTTAAATCATAAACATCTTTTTTTTTAAATCATAAACATCTTGATTGGTATAAGGGTCTTAAAACATGCATTGAGGCACAAGCGATTAAATATAGTGTGTTGAATTTAGTCTAGTTCGGGCATCTTAAAGAATATCTGAGCTTCTTTTCTCCTCGAAATTTTTGTGATCCAATTTTTTTCATTCAAATCAACCTACAGTAACTAGTTTTGCATGCTTTTTTAAAAATAGAGCATCTGTTATATTGTACTCCAAATTTAGTAAAACTGATATGTAGTCAAATGAGATTGAGATTCTGAAGGGAGACATGGCAAGAGCACTCCCTCAAAGATCTTGAGATCCTTGGTTCCAATCCTCATACCAACAAGGGGCCACACTTACCTATTCATACAAAAAAAAAATATTAGTTCAGCATAGATCAAGTTTAGGGATAGACCAATTTTACTAGTATGGTAAAGAATTTTCTTCATTATCAAGTAGTAAATTAGAAGGGAGAATATCAATAAATTTAGGAACTGAATTCCATAAATAAATTCTAAAATGACAGAGTCAGAATTCAGAAATAAGTTATGAAAAATATAGTACAAAAATATTGATTAGAGACCAAATTCAAGCAGTAGACGGTGTGGCTTGAGAGGAACAACTGAGCTTTTGAGAGCAAAGAGATTAGTGGACTGAATGAAGGAGAGGGTTTTCTGGACATTCATTTTGGGACAATTGTTTTTTTGGTGTTCTGGATTGACCCCACCTTTTAATAAATCTTTTGTAGCATTTTTTGATAGTTGGTCTGGACATTTTTTTTGAGACATTGTTTCTAGACATTCTTTTTGGGACATTGTTTTTTTGGTGTTCTGGATTGACCCTGCCTTTTAATAAATCTTTTGTAGCATTTTTTGATAGTTGATCTGATAGCCAATCTGGCGGTAGTTTGTACTTCCATTCAACATAGGACGCGTCACCTGTTTTGACACTTGTTAATATAATTTCTCATCGAAAAAGGGCGAAAGTCTAAGAAGAAATAAAATGTAAAAAAACGCATTTAGAATTCACAAATAAAGTGAAAAAGAAAGTAAGGCTTTCAAAGATGAGTTCTGCAAAATTTGAAAATTAAAAAAGAATAAGGGAATTGTGAACTTAGAAAGAAAAGAAGAAGATGAAAGAACTAGGAAGAAATGTAAAAAAGAGGGTTGGGGGACTTGCAGTAGCTAGACTCACTAAATACCAGGTTTTCCTCTTGGGCTCGCCTAGGCATGCCTTTCATGACAAAGATTTAATGTAACTACAACAACTACATTTACGGGAGTGAGTTGGCAAAAAATGATGCGTGTAATCAAGCCCAAGTAGCATGATTTGGGACAAAGGCCAAGTTGAGTAGTAACGAATTTCTCACAAAAGTTCAGACATAAATTTATGTGCTCAATCTTGTTTATACTCTTAGTTAAGCACCTTGTGCAACCATATAGAAACTGACATTGTTTTACTGAATCTTTTTCTTGAATGGGTCCATTTTCGTGTATAATTTCTCCCCACACTGATGTTAACTTAGGGGATTGTTCTTTTCTGGACACTTACCGTCACATGAAGCTTAATGGTTCACCCTCTAAAACTTGGGAGATGTTATAAGGCTTAACACATGATTTGGTGATTGTACTTTCACAAAGTTAGAAACTAGCCAACTAGACTTGACTTTTTGACACCTGGTCATTAGACTTACTTTCATAGTCAAATAGCCACTCAATCCACATTTGTGAATATTTTTGGATGAAAAAAATAGAAAAATACCCATATGCTTCTTAAATTTGGTGTGACTTTTGAAGGGTATAAGGTCTCTTCCTTGTTTCCCATCCACAAAATCCATTGGAAGTGAATGAATGGCTCTTTTGACTATGAAAGTTAATTTCAATGACCAAGATGAAAACTCAATTCTAGTGGGTCGTTAAAAAATTCACTGAAGCACAATGGCCAAAGTTTGTATTAAGCCTTATTTTTCTAAATTAGTTTGTCGTGATAATATATCCCTACATTTGCATTTTATGCGATAGACTTTCAAGTATGTTCACTATGAGCTTGATCCAACATCTGATGTGCCCCCTATGATGATGGGGGCTGCCCCTCCCAAACCACAGAAGCCTAAGCGAGCTGAGTACTGTTCGGAAGTAGAGCTCGATGAATCGCAGTGGATAAACTATGACATACCTAACTTTAGAATGGACATTTTAGGCCAATTTGGAGTTATAATGGTGGATCAACCATGGAACATTCATATGAAATTTCCATATGGTATGATGGCTGACGATGAAATGCACAACCTTAATATTTAGGCTTTGCAGAGTCATTTGATTATTCCCAGATGAACTTGATTATTCACTGGGTTCACTGGGTTCTATTTTTAAAAATTGTCAAAATATTGAATTCACTAGGTTTTGTCAGTGTGCCACTTCTACTTAGGTAAAACTTTCTGAGTAATTTGATTATTCCCAGCTGAACTTGAAGTTTGGGTTATTCTTCTATTTGTTATGGTGTCTTTCTTCAAAACTATATGCTCACATAGCAGGCAATTTTTGATATATATTTTATAAATAGGCAGCATATAAAGTTAAATTTGAAAGTAATTGGGAATCAAAATTGAAGCGACAAACATAAAAGGATCAAATCATCAAGAAAAATGAATTTGGCAGGAATTGTTAACTAGGAGAGTACCCTCGTAATTGGAATAGCAAGAGGAGGGTTCAGAGCTTTTCATTGTTGTTAATTAAGCATCTTTTTTAGTAGTTTTAGTGCATTGAACTCTTCCCTATAGAAAGCGAGCGGAGTCCAGTAGAGAGATTTTTTTATTTACTAAATGAATACAGTGTCTATTAAGGAAAGATAGACTAGAGGTAAGGCAGGAACAACTTCCATCCTTATTAATTTGGAAAATAGAAAGCCTAGGCTCTTGAAGTTGAAGTATTTAATAGAAGATGGTGAAGTGAATCACAATTACTACAAGTGAACTTCAGAGATACATCTTAAACAGATTGTTGCGTGTTCTGATGACCTTACCATGATACTGGCAAGACATTTGCACCTGTTAAACTGCTATGTGTTCTATTCCATTTTTTGCTATGAGATTAGTCATATTGATATATCAATCAGTTTCCCCTCCCCTATCGTATTGTGGCAAAACCGCAAAACCATGGATATGGATTCAAGATCTTTTTTTATCTGTGTTGTGGCTTGACAGTGCGCTCTAGACCAAACTTTTGTTGATGGTGGCTGGACTGTAAATTACCAGTGTACTTTCTTCTTATATGTCTTGTGGAGGTTTTCCCATTATTGCCATTGATTTACCATGGTCCTTATATGAAGATTTACAATGATCTCATAACTGCAATCATGCACAAAGGAACATTGCATATACAAATTAACAAAATAAAATGCAATGTTAATTCGTATTCTAATAGTGGAATTTTTTTCACAGGAAAGAGTGCCACTGTATGCTTTTTCTCACATCAGATAATGATTTTACTGGCCAAGAACAGGTTCTCCATATCCTCCTAGTTATCTTAAGTATCATGTGTAGAGGAAGTATGAGAATCACTTAGTTCATAGATGAAAACTTCTTGTTCAATTTAACATATAACAAAAATCTTGTTGCCACACTGTTTCAATACCACTCAAAGAGTCCTCTATTTTTCTTGGGATGGTCCACTCAAAGAGTCTCGTTTACAAGTAAGCTTACAATATCAATAGGTTTTGAACTAACTGCTCATATATAAACAACCAAGTTAGGTACAAATAAAGGATTTTGCTATAATGATTACCTTCTATGGTATCAACTCAACCCAACTCAATTCCACTCAGCCTTTCTCCCAATCACTTGGGGTCAGCTACATGAAATTTTTTCTGACATCTGGTCCAAAGCAAGGTCATTGTACACACCACACTCCTTTTTACCTTTCTCCCAATCTTTTTGTGATCTTTTTTTGACATTTTAGTTACGTATCTTATTAACACGTTCTTTCCTTGTTACCCATCATTCGGTTTCATAAAGTAGTGCATGTCTAATCGATGTCTGATAAATTAGTGCAGGTCTAGGGTATAAATATATCTCCTAATTAATTGAACTTCAGATGTGGACTCTTGAGTAATTTAGAACATGTAAAACTTTCTTTTGGAGGGATTGTCTTCTAATGTTACTTTAATACTATACTTCTACAATTACTCTGGATTTTCGGTGTTGTCTTCTCACTTGCCTAGCATCGTTCTTAGGCACACCATTACCTTGGAAGATATCAAAGAATCAACTGCCAATATGTAGTGCTCTAGTGCATCATATTTATGTTTTTTTATGTGTCTTCCCAACGTCAAATGGGTCACCTATCATCCAGCAGTCCAATAATGCGATTAAGTCCTATTAGGTATACTGAACTATTAAAATTGGTATAAATTCATTAGTTTCTTTTTATACTTTAATGTGCTTAGGTGCATTTGTCAAGCAATTCAATTCAAATCAATCTCAATTAGTTTTTTTTTCTTATTTGGCTTTGCTACCTTTTGTGTGGTCAGTTACAGTGTGTGCATCATAATGATAGCACCTCTAATAGGTTTAGGAGTATAATACTTCCCTACTAAGATTCTTGATTCCCATGGTTGGCTACAGATTCCTGTCATTGATTTTGATCCGTCTACGCTGCTACCTAGTAGAGTGCTTCGACTGAGGGAGTATTTAGTATGAGTTGTGATATAAAATTGAATTGCTTGGTGGATCCCTGAATCTCACATAATTCATACCTTTTTACCTCATTGTTTTTCCTTAGTACTATAAGATTACTAAGAATATTAGGTCGGGAAACACACATGTCCACCCAAAAAAACTATATCAATGTTGTCATATATCAAAATGCACATTCATCATTACATTTACTGAATATAATGTTATCCATGTTTTTTTTTTTGAGTCGATAGTTAGGCTGTAACTTATGGAATTAAGATTTTGTCTTCTCAATTTGAACTAAATAGTATTAGCATGGTCTGTAGTTGCTGCAGAGAGTTGACGTCATCCGGACCTTGCCTGACCCATATACTTCTACGAGTTTGCTCTATCAGTAGTAACACGAGAAATTTCCATCAACGAAATTGGAGATGGCAGAAATTCCCATGGTACCATTGACCATTATCTAGTTAGGTTATAGATAATGTAGGATCGCTTTACTTTAAACTCTTGTTCCTGTAAAGTTAAAGCATTGACCTTTTCCTTGGGAGAAATATACTTAATCAATTAGTCCCATGGTACCATTGATCATTTCCTTGTGAGAAATAGACTTGGCCACTTCGGTAATGATGATACTAGCAAAGAAAATTGCAACTTAAAAATCAAGATAAAGACATACCTGAACTGTTTTGTAGATCAGACCAGACCAGACCTGAATTGTTCCATTTTCAACCCTAAAATCAGAATATGTTAACCCTTGTGAAAACTATAATCCTCGTAATCATAGCCCAAAACTATGTTCCTTTCTTACATGATTGCTTTAAATTGTATATACTTTCATTGGATTCCTTTCTTAAAGTTTACAAAGGCACAAATTTTATTTGTTGCTTGTAATTGGAATTATAGTTTTTCCCTACTTAAGAATATTAGTTGGCTCATTTGAAAGATTTCCATTGTTTGTGCATAAGAGTAGTCTTTCCCAGTTTTAGCTTTGGTGTTGTTTGTTAATATTCTTTTGATTGAGATTTACTATATTTATGTTTTAGGCCGGTGCAATAGTATCTCTCAAGAGTATAGTAGATTTAGGTCATGTTGTTGAAAATGGAATCATCTCTAGTATTGATCCAAAAACATAAGTTAGAGGTGATGATTTAGGTCGTAATTGCTGTGAAGTATCCATTTAAGTTCATGTGGAACGGAATGAAGAGTTAATTAGGCCATATGGATTATTTTTTACAACAATTGGAGATGTGATTGGAACGCCTATAGCTTGACATTTATTATTGGTATGTTTGTATTATCTAAGTCCATTAATTGTTATAATATTCGTATTTATGTCATTTTTTTTATTTCTACTAATTTAAATTTATATATTTTTTAGGTAACACCGCTGGATTTTGACTCAAGCTAGTTGCATCTCAAAATACTGAACATCGAGAACTTCTTATCTTAGTTAGGATGAATGGCAGATGTTTTATTAATGTGGTATATTAATTATTTTTGTTCCTGTGATACAATGATTATACATGGTTAGTTTTAATTGAATATGCTTACATTATCGAATGTCTTGTTCTGGACAATGTAATTAAATTGTCGATGACTAATCAATCTTATGATGGCTTTTTGTTGATTACGTATGTGTGTTTGTTGTTGTACTTTTTACTATTTTTTCATATTTTTTTTATTGTTTATAGATAGAATTACAGAAGCATTAAAATAAATTGATGAGCAGAGATGTTATTACCCTTTAAGGGCTCTTTTTAGTTTCAATATTATAAAATAAGGCCTTTTGAAGTGCCATAATAGTTAGTGTCAAAACAACCATTATAGATTAGCTAATGAGACATTTTGAAGCACCTTAATACCAAATCATAGAACACCCTCTACAGATTAGCTATTGAGGCACTTGTAGGTGTTGTTTTAATAGTTTTATTGAGGCATTTGATGGTAGTTAATACAGTTTGAAATTTTTTAAGCGACACTTGTAAGAGTCACAATATTTAACGTTACACATTTTGAATTACTTTACGGGACACTTGTAAGTGACACTACTGAAAATATATTGAGGCTTTTACATGAGCCTCATTATGTTGTACTTTGTTAAAGCACTTGAAAAAGCCTCAATAATCTATTGGGGCTTCAAAACAAGGGACACTTGGATCAAGTGCCCCCAGGTTCAAAAAGCCTCAATAGGGTACCTATCGAGGCACTTTTAAGAGCCTCGAAAGGCATAATTTGTTGTAGTGGATATACTATCCCTATTCTTTCCCCTAGTTTTACGGATTGGTCATCTACTGATCCGCTTCCTAAAGTTGAGGATCTCAAACCCCAGGTCCTCAATAATGTAATAAACCCTATACAGTTTGCTTTTAATGATAATCTGAATGTCTTTGCTTATTCCTTAGTTGCACCTACATTAAAAGACACATTAAATAATAATAATTATGATAATGAGTCATTTAATGAAATGGACCCAAAAGATAAAAATTATTTGCTTGAGCTTGTAAAGTCAGTTGAGCACCAGGAACATCACCATTCATCAGCAACAACTGAAGACTTGTCCACTATCAATCTGGGGCTGGACAATAAAATAAAAGAAATCAAAATCGGCAGCTACCTACAAGGCTCTGAAAGGATAGCACTCATCGATCTCCTCAAAGAGTTTGTGGACATATTTGCCTGGTCCTACGAAGATATGTCAGGGCTAGACCGAGGGCTAGACATGGTCCATACGAACACCGGATCCCGATATATCGGATGCTCGACGATCAGCGAGCTCGCGCATCAAGCCCTGAATGAATGGTCACTACAAGTTAAAGAAGAAATTATGAAGCAGCTACACGTCAATTTCATTCGGGTAGTTGAATACCCGATCTGGCTGCCCAACATAGTGACTGTTCCCAAGCCCAACGGGAAGGTCCGGATATGTGTAGATTTCCGCGACCTCAACAAAGCATCGCCCAAAGATGACTTCCCTCTACCCAATATTAATATTTTAGTAGACGACGTTGCTGCTCACAAAGTCCGATCGTTCGTCGATGGCTTGCTGGGCTACAATCAAATCAAAATGGCAGCAGAGGACCAGGAGAAGACCTCATTTACTACCCCCAGGGGAACTTATTGCTATATTGTCATGCCATTTCGGCTTTAAAATGTCGGGGCTACTTATCAGAGGACTGCCACAACCCTCTTCCACGACATAATCCACAAAGAAATGGAGGTCTATGTTGATGACATGATCGTGCATTCCAGCGACGCCAACGGTGCCCATATCGAAGACCTTCGAAAATTCTTTGAAAGGTTAAGGAGACACCAAATGAAGCTTAACCCCACCAAATGCACATTTGGGGTTATCAAAGGCAAGGTCCTGGGACTCTTAGTGACCGAGCAGGGCATCGAGATCGAGCCAGCAAAGATCAAAGCTATCCTAGAGATGCCACAGCCAAAAAATCCAACCAAAGTCAAAGGCTTCCTAGGCCGATTGCAGTATATCAGCTACTTTATCTGGCAGCTGACAATTACATGTGAGCCCCTCTTCAAACTCCTAAAAAAGAATACCGACCAAGTTTGGGACGAGAAGTGCCAGCTAGCTTTTAAAAAAATAAAAGCCTATCTTACCAATCCCCATGTGCTAGCTCCACCTCATACACATAAACCTCTCCTCATATATAACCGTCACAAACACGTCAGTAGGGGCTATGCTCGCCCAAGAAAAAAAAGATTCCTACATTGAAAATGCTATATACTTCATAAGTAGGAAGGCGCAAGGAAGCGAGCTAAATTATTCAACACTAGAAAAAGCCTGAGCTAGTCTCGGCGCCATGAAAGGCTCAAGACCTATCTGCAAGGACGGTCCATCAAACTCATATCCGTGATAGACCCTATCAAGTACATCTTCGCAAGCCATCACCGCCCAAATTGACCGCCAAGTGGTCCTTTCTTCTCAACGAGTTTGACATAACCTATGTCACACTCAAATCTATCAAGCGGCGTGTCGCGGAACCAATTAGTCGATCTACCCTTGAAGGCCAAAGATGCGGCCCGAGCGACTTCGGATGAAGGTGTCTGGAAATCGCCGACCATGACACCAAGGCGGATGTTCTTTGACAGAGCCGCCAATAAAAGAGGCTTCGGCATAGGAATCTTGCTCATAGACCCAGCTGATTCTCATACTCCGCTGGCCATGAGGTTGGAGTTCGAATGTTCAAATAACACAGCTGAATATGAAGCATGCATTGCTGGCATAGAAGAAGCTCTCCAAAGGGGAGCCAAAGATCTCGAGATCTATGGAGACTACTTTGATCATAAATCAAGTCGAAGGGAGATGGAAAACCCAAGATCCCTGGCTTTGCGGCTCTATCATGCCAAATTAACATCACTTCTGCTTGCCCGATTTGACTTCATCTCGTTCCACTATCTGCCATGAGATAGAAATCAATTTGTCGATGCCTTAGCTACTCTGGCATTGCTAGTCCAAATTCCCGCAGAAACTAACGTTCAGCCATTCATAGTCGGGAAGAAGGTCACTCCGGCATACTTCTTCAAAATTAATCTCGACCCACGGCGGATCACAAGCCCGGTATGCGGCTGCTATCCTAAATCTGCTTCAGAAAGGTATCTATCCTCTTTTTTTTGTTTTATTTTTTTTTTCAGCCTAGACAAAAGAGGGAGAGTCTCCTGCTGAAAGTGGGCCTCACAATTTGTACTTTCAGCTCGGCGGGTGGCGGCATAAGAGGCACTATCAAGGCCTAAACTTATTATGTGTCGATCAGGCCAAAGCTGAGCAAATCATGGATCAACTTCATGGTGGTACCTGCGGGCCCCACATGAATGGCCATATGCTATCCAAGAAAATTATTCGATTGTGGGTACTATTGAGTACACTTGAAACCAGATTGTATTCGGTGGGTGCGCTCATTGCGACAAATGCCGTTTTGCAAATTCGGCAAAGATGTGCCTCCGCACGTTTTATATAATTCCACAGCCCCCTGGCCCTTCTCAACTTGGGGAATCGACGTCATAGGTCAAATTCACACGAAGGGATCCAATGGCCACGAATATGTTTTAGTAGCCGTCGATTACTTTACAAAGTGGGTGGAAGCCTCTTCCTATAAAATCCTAAATGCTCGAAAGGTGTCCGAGCTCATCCAGGCCAACATAATATATCGTTACAGGGTGCCTTTCGAGATAATCTCCGACAACGGCTCACATTTTGAAGGGGACGTGAATCGTCTGCTTGACGAATTCAAGATCCAAAGGCATAAATCTTCCCCCTACCAGCCACAAGCCAACGGTGCCATTGAAGCAGCCAACAAAACGCTTGAAAATATTATCAGGAAAATGACTGACACAGGAAGAGACTAGCCAGAAAAATTGCCGCTAGCCCTCTAGGCTACCGCACCTCAGTCCGCATACCCACTGGGGCTACCCCCTATTCTCTAGCATATGGCATGGAGGCGGTACTGCCAATAGAGGTTGAAATTCCATCAATGAGAGTGATGATGGAATCTGGCGTAGCGTAGTCAAAGGCGATTTGAAGAATTAGCCCAATTGAACGACGCACGCTACTAGCCCCGAACATACCCGAGCCAGCATCAAAGGCGCATAGCCGGGCCTTTAATAAAAAAAGTCAAAGACCGCGACATCCAAGTCGGAGATCTCGTGTTTCGAGAAAAACCCCCTAGTTATGTCGATATTAGGGGAAAATGGAAGTCTCCATGGATGGGACCATGTATTGTCAAGGAGATCCGGTCAGGAGGTGTCGTACTTCTCACAAACCAAGAAGGAGAAGATCTTGTTCAGCCCTTCAACCTCGACAAGCTCAAAAGGTATTATGCTTGAGCTAATTTATCCAGCAGTTGCTTCCCTCTCCAGCTCGCTAGGCTGAAAACCCAAAAGGGCGGCCTAGGAAAAAGTTAGAGCATAAAAAAAACAATAAAAAGGTTAAATAAGGGCTCGCTAGGTTGAAAACCCGAAAGGGTGGCCTAGGCAAAAGTTAGAGCATAAAAAAATCAGGAAAAAAAAGGGAGAGGGAAGGCACTATTTGAATCCTCGGCATCCTACCTCCAATCTTGACAAAGATGCTACGAGGCTTGACGACAAAAAGAAAGAAAAACCACGACAGAAGCTCATATTAAGACATTAAAATATAATATTATGAGTCCTAAGGTGCAACTTAGGAATAATTGCTAAAGAAATTTAGGTTATGCATTGATTGCATGTACATATCTATTTATTGCCTATATCCCCTCTTGTTTCCCTAGAAACCATCCCTTCTTTTGCAGCTCAAGCCCCAAGGTGATCCATCAGTGTCTGCGGCATCCACCCAGTCGAGCCCACATACTCCTCCTACAAGGCACAAAAGAGGCTTAGTCTCATCAGAATGAGAAGCACCAGAAGTGTCATCGTCCTATTCACTATCCACTTTGCCGTTGTCCTAAAACAGCAGGACGATTTAGGCCGCCGACCATCGGCTATGGCGTGTCGATCACAAGAAAATTGAAGAAGCTAGAAATAAGGGCTACGTAAACTAGCGGCGACCATTATATGCTCAGAAACAGAGAAGGCGCCTCTCCCTCCACCGTGTGTCACCGTAAAAGCCCGCTCAAACCCGAAGGTGTATTCTTATAAAACCTTTTTTCCAAAAATACAGCGTGCCATTACCCTTAGATATTGGTATAGCTTTATTTTATGCATGTGTTTGAGTCTGCATTTGTAATATTTTTGCATCATATAAAAATTATATTGCATTGTATAACAAATGTTTGTACAGGTTTTAGTAAAAAAAAAAAAGAGAGAGAGAAAAAAAGAAACTAATAATCGCAAGCATCCAAGACTAATGTGCTCGGGACGACTGGCTCCTGTCAAGGCTACCACCCATGACCCAGGGACCCGCTGTGCCACCAGCTCTGTACACTCGACCTTCCGCCTCGAAGCGCGCTTGACCCGACATCCGTCCATCGTCTATCACCATCTCGACGTCGGGTTCTGCCGCACTGTGCCGCTCCCCGCAAAGAACTCGTCCAGAAGCTTCTCGATAAAGCTTGCTAATACTAAAGAAGCCCCGCAGCAGCCTCTTGTAGGTAGACACGTTCACCTAAAGAAAAAAAGTGAGACAACAAAAAGAATATATTAATCTCCAAAAAAAATAATAATAGACATGCATAAAAAAAATGGATGATTAAAAAAAACGAAAAATGTGTGCATGATGAAA
Organism: Codonopsis lanceolata; assembly: GCA_013146195.2. NCBI lineage: Eukaryota > Viridiplantae > Streptophyta > Magnoliopsida > Asterales > Campanulaceae > Codonopsis > Codonopsis lanceolata. The sequence continues at coordinate 4,678,417 of CM028384.1, read as the reverse complement.
TAATAATAATAATAAATGTAAAGGTAAATATGTCTACCAAACGGGCCTGCTCCGGGACCCGACATTCCTTAGGGATCTCGACATCTGGAAGAACCTCCTCTACCATATGACCGCCCCACTGATACTGGAAGGTAGAGAAGACATCATCTGCTCAACGAACTCCGTAATCTCATCAAGAGATGAAGTAGAAGGCCCTGGTCTAGCAGAGGCATCAGAGTGTCATCCGGCGCTAAAGACGAGCAGGGGAAAGGAGGATGCATCACTATCCTCAAGAAATCCTCATATGCCATAATCGGAAAATTTGTTGCTGGCATGAGGAATTTTGACAGGTAATGATACCGCTCGGCGACGACGGCTCTATCACCGAGAAAGGAGGCCGAGGAGGCACCACTCGAGGTACTAAAATCGACTGGTGATGGCTATTAACCCGCTCCCCCATATATAATGAATCCACCATAATGGATACCATCAAGATGCAAGCAAAGCAGAATATCAAGGCAACAAAGCATAATGCCCCTCTAGGCCCTCCCAAGGAAGGAAGTGCACCGCACTTGACTCGAGCTAGTGATTCGCTCCTCGCACTGCTCCTTCCTTTGCAACCGCCATCCCCAAGTTGGCCGAACCCCTGCTCATCCGTGACACCCCGCTCCTTCGTTATCTCGGTTGCCAAGGTGCTATACTTGCACTTCTTCCCTTGTCGACGGTATGTTTGGTTTGCGAGAGGGTCTAGATATGTTTGAGAGACCATATTAAGACCAAAACATTATTGAGAGACTCCATATAGTTGTTGACTTGCTAAAGTCACAAGTCGTGACTCGACGATAGTCGTAATACGACGCGATTGAGGGTTTGCTTATGCTTTTGTGTTCGTGACCTCGGTTTGGGTCCTAGACTCTTTAAGATGATTTATTAACATGTTTAGATGCATTAGACTTCAAGTTGGAGGTGTTCCTTAAGTCTATCGATGATTTGGAAGTTTTGGAGATAGCGTTCGTCTCTATCGCGTAGTTCGGGAATCGAGTCGCGTAATCATCTCTCCTTTGGGATTCTTATTCCCCTAGTTGTTATTCAACTTTCTAGAAGTATTTAAGCTTCTTCATTAGCCCTTAGACTTGCCTTAAAATTCTCCTTTCGTTGCTCGTTCGATAGCGAGTTCATTCGTCGTTCCGGTTGCACGTTGTTGCACCCCTTCCCGGTTTCGCTCCGAGTTGTTTCGGGAGTTGTTCGGGTGTGTTTTAGACTTGTTTTGAGTTGGGATAGACCTTAGAATGGTTGCCCATAAGTTTGAGATCGTTTAGGACAAGTTTAGACCAAATTTTGGAGGTTCAGGAGCCGAGGCGCCCGCCTGGAACATAGTGAGGCGCCCGCCTCAAGTACTGAGAACATCTTTGTGCAGGGCAGAGCCCAGGCGGCCGCATGGAGAGGGGTGAGGCGCCCGCCTCACCTTCGTGAGACCAATTACGGGATTTTTCCCCTGTTTTGATGCTGAACGAATTTTACACCCAAACCCCTATTCTAAACCTTTGCTAAACCTCCCTAACCCTCCTCACTAATACCCTAACATCTCTAATAAGTTTTAGGAGTGGATTAGTGAGAGTTTGAGTGGATTAATTAAGCCCAAAATCAGATATTTATCAACCACAATATCATGACACTTGTCCCACTCAATTTTTGGACCAATATAAACCACAATCTGAGATTTTGACTCTCATTTCTCACCCCTCCTCTCCAAAAACGGGATTTCACTCCTCTCAAGCTCTCCCATGGCTTCTTGAAGACATCTTCATCATCCTCCTTGATTCTTCACTCATTTGCTCAAGCCTCCTCCACAAGAAGTGTTGAGCTCGAAGAGAAGATCGTTTTCAACCGATTGGTTTCTTTCTTTGCTTTCTTTGGTGTTGAACACTTGTAAGTTACTTCTTCTTCTTTTGATTTTGTACCCATTGATCCTAAGGAAAACAAACTCTATGCTATTTGAGGTCAATGGGTACACATACTTGCCTTGGGTGAATTTAACTTGTGAATTGAGCATGTGAACTTGTCAAAAGCATATGTAGGATGACCTATATTATTGTGGAAGTATAATGTTACTCTTCATCTTGTGTTTCTAGGGTTATGAACATGCTAGAAATCATGTTTACATTCTATTTGGTTTATTATGAAAGTATGCCTAAAGTTTGGGGCTTTGAATGTGTGATCTCACTAGGTTGTATGAGTATGACCATCTAATTGAAAGTATGAAATTCCTAAATGGGTATAGGGTTATGTTGGGTTTTATGAATTTTAGGGTTTGTTAATCAATCTCGAATTATTGGAGGAATTGTGTTATTTGGAGTGGGTATTAGTGTGTAGGATGATTTGAATGATGTTGTGTGTTGGGAGAAATGGGTTATTCCTTTGTTAGGGTTTTATGAATTTTGGGGCTTGGGAATCAAGCCGAATGAATTTTAGTGGTTGATATATATAATTGAATGGAATGTTAATTTGGGGATTTACGAAACACATAAAGAATGAAAGGTAGAATTAAGACTCAACGGAGTCATTATGAGGCCAATAATGTGATAACAAGCTTTGGGTTGAGACCTACGATGTTCGGGTCTCGTTCGCTATGTTTGTGCGCAGAGTATCTCGTTGTGTCCAATTGGGACACTCATGTTATAGAGACTTATTGGGAATTTGTTTAGAACGTGCTTGTAGAGCACGGTGTATTAGAGACCAACCCTTGGTCTCGAGTACCATTAATATTGATTATTGGATGAGTCCACTATAAGGAATTTAGTCGCGAGGATATGAAAATACTTGCGGATTTAGACTACAGGGTAGTCTTGTCATTCATGAGATGGGTCTTGAGGATGTCGACTATAAATGACGAGCGGGACTTTGGCTAAGTCCGGTGTGCCTTTAAGTGAAGCTAAATGCTAAGCCTTGATTTGTGGTGGTTCTCAGACTAGTAGTAGTCTTTGATTTAATCTTGAGTAGAGGACTATAGTAGACCTCATTGTGAATTGTTGAGCTTATATGCTATTCTTGAATTGGTGATGACTTGAGGTTTATGAATACCTCAATATGTGGTTTTGAACTAAACTTACAAGTTAGTTGAACATGTTAAGTGTGTACATTTATGTGCATAGTTTATTGGGTTTTGTAGAGCATTATGACCTACTTACTTTGATGAATCCTTTTGTGATGAACTTGGTCTTTATTGGTTTATACAAGTAAATATCTACTTGAGCATCTTGATTTTGAGTCAGTGGCGTCTTGGTCGTTTTGTCGGCAATGGGACGATTCATAGCCTTTGGGAAACATTCGCTATGAATCGCCGCATTGGTACCCTTTATCCTCACTATGTGGCCAATAGTGGGATGTGGTCTCGTATTAGCGCCGAGCCGATATTGAGCTCCCATTTCTCATCCGGGGTTGGATGAATGTAGCGGTACTCATTAGGGAAAACTGGTGAGTAATGATCATTTGAGGAATGAAACCCAGTTTATGATCATTTGAAGGGCTAGGCCCAGGTCTTGGTTTGAATATTGAGGGCTTGGCCCAGGTCCTGATTTTGCGTGCTTATGTATAAGCACCTATATGAAAGATAACATGCTATGTGGTTATGCAGTATATGTTACATGATGACGTTATACAAGTTTATCGTTGGTATACGTTTAAGATGCCATGATTTTATATATGTTGATGCATTATGCCATGCCACGCCATGCTATGCCATATAATTGCATTTAGTAACTTCTTGGGTCATTATGACTCATTTCGTGTGTTTGTTTTCCTTAGTTTTTGCGGTGATCCCGTTAGTACGTGGCGGCCGGATAGTGATTCCTAGAAGGTGGTCTTCAGGGCTTTAAGCTTGGGTTTATTATTATTAAGTTATTTTGTATTTGTGAGACACGATTGTAAAGTTATGTAGACTTTACTTGGGTAGATTATGTTAGTATTTTGTTATTATATTATTTTGGTAGCCGACTTGTTTGGTCGGTGTTGTATCTCTTATGAGTTGTTCCTTTTATTATTCGAGCATGCTTTAGCTCACCCATTCTAGTATTGTTGGTATTGTCATCTCCGACGGCGTTAGTCGTGAGACTTGGGTTTAGTTGTTAGAATTTGAATATCTTATTCTTTTAGTTGATTTATTCCTCAGGCATGTTATAGCCGTTGAGTTGTCGTTTATCGGGTTGGTATTCGTTGATTCGCCGGCCTTAGGATGGCCGATGGTTTGTTGCCGTGCGCATTGTTGCGTCACGTGCGTAAATGGATTGTCGAGAGATAGTCGTCTCTCGGCCTCGTATTCCTTAGTTACAATTATAAGTTTGGGTTCCACTTTTGATTTGCTTCCATGATTTTAGTTTTTGTTATTCGGTTTTGCCGTTATGGCTTTACATTCCTATTTAGAGTTTGTTGGTTCAACTCTTGACTCGCACCACTACGCCTTAGCGGGTGCTTGTCCATCTTTTAGCTTGTCTTGGCACGACCTTGGGATTTCGCATTGGAATCCGGGTCACAGTTGGTATCGAGCTATAGGTTAGCTATTTCGCGAGGATAGGTTCCTTGGCCTAGTTTGGGTTGGGTTTGTTGTTGAGTTATTAACGAGTGTTCTTTGTAGGCGTATTATGTCAGGAATTTGGCGTGGAGCTAGTTCTAGTAGACCCCGTTCGGGTACAACTCGTGGCAACGAGAGAGGGGAGAATGTTATGGATCCGCGTGTGACTCCTCAGCAGATGTTTGGGATGGAAGACAATTCTATCATTCTTGCGAGATTCTTGAAGTTGGAGCACGAGAGCTTCGATGGAGGACCCGATGCTTCTAAAGCGAGAACTTTGGATAGAAAACATGGAGAAGATCTTTGCGGCTATGGGTTGTGCGTCGGAGAGATGGTGACCCTAGCGGTGTTTAAATTGATTGGTGCGGTGACCATTGGTGGCATGTGTTACGAGATAGTTGGAGACACCATGGAGTGCCTCTAGTGTGGGAAAACTTCACGATGGAGTTTATGGCACGATTTATTCGGCGTAGTTCGAGAAAGAAGAGAAGCGGAGTTCATGGCATTAGAACAAGGAGCTATGACGGTGGCTCAGTATTCAGCGAAGTTCACAGAGTTGGCTCGCTATTGTGGTTACTTGGTACCAGATGAGGCTAGGAAGACCCAACGGTTTGTGAAGGGCCTAAAGATGAAATATCGTAGGCAGCTCGTTCCGTTGCAACTTACGGATTACCGAGTCGCTGTGGATCGTGCGTATGCAATGGAGTTGGACATCGGGAGGTATGCTCAAAGAGAGCCTCGAGTACTATTAGGGAAATGATGGTAATAGAGGCGGGCGGCACCTCGAGAAGTTAATCCGAAATCACACGTCTTGGTAGGCGGAGTGATGTTCCTACCTCTAGTCGGAGGCGACGAGGCGGCGAGTTGTTATGTAATTTTTGTATGAGGACGGGACATGCAGAAACGAGATGTTGGGGTAAGGCGGGGAAAGTGCTTCGCTTGTGGCGGTGATCATGTCCGTAAGGATTGCCGAAGATGAGGGTTAATCGATGCAGGAGTACTAGTCAACAATCCGGTGGCTCCAAGAGAGCGGTGGTGGGCGGCCTAGAGTTTGAGGTCGTGCTTGTGGCGGTTGGCCATTGCGGAGTTTTGAGGCCTATCAGAAATAGGAAGGTATATTCTTGTATATATATCGTAAATTATACCGTTGCTACTATTATCGTTATTATGAGTACACGTTTTAATCGGTAGCTCATGTGCATTCATACATACATTATATGGTGTATTGTGTAATATTGGTTATTTGCTCAATCGGGAATAATACCCCAATGTGAGATCGATATATGATATGGTTTGTTTTGTGGATTACCGGTATGTAATCGCGTGGTGTATGGATTCTTGGTTAGTCTATGTATGTATAAGACTATGTTATATATAGAATTGTGGTTTTGTGTGGTTATATAAAAGGGCCATAGTATGTATATATATAAAGCATGAATTGTATATTGATACTTATCGGTTTGGTGTGATGTTTGTATATTCTATGAGGATATGTTTTATGTAATGAGTAATATTATACTATATTGTTGTTAAGGGTTATTATGCGAGTAAGATATACACTCGACTTGTGAGAAGGTTGAAGGTTGCGATTTAGAGGATAATCACGGTTGCACGGGAGAGATAGATGCTTCACCGCGAGTATTGAGACGTTAACGTGTGTTAGGATGCTTAGTGCATTGGTTGTAGACTTGGTCTAGAGCTTAAGAAAGGATAGTTTTTATGGAGTATGGGCCTACGGGCATTAGTAGCCTTGTCGATTCGTGGTGGTTTCCGGGAAACTATCTTGGTTGAGTGTACTAGGTACACGAGTTTTGTGACAGCTATAATTGTTGTTTGTCAAGGTAATAGACCTTGTTACTTGGTCTGAATTTTTATTCAGTTACGTGCATTAGTTGTAGGAAACACCTACTTGATGCATTACATTGTAGTATACTAAATTCTCATTTCATCATTATTATCTCCTGCTCATTCATTTCCTTAGCATAGGAGACTATTAAAGGATGCTTAAAACCTTTTTAATCATGAACCTTGGCATCCTTGCAACGGAAACTTTTGAGTATCCAATTTAGCCGGTACCCTAAATTGGTGATCAAAAGTGGTTCGTTGTTGATAGGATTGGTATGAATTATGGTAGAAATTGACTACACCGTTACCAAATGGAATTGACTTGAATGGAAAGAATTTTCAAAACATGGCATTGTGTGCTCTTATGTGTTCTCACCCGCGATGGGAAACCGCGAGTGTGATTTACATGGTTTGAAATGCCGATTTGCTTATCTTTGATTTGTTTGTAGATTGCTCCATAGGCAATTATTATTTCCTTAAAGTTAGAACCCCTTGTTCTTGAATTTCATGTTGTGCCCCGAGACAAATAGTTTCGGTAGTTGGATGTTGAAATATTCTCGATTATGTGTTCCATGTTATAGTTTGGGGATTTTGCCCATTGGTGCATATTGTCGTTCTGTGTGTATTTGCTCAAGTATGAGTCACGTCATTTTCAATCGTAAGTGTTGATGTTGTTGTGTCTATCGAGAGTTCTTAGACTTTCGAATTTGGATTATTAGAGTTTAACTCTCGTATATATTGTGGCGGTAGACTCAGAGATTCGAGTCTAGGTTGATGGTTTTGAACTCGATGTATTGTGGTTTGTATCATGATTTAGAATTCGGGACGAATTCTTTTTAAAATGGAGAGAGTGTGACACCCGCTCCTTCGTTATCTCGGTTTGCGTGCTATACTTGCACTTCTTCCCTTGTCGGCGGTATGTTTGGTTTGCGAGAGGGTCTAGATATGTTTGAGAGACCATATTAAGACCAAAACATTATTAAGAGACTCCATATAGTTGTTGACTTGCTAAAGTCACAAGTCGTGACTTCGGCGATAGTCGGAATACGACGCGATTGAGGGTTTGCTTGCGTTTTGTGTTCGTGACCTCGGTTTGGGTCCTAGACCTCTTTAAGATGATTTATTAACATGTTTAGATGCATTAGACTTCAAGTTGGAGGTGTTCCTTAAGTCTATCGATGATTTGGAAGTTTTGGAGATAGCGTTCGTCTCTATCGCGTAGTTCGGGAATCGAGTCGCGTAATCGTCTCTCCTTTGGGATTCTTATTCCCCTAGTTGTTATTCAACTTTCTAGAAGTATTTAAGCTTCTTCATTAGCCCTTAGACTTGCCTTAAAAGTCTCCTTTCGTAGTTGCTCGATTCGATTGCGAGTTCATTAAATCGTTCGGTTGCACGTTGTTGCACCCTTCGGTTTCGCTCCGAGTTGTTTCGGGAGTTGTTCGGTGTGTTTTAGACTTGTTTTGAGTTAGGGTTAGACCTTAGAATGGTTGCCCATAAGTTTGGGATCATTTAGACAAGTTTAGACCAAGTTTTGGAGGTTCGGGGCCGAGCGCATTGAGTGGCGCCGCCTCAAATCTTGAAGCATGGCAAATGGTCAGAGCCCAGGCGCCGCCATGGAGAGGGGTGGCGCCCGCCTCAAGTCGAGACCTTACGGATTTTTCCCTGTTTTGATCTTTGAGCAATTTTACACCCAAACCCCTATTCTAAACCTATTCTAAACCTTTTCTAAACCTCCTAACCCTCCTCACTTATACCCTAACATCTCTAATAAGTTTTAGGAGTGGATTAGTGAGAGTTTGAGTGGATTAATTAAGCCCAAAATCAGATATTTATCAACCACAATATCATGACACTTGTCCCACTCAATTTTTGGACCAATATAAACCACAATCTGAGATTTTGACTCTCATTTCTCACCCCTCCTCTCCAAAAACGGGATTTCACTCCTCTCAAGCTCTCCCATGGCTTCTTGAAGACATCTTCATCATCCTCCTTGATTCTTCACTCATTTGCTCAAGCCTCCTCCACAAGAAGTGTTGAGCTCGAAGAGAAGATCGTTTTCAACCGATTGGTTTCTTTCTTTGCTTTCTTTGGTGTTGAACACTTGTAAGTTACTTCTTCTTCTTTTGATTTTGTACCCATTGATCCTAAGGAAAACAAACTCTATGCTATTTGAGGTCAATGGGTACACATACTTGCCTTGGGTGATTTTAACTTGTGATTTGAGCATGTGAACTTGTCAAAAGCATATGTAGGATGACCTATATGATTGTTGAAGTATAATGTTACTCTTCATCTTGTGTTTCTAGGTTTATGAACATGCTAGAAATCATGTTTACATTCCATTTGGTTTATTATGAAAGTATGCCTAAAGTTTGGGGCTTTGAATGTGTGATCTCACTAGGTTGTATGAGTATGACCATCTAATTGAAAGTATGAAATTCCTAAATGGGTATAGGGTTATGTTGGGTTTTATGAATTTTAGGGTTTGTTAATCAATCTCGAATTATTGGAGGAATTGTGTTATTTGGAGTGGGTATTAGTGTGTAGGATGATTTGAATGATGTTGTGTGTTGGGAGAAATGGGTTATTCCTTTGTTAGGGTTTTATGAATTTTGGGGCTTGGGAATCAAGCGAATGAATTTTAGTGGTTGATATATAATTGAATGGAATGTTAATTTGGGGATTCTGAAACACATAAAGAATGAAAGGTAGAATTAAGACTCAACGGAGTCATTATGAGGCCAATAATGTGATAACAAGCTTTGGGTTGAGACCCTACGATGTTCGGGTCTCGTTAAACATGTTTGTGCGCACCGAGTATCTCGTTGTGTCCAATTGGGACACTCATGTTATAGAGACCTATTGGGAATTTGTTTAGAACGTGCTTGTAGAGCACGGTGTATTAAAGAGACCAACCCTTGGTCTCGAGTACCATTAATATTGATTATTGGATGAGTCCACTATAAGGAATTTAGTCGAGGATATGAAAATACTTGCGGATTTAGACTACAGGGTAGTTTTGTCATTCATGAGATGGGTCTTGAGGATGTCGACTATAAATGACGAGCGGGACTTTGGCTAAGTCCGGTGTGCCTTTAAGTGAAGCTAAATGCTAAGCCTTGATTTGTGGTGGTTCTTAGACTAAGTAGTAGTCTTTGATTTAATCTTGAGTAGAGGACTATAGTAGACCTCATATTGTGAATTGTTGAGCTTATATGCTATTCTTGAATTGGTGATGACTTGAGGTTTATGAATACCTCAATATGTGGTTTTGAACTAAACGTACAAGTTAGTTGAACATGTTAAGTGTGTACACTTATGTGCATAGTTTATTGGGTTTTGTAGAGCATTATGACCTACTTACTTTGATGAATCCTTTTGTGATGAACTTGGTCTTTATTGGTTTATACAAGTAAATATCTACTTGAGCATCTTGATTTTGAGTCAGTGGCGTCTTGAGTCGTTTTGTCGGCAATGGGACGATTCATAGCCTTTGGAAACATTCGCTATGAATCGCCGCATTGGTACCCTTATCCTCACTATGTGGCCAATAATGGGATGTGGTCTCGTATTAGCGCCGAGCTCGATATTGAGCTCCCATTTCTCATCCCAGGGTTGGATGAATGTAACGCGGTACTCATTAGGGAAAACTGGTGAGTAATGATCATTTGAGGAATGAAACCCAGTTTATGATCATTTGAAGGGCTAGGCCCAGGTCTTGGTTTGAATATTGAGGGCTTGGCCCAGGTCCTGATTTTGCGTGCTTATGTATAAGCACCTATATGAAAGATAACATGCTATGTGGTTATGCAGTATATGTTACATGATGACGTTATACAAGTTTATCGTTGGTATACGTTTAAGATTACATGATTTTATATATGTTGGTGCATTATGCCATGCCACGACATGCTATGCCATACAATTGCATTTAGTAACTTACTGGGTCATTATGACTCATTTCGTGTGTTGTTTTCCTTAGTTTTTGCGGTGATCCCGTTGAATGCAGCGTGGCGGCTTCGGATAGTGATTCCTAGAAGGTGGTCTTAGGCTTTAAGCTTGGATGTATTATTATTATTGTTGTTAGGTATTTGTGAGACACGATTGTAAAGTTATGTAGACTTAATTGGGTAGACTATGTTAGTATTGTGTTATCGTATTATTTTGGTAGCCGACTTGTTTGGTCGAGCTGTTGAATCTCTTATGAGTTGTTCCCTTTTTTTTATTCCGAGCATGCTTTAGCTCACTCATTCTAGTATTGTTGGTATTGTCATCTCCGACGACGTTAGTCGTGAGACTTGGGTTTAGTTGTTAGAATTTAAATATCTTATTCTTTTAGTTGATTTATTCCTCCGGCATGTTATAGCCGTTGAGTTCTCGTTTATCGGTTGGTATTCGTTGATTCGCCGGCCTTAGGATGGCGATGGTTTGTTGCCGTGCGCATTGTTGCGTCACGTGCGTAAATAGATTTAATCGAGAGATAGTCGTCTCTCGGCCTCGTATTCCTTAGTTTACAATTATAAGTTTGGGTTCCACTTTTGATTTGCTTCCGCAGATTTTAGTTTTTCGTTATTCGGTTTTGCCGTTATGGCTTTACATTCCTATTTAGAGTTTGTTGGTTCAACTCTTGACTCGCACCACTACGCCTAGCGGGTGCTTGTCCATCTTTTAGCTTGTCTTGACGGCACGACCTTGGGATTTCGCATTGGAATCCGGGTCGGGATGTCACAGAACCCGGAGTAATTACGTGTGATAATCTCTCTATTCCCCTCCCCTGGCTATCAACTTTCTTTTCTTCTACCACAACTCTCCTTTAATTGAAAGAAATTGTCACCAATCAACATCCTTTCAAGTAGCTCCATCCTAAATTAGATTCTCTCCTTACTTAGTAATTTGACACCGAAAGTGTATAGGAGGTAAGAAATGAGAGACGTTCGAGAAAGAAGTCCGACTAATCAGAAGTTAAAGAGATTCTATGTTTCTATTTTAATAAGGCGAGGTGAATGCGTTTCTTGGTGATGGTGATGGCGGTGCTTATAATTACGACCGCATGGATGATGGTGTTAGATGTTGTGGTGATAGTAATTTTTGGGATGACAGTAGTAGATTAGATGAAATACGTCGTTGTGAGATTTTCTAATCATCAAATTTTCAAATAACCATATGGGTTTCAGATTCAATTTGAAAGTTTGAAAATTCAAAAAAATTGAATTTGAGTTTGTAAAAAGTGAAATTTAAGGTTGTGGTGGTGGCGTGTCTATCATTGATGGGTTTTCCAAATTGGCTACTTCGAAGGAAAGAGTAAGAAATTAGAAAAGGAAATAAAATCAATTCAAAAAATTAAATTTTGTACTAATGGTAAAATTTGAGGTGTTAGTGGTGGAGGTGGTGAGTTTATAAATGATGGGGTTGACGAAAGAAAGTGAGGGCTAAAAAATAAATTTTAAATTTCATTTTTTGGAGTAATGCATTTCTTAATGTTGGATTTAAATATCAGACAAAGTATAACTAATTTTAGATTATTTAAATAATTATTTTTAATTAAAAAATATTTTAAATATTAAATGGCAAACTAAATGATGAAATTATAACAAATCCCACTTTGAGCCAGAAGCAAATGACCAAAATAATCCTCATGTACACGATTTTTCATCACTATTTTTAATGCCCATAGACGGGAGAGGACAAATAGAAAAAACATGTCGGAAAGTGAGACATCATATGTTGGGAATGACATTATTAGCGGTATATGAAAAAATTGTAACTATAATAATACATTGGTTGGTGAGAATCGAGATATTAAGCAAATCTATAGTGTGCTTAGTAATTGCGTATGAATAAGCTAAGAGAAACGTGTTAAGGAAAGGTGATATAATGTCAAGAGATAAAGAAAAATAGAGAACTCAGTTGACAAATCTGTGCGTTTTTTTAGAGAAGAGATTAAGTTAGAATCGATAGGAAAGTCGTTTGAAGAAAATAGTTACACTTAACGGAAGCTAAAGATATGTTATTTTTCCATTTTAGCAAGACAATGTGGACACGTTTCTTGGTGGTGGTGATAGCTGTGGCGGCATTTGCGGGATCTTATGTGAGTGGGGGGGGCGATTTTAAGCATGAAAGTGGTGATTTATGTGGAATACGACATTAAATAAATGAGTAAGAAATTAAACAAAGAAATAAGATTTTTAAAAAAAATTGATTTCTAGGCTAATAGTGTTATTTGAGTAAATCTCTCTAATCTCTCTTACTATCTCTCTTACTATAAAAGTCAAGCTTGTTTCTTAAAATTTAATAGATTGACAAAAATAACCTTTCACCAAATAAACCACCCACCATTTAATTGAGGACAAAACAAGTAAATTTACCATGACAACAAATAATGTTTGGACAAAAATAGCCTCAAATATAATAAATCATCTACCATTAATTAAGGTCAAACAAGTAAATTTATCGTGACTAATTAATTCCATTAATAATCAAATAATAATTTCATCCCTTGACTTATACATGTTTTAAAGTTAGGTCCTACAGTTTTGAATTCTATTTATTTCGTCTTGTATTTTTACTTTCTTATCAGTTTCCCCCTCCTACCATTATTCTCTTTTACTATAAAAGTTAAGCTTGTTTATTAAAATTTAATAGATGGACAAAAATAACTTTTCACCAAATAAACCACCCACCATTTAATTGAGGACAAAACAAGTAAATTTACCATGACAACAAATAATGTTTGGACAAAAATAGCCTCAAATATAATAAATCATCTACCATTAATTAAGGTCAAACATGTAAATTTATCAGGGACTAATTAATTCCATTAATAATCAAATAATAATTTCATCCCTTGACTTGTACATGTTTTAAAGTTAGGTCCTACAGTTTTAAATTCTATTTATTTCGTCTTGTATTTTTAATTTCTTATCGCCTCTCTACCATTATCGTTACAAATGTCGCCCAATATTTTCTAAAATAACAAAAATACACTTACTAAAAAATAATATGATATTACATTCTTAAATAATATACTTTTACTCAGTAAAGACATTATAGAAGTAAATGAAAAAATGTTACTATAATAATAGATTTGTTAGTGAGTATCAAGATATTAAGAAAAAATATGTAGCGTCTTTAGCTATTATCCATGAATAAGCTAAGAGAAGTGGGTTAAGAAAATTTGTCATAATGTCAATAAGATGAAGAAAATGAAAAACCAATTGATCAATTTGTGCGTTTTTTTACAAAAGAAAGCCAAAATCTACAGTTTACTTCTTTGAATTTTCAGGCTACTACAAGCAACCTTAAAAAATATCATACTGCTTCTAACTTATAAATATTACAAACAAACCATTGTTAGTAACCACAAATAACTAGGTTTAAAATATTTTACTCCTTCTCATAATAGGGTTCCAAACTTCTAACCTCTTTTGGTCTTAACTTGCTTGCTCCTTCTTCATAGAACCCGGAGTAGTTACGTGTGAGAATCTCTATTCCCCTCCCTCGGCTATCAACTTTCTTTCTTCTACCACAACTCTCCTTTAATTGAAAGAAATTGTCACCAATCAACATCCTTTCAAGTAGCTCCATCCTAAATTAGATTCTCTCCTTACTTAGTAATTTGACACCGAAAGTGTATAGGAGGTAAGAAATGAGAGACGCTCGAGAAAGAAGTCCGACTAATCGAAGCTAAAGAGATTCTATGTTTCTATTTTAATAAGGCGAGGTGAATGCGCTTCTTGGTGATGGTGATGAGCGGTGCTCATTACGACCGCATGGATGATGGTGTTAGAGGTTGTGGTGATAGTAATTTTGGGATAACAAGAAGAGGATTAGATGAAATACATCGTTGTGAGATTTCCTAATCATCAAATTTTCAAATAACCATATGGGTTTCAGATTCAATTTGAAAGTTTGAAAATTCAAAAAAAATTGAATTTGAGTTTGTAAAAAGTGAAATTTAAGGTTGTAGTGGTGGCGTGTCTATCATTGATGGGTTTTCCAAATTGGTTACTTCGAAGGAAAGAGTAAGAAATTAGAAAAGGAAATAAAATAAAATCAAAAAATTAAATTTTGGACTAATGGTAAAATTTGAGGTGTTAGTGGTGGTGGTGGTGAGTTTATAAATGATGGGGTTGATTTAAAGAAAGTGAGTGGCTAAAAAATAAATTTTAAATTTCATTTTTTGGAGTAATGCATTTTTAACGTTGATTTAAATATCGACAAAGTATAACTAATTTTAGATTATTTAAATAATTATTTTTAATTAAAAATATTTTAAATATTAAATGGCAAACTAAATGATGAAATTATAACAAATCCCACTTTGAGCCACAAGCAAAATGACCAAAATAATCCTCATGTACACGATTTTCCATCACTATTTTTAATGCCCATAGACGGGAGAGGACAAATAGAAAAAACATGTAGGAAAGTGAGACATCATATGTTGGGAATGACATTATTAGAGGTATATGAAAAATTGTAACTATAATAATACATTGGTTGGTGAGAATCGAGATATTAAGCAAATCTATAGCGTGCTTAGTAATTGCGTATGAATAAGCTAAGAGAAACGTGTTAAGGAAAGGTGATATAATGTCAAGAAGATAAAGAAAAATAGAGAACTTAGTTGACAAATCTGTGCGTTTTGTTAGAGAAGAAATTAAGTTAGAATCGATAGGAAAGTCGTTTGAAGAAAGTAGTTCCATTAACTAAAAGATATGTTATTTTTCCATTTTAGCAAGGCAAGGTGGACACGTTTCTTGGTGGTGGTGATAGTTGGTGGCATTTGCGGGATCTTTGTGAGTGTAGTGGGGCGATTTTAAGCATGAAAGTGGTGATTTATGTGGAATACGACATTAAATAAATGTGTAAGAAATTAAACAACGAAATAAGATTTAAAAAAATGATTTCTAGGCTAATAGTGTTATTTGAGGTGGTAGTGGTGGTAATGGTGATGGGTGTATGAATGATGGGTGTATAAATTAAATAAATTTTAAATTTAATTATGAGACAAATTAAAATAACAACATTGCTAGCCTTACAACTAATTTTATAATTTTCCTTACTACTAAGCTTTCAAGCGCAAAAATGTCTTTGTTCAAAACAACTTTGCACTTCTTCAAAGCATAGTTGTAAGGAATGTAGTATAATTAGTTTTAAGGATAGCATTTTCCTTACCATTTCTCTGCATTCAAGCTCATCTCTCTTTCCGATGAATTCATCGATAAGGGTTTTTACTAGGGTTTTTAGTAAGTATAGTATATACCCTCGATTTCTACTTTAGGCGCAAGTTTTGCATGAGATAGAATGAGGAAGATCGAGAGATGGAGTTGGCTAGAATCGAAGAAGGGCAGGCGCCAAAGTTGTGATAGGCGTGACCAGAAGTGGAGGGTTTAGGTTGGAGATGGCGGCTATTTTGGTGGAGGCGAGAGATGGGCACTTGCAAGGGAGAAAGAGGAAGTGTGTGAGATTAGAGTTTTTTATTTTTAATACATTTATCCTAAAAGCGAGATAATGAAAATGTCATTTTACCGTGGTGAAACCATGTGCTATTACTTGATGAATATTCTATCCATCAGGATAGGTTGGAAAATGGAAAAAAAA